>JAESUZ010000886.1:0-618654 GCA_017311185.1 Proteles cristata cristata
CCTCCTCCTCCTCCTCCTCCTTCTCCTCCTTCTTCTTTTGTTGTCATTGTTTTTAGAACAAAAAGCAGAATCCCTAACAGAACCCAAAGCTCTTCTCCAGTCAAGCCTCTGGCTCTCTTTTGAGGTTGTTCTCCACCACGCCCCCCACGCTCTGGGCCTGGCCACTCTGCTTTTTGGGTCACGGTATGTTACTTTCATTGCCTTCCTGAGCTTCCCCCTTCTCCAGCCTATTCATGTGCACTGTCCTCCAGACTTCAGTCCAAGAGTAGCCCTTGGAGGGGCATAGACCTACAGCCTCGTGGTGCACGGGGTCACCTTCTTTACCCCTTACTGCTGCGACTTTACATCTTCCCACACAATGACTAGATGAATGGAGATCTTTCAGTGCTGTGAGAATTGTGCCGCATTGTCCACAAACATTAGTTGAGAGGATAAACTTTTCTTTTCCCAACAATAGCTTGGCATCATACAGACACGGTTTAGTAGCCCTCTGCACAAACCTCTGTGGCTTTGATAAGTGGTTCATGGATGTTCTTCATGGACAGAGAAAACCAGACTCAGATGACTAAAGAATCATCATGAATTAGGTAGACAATCTGGAGGCTCCGCGTCCCAAGCCTGCAGGGCTTGGTGCCTGTAGGTCCTTGGAGTGTCCTAATTTGGCTACAGTTTTCTGCCTGAGAAAAGCCTACAAAGGCCAGAGCTGGGTGAGAGTGACTCACTCTGTGGCCCCTGATTGTGCCTGTTTCACCCGGAGGAAGCCTTGCATGAACACGGGCATCCTTGAGAGACATTTCAGTGCTATCTGGAATGCGAGCAGGGTTCCTGCATTTGTAGTGAGCAAGTTCCTGGCTCCTTTCTACCCTGCCCATCACCTTCTGTCTGTCTGTTGCTATGGCTTCCATATTTTCCAATCTCTCCACCTTGGGTGGACTCACCCACGTCCATCTTCTTCCTGCAGGTCTCATTCCGTTCTCCTCTGTGGCCCTGCTCACATTCTCCCCTCTCTGAGGGAATTCCTCTTCTGACCCGTCAGGGCCTCACCTCTGGAGGCAATTACTGCCTGGCCCAGGAAAATTTATCAGGAGATTTGAAGAGCTATCATGTTACATCCTTCATATTTTACTGGCAATAAATCCAGCCCTTTGCTCTTGAGTGGACTTGAAGTTCTATAAATTAGGAGTCTATTCTAAGGAGGAAGATTTCATATTCCCTGAGATTCTCTATGACCTGCTCATATTTCAAGTGTTGTACGAGGGCTGGCGGCTCTCAGAATAGAAGGATGTTATGCTCTGGGGGCTGAAACCACACACTCCTTGCTTCTCTCCTTTGTGCCAGCTCCGACTTCAGCTTCTCTCAGATTTCTATGCTGTGCTTTAGCTCTGGCCATCTGTCCTCAGGCCATCCCTGGATTCACTTTTGCTTTATAATCGTATCTTCTGGATCTTTCCTTGGAACACCTGTGTCCACGGGCCTGCAGGGCTTGCTGAAATGTAGCTTCCTCAGCTCCCTATGCCAAGGCAGAATCTCTAGGGCAGGGGTCTTGAAATCTGCATTTTCATCTCTTGCAGGTGATTCTTATGCATAGGAAGATTTGAAAACCACTAATCTGTGAGCTAAGTTTGAGTTCCATTTCCAGAAACCTGGCTTTAGCTTGCTTCTTATTTTAAACTCTATCTCATAGGTGCTGACCCAGTACCTCTCTACAAATTAGTCCTTGAGGCGGCCAGAGAGTAGTCCTCTTTCCCTCTCATCCTATAAACCTTCCTTCCTTGAGCCCTGAGAGAATTGGGCTCTTGGCTGCAGAGAACTCTGGGAAGGTGAGAAGTGACCTGCCAATAGCCACAAGGTGGCTTGGTGTTGCCAGGGAAGAAATTTTCTAAGGCAGTTCAAAAATGTGTACAGCCAAACAGAAATAGACATTGTTTGGAGAGTGGCTTAAGTCCTGGAGATAAGAGACAGGAACAGTATCTGTGTGCAGGGAAGATACAGAGGAAGGAGGCAGAGGTAGGAATTCAGCATACAGGAGGGGAGGCAGGCCGAGGGTGGTGGCACAGAATGGAAAGGGCAGACGTTCAAATGAGGTCCACATGGAGAGAGGTCCCTGACATGGAGTTGGGCTCACACCTGTCCCCTCCCCTTGCCTCCATCCTGGGATCCAGGCTGGAATGAGGGATTACTATATCTCTAGTGCTAGGAGGGCCACTCACTGGATTCGAGACAGGCTGAGGGGTGAATGCTCCCTAGCATATCCTCACTGTTCTCAGTTTATTCAGTCAGGGAAACTGCAGCTGAGAAAGCCTTCAAGCAGGCTGGCCAAAGACTCCAGTCCCCCTTTCTTTCTCCAGTTAATCAGCCAGGGTTGTGCCTCTCCTTGGACCTTACCAGTCTCAAAGCCCTCAGCAAGCAGGGAACTAAAACTTGCTTTACCAGGAGGAAGTTCCACCTATGAGCCCCTCTCCTCATTGATAGTAGGGACTGGGTGGTGGCCCTGGTGGGGAAGTGACAACACGTGGGATTGGGAAAGTGAAGCTCCTTGGGGCTTTCCTGTTTGACCACATGGGCTCACCCTATTTTGTTTGTTTCATTGACAGAGGGGCTAGAGATGCAACATTTCTTGACCATATGGGGCACAGACCTCTGGCCCCAAATCAGGCAGGGTACCATATGACATGGTTCCTGGGATGGTAGATGGAGGGGATAGAAGACTCTCGTAGGTCTGTGGGTGATCAAGGACACTAATCACTAATTTCTGCTTAGGGATAGTTCTCCAGAATAGATTCTGGTATGTGGGGAAATAGGAAGTTAAGGAGGGGACTTCAACTTGGCTTGGATCCACAGGAGGGACAATTGGTCATAAGTAATATTATTATTTTATAGGCAAGAAGCACTGTCTTGATGATCACTGATGTGAATGGGTATAGTTGTATTTGCTCCTGAGCCGTCTCTTATGCTTGGGAAGGACCAGGCTAGTGCTTATTCAGCTCTGGTAAATGGGCACCAGGTTCACCTGGGGAGATTTGTGAAATCCCAAGGCCCATATCCCAGTTTTCTCTGGGGAGCCTGGGGCTCTGTGCCTCCTATGATCCTCCCAGGTGCTTTAGACACAGGGCAAAGTCTGAGAACCCCTGACTAGATAACATGGAGTCCTGTGACATGTCTGTGGGACAGAAACATTATCTGTGTGGATAGAATTGCAACCAGGCTGGTGGGAAGAGCAATAGACTTCAGTCAAAATGTCTCTTTGAGGCCTGTCAAGTGTTTTCAACCCTGGCTGCCTATTAAAATCAGCAGTAAAGTTCAAAAACAATAAAGATATCTGATTCTCCTCCTAGAGACATTCTGTTTTCATGGGTCTAGGGTGGGCCCCAGCTCATGGTATTACTAAAACTTTCCAGGTTTCTAGTCTGCAGTCATGGCTGGTGACGACCCTTGGCCCATGTGCCTGCTGTCATTTTTTATCTTGGTCTTAGATGCCATCTTTGCTTGCATGGAAGGGCTACTTGATAACCTGCCAACTTTATAGTTTTAGATCGAGAATCAGATATTGGGAATCATATCCATAGTCTACCCATAGGTATTCTGGGAGAAAGTTCCATTGTGGTAGAAATGAGGGATTTGTTAAAAGTTGGATTTTGCTTTTACACAGTGCCATTCTTGCCTGCCCCTGTCCCACACATTACAGGAGGAGGGTGGCTTCTGCAAATGGACAGACTTCTGTAGGGACTTGTCAGGAAGGAGAATACAAACCACTTCAAAGAGAGGGTGGTGGATGGTGATGAGTTTTAGCTGTGATCATTTTGTTCCCATGGCCCTTTTACTAAAGGATTACTACTTACCTGTGTCTGGATCTGAAAGACCTCGTGAAGATGCAATCGGGGAGCACAGCTCACACAGAGAGCTGCTGTTGACAGAAACAATCTTCAGGACTTTGAAAGCTATTATTGTGCATTTTCATTCCCAAGGCCCAGCCCCAGTGGAGATATAAGAGAACAAAAGAAGCAGTGCTTGCCATGTGAGGCAAACGTGCTTCATGATCACAGAGGATGAGGGCTCAGCCAGTACAGCCTGGAGCCTGCCAATTGCCTGATGTCCCCACTGGAGACTTACTGCCGTGTGCACTCGGCTGACCTCCTCTGACTTCCCTAAGGGCTACGCCTTCAGCATTCTCACTGAAGTGGACTCCCTTCCTTTACCGGCCTCCGAGTTGAGAGGAGAGGTTCAAGGTTGACCAAGTAGGAGGAGAAGAACACCCATGGTCACTCAGTGCTGTGGAGGGCTGTACTGTAAGGCAGTGTGGACACTTGCTCCTTGGTTTGTCAAGCAGGAGAGGTTGCTCATAGGTGGCATCCTGCTTATACAGCCCCATCTCTTCATATACAGATGCTGTAGGGACACTGTGATTTCCATAAGTGACAGGCCAGGAGGATAAGACCATGGAATTTGGCTTTAACATACCTTGAATAAGTAAACCAAACATACTAACACACAGAAAACGTGTTCTTGCCCAGGAAAGTCCTTCTTTCTTGGATGTTCCTGGTCTGTTCAGGCTGCCCAGAGGTATGTGACTCACTGGCCAGGGAAGCTCTGGGGAAATCCAAGCTATGCCAGCTTTCCACTGGAACTTTATTTTAAAGCTTATTTTCCCCAGGACAGTGGTTGGAGTATAGAAAAGGCAACAAGGGCAGCCTACTTTTCAGCTCTGCTCTTTCTACATTCACAACCTTGGGAGACAGAGCTCTATCTCCATTTCAATTCTGTCCTCTCCCCTGGGAGAGTGTTATGGTTTAAATAGATGCTGCTAGGTGTTGTCATTTCTCTCATTTTCTAGGCTACCAGTGAGAATGATTTTATGACAGGACTCCAGAGATGCTTATGCTTCTTATATTTGAGCAATTGCTGACAAGAATAGAAGAGGGTTAGAACTGGACCAAGAGCTAGATACTACAGTGAAGTAGATTTGGACTCAATCTGGAGGTTTCAGTAATTCTAGTGGCTTACACAGAATACTCCCAGCCTTGTGAGGAAGTAATGCCCTATGCCCCAAATACTTCAATCAGAGGTGGATGCTATAATTAAATAATTCACCAAATATTGAGTACATACTTAGTGTCAGGCATATTGTGCTAGGCCCTAGGGTTATAACAGTGAAGGAGGACACCAGGACCCCTCTCATCTTGGAGCTGAGAGTGTCATGTGGGAGGCAGAGTATGTAAACTTGAAGCAAATGCATCATGTTGCTTGGAATAAGTGCCTGATGGAAACAAATAGGACACAGTGATGGAGAATAAGATGGGGAACTAATTTAGACAAGGTTGTCAAAGACCACCTCATTCGGGAGGTAGAAATGGAGCTGATTATAACTACAAATCCTGACTGCAAGATCCCAGATCTGAAATAAACCTTGAGAGCAATTGAGTAGAAATATGCATGGTCACATATGCAGAGACAGATGTATGGGAACAGAAGAGAACCACATTAGGGTTAGAGGTGGAGCACAGCTGGGACCCAGCAGTCTGAGATCCCAGGGTGGTCATATCTTTTCCATTGGAGCTCACCTATGGGTTACCTCATGTAAGTTAGGTTCTGAGATCTTATAGCCCTTTCCAATTCCTAAGTAGTAGAATACATAAAGTTTGAGAGGCATTTAAAGCCCCTGGTTGTTGAGACAGTTATATTAAATTCACCAATCTTATTGTGGATTGAATTTTCTTTTTTTTTTAATTTTTAAAGTTTATTTGTGTGTGTGTGTGAGAGAGAGAGAAGGAGAGACACACACACAGAATCCAAAGCAGGCTCCAGGCTCTGAGTTGTCAGCAAAGAGCCCAATGTGGGGCTCGAACTCACGAACCATGAGATCATGCCCCAAGTCGAAGTCAGATGCTTAACCAACTGAGCCCCCCTGGTACCCCAGACTGATTGACAAATTACATGGACTTCAAATCAGATGGATATTAAATCATCTTGGCTGGCTACTTCATTGCTTCAGCTATGAAATGAGCTCATCTCCTGCTTTGAAAGACAAAAATAGGTAGTGGATACCTGAGAAAGGCTTATGTGAAGCATCTAGAGACCTGGTGGCTTCTGCTACTAGTGAGCTTAGCACTCTTTGCTTCATTCTGAAGAGTACGTTCCTGGAGGAGACAGACTTTTGGTTCCCAGCCTTCAGGCATGGATGTTTTTGTTGGAACCCATAGTCTTGTCTTCCACAATGAAGCCATGCATGGAGGCCTGGACACCATTGAAAGGGGCTGGAAGAAGAGGATCTGCCTAGAACAGCTGAACTCCCACCATCCAGGAGCCCTGCCCTACTGCCCTCAGTAATGTTCTAGAGTGAAAGGCCAGGGCAAAGGCAGAGGCCTGCAGCTGCCTGAACTGAACCTCATTGAGACTTTCTGCCAGACTAACCTACCTTCACTAACCTCAGGTCCTCTTCACATGTCTAAGGTTCTCCCTGAAGCCACATAATCCATTACATGGCAAGTGCAGAGCTGTGCTCAAATCTGGACTTGGCAGTGTTGGAGAGACCTTGGTGAAGGGTGGCAGGAGTCTAGAAGCAATTCCAAGGTTAACTGGCACACTGGGTACATTTTACCCAGAGAAGAGATGATGCAGAGGGAAGGAATTGGGTTTCAACACTTGTCAAGAAATTCAGCAGATGATCTTTGCATCTACTTTTTCCAGGCCTAGTTCAAGTCCAGCGCTATGATCCAGGCAGACAAGGTCCTGCTTAGAGCGCTGACATCTAATTGAAGGAAGGTGGTGAGAGACAGTAAACAAGAGGAAAGTATGGTAATATTGGAGAGTGGTAAGAATAATAAAGAAAAAAGATACCGTGATAGAAAATCACAGATCTGGGTTCCAGACTAGCAGTGCCGTCAGACTAGCAATGCTCCTATGGGAACGTTTCTGAGAAGAATTGAATGGCATGAAGAAGCAGATACAAGGAGACATGAGGTAGGGATAGATGAACAGGGCAAAGGTCGCAAGGCAGGAATTAGGTTGGGGTATTTGAGGACTATAAAGGAGGTGGGACACAGTAAGTGAGGTACCCCTTGATATCTGATTCATCAGATATAAAGTGTAAGTGGGTAGGATCACCTAAGTGCTTCAGTAGAGAGTACTGTAGCCACACTAAGGAATTCCAATTTGTTTTCAGAGGACATGGGAAGCCACCAGGAAGTGCTAAATAAGGAGTGAAGGGTTTTATTTGTGTATTGGGGGAAGAATGATTTGTTGGCAGGCAGAGGGAGAGTCTTGTTATGAAGGAGCAATTGCAGATCCAGATATTATGTTTTACCTGGGAGACATTGTATATGAAGGAAAGGGGGCCCATTAAAGATATATTTCTATAAACAATATGGATTAGATATGTGGTTATATACAATGTGGATTAGACTCAGAAAGGCAAAGGAGAGCTGATGGTGGAGACTTGATGCAAAGCATATTTCAATTTTATGCACTTCTTATTTGAGAAGCAGTACAATAGAAGAAGCATGGGATTTGGTGTTGTCAGACACGGATTCCACCTCAGACCTTTCACTCAAAAGTCGAATGATACAGGGAAACTCACTCAATCTCAGGACTGCCATGAATCTTGGTGAAATGGAGAGAATCAGATTTCCCTGCAGAATCGCTGTAGAGTGACCACAACATGTCCTGGGCACACGCTGTCCAAGGAGCTCAACACGGATTAGTTCCTATTCCCTTTTGTTCATTGCCCACAGGAAGTGCTCAGTCTTAGGGCACTCTGACACAGGGGGCTTCAATGTCGGGGGAGGGGGTGGGCAGTGGGAAGGCTTCTATTCTAGGTGGAATTTGGACTTATAACCTTAAAGGTCCTTCTCCATTTTAATGTGACATGGTTCTGTACATTTATTACATCTACATTTAGCCATTGATAAATGCATGAGGAAGAGAGTGTTACATGCTTGTTTTATGAAGCTCGTGGCAGAGTGGTATTGGCACTGTAAGATCAGTGGCTGACACGCCGTCATGGCCAGTGTGAATTGCAGACCTCATGGAGGACCATCACATGTCGCAGAGAGTTCTTCCATGTGCTGGATTTTATTAAATTACAAATAATGCTTGATAGGGAAGTTTCTTTGTGTTTTTCAAACAGTTACTCATTTTTTTGTCTTGTTTTAAGATTTGGCCTTTAGAGATAAGGGTATTACATTTGATTAAAATTTATGAAGTCTTTTGAAAGCTGTTGTGAAACAGATAAACAAATGAGCCAGTAGTTGATTAAAACTGTTGAGTTTATATACATGTCATCCCATTGTGATCAAGGAAGTGTCTTCAGCTTAGAAAGTGCTCGTGTGGAGAAAAACAAGTCCAATTACTTGAAATGATAATTTTCAGATTTTGGATTTACATTAAAAATAGACAAATCCTGAAATTTTGTAAAAATTATGAGCCCTGTTCATGTTTGATACCTGTGAGTTCTAGTGTCTGAGTGAACCGGAATGATAATGGAAGGTAAAGAAAGCCGGAGCCTTTCCTGGTTCAGTTTCTACTTAGGAAGAGGTTCTGGTATGGACAAATTTTCCAAAACTATGTATAGTGTATGTATACCTTAGAAGTCAGAATTCTTCTGCACAGCAAAGGAAACAACCCACAAAACTAATAGGCAACCAATGGAATGGGAAAAGATAGTTGCAAAGGACATATCAGATAAAGGGTTAATATCCAAAATCTATAAGGAACTCACCAAACTCCACACCCGAAAAACAAACAACCCAGTGAAGAAATGGGCAGAAGATATGAACAGACACTTCTCTAAAGAGGACATCCAGATGGCCAACAGACACATGAAACGATGCTCAGCATCGCTCCTCATCAGGGAAATACAAATCAAAACCACACTGAGATACCACCTCACGCCAGTCAGAGTGGCTAAAATGAGCAAATCAGAGAACACGAGATGCTGGCGAGGATGTGGAGAAACGGGCACCCTCCTACACTGTTGGTGGGAATGTAAACTGGTACAGCCCCTCTGGAAAACAGTGTGGAGGTTCCTCAAAAAATTAACAGTAGAACTCCCCTATGACCCAGCAATAGCACTGCTAGGAATTTACCCAAGAGATATGTGAGTCCTGAAGCATAGGGACACATGTACCCCAATGTTCATAGCAGCACTCTCAACAATAGCTAAAACATGGAAAGAGCCTAAGTGTCCATCAACGGACGAATGGATCAAGAAGATGTGGTTTATCTATACCATGGAATACTACATGGCAATGAGAAACAATGAAATCTGGCCATGTGTAAAAACCTGTATGGACTTTGAGGGTGTTATGCTGAGCGAAATAAGTCAGGCAGAGAAGGACAAATATCATATGTTTGCATGTATAGGAGGATTAGGGGGAACTTGATGGAGGAACAAGGGGGAGAAGAAGGGGGGAAATGTTGGGGGAAAGGGAGAGAGGCAAACCATGAGATACTCTTGAATGCTGACAAAAACTGAGGACTGATGGATGTGTGGGAGAGGGGGGTTGGACATGGAGGAGGGCACTTGTGGGGATGAGCACTGGGTGTTATGTGGAAACTAATTTGACAATAAACTATTTGTAAAAAAAAAAAAAAAGTCAGAATTCTTGAGGTTACAGTACTCTTGAGCTTGAGTTCTTGGGAATTCTGAAGCGTAACCTTGATGCTTTAAAGTGAATAGAGGGTGAGCTTATTTAAGCCCTGGTTTCTCTGTGACTCAATTTCTCCCTCTGGGAAGTAGTGGCAAAAACACTGTTCCTTTTACAATTCTTGACATTGGGGAAGGTTTTCAGAATAGTAAAATAATTTGATAACCTTAAGTAAAATGTGCTCTAAAACTGTTTCTCTCCATGGAAATGAAAATTAGTCTGTTCTTTTTTTTTTTTCTTAGCTGTAATCGCCACTGGGAGATTAAGCTAAAATAAAGGAGTTTTATAAACAGTGCTGTTCAAGGGCATTCTAATTATATTACTTCTTGTCTAACTTAAAGATGAGTTTCATTAACTCTGATTTTTATAAGTTGGAGGCAGCTTCTGGTTGTGTTCTGGTCAGAAGTCACATCTAACGCTCCTTGTGGATAATTCCACAACTAGTTGTTAGAAGTGCTACAAGTAGTTATTAGAAATGTTACCGTGTAGTCTCTCATAGGACTCTACACTACACATATTTAAGGTTGATGAAAGTCATGAGTTTTGGTAAGGGTGTATTAATGTCTGCCTTTCATGAAAATTGGTATTTCTCTTGTCTTTTATTTCACAATTATAGTTAAATTATGAAATAAACTTGATGAACTAAGCGTGTATATTTCACTTTCTTAGGTTCCATATCTTTGTAGCTTGCAGAGAAATTTGAGTTGATACAATTTCCTGTGAATCATGTGGCTCAGGCTCCAATTTTCTCTCCCCACCCCCACTAGCAACCTTCTGACACATTGAAATGGATGCTAAAGAATGGAATCTTCTCTTTTCCCTCCATGCCCTTGACTGTTATAAAGTCATATTTTATAGTTACAGTGTAGGACAGTTGAAGACATGTTCAGGGAGCTGAGGAAAGAGAAAGATGAGTCTTCTTGCTCTGAAGTTTAGCTAACTTCCTTCAGGATTAATGGTAGAACTATATATCACAATTTATTCCTAGCAGTTATTTGTTGGGAACTAAGGAGTGTATGTATTAAGAAAACACAAAGATGGCATAAACGATTTGGGTTATTAAATGCTATGAGAGGACAATTTCCAAATCTTTGCTCAGTTGCAGTCCCTCCAGTTTTAAGTCTCAGCCATCAGAAGGCCACTGTGACTGACCAGAAGGATAGGATGTGCTGGTGGTGACTCTGTCACTCTGACACATTTGCTTCAGGGGGCATTCAGCCATAACCCGGAAGCTGCTGGACGCTGGAGACAGAAGAATTGGAGTTGGGCGAATGAAGTCCTCTGTGTCTTCTAGCCTGTTTGCTTCCCCTTCCCTGCCCTCCTTTGCCTCCACCAGTCCACAGGTGTCAATCGTGTACTGGCCTTGCTCAGAGGCTAAGGATCCAGAGATAAAATGTCTTCCTCCCAGGAGAACCACTCATCATGAAACTCTTTAAAGAGGGTTAGGAGGACTCAGCTTAGATACTGCAGAAATAAAAAAATCAAGACATTCAATTACAGGGAGTTGTTTCTTCTGCATTTCAAAAGGCCCTTCATTTAAGGTCTAGGGGTCTGTGTGGTGCAAAGGTGCTGCAAAGTCTGTGTTTATACATTCCCACGGAGCTGGACCACATGCATGAAACATTTAGTAGTATTTCTAATACCATGTTTTGCAACTTCGCTTTATATTTGTGGGTCTTTCTATAGGTTTCTGACAGTAGAATGGCACTCATTGTTTCAAGCCGGGGCAGGAACAGAGAGCCCGAGAGGCAAGGATCGGTCCAAAGCTGCTTGACAGTCTCAGCTCAGGCTTGGCTCTGCAGCCTGACTTCCTGCTTCCTGGGCTGCCTGGCGCTCCATCTAGCAGTGGCTGCCAGGGTGGCTGAAGCTGCTGATTACAAAGCCACAGCTCATAGGCTAATAATTTTGTCTGGACTTCTATCAAGGCCAGGAATGACGGTCAGCAGCAAATGCAGGAAATTTTAAGAGATCAAGAGCAGTTGACAACAAAATCCATTCTGGGATGTTTTTAACAAAACAAGGATTCAGCACTTCCTGGGGGTGAGGACCAAAATGGAACATGACTGGTAGCCAGCCTCACCTCTCTAGTCTTGCACGTCTGTTTTGAACCATGAGGAATGGTCTAAAAATAATGCCTGGACCTCATGGTATTGGTGCTTTTGTTATTTATCCTTTTATGCTTTGGTCTTTTGAAAAACATCTTTATATGGGCTGAGAGTTTCCTATCATTTGTATTTATAGAGTCCTTTATTCTAAGGGCATCCAAGTGCCTACTCCCTTTTCTGAGAACTCAGTGGCAGGTCTTCCCTGGGGGAAATGTTAAGATGGGTTACAATGACAGTGGTGGAAACAGTAGTTGAGAAGACTAATCTTTTGGGATCTTAGGGTTTGGCTTACTCAATTTCTCTGATTCTTCCCAAGAAAGAATAGCATGTCCTTTTGACTTTACCAGGGCTGCGGTCCTCACCTGAGTCCTCCCCTCCCCTCCTGTCAAAAGCATACCTTTCCTACTATACCTTATGAAATCAGACCTGACCTGCCCTT
Source organism: Proteles cristata cristata (assembly GCA_017311185.1). Lineage (NCBI taxonomy): Eukaryota > Metazoa > Chordata > Mammalia > Carnivora > Hyaenidae > Proteles > Proteles cristata. Next base: position 12,186 of record JAESUZ010000886.1, read on the forward strand.
TGCTTCTGATGACTGTCCCATTCTCTAATTTCTGAGGGCTCTTATTGTCATTTGTAACCTGTCACACCACCTTCAGGTCACACTTCACATGCATCTGTCTCTCCAACATGGCCTCAGGCCCCTTGTGGGAAGAGACCTGACCGATATATTTTTCCAAATTCCCACTGTCCCTAGTGTGACAAATAAGGCCTTCACATAGGCAGCAAGTCTGAACTGAGGTGGTTCCAATCCCTAAAACTAAAGATTCAGACCAAAATCACAAAACAGACCAGCTCCTGGCAGCTGAACTGTAGCCCTGACACACCAAAGACTGTAGCTTATAATACTTGTGTTCTCTGCATTTCTGTGTTATCCATGGCCGACCCCATCATTTCTCAGGGGTTCAGTTAATTCATCTGAGTTACAATAGGATATTCCAGAGAATCATGAATAGTAACCGAGAAACCAAGAGAAAGCCATCTCCCCAAACTGGAAGAGTTTCATAAGTGTGGAATAATTAGGATGTGCCAATCTGGCCCATAGGAACAAAGGAGTGAACAGCTGTGGTTGAATGGGGGCACCATTTGGGATTAGGTTCAGATCTAGCAATGATTTAAGAACACTGATCACAGCCATGAAACATGAGAGTGAGGAAAATGCTACCCTCCTTGGGGGCAGTTCAGGATTTACTCGATATGCCAGATTTTCTTCATGAAAAGTACCTGGGATGGTGGACATAAAATAAGGTGCAAGCTGGATGGCTCACCTTTAGGGAACTCAGTGCCTCTGCCACAGCCAGCATCAGAATATCAGCTCCTGGGCACCTTGGTACCTCTGGAGTCCTGGCTGCCCCTCAGTAGGTATGGGGCGTGTCCTGATGGGCAGTAGCCCCATCCCTCAGATGTCTTACGATCTGGTCTTGCTTTTTTTTTTTTTTTAATTAAAAACATTTTTTTAATGCTTATTTATTTTTGAGAGAGAGAGCATGAGTGCAAGCGCAGAGGAGGGGCAGAGAGAGAGACACACACACACACACAAAATCCAAAGCAGGCTCCAGGCTCTGAGCCATCAGCTCAGAGCCCGACTCGGGGCTCAAACCCACTAGCCGTGAGGTCATGACCTGAGCTAAAGTAGGACGCTTAACTGACTAAGCCACCCAGGCGCCTCTGGTCTTGCTTTCGAAGTTGATCCTAAGGTATCCAGTGGTCTGCTCACTAACAGCACAAGGAAACTAGGAGTAAATATCACTTATTGAAGAAGGCTGTGTCAAACTTACACAGAAAAGGAGGGCTAAGGTTGGAGAGATCATGAGCAAGTGGAGAGGCAATGCCATCCAGATAAAGACATGCGGGACTGGAGGTCCTGTGGGCGATCACATGTGGAGGGGATGCAGTGAAAGGACCAGGTCTCAGGTTCCCAACACCTGCATGCCTAGAAGGAACCATTGCCAAAAGCCATGGAAATAGCATAGACTAATGGTAACAGCTCATTTGGAAGTCCGAGGTCATTCTCAACTGCTTTATATTCTTGCTTTCCCACTCAATTGCTTAATACATCCTGAACAATTTATTAACCTCCCCTAGCCCTGATTTCATCATATGCAGGATGGTGGTTAAAATACATACCTCTCCAGCCATAAGAAGATTTAATGAGAAAAATACATAAAGACTGACAACAAATACTATAAAACACCTAAAAATGTTTTTAAGGAAAACTTATGTGATCACAATGAAGAAAATGACAGATCTTTACAGATGTATAAAATGTACACATAAGATTATATATACATTTGGACAAATAGTATGTTCTCAGATAAGCAAATGACCATTGTGAAAATATTAATCGTTCCCAAATGAAGGCAAAAATTTAATGTAAGTCATTTTAATTATCCTCAGGGCTATTTTAGAAACAAGAAATTCTGAGGCTGCTAATGTGAACGTTTAAAATAAATCTTGAATAAAAAAGTAGGGATAATTTAGTTTTTTAAAAAATGTTCATTTAGTTTTGAGAGAGAGAGAATGTGTGAGAGGAACAGAGAGAGAGGGATAGAAGACCTGAAGCAGGCTCTGCACTGACAGCAGAGAGCCTGACGCGGGCCTCGAACTCACAAATGTTGAGATCATGACCTGAGCTGAAGTTGGGCATTCAATGGCCTAAGCCACCCAGGTGCCCCAAAACAATTTAGTTTTATAATTCTTAAACTCTGTTATAAAGATACAGTTCTCGAGGCGCCTGGATGGCTTAGTCGGTTAAGCGTCCGACTTTCACTTAGGTCGTGATCTCGTGGCTCGTGGGTTCGAGCCCTGCATCGGGCTCTGTGCTGACTGCCAGCTCACAGCCTGGAGCCTGTTTCAGAGTCTGTCACTCCCTCTCTCTCTGACCCTCCCCTGCTCATGCTGTCTCTCTCTCTCTCCTAGAAATAAATAAAACATTAAAAAAAAAAGATACAGTTCTCAAAACAATTTGTCTTTTGTTCATGAATAGACAAATCAATGGAACAGAAAAATAATTCAAAGATCTTGATACATAAATAGAGATCCAGATATATTGATATGGATGAATGAATGGCTATCTCATATATAAACACGAATAAGTATAAAATAAATGTGTTACTCCACAAATAACATGGGAACAATCTGTTAGAAATCAGGGAGAAAAAGTAATTAGTACTGAAAAAGTAATTGAACTGAACAAAGTACAGTTCAAATTAATATAAAAGTTAAAATACAGAACAACCAGAGACAGATGAAAAGGACAGCCTCATCAAATATTTGGAAAAAGGATTTGCCCTTCATCCTGTGGGTTCACCCCCCAATTTTTTTTTATTGTACCAGAGTTTATCAAACCTCTGAATGTTGATTTGAGCTGTACAAGCTCATAAAACCAGTGTATACAATTCAGTGACAATTTCTGAATTTATTGGGGGACAAAGATCTGTGAAGGCTGTCCTTGACCCATAGGACACTACGTGGTGAGTGTGGAATCCGAGCAAGGAGAGCTGGGACCCTGGCCTAGCATTTAATCTGCATCCTGCTAGACCATCTGGAAGTTAAGAATTATGACACACACTCAGATAGCATCACATTCTTTCATTTCCCCCAATCCTGCCAAGCCTGCCTGAGCACTCCTCCCCATCACTGGCAGGAAGGCTATTGCAGTGTTTCCTCACCCTTTGGATTTCTGGACCATTCCAGAAGCCCAGGAAACCATTTGGTGAGCCCTCTGTCTCTCCAGGTGGAAGGACCTGGTTTTTCAGCTCACGGGTGCAATAATCAAAAGGCAACTTTGAGTCTAGGTCAGCAAGGGGGCAGACTGGGTGTGCCCCCTCTGGCTAGCTTGGTGTGGCTTCAGGATTCCTTGCACCAGCTGCTGTAGGTGATACAGGGCCCAATGCTTTCAGCTCTTTCCAGCCTTGCCTTCTGAGGCCCATGCTTCAGGGAGCATCTGGGCAGTGGAGGAACCGGTGACTATCACCTTTCTTTTAGACTCCCCTTGCCCCTTTCCAACCCTGGAGAGGGAAAAAGGGTCCATTCCCCATTTTTTTTTTTTTGAGAGATAGAGGGGTGGGGAGGGAAAGAGAGAGAGAGAGAATCCCAAGCAGGCTCCACACTGCCAGTGCAGAGCCTGATGTGGGGCTTGAACTCACAAACTGTGAGATCATGACCTGAGCTGAAATCAAGAGTTGGATTCTTAAACAACAGAGTCACCCAGCCGCCCTCATCCCAAACTTTTTGTGCAGATGAGGGTTCATCTATCTGGTCCCCGAAAGATGCAGGCCTGACATTGTCAAATCATCTATAGGAGGCTAACCATGTAATTTATTTTCTGAAACAATACAGTTTGAGAACAAAATGGAGGTTTGTGGGAGGTATTAATAATAATGCTGAGCTAATGGGAGTAAACCAGGACTATCCAGCCCCATCCTTTATTTGTATGGTCACTTTTTCTGGGCTTCTCTAGCCAGCTCACTGCTGCTTCTGATTGTCATATACTTTAGCTACATTGATGCCATTAATACTGCTTCATTCTTTCTTGCCTCCACCCCTTCAGGGTAACATCTCAAATTTCTCAACTCACTGATTATGGGCCAGTTATTATAGCAGAGCTCTCAAAGGAAATCTTGTCTCCAAGTTCCTGAGGGCATCTCAGAAAGGTTGACTACCTACTTCCTCTTGCCTTCCCTTTTCCTCTCCCCTGCCCACCGGGGGGGATTTATCTAAATAAAACAATCTGAAACTGTAGTATTATTTAAAATAATGCAGAAATAAAACCCCAAGAGCAATGCAAATGTCCCACAATAAGGGAATGTCCCAACAAAGTTGACAATATTGAGATGGTTGGTTAATATTTAGGAAGGTGATGATTTTGAAGAATTTTGACAACATGGGGAATGTATATGCTATAATGATTATAATGCTGTAATGGTTAGTGAAAAATTAAGAAGGAGACTATAAATTTGTACCACTTTGACTGTAATTATGTGAAAATAATAACAAATATGTTAAAATGTCAGGATGGAAAATAATGCCAAAATGGTAACAATAGCTTTGTTTCAATTATGGGATTAGGGGTGATTTGTTTTCTCTCTTTCCCTATTTTACAGTTTTTCTGGAATGTGGTTAGTATAATAGAAACAATGTCCTCTCCCTCCCCTTCTGCAGGAATTAAATGAGGTAATTACTATGAAGTGCCTTTCCTTTGTTTCTTCCCTCTCTGTAACCCATTGTATCCTTATGACCTTGTCCTAAAAGAGAGAATGGGGCTTGGGTGGATTCCCTTGTTCATGGGGGTATTCTCAGGGCAAGGCTTTCCCCAGTTTTCTCTCTTGTCCTCCGGCTATGGCTACATCAACCTTGAGTCACAAATGAAATGCTCATGACAACCCCATTGGACTTATCCTCCTGCACCTGCAAGGCAAAGGCTTCCATATCACTTCCATAGAAACTTCAGCCCTGTCAAAAACAGCTTTGTTATGTGAAGTTTTATTGGGAAAGGAAATGTCCTGAGGATTTTCTATAGTTCAGTGTGTTACGAAAGTTCACTCCTTCTCTCTGACACTCGCTCAGATTTCTGGCCATCTTGGTGGTCCTGGCTCTCAGAGTGTTGAACTATGATTCCTTGTTCAGGATCTGAAGTTATTCTGAATTTAGTGTCCTCTTGATAGATGTTTTCCATTTCTTTGATTTTATTTTATTTTATTTTATTTTATTTTATTTTATTTTATTTTATTCTAAGCCATTTGTGAAAAGGAAAGGGATTCTTCTTGAGGACAAAGCATCTTTCCTCCATTAATGAAGCCATCACCAACCAGGAACCCCTCCCAAGAGTATCTTGGAGGAACCCATGTGTCCTGAGAGCACAGGGCAAGAGTATGAATCCTGGAAAGGCCAGGGGAATCCTGGACGCTTCTTCCAGATTTTCTTCCATGAGCCAACTAAACCCAGAAAAGTGACCCTTACATATATTCCCTACACCTTTGGCCAATCCTGACCTCACTAATGTAAAAGAGCCTTTGAAATACATCACCACTATTTCAGTATGGATCCTACTAGCATGACTATTGGACGCATTCTCCTGACCGTCAATAGAGGTGAATTATGGTTCATTCTAACAACAAAAGTGCTAATCTAAAAAGTGAAATGTACAAGAGTATGGGTATTGAAGGACCATTTGCATTAAAATGTACTTAGCATGTATGTATTTACATGTGCGTAGGATATATCTGTGGAGATGGAATCAGTAACATATGTCCTCTGGGGTGGATAAGTGGAGGGATGAAAAACAGGAGAAAAGACAGGTTTTCATCTTTATTTTTTAAAAATTTCTTTTGAATTTCATATATCTATATCTATATCTGAGCATTCCTATTATGCATTTAAATTTTTTCTAGCAAATATGTGGATGTATGTATGGATGCATGTATATACATATTATATTTATATTTACTAGAAAGAACTTAAATGTACAATTGGTGGGAATACTAAAGAGACTTTTCCAGTTGGGTGAATTACCCCTTAGGACAATTTTCTTATTTTCATCTATCTGCATTAAAAAGGGAAATAATTTCCATGCCTATATCTTTGGCAAGTCCTCTAACCTCACTTTGCTTAAATTGCTTCAGGCTGCTGCAAACACATTCAAGGTTTGCTTTCTTTGCTTTTCAGCTCCTCACTCTCTTGGGAGCCACTTTAAAAATTTTCTAGCTAAGAACTCACCCCACCTCTCCTTGCACCACCAGCAAAAGGTGCAAGAAATCTAAAACATAAATACTGGAAAATTGATTTTTGATAAGAACTTAAGACATAATATTTATATAAACTTTGGTTCTTGCAAAGTGCCTCGAATATTCTGGATGTTGAACGATAAGGAGAATGCAGCTTTCAGCAGCAAAGTCAAGGTGACCTAAAATCGTTTAAACGTGGACAGAGGAATTAATAAGTAGATGGTGTAAGTTATGAATCGCTCCTCCACATTCAGGTGCAAGAAGCATCACATTTCTTTATTTTTCTAAATCAAATTACACCTGGCTCCGAACGTCTACTCCTCTTACTAACAGGGTTAACCAGAAACACAATACTGGCCATTCTTGGGGCTCCCCCCCTTCAGTTGGATCACACAAGGATCCTGGGGCTCACGAGTCCAGGGAAATAGGCAAAAGCTGCTCCTTGGCCTGTGAGATCCACATAATTGTCGCTACTGCATTCTCTCTGCTGCATGATTCTCCTGTCACCTGTGGGGCCCTGGAGTTGGAAATGTGTCTCACACCACATCATTGGCCAGAGGGAGTGTTTGCCACTAGCTGGCTCAGAAGCAGCAGAATGTGATTTCCAGCTTCCAGGCAGCCCTGAAGTACTGACTCCCATACTACCCGGAGACTTTGCTGCACCCCAGACATCAGTGCTGGTTGGGGCATAGGTTCCCCAGGCTCATTCATCTGTGCTGCTCTCAGCATCTTCCCAGTCTTGGAAATCCCATCTTCCCTCTTTTTACTTCCACAAAAAGCACAATCTCTTTTGAATGTTAAGTTTCTGAAACAAAAGCTGGTATCTTCAAGGCAACCATCCTATCTTTTGAAATTTGGGACTTGGGTGTTCAGGTCTCAGGAAGACAGTGGCTGTTTCTCTGAGCAGCAGGTTGATGCTGGCCCTGGTGGGTCCACAGCAACAGCGCCTCCAGCAAAAGGGCAATTCTTGTTTCCTCACTGCCCATCTTACACTGGCCTCTTACACTCCCTTGAGCGACACAACAGTCGCCTTAGGGTTCTTCTCCTGTTCCACCAGGAGAGTGAAGGGTGGTAATCTCTGCCCTGAACACCTTAGTTCCCCTCCTGTCCAGGTCTCTAAGCTCTGTCACTCTGTGCTGCCCAGGATGGATGCCTGGGCCCGAGGTTCTGGGAAGAGTAGGTTTTATGGCTCACCCTTGGGCAGCACCCTTCTGCTCTTAGCCATCAGGTGTGGCTTCCTCTGCCCCAGGGTGAGGTGCTTGCAGGGAGTTTGAAAGTTTCCATTCTTGGCTTTGTAATATATGGCCCCATTGGAGCTTTTGTAGCATCTAGAAAAGTGGTTCTCAAACTTTGGTTGTGTTGAGAAATCACCTACGGGGAGTGCTTAAAGAACACAGTATCTGAGGATCTGAGAGAGTTGGCCATGTGGAAGATGACTTCTAATCACTCCCACAGTTAATTCTAGTGTGGCTGGTACTTGGAGTTCTCACTGAGAAACATTCCTTACGTTTCTCAAAGACAAGGTGTCCTTAGAGTTACTCTAAAATCTCCACTCATTTTTCCAATGGTATCTCCATTTCCAGAAAGCGGCTAAGCAAGGCCTTTCTGTGTAGAAATCTGCTTCCAATTTTATTTTATTTTTTTTAGATGCCAAAGAGTAATATGTGTTCAAGTTCAATCTACCCAATACAGGTGTGTCTGAATAAAAGCTAATAATGTCTATCCCTTCCCCTGGACTCATACCCGAGAGGTAACTGATGTTAAGGCATTGGTATGCATCCCTCCACATTTTTCTTAGTGACCCAGAACTTATATAAACAGAAGTAGAGGATATTATTCCTAATAAATGAAAACAAAAACAAATACAAAAGTGAGAACTTTTTATTTTATTTGTTTCTGTAACCTAACATTAAATAAATGGACCTCTGTCATCTAAACAATAAATCCTGCTCTGCATTGGGCTCTGTGCTGACAGCTCAGAACCTGGAGCCTGCTTCAGATTCTGCCCTCTCTCTCTGCCCATCCCTCTCTCACACTCTCCCAAAAAATGAATAAACATTTAAAAAATAAATTAATTAAATAAAACAATAAATCCTGGACATCTCTCTAGGTTAGTTCACATAGATCCAGACTTTTCCTTTATATATTATTTCATATATTCCATAATATGGCCACACGGTAGCTAAATCTTTTTGAGTCTCTTGTCGTTTTTCCTCATTTCCTTTCGCTACTCCACCCCAATGCCTTATTTTCTCCTCCTCCTTCTTCCAGTTTATACAAAAAATTCTGTAAAATCTTTGAACCCTCCAAACCCAAGTGGTAACTTTGTGCAATTAGGAAGAGTCCTCCCAAGACATTCTACAACCAGAGAGCTGTCATAAAATATATGTAAATCCTTGGTGACTAATCAGGAAATGGTGTGTCTTAGAGCTCATAGCTGTGCAGCCTTGTACAGTGGCCATCAGTTTCCCAACATATTCATGTCTTTATGACATGAGATCCCTGACCAATGCACATGTATGCTTTAAGTTTTAATAGCTTGTGTCAAATTACATTCCACAGAGTTTTAATACTACAATGCATGCAACTCATTAACCATACTCTCAATAGCATGAATTTCTAATTTGAAGATAAATGCTTTAAAAATGTCATTGCTTCATTGTAAAATGATATAAGCTCATTGTTAAAAAACAAAATATCCAGAGTCCTGGGTGGCTCAGTCATTTGAACATCCGACTCTTGATTTTGGATCAGGTCGTTATCCCAGGGTCATGAGATTGAGCCCCGTGGTGGCCTTCATGAATGCTGAGCTTGGATCCTGTTTAAGATTCTCTCTCTCCCCCCTCATCCCCACCCTTGCTCATGTGCACAGGCATGTGCATGTGTGTGTGCACTGTCTCTAAAAAAAAGAAACAAAAAAAACCCTCCAGAGTCTCAGTAGCCTAAGATGGTCATTGTTAATACTCAGATCAGTGTGTGTCTCGATATTTCCTTATGCCCGTTGACCCATATACTAATATTTTTAAATGAGTGGTATCACATTAAAACAGCTATTGTTTGGCCGGCTTTTAAAAACTCAGTGCTGTGTTGGGAATCTCTTGCTAGGTCAACAAATGGAGATTTACACCATTGTTTCCTGGGAGTACATATATTCTTCCCTACCTCACCTTTTGTGTACACGTACTATTTCCCACCCTTACTGTCTGGGACACATGTATTCTTACCTACCCCCATTTCCAACTGTTGGAGGTACTATGTTTTGGGTTTATTATTTTCCATATGAAAAATAATTACATATGAAAATATCTGAAAGCATTTGCTTTTCTTTAAAATGTGAACCTACTGTTAAAGCAAATATTTGGAGTTTAGAATTATTTTGTTCAGTATATCAATTTTAGAAATAAAGTACTGTATATTGTCATCCAAGATGAGGAAATAGGCACAGATAATTTTCACTTACAGCTCATCATGCCCCAATTTTTTATTCTATGTTCTGGAAGTTTTGCTCACTGGTACTATTGTAAATTATTAATATTTTTACATTGAGAGGATATTCCTTTTAAGAATGGGAGCTATAATTACCTAAGTTATTTATATTTAATTCTTTTTTTATTTTTCCTTATTATAGTATACTTGGTTAGGTAAACTGCATATGTTTAAAATGTACACTTTGAAAAGTTTTGACATATATCTGTGAAACTATCACCACAATCAAGGTAATGAGTGTATCACTCACCCTAAAAGTTTCCTTGTGCCCCACGGTAATCCCTTCTTCTTGCGCCTCCCTGATGCTCCTCTACAGATGACTAATGATCTCTTCTGTCACTATGGACAAATTTGTATCTTCTAGATTTTATATAAGTGGAACCATTCAGTATGTAAGCTTTTTGCCTGGGTACTTTCATAGTATAGTTATTTTGAGATTTATTTATATTTCCATGTGTATTAATAGTTAACTTCTATTTATTTCTGAATGAATTCCATTGTACAGATATATAGTTGACCCTTGAACAATGCAGGTTTGAGCTGCATGAGTCCTCTTATACACAGTTTTTTTTCAGTAAATACAGTACAGTTCTATAAATGTATTTTCTTTCTTTTTTTCTTAATAACATTTTATCTTCTCTAGCTTACTTTAGTATAAGAATACCATTTATATTGGGGCACTTGGGTGGCTCGGTTAAACATTTGACTTCTGATGTCAGCTCAGGTCAGGATCTCACAGTTCATGAGTTTGAGCCCCAAATTGCGATCTGCACTGGCAGCATGGAGCCTGTTTGGGATTCTCTCTCTTTCTCTCTCTGCTCCTCCCCGACTCACTCTCTCTGTCTCTCTCTCTCTAACTAAATTAATAAACCTAAAAAAAAAAAAAAAAAGAATACCATATACAACTGACTGCTTATGTTGTTGGCAATGCTTCTGGTTAACAGGTTAACAGGAGGCTATTAGTAGTTAAGTTTTTGGGGAGATGAAAGTTATATATGGATTTCCAACTGCACAGAATGTTAGTGTCTCAACCCCCCTTGCTGTTCAAGGGTCAACAACAACACAATTGTTTATTCATTCTGTTGTTGATGAACACCTGGGTCTTTTCAGTATTAGGCTGTTACAAATAAAGCTGCTAGGAACATTTTTGGTGAGTTTTGTATAGACACGTAGTTTTATTTTTCTCGGAAAGATACCATGGTGAGCGGTTGCATCATGTGGTAGGTGTAATGTTTAGCTTTTTTAAAAAAAAATGTTTAACTTTTTGAGAAACTGAAAACCCATTTTCCAGAGCAGTGATGCCATTTTACAATACCAACAGCAGTAATGAGCATTCAGTTCCTCATCATTCTTGCCAACATTTGGTGTCTTTTTAATTTCAGAGATTCTAATAGGTGCATAGGGGTCTCGTGATTTTATATTTTATTTTCCAAATGAGTAATGATGTTAAGCCTATTTTTATGTACTTGTTCACCATTCACTTATCTTCTGGGGTAAGATATCTGTTAAAATATTTTGCCCATTTTTCTTGGGTTGCTTTGTTTCTTATTGTTGAGTTTTGAGAATTCTTTATGTATTTTGCATACAAATACTTTATTATTATGCAAGTATTTTCTCCTATAATTTGCCTTTTAATTCTCATCATAGTGTATTTGGAAGAGTTGAAGTTCTTAATTTTGATGAAGTCCAATTTAACAATATATTTGTATAGGTAAGTTTTTGCTATTATAGCTAAGCAATCTTTGCCTAAGTTAAGGTCACTGGGGTTTTCCCCTAAAATTATAATAGTCTGATATTTTGTATATAGGTCTATGGTTCATTTTAAATTAATTTTTGTGCACAATGTAAGGGATGGGTTAAGGGTCATTAAAAATATGGATTATCATTTTTTCCAGCGCCATTTGCTAAAAGGATTATTGTTTTGCCACTGAATTTTCTTTGCACCTTTGTTGAAATTGTTCATGAATGTGTGGGGTTATTTTTGGGCCTTAGATCTACTCCACTGATCAATTTGTCTATCTTTATGCCAATTCCACATTATCCTGGTTACTGTACTTTTTTTTTTTAAATATTTTTATTTATTTCTAGGAGAGAGAGAGAGAGAGAGAGAGAGTGAGCCGGGGAGGGTCAGAGAGAGAGGGAGATACAGACTCCGAAATAGGCTCCAGGCTCTGAGCTGACAGCCAGCACAGAGTCCGACGCAGGGCTCGAACCCACGAACCGTGAGATCATGACCTAAGCGAAAGTCGGACGCTTAACCGACTAAGCCACCCAGGCGCCCCCTGGTTACTGTACTTTGATTAAGTCTTGGAATCAGGTTAGACCTGCAAACTTGTCATTGTCTTACAAATTGGTTGGTTTCTTTTAGGTCCGTTGCATTTGCACATGAATTTTAGAATCAGTTTGATAATTTCTACAAAAATCTATGCCAGAATTTTTATTAGAATCGCTTTGGTTTTGTAGATTAATTTGGAGGCCATTGTTATCTTAATACTATATCTTAATAGTCTTCTGAGCCATGGGCACAATATATTCCTCTACTTATTTGGGTTTTTCAAAATTTTTCTCAGTATAATTTTGCAGATTTTAGAGCACAGTTCTTACATATCTTTTACCAGATATATGTATATTAAATTTTTTAATGTTTATTTATTTTTGAGAGGGAGAGAGAGAGGGGGGGAGAGAGGGAGAGAGAGACAGAACATGAGTGGGGGAGGGAGAGAGAGAGAGAGGGAGACACAGAATTGGAAGCAGGCTCCAGGCTCTGAACTTGTTAGCACAGAGCCTGATGTAGGGCTCAACACCATGGACTGCAAGATCCTGACCTGAGCTGAAGTGAGAAGTTTAACCAACTGAGCCACCCAGCCGCCCCATCTTTTAGCAGTTATTCACCTATGTATTTAATATCGTTAGTGTTAATACTATTAATTTTTAAATGTCAATTTCTTAATTTTCATTGTTAGTGTATATATAATTGATTTTTATATATTAATCTTATATCCTGCAATCTTGTTAACCTTATGTACTAGTTCTAGTAGCTTTTTATAGGTTCTACACAACTTAATATGTAGATAATGGTAACATCTGTGCATAAATATAATTTTACTTCTTCCTTCCCAAGCTGGTTGCCTTTTGTTTCTTTTTCTCGCCTCACTGTATTGACTAGAACCTCCATTTTGATGTTGAATTAAAAGGAGAAAAGGGTGATGGATATGGTGATTAGTTTGGTTGTAACCATTTCACCATGTATGCACCTATCAAAACATCACTTTGTACACCTTAAATGTATAAAATTTCTATTTGTCAGAAAAAAAGAAAGAAAGATAAAGAGTGGTGAGAGCCTGTGCCTTATTTTGGACCTTGGGGGAAGCATTCAGTTTCTCGCCATTAAGTGTGAGTTTAGCTGTGGGCTTTTGTAGAGGACTTTTATTAGACTGAGGAAGTCCTTTCTATTACTAATTTGCTGAGAGTTTTTTTCTAATTTTACTTTCGGGACAATTCATATTCTGATTTAAGAAATAACACAGAGAAATCCCATAAGGCCTTTACTATTTCCCCAATGATAACATCTTGCATAACTATTGTACAATTTCACAACCAGGAAATTAACATTGATACAACTGTTGGCCTTAGTCAGATTTCACCAGATTTGCGATTTCATTTGTGTATGTGTGTGGGCATGCATGTGCGTGTGTGTGTGTGTGTGTGTGTGTGTGTGTGTGTATGTAGTTCTATGCAATTTTATCACAGGTGTAGGTTTATGTTACCACCTGCACAATTAAGACACAAGCAATGCATCACAAGCATCTCTAAAGCTAATCTTTCATTCCAGAGCTGTCTCTCTTCCTCTTGTCCTCCTCAAGGCCTGACAACCACTATCTATTTTTCTACTACTACCATCTACTCTTTATCTCTATAATTTTGTCATTTTAAGAATTTTGTATATAAACAGAATCGTACAGTATGTAACCTTTTGAGAATTTTTTTTCACTCAGCACAAGGCCCTGGGGATCCATTCAAGTTGTTACGTGTATGGATAGTTCATTCTTTGATGTTTCTGAGTAGTATTGAAAGTCTTTAGTACCTGAAATCTTTACTATGTTGGGTCTTCCAACCTCTGAATATGGTGTACCAGTTTGTTTCAGCATACACTCATTAAAATACATTTGAGTTGTTTCCAGTTTTAGCTATTACAAATAAAATTGCTGTGAACATTTGTGTATAGGTTTTCGTGTGAACATAAACCTGGGATAAATTTCTTAGGGATAAATGGCCAAGAGTATAATTACTAGGGGCGCCTGGGTGGCTTAGTCGATTAAATGTCTGACTTTGGCTCAGGTCATGATCTCCCAGTTTGTGGGTTTGAGCCCTGCATCAGGCTCTGTGCTGACAGCTTGGAGCCTGGAGCCTTCAGATTCTGTGTGTCTTTCTTTCAAAAATAAATACACACTAAAAAAAATGGAAAAAAATAGAGTATCATTACTAGATCATATGATAATAGTCTTCAGTGGAATGTCCCACATTTCCCCCCGCCTATTTTCTAATTGGATTGATTTTATAATTGAGTTTTGAGGGTTCTTTGTATAGTCTAGATAGTAGTCTTGGGTTAGATATGTAGTTTGAGAATATTTTCTCCCAGTCTGTAGCTTGTAGTTTTATCTTCTTCATAAGGACTTCTGCAGAGCAAAAAGATTTTAATTTTGATGAGGTCCAATTTATCAAATTTTCCTTTTATGGATTGTACTTTTAGTACTACTTTCTTCTTAGTGTTTGTTTTATTTATTTTGAGAGAGAGAGAAAGGGAGAGGGAGAGATAAACAGAGAAGATGAGCAGGGAAAGGGCAGAAAGAGAGGACGTGAGAGAGAATCCCAAGCAGGCTCCATGCTCAGTGAGGAGTCTGACATGGGCTTGATCTCACAATCATGAGATAATGGCCTGAGCTGAAATCAAGAGTCAAACACTTAACAGACTGAGCCCCTGGGTGCCCCAAGTATTTTTAGTACTTCCAAAGACTTTCTCTTATGTCTTATTTCCTAAAAGTTTTCAATTTAAGTTTGTGATTCATTTTGAGTTAATATTTGTGCAAAGCATAAGGTTTAGGTTTTTTTTTTTGAACTATGAATGTCTGATTACTCTAGTATCATTTGCTAAAAAGGGTCATCCATCCTTCCTCCTTTGAATTGCTTTTGTACCTCTGTCAAAGATCTATTGGGCATATTTGTATGGATCTATTTCTAGGTTCCATTGATCTATATATGTGTCTATCTCTGCTAGTACCACACTTTCTTGATGACTGTAATTATATAGTCATCAAGCCTTATTATTGGCTAGAATGATTTCTCCCACTTTCTTTTTTTTTTTTTTAAGATATTTTTTTTTTAATTTTTTTAATGTTTTTATTTATTTCGAGGAGAGAGAGAGACAGTGTGAGCAGGGGGGGTCAGAGAGAGAGGGAGTCATAGACTGAAACAGGCTCCAGGCTCTGAGCTGGCAGTCAGCACAGAGCCCGACGCGGGGCTCGAACCCACAAACTGCGAGATCATGACCTAAGCGAAAGTCGGACGCTTAACCAACTAAGCCACCCAGGCGCCCCTGATTTCTCCCACTTTCTTACCCTTTTTCAAAAATGGTTTCACTACTCTAGATTCTCACCTTTCCATATACATTTTGAATAAGCTTCTCTTATTTTAAAGTATTGCTGTAATTTTTTTAATATTATTTTTAAATGTTTATTCATTTTTGAGTGACAGAGTGCAAGTGGGGGAGAGGCAGAGAGACAGGGAGACACAGAATCTGAGGCAGGCTCCAGGCTTTGAGCTGTCAGCACAGAGCCTGATGTGCTGTGAGATCATGACCTTAGCTGAAGTCAGATGCTTAACTGATTGAGCTACCCAGGCACCCCGAAATCTTGCTGTAATTTTGATAGAAATTATATTGAATCTGGAGATCAATTTGGAGGATACGGAAATTTTACTATGTTGAGTTCTTCCAATCCATGACTATGGTGTGTCTGTCCATTTATTTAGGTCTTTTTTTATTTATTTCATCACATTTTGTGAGTTTTAGGATACAGATCCTGTACATGTTTTGTCAGAATTGTACCTAAGTATTTTGGAGAAGTAGTCAATAGTGTCATGCTTTTAATTCTGGTTTCCACATGCTCATTTTTTTGTAAACAGAAACTTGATTGATTTTTGCATGTTGATCTTTTATCATGTAACTTTGCTGAACTCCCTTAGTTTTAGGGTTTAAAAACTTTTTTTTTGTAGATTCCTCAGTATTTTCTATATACACAATCATATTATCTGCAAATAACAACTTTAAATCTTGCTCCAATTTGTATGCTTTTTATATTCCTTCATTATGTTCATTACTTCCATTACTATGTTTAATAAGTGTGATGAGAGGGGCGCGTGGGTGGCTCAGTGGGTTAAGTGTCTAACTTTGGCTCAGGTCATGATCTCACGATTTGTGAGGTCTAGCCCCACAAATCTGCCTTCTGTCAGCACAGAGCCTGCTTCAGATCCTCTGTTTCCTTCTCTCTCTGCCTTTCCCCCAATCATGCTCTCTCTCTCTCTCAAAAATATAAATAAACACTTAAAAAATAAGTGTAGTGAGAGAAGACATCTTTGCTCTATTCTTGATTTTAGGAGTAAAGCATTCAATCGTTCACTATTATGTGTGATGTTCTTGTAGGCTTTTTGTAGATATTCTATAACAAGTTTAGGTAGCTCCCCTCTATTTCTATTTTGCTGGAAGCTTTTATCATGATTTTGGGTATTGGATTTTTTATCATGATTTTGGATTTTGTTAAAAGCTTCTTGTGTATAAGTAGGTGTGATCATATAACATTTCCTCTTTAGCCTGTTGATATGTTGGATTGTACTAATTGATTTTCAAATGTTGAACTAGCTTCATATTCTCTGGAATAAGCTCCATTTGGTCATGGCATAAAATTCTTTTTATAGATTGCTGAATTTAATTTGCTAATATTTTGTTGTAGGTTGATATGTCTAGGTTTCTAAAAGAAATTATTCTGCAGTTTTATCGTATTGTTAAAAGGAGTTGGGAAGTATTATCACCTCTTGTTTTCTGTAAGAGATAGTGAAAAATTGGTATGAATTCTTCTTTAAATGTTTGGAAGAATTCTCCAGTGAAACCAACTGAGCCTGCACATTTCTTCAGGGAAGCTATAAATTACAAAATCAATTTCTACAATTATAGGACTACTCAGACTTTTAACTTCAGTTGATTAAGTTGTGATAGTTTGTGATTATCAAGGAATTGATCTATTTCTTCTGAGTTGTTTAATTAATGAGTGCAAAGTTGTTTATAGTATTTCCTTATTATTCCTTTAGTAGCTGTGGGAGTTTGTAGTGATAACCCTTGTTTCAAATCTGATATCAATGATTTAGGAATTCTTAGAGGTATTGTTTTTCTGCTTCCAATTTCATTATTTCCTTTCTTCTGCTTGCTTTGTACTTATTTTGCTAGTTTCTTGAGGCAGGCACTTAGATTGTTGATTTGAGACACTTTCTGTTTTCTAATGTAAGCATTTTTGTGTTATAAATTTACTCTCGGCACTACTTTAGCTGAATCCCATGTTTTGACGTGTTGTATTTTAAGTTTCATTCACTCATGTATTTTATTTCCTTTGAGACTTCCTTTTTGATCTATGGATATATTTAATTTCCAAGTGTTTGGAGATTTTCCTGTTATCTTTCTTATGCTGACTTCTAATTAGTTTATGTGTTACGAATGTAGCCGCTTATGCTTTTTAAAAACTAGTTTTCTTAATGTTTGCTGTGGCTGTGACAACACACTTATGCAATAGCTTACTCTTACATTTTACTAGTTCAAGTGAAGGCAGAAACCTTACTTCCATTAGGTTCCTTTATCTTCCCCTCTTTTTATTATTTATTTAGTTTTAATGTTTTATTTATTTCTGAGAGAGAGAGAGAGAGGCAGCGTGAGCAGGAGAGGGTCAGTCAGAGAGAGAGGGAGATACAGAACCTGAAGCAGGCTCCAGGCTCTGAGCTAGCTGTCAGCACAGCCCGACACGGGGCTCAAACCCATGAACCGTGAGATCATGACCTCAGCAGAAGTCGGACGCTTAATTGACTGAGCCACTCGGACACCCTCCTTCCCCTCTTTTTAAATATGATTGTCTTAAGTCTTTCCTCTACATATACTGCATCAGAAGGTGTTATAATCTTTGGTTTACCTATTACACATGAGTTAACAAACTCATGAAAATTATATTTATATTTGGTCTTCTTTCAACCATTCTGATATTCTCTCTCTCTCTTTTAGGTTTGGAACCTTCTGTTATCATTTACTTTCTTCTTAGAGAACTTGCTTTAAGAGTTCCCTAAAGATAGGCTTTCTAGGGACCAGTCCTCTTAGTTTTTCTTCATCCGAGAATTTCTTTATGTGTCATTTCTTTCCAAAAGGGGGTTTTAGCCAGATGTGGAATTAACAGTTGACCATACTTCCCTTTCAAACCTTGAAAAGTGTTGTTCTGCTTCCT
The DNA here is from genome assembly GCA_017311185.1 of Proteles cristata cristata. Classification (NCBI taxonomy): domain Eukaryota; kingdom Metazoa; phylum Chordata; class Mammalia; order Carnivora; family Hyaenidae; genus Proteles; species Proteles cristata. The sequence continues at coordinate 30,405 of JAESUZ010000886.1, forward strand.
CTGATCTCCATGTTTCTGGTGATAATTCCACTGTCATTCAAATTGGTAATCTCCTATAAATAATGCATCATTTTTCCTCTGGCCGCTTTCAAGTTTTTTTCATGTCTGTTAGATTTTGGCTATTTAATTATGATGGTGTGTCATGTTATGGATTTCTCTGAGTTTATTCTATTTGGATTTCACTCAGTTTCTTAAATCTGTAGATATTTTTTTCATCTTTGGGAACTTGGTACCCATTATGTTTTCAAATACTCTTGTAGTTCAGTCACTCATCTTTCTTTTAGAACTCCCATGGTACAAATCAACTCTTTTGTTGCTGTTCTACAGCCCCCAAGACTGTGTTTACTTATTTCAATCTATTTTCTCTCTGTTGCTCACGTTGAGTGAATTCTACTCAAGCTCATTGATTCTATCCTCTGAAAGCTCCACTCAGTTATTGAACCCATTCAGCCAGTTTTTCATTTTAATTATTGTATATTAGGGACAGAATTGTGTTTCTATAAAATCCATATATTGAAGCCCCAACTTCAAATGTGACTGTAGTTGGAGATGGGGCCTTTATAAAAGTTATTATGCTTAAATGGCATCTTAAGTGTGGGGCCCTAATTCAATAGAACTGGTGTCTTGATCAGCAGAGTGAGGGAAACTGAGGCCCTTTCTCTCCCTCTGAGCTTGCACAAAGGAAAGGGCATAGGGGAAATATGTGAGATGGTGGCTGTCTATTGCCAGGAAGAGAGCTCTCACCAGAAACTGAATGTTCCAGCACTTTGATCTTGGTCTTCTAGACTCCAGAACTGTGAGAAATTAAATTTCTGTGAAGTCACCCAGCTGTGGTATTTTGCTATGGCAGCCCAAGTGGATGAACACATTGCATTTTTTAGTTCTATGATTTCTATTTGTTTTTTTTTTAAATCTTTATACCTTGATTTATTTGTTGAGATTTTCTATTCTTCGTGTTTTTCAAGAGAATTGATCATTGCTGATAAAGACATTTTAATAGTATTTGCTTAAATATCCTAGTCAGATAATTCTAACATCTGATTTATCTGAATGTTGTGGATAGTCTCTCATTTAGGCTGTAATTTTCCTGGCTCTTGGTATAAGTGATTTTCAATTGTGTTCTGAATATTTTAGATTCTCTATTATGAAACTCTGGGTTTTATCTGATTTTGTTTTAGCAGGTAGTCTCCCTTTTGAGGTGTAGCATTTGGCCTGGGTAGGTGAGTTTATCACACTTCCTGCTGACACAACCTCCATACTGGTGTACTTCAAATGACTGGGGAGGAGGTCCAGCTTCTCCCGAGGTCCTGATGACACCATCCTGTGAAGTAGAAACTAACTCTTGCCAACTTACTACCTCTGAGTGGAGGTGTAAGCTCAGTGCCTTGCTGGGTGCCTGGCACCAGAGAGGGAGGAGTGAAGGGCTGACTACCGCGCTCTTGCTGCAGGAGGGGTGAGGAAGCTACACTGCTTTCTACCAAGACCTGCTGACATCAGGGAAGAGAGTGGGGAGAGCAAAGTGTTAACTAACCCTGACTGAGCACCAGCTCAGCCTCATTGGTGCCACTTAGGAGAGGAGACCCAGTCCTCTCTGGGCTATATGAGCACCGTGGAGGGAGAGAGTGGGAAGCACCAACCAGGTTGGGGGAGTCTAGCTTTCCACATGGCCCTATTGACAGTGGACAGGGAGTATCATTTAGTTCTGCTCCATATTGTCTTCTTCAGTCTCCATGATGCTGGCTACTTCTTGAAGTTTAGCTCTCCATTGGGCTCTAATGACACCAGGGGTAAGGTGCAGATGAGTGCTGAGTAGTCTTGACTCACACTGACTCACTAACACTGGGTAGGGGTAGAAGCTGACCTATTGCTGTGGTTTTCTTCATGTTTCTTCTTTTCTTTTTTTATTTAGGGCTAATGGAGGTTTTTGGACTTGTGTGTTTGTAATTTTCCTCACATTTGGAACCTTTTCAGGAATTCTTCAAATATTTTTTCAGTCTCCTAGTGACTCCTTCAGGGCCTCAATTTACACATATTTGGCTGCTTGAAATACTCCCACAGTTTGCTAATGCTGTTTTCATTTTTAAAAATTATTATTTTTTGGGTGTATGGGCGGCTCAGTCATTAAACATTTGAATTTGGCTCAGGTCATGATCTTACAGTTCTTGAGTTTGAACCCTGCATTGGGTGAACTCAAGCTCTTCTTTGGTTGAGCTTGTGCCTCACTTCAGATGAACACGAGCCCTCTTCAGGTAAAACGTGAGTCCGGCTCTGGGTGAGTCCTGCTTCTCTCTCTCTCTCTTTGCCCATCATGGGATGGGCCCCATCATGGGATGGGTCTCTCTCTGCCCCTTACTCAGTTGTGCCCTCTCTCTCTCTCAAAAAAAAATTATTTCTTTCTGTTTCACTTTGAATTTCTATGTGTTCATTTCTATGTGTTCATATTCACTAATCTTTTCTTTTGCAATGTCTAATTTGCTATCAATCTCATCTTGTGTATTTTTTATCTCACACTTCATAGTTTTTATTTATAGAAGTTAAATTTATTGGCCACTTTTATATGTTCCAGATCATTATTTAATACGTTCAGTATTCCATCTTTTTGGGCATATGGAAATCAGTCATAACTTTTTCTTTTTCTTCCTTAAATAGTTTATTGTCAAGTTGGTTTACATATAACACCCAGTGCTCATCCCAACAAGTGCCCTCCTCCATGCCCATCACCCCTGTCCCCTCTCCCCAACCCCCATCAGCCCTCAGTTTGTTCTCAGCATTCAAGAGTCTCTCATGGTTTGCCTCCCTTCTCCCCAACTATTTTTCCCCTTCTTCTCCCACTCTGTCCTCCATTAACTTCTCCTAATCCACCTATATGTGCAAACATATGGTATCTGTCCTTCTCTGCCTGACTTATTTCGCTCAGCATAACACCCTCTAGTTCCATCCATGTTGCTACACATGGCCAGATTTCATTCTTTCTCATTGCCATGTAGTATTCCATTGTATAAATATGCCATCTTGACCCATTCATCAGTTGATGGACACTTAAGTTCTTTCCATGTTTTGGCTATTGTTGAGAGTCTGCTATGAACATTGGGGTACATGTGCCCCTATGCATCAGCACTCCTGTATCCCTTGGGTAAATTCCTAGCAATGCTACTCCTGGGTCATAGGGGAGTTGTATTGTTAATTTTTTGAGGAACCCCCATACTGTTTTCCAGAGGGGCTGCACCAGCTTACATTCCCACCAACAGTGTAGGAGGGCGCCCGTTTCTCCACATCCTCGCCAGCATCTAGAGTCTCCTGATTTGTTCATTTTAGCCTCTCTGACTGGTGTGAGGTGGTATCTCAGTGTGGTTTTGATTTGCATTTCCCTGTGACCACTGAGCATCATTTCATGTGTCTGTTGGCCATCTGTATGTCCTGTTTGGAGAAGTGTCTATTCATTTCTTCTGCCCATTTCTTCACTGGATTATTTGTTTTTCAGGTGTGGAGTTTGATGAGTTCCTTATAGATATTGGATACTAGCCCTTTATCTGATATGTCATTTGCAACTATCTTTTCCCATTCTGTCAGTTGCCTATTAGTTTTATTGATTGTTTCCTTTGCTGTGCAGAAGCTTTTTTTTCCTTTTAATGCTCTAGTCTAGTAGATAAATCATCTGTTTCATTTCTTGTTCAGTTTCAGTGCATTGGTTTTTCTCCTCACTGTGGATTGTATTTTCTTGCTTCTTTGCATGTCTGATATTTTTTTTCAGATAGCATATATACATTGTTAGATGCTGGATATTTTTGTCTTTTTAATATTTTTGAGCTTTGTTTTTGGATTCCGTTAAGTTACTTAAAACATAATTTCTATTATATTTAATTTTAAGTAGGTTAAATGTTCACTATAAGTTTTTAATAGTATGTTCCCATTTGGTTAATACTTAATTTTGATTAATATGCTTTTGCTGGATTATATTTTCAGGAATAATTATCAGGAAGTTTCATGGATCATCCACATATGGATGCTTACCTATCTTAGAATGGATTTCTATTGCTGATAATCTAAACATAGGACAACTTGGGAAGTACTAGCGCTCCTGTTACACTTTTCCCTTCAATTTTCTATAGTTTCATTGTGTTCTTTTTTTAAAAATAAATTTTTAGTGTTTATTTATTTGGGGGAGGCAGAGAGCGAGCAAGGGAGACACAGAATCTGAAACAGGTTCTAGGCTCTGAGCTGTCAGCACAAAGCCCAATGAGGGCTCAAACTCATGAACTGTGAGATCATGACCTGAGCCAAAGTTAGTAGCTAAATGGACTGAGCCTTCAGGTGCCCCAGTTTCACTGTGTTCTATATGTAAAAATGCTGAGAAGATTATAATTAGCAAATAGTTTTCTTTTTAGGATACTGGGTTTTACTTCCTTAAGGAGTCAAATCTTGATGTTTTCATCCTATACTTTTTTATTGGGGCCTATTAAGACTTTGCATTGTATTTATGTTTTCTTTCATTGAAAGAAAGGTCCTATTTATGTCTGAATACATTTTGTAACTTGCAATTTGGTTTCTAGTATTTACTTAGGTAAACTAATTATTTTATGTTAGATATAAAGTTCTCTCCTATTTGTCTCTGATATTTTCACTCCTGTCCCTTTCATTTCTTTACTTGTTTTCCTTTGTCTACCATTAACTTTTTCTTCTTTGTTTCCTTGGAGTAAATCTCCCACAGTTTTCTCTTCAACTACTCTTTGTATACTGCATGCATTTTTCCCCCTCCCCCACATCCTCTCCTCTTCCTCTTCTTCTCCCTTACTAACCCTGTATCTTCATCTCATCCTTTGTTAAAGGTTTGTTTTTTTTTGTTGTTAAAGTTTTATTTAGTATGGAATGCCGTAGTTTTAAATGTATTGATTTTTAAATAGAGTCAGCTCTGTTTGAATTTTATAACCAAAATAACATGGGTAGAATTTTCTTGACTCTGCCTTTTTCTTTTTTTAGACAATATGTTAATTGTCTCCTTAGGATGAATTAAAAGAATGCAGTAAACCCTGTGTTAAGACAAAAGACATACTGAACTAGGAGGGAAACGATAGTCATGATTCCATTTCATCTAAGAACCAGTGAGACAAATCTTACTCAATGTTTGCTCACTGAATGGATGAACCCCTGAATGCTTGCTTGACCTGTCTCACAGAATACTGCAAAGTCAGACAAGAAGTTGAAAGCCACACTGCTCATTGCCAAGTACTCTGCAAATCCAGAGTTAGCCAAGGCAGTAGTTGCAGGACAATGCATTTTGGTAAAACATTCCACTTTCTCTGAGACATCCTAGGGTTTTATCTCAAAGAAATTGTGCCATCTGTACTTGGGCTCTTTTGCATGACCACAGAACAGTGACAGTTATTGCAAATTAGAAGTCCGTGGTCATGACCAAATTCTTGGAATGGGTGACTCCAAGGCCCCAGACAGGCAATGTCTGCCCTTCTAAGTACAGACTGGGGAGGGAAGTCCCCAGGCAGCCCTGCCATTGATGCAACACATCTGTGCAGGATACACAAAGCTGTCCTTTTCCAAACATTTCTACACTGCCGTGTGGGAGTAGATCCCTTGAGGTACATTAAATCTGTGCTCTGCCGTGAGGCCCAAGACTCCCTGCGGCCTTCAGGGATGGGCAGTGTGTGTGATTTGGGGAGGTCACCGGGTCCCCTATCACTCTTGTTCTCTCTGCACTGTGACATTTTATGGAGAGTTCACACTCAGCCATGTCAGAGCTAAATGGTGCAGGCTGATTTGGTGTCACTTGCTAATGCCCTGGATTCTTTATTGCTGTAGATATGCACATGTGAGGGACAGCTCAGACTCCTAGTCGCCCAGCTCTGCCCATTTCCTTGCTGGATGGGACAGTAGGCCCACCCCTTTCTTCACCTCCTTTTGGAACAAAGCTTTCGCCCTCATCCTGTCTTGTAAACTGCCTCTAGGAAATTGATTGAACCTAGAATTTTAACATTTACTTGCTACTGCTTGAACAGGCCCATGATTCTGTGTGTTGATGGCTAAATGCACCAAGAGAGGAAGGACCCACAAATCATTTGCAAAAACAGATGTGAGTTTTACATCACTGAAATTAGGCTTGAATTGGTTTAGCAAGTCTCAAGGAAAACTTAAAGGAAACTTCTTCTAGGATGTGTGTTACAGAAAGTAGGTATTGTCTAGCTCACAATTCCTGCAGGTTATGAGTGGGATCACCCACCCTCCTCCAGGCCATGGCTGAATGATTCAAGGGAGAGGAGCTGGATCCAACAAATCACATTTTCTCTTTCAGGACTATGAAAACCTGAGTGGAGATAGAAGAGCCAGAGGTGTTGAAGCACATTTATCTTAGGATAGAACCCTAGACCTAAAGTCCATTGGTCCCTATATCTCAAGTACCTGGCCTCTCCTCTGATGTCCTCTCACTTCTGCCATTCTCTTCACTATCATTTCTATTCATCGTGGCCTCTGCACTCAAGAGTCTGAAAATTGCCACAGCCAGTCCTCTGCTCTTGGCTATGGTTGTTAGACATGCCCCTGCATCTTTTTTTTTTTCATTTTTAACTTTTTTATTTATTTTTGAGAGACACAGAGAGAGAGCACACAAGCGGTGGAGGGGCAGAGAGGGACTCACAAATCTGAAGCAGGCTCCAGGTTCTGAGCTGTCAGTGAAGGGCCTAAGTAAGGCCATTTTGAGGTTAAGGCCTCCATTAAGAGCAACCTCGGGCTGCACGTAGCCCCAGTTCCAGGAGAAACTTTAGCTGAAGCCACCCACGGACAACCCTCAGGTCAGCCAATCAAAAGAAGCTAAGAAAGATAGGAGTAACATTCCTGTGCTCTGAGTCAGGGTCTGGGGACTATAGATAACTACTCTGTACAAACTAGCCAAGCACCTACCACTTGCCTGAACCCCACGTGGGCCCTTTAAATTCACCTCATAATTGGTAATTTTCAAAGGATTCTCAAAGGTCATGATTGGGTCCCACCAAAAGTAACAAACACCTCACAGATACTGAATGGTCAAAACTGTTGCCATGGGTACTGTACAATTATGATTGGTACTTATGTGATGATGCTATGTGTACAACGCGTGCACTGTAACACCCCTGTCCCTTACCCCATAAAAACCTTGCCTGCTATTGTTCAGGGCTTCACTCTGCTGCCGCTGCCTCAGTTGACGGGTGAGCCTCTGCTCGAGCTTGTAATAAAGACCCTTATGTAATTGCATTGGTGTTAGCTCCTTGGAGGTCTCTGGGGACTTGCAATTCAGGCATAACATCAGCACAGAGACTGACATGGGGATCTAACCCATGAACTGCGAGATCATGACCTGAGCCAAAGTCAGAAGCCTGACTGAGCCACCCAGGCATCCTGCCCCTGTATCTTATCTATGGCACAGCTCAACTAAGTGTTGTCATAATCCAGGCTTCTGAGCTCATTGTGTCAAAGTACTCAAGTTCCACCTTGACCACCTTTGTAAGTCACAAACCCCAGCTATGGAAATATGGAGGCATATGGAGTGTCTGCCTTTCTGAAGTCCAACAAATTTGCTCATAGATCTTTCTGGTCCATTGAAGTAAAATATTAATCATTGTGTTCAAGAATGTATCTATAGGTTCTGCAACTGAGATGAATGCATCCATTTAAAACATTTAGTAATTGTTATCATTTCAAGTTTTGCTTGGTGTTATGATGGTAGGTAAACAAAATATGGATATTGAGTCAGTCACAAGGAATTTAAAAAAGATAACAATGATTCACTTGTTAATTGATGGGTTAGTTTTTTTTTTTTTTTTTAAGTAGGCTTCATGTGCAGCATGGAGCCCAATATGGGACAACTCATGACCCTGAGATCAGAACCTGAGCCAAGATCAAGAGTTGGATAGTCAACCAAGACACCCGGGTATACCTTAATGGAATAATTCTTTAATTTATTTAATGGCCATTCATCCATTCAACAAAGCTTTATACAGAAAAATGTCATGGCAGGGCAGGTGTTGGGGCAGATCAGGATAGGAGCAAGATGTAGTGCCTGTTTCAAGGAACCTCAAAGTGGGGAGTCAATCCTAAGAAATATCAGTATGTGTTTCTAGGCATGAGAAAAGACTTGTGGAATGAACTCAATGAAGTAAATTTAATCCAGGCATAACTGAAAGTGAGTAGACTAGAAGTTTCTTGGAGTCCTGTGGGTGGAAGATGGTAATCTAGACTACTGTAATGGTAGTGGGTATGAAGAGACATTGGCAATTCCCAGATATTGAAGCAGTAGCAACTATGGAACTAAGTGATTGGAAGGGATGGGGGTAGAAAGTGAGGGAGAAAGAGAGTTGACGGTACAGACCGTGTTGCTGAATTAGAGAGGTTGGTAGATATTGGTAGAGATAAAAATAAAAAGAACGTTTATTTGGGAAGTGTGTTTCTGTTTCCTTACATGGGCTGGTTAGATCCAAGTGGAAATGTTGAGTAAGTCTGAACTTAGGAGAGAAATCTAGGCTGAGCATCTAATTAGAGAATCATTTGTTAAGGAGATGATAATAGAAGCCATGCAACTGGAAGAGACCACCAGAAAGAATGATTCAGGACAGAATGGAATAGTTTAATGTTTACCAAAATTTAGAAGAAAGCTTGGGAAAAGGAGTGTGGGAGATAAGCAAAAAGAGACAAAGAGGTAGAAGAAAAAGTAGCAGAGTGTGGTGTTAGGGAAGCCAAAGAGCGTATTTGGATTAGAAGGAAGGAATCGTTTCTTTTGAACACCAGTGAAATGTGAATGATGATGTGTACCAAGTTCTTAATTGATGACTTCTATTTTCTCTGAGTGGCAGGAGAGAAAGTGTTCTGATGAGAGTGAGTTTCAGAGTTTTGAGAACAGAATTTCTGGGCAACTTTCCAGCCTGATGTAGGAAGCAGGATGAGATAATCTATGTAATGTGCTTTGAATAGTGCCTGGCAAAGATTAAGCTCTCAGTAAATGTTGGCAGCCATTATAATGGGACCAAATTGTTCAGCTTTGTGGTTTTTCTCTAATAGTGATTAGCACCTGGAATATAAGCACACACACACACACACACACACACACACACACGCACACACACACAAAGTTGGACAAATGCATTAGTTCTGAGTGGAATTTTTCAAGAAGTGGGATGGAAGAATAAGGAAGTTGTGAAAATTGGCAAGTGTGATAGAAATATTGTTCTGTGGAATCTTAACTGGATTAAAAAACACAAACGAGAAGACAAGAGAAGGCTGCTAGATAATGAAAAAATAGACCATTCCTGGACCAGAAAGTCTTGATGATGTTACCACATGGGTGCAGTGGGAGTAATTAAATGAAAAGGATTGAAGATGGAAGGTTGAGGAAGTGTGGGATTTGTAAATTTTGGACTTATGAATACAACAGTAATCGGTGATGACAATGTTCTGGGGAGACAATGGAAGCAAGTTGATCAAGTGGGATGGGGTGAAGGTCACTGAGCTAATTGAAGGACTGAGAACTCAGGGATAGGGCCTAAATGTTAAAGTTACTCAGAGGTGGTGGGATGTGGAGGTAAGGGAGTGACCAGGAGGCTGGCAGTGGCAGAGGTGGTTCCCAGAAATGAGTGATGTATCTTAGTCTGTTTTTCTCAGAAAGCAAAGCTTGAAACAGAGACTTAAGTGAAAGTTCTTTATTGGGACCCTAGGAGTAAGAGTAAGGGTCAGGAAGAGAGAAGCAAGAGAAGAGGAAAAGTCATATGTTATGCTGGCTACTGCATCAGGCATCTGGTTGCTGAATCCCATGGGACAGATTAAGGAACCATGTGAATTGGATCTCAGGATTTCCTCTATGGGGAGAAAGAGGGAAACATTTATCCATTGGCTTCCATCCCCAATCGTCAAAGAACCCATGATAAGGTATTATTGCCTCCACATTTCTGGATTGAGCATCTGCATACAAAATAGGTTGGACAAGGAGAAACACTGAAGCAGGAAATGAGAGGTCCATAGAGTGATGCTTCCAGGGTGTACCTGCATGAAGGATGTCAATTCCTACAGAGTACTGGCTGCTTCATGTGGCTAAAATAAGAGGGAAGTGAGACTGAGAGCATCTGAAAGGATACCCAAGAGGTGTCCATTGAGGCCACCCCTCGTACCAGGCATATCTGCTCATTTTATCTGTTCAGTCCCATCTGTCACAAGGTCGCCTTCAAGGAATCTCTGCAAATATTTCATTTAAAAGTATTATTGAAACAAGCTATGTCATGACTGCAGTTGGCTATGTGGCAATAACTACTATTCAATGACTATTCCTCCCCCACCCATTCTAAATTTCCCTCACCCTCAGCCAACACATGGTCTGGTCTGGGTCAGTTGCCTGGAACAAGAGCTTTGACCTTCTTACCCGAAGCATGTAAGTCCTCTGACCATCACTGTGCCATCCCTTGAGCCTTTGATCTATCAAAGCCTAAAGCTGTAGTGACAGGAAGCACAGATTCCACATAAGGATTGGTGACAGTGAAGGGAGAGGCCAGACTGACTTCTGTACTTTGCTTGATTTCTCTGATCCTCTAATCAGCTTATTCTGGACTCCGACGCATCAGTCAAGCAATCAGCTCTTCCCAGCAGTGGTAGACTTAATACCTCAGACTACTTCCCCATATGAATGAATCAGCCACAGGGATTCTTGACACTCTGCTCACCAGGAGGATTTTCCTTTACTCTTGTCCTCTAGGGACCCTGGAGGGGATGGAATACAGTAGCACTCTACTTCAACAGTTCGCACCAGCTTATACCAGCTCAGGGGTGGGAACAGGCCTGGGTAGCCTCTCCTCTGGTGGCTGGTGGCAGGGAACTCCATGAGTCCATGGATGTGAGCAGAAGGAGAGACACAGGTGCAACAGCACGGGTGACACGGGAGACTGGGCCATCGGATTATGTAATGTTCCCTTCCCTTTGGGTCTGTATAGGTCAGATCTTGAACATATAAGTTCCTCTGTGTAAAGGATTGCTGCTCTGCCTACCCAAACTTGTGACAGGAACATCCAGCTCCAGCTCCAAGGTGCCTTGGCCTCCCCTGGCTAGGTGCTGGTTTTTACCAGGGCCCAGTGGCATGCCTGGAGACGTTTTTCAAATAGTGAGTAGCTTTTGGCCATAGAAAGGTGTCCCTTACAGGATCCCCTCAGGAGGTCTTTAAGCCAGCTCTGCTATAGGAACTTTCTGGAGACTCTGCAGAATCCTGTTCCACCAGATACTGCCTTGCCTGGGGGCAGGGCAGTTTGTGCACAGCTGGACTGGTGGTGGAGGCTTTTTTTGCTCTGGGCCCCACTCAAAATTGGGCAGCTGATTGGATCATCTGATAAATGGATCAAATCAATACTTCTAAGTGTGATCTATGCTGTATCCCAAATCCACAAAGCCTAGCAAACATCGTCTGCTTTCTTGGTGATGGGAGGTACAAGGTGCAACAATGCTCTCTTTATGGGAGAGAAAGTGTCCCAGCATCTCCCAGACCATTGGACTCAACTGGCTTCACCAGTGGGGCAAAGCCTTGTGGGACTTATCTCCCATCTTTTGGCTTACGTGTATCTTATGATTGCATCTATAGTACATTCCTGTTTTCAAATCAGAGAACTCTGTACTTCATGCCTGTAAAAGGTCAACCAAGTTGTGATTTGCATCATTAGGTTTCTCAAAGGTCAATTCATTTATTTCCAGCTGAAAAATGGGATTATTAATGTCTACCTTATACTCCTCACAGTGTTATAATGAAGGTCATATGAGATAATATACTTAAAACACCTTTTTTTTTGTTTTTGTTTTTCGTTTTTTGTTTGTTTATTTCTGAGAGAGAGAGAGAGAGAGACAGCATATGCAAGGGAGAGTCAGAGAGAGAGGGAGACACAGAATCTGAAGCAGGCTCCAGGCTCTGAGCTGTCAGCACAGAGTCTGACACGGGACTCGAACTCATGAACCCTGCAATCATGACCTGAGCCGAAGTCGGACGCTTAACTGACTGAGCCACCCAGGCACCCCATATACATAAAACACTTTAAACTGTAAAGCATTATTCAAATATTAAATGATTGATATTATTATCTTTTTCTTTCTTCCATCGTTCCTCCCTCCCTCCTTCCCTTTCTCCCTCCCCTGCTCTTTCCCTACCTTCCTTCCTTCCTTTTCTCCCCTCCCACTCTATCTTTCTTTCTGATGGTTGAGAGAAGAGAGAGGAATGGATTAGTAGTGTTCCTAGGTGGTGACCTGAGATCAATAACTGAAGGGTGAAAAGGTGCATTTCCAAGGTCTGACTTCTTAATTTGTATGTCTCCTCTGTGGGGATACTAAGCTGTAGCCAAGTTGTAACAAAACTCATCTTGAAATGAAAGTTCACCAAGTATTTTATGAACTCTATATACCGCAAACCTAGCCAGTTATTCTGTGACGGGGGCTGAGAGGGTCCATGCCCTTGATGCAGGCATTTGAGAAGGAGGGCAAGGTCCAGGGGTTCTCAGCACCGGCGCACTTTCAGCCTAGGAACTTGGTCCGGGATGGATTGGATTTTCCCAGAATTTCAGTGCTCCTCCAGTAGAAGTTGTGCCCTAGAGTAAGCAATTTGATTCAGGAGCGGATGGATGGCCAGGTGCATGGATTCCTAGGAATAATGATTGGAGCATCATGACAACTTGTTGACAGTGGCACAGGAAGACATTCTTTGAGCAAACCTTGGGGATTTAGCTGTAGGAATGAGTTCCGTCCAGCCTCATTTGCACTCTTCCTGGGCTGCACCCAGGTTGAAGATGAGGAGGAAGCCAAATGCTGCCTTGCAAGTCGGCTCTCTGGGAGCAAATGTGTGCTGGAAATCCAGGCCTTTCTTCTGTGTGCAGTTGAAGGAAATAACTAGAAATACAGCTTCAATATGGACATTAAACTTGCAATATGATTTGCAAGATGCACTTTCAAACAACTTTTATTGTCAGTGTGATGATACTTATTTTTTTCCTGGTAATTTGGGAATCTGCAGGTAGATTCATAAAGGCACATGAAAATGAATACCCAGTGGAAGAGGACGGGAGAGCAAAAGTCAAACTATTCTTCTTTCAACAGCTGGGCTTTATGGTTTTGGGCTGCTGACATCCAGCCTGACCTGATTCAGAAACCCTCTTTGGAAAGCAGTGTAAGTCTTCATGAACACTTAGCTGTCTACAAGTTTATGGTAGTGTATCTATCTATTTTTCCCAAAATTAATTTTCTGGCTTTTAGCAACATCATGGCAAGTTAAAATAGTGAGGAAAAATAAATTTGTAAAGGGTTAGGAACAAATTTGATGGAGTATTATTTCCTTTTCTAAATGACAGCAGTTCTAAAGCTAGTCTAGTGAGTTGAGTGTCATCAAATAAATCCAACAATGTTGTAAATATCTTGAGAAAAACAGTTTTCTTTGTATCACACTACAATCTCAGTTTCAAAGCTCCATAGTGCTGTAACAAATAGGGGTAAGGGTTTTTCCTGGTATCTCAATGGAAATATTATTTTATTGCATTGTGGGGAAAAAATACATGTACTCTGAAGGAAGAACTTCACATGTTTGCAAATGTTCCCAATACTTCTCCAAATTTCTTGGGATTGAAATCTAAACAAGAAAACCCTTAGGAACTATTTCATTTGTGAGCCTGCCGATAGCTCTTGTCTTTACTGGGTCACAGAACATTTCCTCAGAGACCAGTGTGGTGTAAAGGCTGACCACAAAGGCTGAATCAGATGGGCTGGCCAAGCATCCAAGGCTTTCATTTATTTGCTTTTGACTGGGAAGTTTTATCACCTTTATAAACCTGTATCTTCATTTGTAAAATGATGATAGAATTTAGCACCTATTTCATAGACCAATTGTGAGAATTGATATAAATGTGAAGTCCTTATTAGCATAGAACATAAAACTTTGAGAGGAATTGATAAATGACACCTTTTTCTATTTTTATTATTACTGTAAGGGACATTTATCAGAAGCTAAGTCAGTTGTACTAAATTGAAATTACAAAACACTTACTTTGTATAAGACACTGTGAAAGGCTGGCCCATTACAAGTACCTCAAAAGAATAAAAGGCTGTGGAAGGGCAGTGCTAGGGCACCTGAGGAATATAGTAGGCCCAGGCACACACATACAAGTATACACCAGCAGCCTGTGAACACCCCCACCCCCACACATACACACCAACACATATACCAGAGCAGACCTCTGCTTTTCAGTATTTCATGCGCTCCCCACATTCCCCAGCCTCCCTTGCCATGGGTCAGAGATTGTGAGCAGAAGTGACAGGGTCGCCTCTGCAATGAGCAGGTGAGAGCCAGCGTGCCTCCTCTTTCCCTGCTGTCAGGACCTTGGTGGCCATTGTCCTAGAGCATGTAGCTCAAGGTGGAAGAGATTGCCTAAATCACATCAAATACTGTGTGAGAACTTTGTATCTTAAGTAACTGAGATATTTGGGTTAGTCATAGAAGCTAGTCTTGCTCATTCTGATAACATTTACTGATAACAGACAGAGCTGAGCTCTAGAATGAATTCTGGGCAAAGGCAAGAACGATATCCATTGGTTGCTCTTATCAGACAGCTCATATATGGTTGATTTTCAAAAAACATCATACCTATTAAGATGTACCCCATGTTGGTGAACTGTTGCCATATCTGCCAAGCTTGTGTTTAGAGAAACTATTTTCACCACCATAGTGGTTTATGCCATGTTGGAAATCTCTGAGAACTGGACTAGTTCCCCATCTTTTTATGGACTTTCTGGTTATTCAGGCTAATGCCCCTCCCTAACCTAGACATCCAGGCAAAGGGTGTAGCTTCTTGGAAGAAGACAAGGAGAGGCCTGTGAAGGCCCAAAGGAGTCCTGCCCAGAGGCAGAGAATATGACAAGAAGTTGGGGAGGGAAAGGGGTATATCCAGGCAGTCTATGGAAGACCAATGGAAAATAGCAATCCCTAGGATCTAGATTATGGTTGGCATCAAACAGGGTTCAAATGCCTTAATGGTGATTAAGATGAAGGAAGAGGGAAGAGGCTGGTGGTCACAACTGAGCAAAGTGCTGGCTCAGTGGTAACTAGCCAATGGGTACAAATATCTTATGAGTGCTAAATATCTTATGAACACTATCTTTTCTGATCTCTCTGACAACTTTATAAAATAGGATTGACTACCTTTTAATGGTGAAAAAAACTGATGCTCAAAGATGTTAAATAAGTTGCCTGAGGTCACAGAATTATTAAAGATTCAAAGATTCAAATTCAAGATTATTCAAGATCCGAAAGCAGATTTCATAGACTCAAAAACCCTTTCTCTTCTCTTTAGCTTATTTCGGCCCAAGAAAGAAGGCATGAACGAAAGGGTCATTACCCATGCTACTTGGCAGGACCACGTGTTGGGGCTTCAGCCAGGAGGAAGAGGAAACTGGGAATAGGTGTGGAGGATGCAGGCCAGATCCAAGCCAGTTTCATTTTCCAAGGGAAATCTGTTTCAGTAGTTGGGCAATCACAAACGTTTCCAGTAAACACAGGTGGAAGATGAAGGTACTGAGATTCCTGTTTCACCTCATCTGTTTGGAACCCTGCTGGAAGTATAGGGCGGTGTCTAGGCACTCACATGTGAAGGGGTCTGGTCAGGACTGGGCAGGGCGTAAGTGTTTCCTCCTGGATCCCAGGCAGGGCTCTAGTCCCAGTGTGTGGGCTGGGTACAAATGAAAATGTGACAAAACAGCTGGCACACTAACTAGGGACACAGAAGAGCTCACCAGAGCTCGGACAGCAAAGTTCTGTGAAGGTGTCCAGACTTGGCTGTGGCCACAGGATGCTAATAGGCAGCGAACAAGATGCTAACAGTAGGGTGGGTGCACTCTTCTGGCTGGGTTTAAGTCTCCAAATACTTGGGCCGCAGTATGCCTACAGCTTAGGATTGTGGAGAAAGTCAGCGACTGACAGAGGTTCCGAGGTAGCAAACTGCCACATGATTCCAAGTTGTGTGGTACATTTCACCCCGTTTGAGGATCCAGTTCTGAATGGAATCTAGGGCCATTAGAAGTGAAGACTGAGGATCTGAAATGTCAGAAGGTTGATTGTGGACTAGCATGAGGATGACGATGAGCCAGTTTTCCAAAAACTTAAAGCCAGAAGGATCCCAAGAAGCGTGAGACAGGAGATAAAGCATTAGTTCCTCAGACACCTACTGACAGGCTGTGATGTGAATCTCCAGAGCCACCACTGAGAGAGGACCTCCAGATTTGCCTTCTGTTCCATGTAGATACACTGGTCCAGCTTCAGACTTTCTGGTGCAGGACTGACAGCAAAGTGAGAGCCGGCCTCACCCTCCCTGCCTCCCTTCTGCAACCATCTTCCCTGAGACAGGACGCAGAGAATCCCCCAGCAGTGCCTCCCACCCCACCCCTGGCTGCTCAGTCTTGAAAGGGGAGATCAGGGAGGAAGAAAGGAGAACATTTGGTGAGAAATGATAGAGAGACAAGGTTGGAAGGGGGCAGCGGAGACCACGGGAGAAAGAAAGTCTTTTGCCTGGAAATCTAAAGGCAATGCTGATGTACAAGGTGCTTTTTATGCATGTATTTCCCAGGTTCTTGAGTTTTTGATCGTAAATGCTTGCTTGACTTATTGAGTAAGGAGGACGAATGGAACAGCCAGAGGGCTATGTTTCTGTGCCACCTTCAAGGAGCTGGCGGGCATGGTGCCTGGAAACAGGTTTATGGAACCACAAAGATATGAGCAGAGCTGAGTAAGTTAGAACCCAGGGGGCTATTGTTCCCCATCGTCCAGCCTGCCTCATCCCACAGGTCAGCACATGTGGCTAGACAGAGAAAGGTGCTAGTCCCAAGGGAGATGTGCAGTGAGTGAGTGTAAAATACACCCCAGACATACCCCAATTTCAGAGGCGTGGAGCCAGAAGACAAATGTAACCTATTTCAGTAAGTTTCATATATGTCGTGTGTTGAAATGATAATATCTTGGATATATTAGGTTAAATCAATTATATTAGTAGATCATTTTACTGGTTTTCTTTTGCTTTTTAAAGTGTGGCTACCAGAACATGTAAAGTTACACATCTGGGTTGTATTATGCTTTTATTGTATCACTGGTCTAGGCTCTTCTTAAAGTTCCAGGAGCAAAATATGAGAATCTATGATGACAGACAGACAGAGAGACAGACACACTCTCATCCACACACTGCTGAGGGCCCCAGGGAACTCCTGCAGCTAGTAGATAAATCTGAAATGTTATAGGTTCTCAAAAAATAATGCAGACTCTTCCTCAACCCTTGGTGACTCCTTGCTATTGATCAGTTTCTCCTTTTCCTCCCGGTCATCAATCCCTCCCTTCCTGCTATCTCTGCTTCCCACATATCCCTCCTCAAACTCAGCATAGGCTGTTTTCTACTTTTTAAAATGCCACCATAGATTCAGGGTGTGAGATGTGCTGGAGAAAAGCAAACAAGTACTTACATTTTGGGAATGAGAAATCATTTTTTTTCTCAGACTTTGGAAGAGAACATAATGGGGCTTTTCTGCATTCCAGCTGCAATGTTGGACCTGGCAGGCTGGCTGTTCTCTGATATAATGTGAAACATAACTCAGTGGTCATTTCAATGTGTAAAAAGTTCAGCAGTATTGTTGGAACTATCATCATAAATCAGGAACAACTTTCTTTAGGGACTCTATTGCCACTTGATTTAGTATTTCCTGGCAACTTGCCTATCATGGAATGAAGCCACGATTGCTTCCTACACAAAATGTTATCTGTAAAACATCCCGCCAGAAACCTACAGAAAGAACGCTGACCAGCTTGCGGGTTTTGATAATCTATGGCTGTTCTTTGTATTGAGAATGAATTTGACAATGGGACTCATTGTTAAATTGGACAATATATTCCCTGGAACGGCTTCCAAATTAAAATGGGGTTTACACATGTTTTACATACCACTTGTTCCAAAGGAAAGAAAAGTGAAATCTTTCAGTTTCAAGAAGAAAATGCAGCAAAATATGTATTATAAATATGAGAGGGGGAATTAAATTGCAGAGAGTAGTAGAGCATGAAAGTCTTGCGTCTAAAATGTTGAGGAATTTCTTTTAGGTTAGTTCTGCAAGGATGTGCAGTTTCTTACATGTAAAGGAGTAATTTACCTGGGAAGTACTGGGAGAAAAGGCTGGAAGACTCTCTCCAGTGCCCTGTAGTTTTGCCTGGCAGTGTGGTGTGGGGAAGGGGGCTGGGTGGATGGCACTCAAGAATTCAGTAGATGCAAATGCTGTTCAGTTCATAAACCTGCAATGGCATCAATCCCCCCAGATGACACTTGTGGGCCATGAGCTTAGGAGCTCAGGTCAGGGAGAGTATTTTACAAAGAACAAGGACACTTTCCTAGAAAATACCCAACACCCTCCAGAACTTAGAAAAGATTCATGCAGAGATATGGAGCTCTGTGCAGGGCGATCTCAGAGTGGCTCACTCCGGAGCTCCCTGTCTTCCCCAGGCTGCTGGATAAGCAAAGTAAAACTTAAGTAAACCTAACCCTATCTTTTCTTCCTTTTTCCCTCCCTTGGGTCAGAACGATTCAGACCGGGATCTCAACTGCTGCTTCTGAACAAATATTGAACTCCCTTTGTAACGATGAACATGCAAAGTAAAATTGCCAGGCAAGTTGAAAGACAGCACAGTTCAAAAGAAGGGACCACTCTGAGGAATCAGAGAAAATATTTTCCTATGAAATATAATTTCTGCAAGAGATGGGAAATTTTGAAGTCTCTCTTGATTTGTGTTTCCAACAAACTTCAAAAGGACATTTCTTTTATGAAATTCAAGGAGAGAACTATAAAGAGAAAAACAAACAGGCTAGGGAACCCAGCGTCAAGGTTTTAATAAATGTTCACTTCAAATTGAAACAGAGGGAGTGAACAGCAGAATGGACCCTGTGGCAAACAGGTATGTTGGAGCAGAAGTCAACTTTGACATCACAAAACTGAGATAAAGAGATAAAAATAATGGAAGAATATAGTTAATATATAAATATTAGGAATTTTTGAAGAAGAACCAATAAAAGTGGAGCCGTCATTAAAGAACTATTTGGTGGAAATTTTCCTGACCTAAAGAAAGATTTGAGTTTTCTAAATACCAGACAAAATTAACAATAGGTTTTTAATACCTAGATGTATCTTGATAATTTATTTTAATTTCAAGAATAAGAGCAAATTCAGTGAGGATCCAAGCAGATAAAGATTATTACCTACTTCTTCTGTGAAACAGGAGGAAGACAATGATCATCGTCTACAGAAGGGTGAGGAAAAAAGAATTGTGGCCTGAATTCAGTAGTCAGATAGAAGATGGGATGCTGGATGATACTGACAAACATCCTTAAACTAAGAAGGTATTTGATGTTTATCAGAAATTCAAATTTAACTGGGTATTCTCCATTTTTATTTGCTAAATCTGGCATCCTCAGTTCCTGTGCCCGGCCAGGTTGACATGCATATCCCCAGTACAGCAGAGTGACATTCTCTTGTATACTTGAGCCCCAAAGTACCTATCCCATGTGAATGTCCTGAAACAATAAACTTAATTAAATTATTAAAAACTTTAAAAACTGCTTATTTATTTTTGAGAGAGACAGAGACAGAGACAGAGCATGAGCAGGGGGTGAGGGGCAGAGAGAGAGGGAGACACAGAATCCAACACAGTCTCTAGGCTTTGGGCTGTCAGCATGGAGCTCGATGTGGGGACTTGAACTCATGAACCTCAAGATCATGACCTGAACCTAAGTTGGACGCTCAGCTCACTGAGCCACCCAGGCACCCCATTACTTAAATTGTTTTTAAGTCAGCCAAGTGAGGAATCAAAATATCAAATGCAAGAATGGAGAACTCATGATTCTGGTGAGACTGGTGAGAAAAATCATCAAACAGACAAATACCTTCTCTCTCCTTCCAAAAACAAAGAGCCATTAAATAAAATTAATGTAATTCTTAATATGATATTAAAACATAATGAAAATGACAAAAAATAATTTTCGAAAGAGGGCACATGACTACAAATGTTAAGTTAGTAATAATGATCTAATTCAAATTACCCACCAAAATCACTAAAACTAGGACTTTGAGGACCAAAGATAGGAAGGAAAAGCTGAGTAAATTCCTCTTATTGCACACAGGAATAACCAATTGACACTGGTTTACTTTTGATAATGAAAATTAGTGAAAATAGATTCCAATATATATTTATGAAATGTCACTATTAATAGAATAAAAATAGTGGATGTGATTTCCAAAATCACAAGGGAAAAGTTGAGTTAAAACAATGACTACAGTCAATCTAGACAATTAAAAAGAACCATAAAACAGAATAGTAGAAATAAAATGAAGCATTATAAATCTCATTAATAAAATGGTTGGGATAAAGTCTCATTTTGAATCACAGGTTCCTATTGGGTTGAAAATAAAATGTAAATGTTGCATTAGTGTACCCAATCAATCCAAAAATAATAAAAATAAGACAATGGGTAAAGATATAGTGGAGAACTCAAGCCAAAGCAAGAATGGGAACCTAAGTAGGAGAAAGGGTAGAAGCCCAAGGCTGATGGTAGATACGATAGATAGTATTAAATTTATCCCACTAAAAGAAAGAATCCACACTGAATATATGACAGGGCTGCACTTTCTATGATGAATATAAAAGTATCAAACAAATGTAGTAAACAACAGCTTTCAGCAATCCAAGGAGAAAAAGAGAAATGCTATGTAGTAGGCTATGTTGACATCTGTTGGGACAGGTCAAACACACAAAAAAAATAAACATATTTGTAGAGGGCTCAAACAATGTACCGTATTTGTATCCCAAATATGGAGAATGTATAACTGTTTCAAACATACAACATTTCTACAAATTGATCACAAAATATTTTAATGGATTCTCAATCAGCAGTTAAAATTCCACCAATGGACCCAGGTGTTTGATAGTGTGGTAAACTTCCTAGGGCTGTTGAGAGAGCATCATAACATAGTCACCTAGCCCCTTCAATGGGTCTGTCCCTCTGTAGTATGCCCTTGGGTGGGAGCTTAGGGAAGACTACCACCACATATTCAAAAGAAAAGAAAAGAAAAGAAAAAAAGAAAAGAAAAGAAAAGAAACTAGGCCTTGGCCACTTGTAAAAATACCATTTCCTCATCTCCAAACTTTAGTTCTTTGTCCAAGTAGCAACTGTTAACTGTTTAGCCAACGATGGAACAAATCTAGGTAGGGTCTCTGGAGTAAATCATTTCCACTTCCAGCACAAACACAGAAACCCACACTGACCCTCACTTCTGCTCCAGATTCCAGACTCCGTCACTTCGGAGTGCTGCTCACTCCAGAAGGGCTGTGTTTCAGAAAGGATGGTTTTTATCATGGAGCCCAAGTTGCTCTGGAAATATTAGCTGTGTAACTTGGGAAAGGCACGTCTCCTTTTGAGGGACATTGCAGGAGCATGTGTGATCCTTTCTAGATTTATAAAGTGATTCTTCACTGCACAAACCAACTCAAGGGACCTTAAATACTGAACACTATTAGTATGTTGCAGATCTGATTAGGTTTCCATGCAACTTCTCTGGAATGCAGTTAGCACGGGAGGTAGAGCCGATGTGCACCTAGGAGGAAAGATCACTGAAGATCTGCATGGCTGTTGTGGAATGTCAAATGAAGAGCACATGTATCAGGAGGAATATATACATAAGGACAAAGTCAGCTGGTGCACAAAAGAGTAAATTATTTTAAGTAAGTAGTTAAATGGAGAAATAGGATGAAAATAGTTCCTTCAACATACTGCATGGGCTCCATTCTAACCACCTATGTGGCAGTGACTTTATGTTTTGAAGAAGCCGAACCCCCTGGGTAACCTTGGCCAAGTTAGTTGAGTCTGATTAAAAAGAATGGCACTGGAAAGGTCCTGTAACCTCAGGAGGCCTGTGTGCTCTGCCAGGTCCTCTGACTGTCACAGAGTGAGCTGTGTTCACACACTCCAGGTCTGAGCAGTGCACGCCTATTTACATACATACACAATCTCATGGAGAGCGCCTTTGAATTTAAACACTTAACATCAGTTCTTTATAACCGTGTGATTTCATTCCACATGGTGGTGATATATTTTTCTCCAAATATGGACTCATTAGATGGTAATAAATAAAGCGGTCTGGGCGTAGGAAATGCAGTATCCTTCCCCCGGGGTTATTCCAGGGAAGCAAGGACGGAAGTGAGCCTTGCTATTTCAGGAAAGCTGGTGGAGGCTGCATTGGAGGCTGGTAGCTGGGCGGCAGCTGGCCTCAATCTTGCAGCTTTAACGGAGGGGAGCTGCCAGATTTACATTGTTTAAACACTTAACTAAATTAGCTATGAAAAGAAGGATGGGAGGAGCCCTGTTTAGTGGAGGAACTCAGGCCTTCTGGCTATACACACACACACACACACACTCACACACTCACTCTCACACACACACACACACACTTTTCCTTAGAGTCTTCCTGGAGGAACTGGGGAGAAACTGCATGCTCCTTACAGCAAGATTGAAAAACAACAACAATGATGGAAATGTCTGGTTTAGAAAGCTGTATCAGGCAATGGCCGGTAGGGGTTTTTGGGCTCAGGGCCTGTCAGCTGGGCTGAGGGGTTGGAGCTAACTCCAACTCAACTGAGTGAGGACTGGTCTAGGGCAGTAGATCTGAAAACCAAAGGATGAGAACCCAGGGCTTCCAGTGCTAGGGACAGGAAACATTGGGGTAAAGGCAGGTGCTGCAGGTCTGGCTCCCTGAGGCTCCATGGAAACATCTCTGGTCTACTGGCATTTTATTTATTTTTATCTTGATTTTTGAGAGAGAGAGAGCACAAGTGGGGAAGAGGCAGAGAAAGAGAGGGAGACACAGAATCTGAAGCAGGCTCCAGGCTCTGAGCTGTCAGCACAGAGCCTGGGGTGGGGCTTGAACCTGGGAACTGTGAGACCATGACCTGAGCCAAAGTCAGATGCTTAACCAACCCGAGCCACGCAGGTGCCCCTCTACTAGAGTTTTAGTTTAGCTACTGCTGATTAGGGGACAATTGTATCAAAGAATATTAAATAGTGGCTCTTTGTCAAGCTGAGATGGTCTCTAATGGGTGGCCTCAGAGCTCTGTCATTGAACTTATCTTCTTCAACATTTAACCAATGGGTTGAGTGACACCAGCAAAGATGTTTATCTAACATTCTAATAAGTATGAACTGGAGAACTGAATCATGATTTGAAATAGATGTGAAGAAATGGTAAACTGAGCCAAGATCAACAAGGTGAAGCTTCCTAGGAGTAAGAGGAAGATTCTAAAACCAGATTCCAGAAATCCATTTCAGAAGTGCAATATAGGAGGACCAGAGCTGGGTGGACACAGCACGTAAGAAACACTCCATGGCAAGTCATGGAGAGCCAGCACTGTCCTGTGGTGGAGACAGGAATAGCCCAGGCAACACCAGCAGACCCTGATCTGGCTCAGCTCCATGAACCTGTGAATAAGCCCCAAATGAATGCACACCTTCTCAGGGGAGAACTTTGTGAAGGGGGTTGGGTTACTGATCCTGGAAAAGAAAAGACTTCACAAGAAAACCAAAGCTGGAGGCATCACAGTCCTGGATTTCAAGCTGTACTACAAAGCTGTAATTATCAAGACAGTATGGTACTGGCACAAAAATGGACACTCAAATCAATGGAACGAATAGAGAACGCAGAAATGGACCCACAAACGTATGGCCAACTAATCTTTGACAAAGCAGGAAAGAATATCCAGTGGAATAAAGACAGTCTCTTCAGCAAGTGGTGCAGGGAAAACTGGTCAGCACCATGTAGAAAAGTGAACCTGGACCACTTTCTTACACCATACACAAAAAGAAACTCAAAATGGATGGAAGACCTAAATCTAAGACAGGAAGCCATCAAAATCCTTGAGGAGGAAGCAGGCAAAAACCTCTTTACCTTGGCTGCAGCAACTTTTTACTCAACATGTCTCCAGAGGCAAGGGAAACAAAAGCAAAAATGAACTAGTGGGACCTCATCAAAATAAAAACTTCTGCACAGTGAAGGAAATAATCAGAAAAACTAAAAGGCAACTGACAGAATGGGAGAATATATTTGCAAATTACATATCAGGTAAAGGATTAGTATTCTAAATCTATAAAGAACGTATCAAACTCAACACCCAAAAAACAAATAATTCAGTGAAGAAATGGGCAAAAGATATGAATAGACACTTCTCCAAAGACGACATCCAGATGGCCAACTGACACATGAAAAAATGCTCAACACAACTCATCATCAGGGAGATACAAGTCAAAACTACAGTGAGATACCACCTCACAACCTGTCAGAATGGCTAACATTAACAACTCAGGCAAAAACAGATGTTGGGGAGGATGTGGAGAAAGAGGATCTCTCTTGCACTGCTTGTAGGAATGCAAACAGGTGCAACCACTCTGGAAAATTGTATGGTGGTTCATCAAAAAATTAAAAATAGACCTATTCTAAGACCCAGCAATTGTACTACTAGGTATTTATCCAAGGGATACAGATGTGTTGTTTTGAAGGGGCACATGCACCCCAATGTTTATAGCAGCACTATCAACAATAGACAAAGTATGGAAAGATCCCAAATGTCCATCAATGAATGAATGGATAAAGAGGATGCGGTATATATATATACAGTGGAGTATTACAGTGGAGTATTACTTGGCAATCAAAAGAGTGAAATCTTACCATTTGCAAGTACATGAATAGAACTAGAGAGTATTATGCTAAGCAAAATTAGTAAGTCAGAGAAAGACAAATATCATATGACTTCACTCATATGAGGGATTTAAGACACAGAACAGATGAACATAATGGAAGGGAAGCAAAAATAATATAAAAACAGGGAGGGGAACAAAACATAAGAGACTCTAAAATATGGAGAACAACAGAGGGTTGCTGGAGGAGTTGTGGAGGGGGATGGACTAAATGGGTAAGGGGCTTTAAGGACTCTGCTCCTGAAATCATTGTTGCACCATATGCTAACTAACTTGGATGCAATTTTTTTAATTGAAAAAAAAAAGAAAAGATTTCGCAAAAACATTCTCCATCTCTGAGACTCCCATGGAGGACCCTTGAGAGGCTGAACTGCATCTTCAGCAGGTAGAGAAAAGGACTTGAGTCTTTTAGTCAGAAAAGTCCTCTAGGCTGAGGAGGCCCAGCTGAGACCAAGGCATGTACTGGGCCAGAATCAGCCAATCTTGGCGTCCTGGGGACCCACTGTCTGAACTGATGCTCAGAGACCGAGACACATGCACCAGAAGATTAGCCTGGCCGTATGTTCATGGCTGTGTGTACATGTCACTGGATTATGGCCACGATTGAAGCTTTTCCTGTTCTCATTCAGGGGGTTGGCAAGGAAACTGGTGTTTATGTTTGTGGGACCTGAGGATGAGTGAGTGGGCCTTTGATAAAGCTGCGTAGGTGCCAGAAACCACCAGAGATCTCCAGTCTGTGATTTTCTTCCTAAACTAGGAGCAGAAGATTTTTCCAGATTGCCACTGCTCTACTCCAGGTTTGTGATAAAACTTGATTCAGGTTCTATTTCTGCTTGTGCTTTCTGGGTGACCCTGCTCATATTATTTGGCCAGCCAGAATCTCAGTGACCTCATCTTTAAGGCAGGGATAATAGTGGTTAGGTGAGTGATTGTTGTGAGGTTTAAAAATATAAGTGTACATACTGTACACTGTACAGTCTGTAGCTCATAGACCACAGGCAGTGGCACACACTCAGTCCCCAGGTTATTAATGGTCACTATTCTCACTATTTTAGGTGACTGAAAACATCTATCTATTTTTTCCTCTATGTTGCTAGCTTTTAAAAAAAAGTTTATTTATTTATTTGGAGAGACATAGAGAAGAAGGGAGAGAGAGAATCTCAAGCAAGCTCTACCCTGTCAGTACAGAGCCAGACGTGGGACTCGATCTCATGAACTGTGAGGTCATGACCTGAATCAAAATCAAGAGTCAGAACCAACTGAGCCAACCAGGTACCCTGATGTTGCCAGCTCTTTGCAGATAGTACTTAGGTCTTATGGATTTTTCTATAACACAGAACTAGTTCTGAATTTGGTACATAACAGTTGCCCAAGGAATATTTATTACATAAATGAATAGTCTATATTTTTATATTAAAAATTTTTAAATAGTTGTTTACTTTTGAGAGAGAGAGAGAGAACACGAGCAAGTGGGGAAGGGGCAGAGAGAGATGGAGACCCAGAATCTGAATCTGAAGCAGGCTCCAGGCTCTGAGCTGTCACCACAGAGCCCAATGTGGGGCTCAAACTCACACACCATGAGATCATGACCTGAACTGAGGTTGGATGCTTAACCAACTGAGCTACCCAGGAGCCCCTTGAATGGTCCATATTTTAATATAATGTACTAAGAATTACAGAAAGACCATCAACATGATGAAGCAGCTTTGAGGTAACAATAAAAATAATGAGCAGTTTTTAATCAGGTCCTTTGTCTAGACGCTTCACATGTAGTGCTGAATTCCCACATTAACTCTCAGAGAAACTTGTTTTTTATTTTATTTTTTTAAAGTTTATTTATTTTGAGAGAGACAGAGACAGCGTGATTGGGGGAAGGCTGGAGAGGGAGAGAGGGAGAGAGGGAGAATCCCAAGCAGGCTCTGTGAGGTCTGTGTGCAGAGCCTGACATGGACAAGATCTCAAGAAACCCTTAGATCATGACCTGAGCCGAAAGCTTAACTGACTGAGCCACCCAGGCATTCCACTCAAGGAAAGTACCAACTCCATTTTACAGATGGAGACATTGAGGCAGAGAGTATGGGTAACTAGCCTAAAAGCCTACATAGCTTGGATTTGAACCCCCAGGGGTGTCTCACACCAAAGCCTGTGCTCTCCACCACCAGGTGACTGGACCTGGGGGCAGGTCTCATTTCATCCACAACAGCTGCATCCAGTGGGAAAGGCCCCCAACCTCCAAGCCACATACTGGTCTGATGTAGCACTCCCTCCATGGAGCCCTAGAGAAGCTGTGTTCCTTAACCCAGATTCTAATCAATAGCCTCACACTTTCTATACATGTCCTTGCTGAGTGTGACTGCACGGGGAGCATCTGTTCTGGAGGCAGGCCACCCCTGATGGGTTCCTCTGCTTCCTGGCCCCTTAGGGCACTGATTTATGGCTCACAACCAATGAAAGACCTGGCTGTATGAGTCTTGACAATCATCATCATCATCACTATTCCTTTGTTGGCCAAGAACATTCTGAAAGTAGAGATGAAGGTCTTCCTGCTAAATGAATTTCTTTGTCAATCCCTTTGAAGGCACTCACCACTTGACTTTAACACATGTACTATGACTCATTTATCATAACGTCTCCCATAAATACACAGAAAACATGAAAATTAGATTAACTGGGAAGTCATCTTAAATACCTGTTAATTTGGATGTTTACAAGACGAGCTAATCTGACTAAATATGGAATTACATTTAAATGACACACTGCAGATTTGTGTTATCCTCATGAACAGCAACAGGTTCATTTATTTCTGCTTGCTTTGAAACCGCAGAGTTCAAAACGAGAGCTGCCTGTGTGGTTTGTTGCATATACTGCCCTGTCACGATCTTATAGAATGCATTTGTTAATGTCCTTTTTATATGTGTGATTTTCATTAAGTGGGCTGGAAGGAATCAGGACCGAAAGAAAAAAGATAAAAACTTCTCCCAGAAAATTTACTTACAAAACATTCTTTGATATTTTAGTAGCAACACAATTTTTCATGGAGAGCTCCTAATTTACATTTACTTACATTTTTATGCAAAGGTTTTTTTTTCTCCTTCAGAGGAATAATTATATCCAGATATATTTGTGAATGTGGTACTCTGCTGGGAGGGATATGCACAAAGTAGAGCAGGAGTTGGAAACTTTGTTTATAAAGGGGCATAACATTTTTAGTTTTTGTCCCCCAGTTTTATTTATAAAACCAGGCAGATTGGGTTCTCAAGTGTAGTTTACCTCCTCTTATTCTAGAGAGTCAAAGAAGCTTCAGTTCAAATCAAGTGAGCTGTCAGTTGTTTAATAAGTTGAGCAATACATACATCAGCTCTGAGTGATTGCAGGCTGTGAGCCTCAGTGTCATCATCTGTAAAATGGTCATTATAACACACATTTCAAAGAGGTACTGAAGGTTAGCTGAAGTGTAGTGCTTCTGAAGCACTAACTAATTGCATTCCCCTAAAATAAAAACAGAGGATAAGCCACACCATCAGTGAGGTCAATGCAAGAATTTTTTGGTGGATACGAGGTTGAATTAGAAATAATTCTTGCTTCACGACTATTCTTTGGTCTTTTGACTTTGTCTTACTTGAAAGGATTAAGGACGAAATAATTGCATGGGATTTGTTTCCTGAAGAGATGTTTCAGATCTTTTCTTCTATATTTCTCAGTGAGAACACAGTGATGATCTGGGCCAAACAAGTTCTCAGACAATCTTGTGTTGTCCTGAAAGGTGTTTATGTTGATTTTACTTCATGGATAATATCAGTCACATTACTTTCTTGTTTTGACATGGCCACCAGGAAGCTTCAAAACTTTCAACAGAAGTTACAACTTTATAAATTTTTTGAATGTTTATTATTTATGTATGTATGTATGCATGTATTTATTTATTTATTGAGAGACAGAAAGAGAGAAAAGGGCAGAAAGAGAGGAGAGAAAGAATTCCAAGCTGGCTCTACACTGCCAGCCTGATATGGGGCTCGAACTTACTGACTGTGAAATCATGACCTGAACTGAAACCAAGAGTCAGACACTTAAACAACTGAGCTACTTGGGCATTTCTAGGAATTGCAACTTTATAATATTAATCAAAATAGTGGCAGGTATTTTTTATTGGGCACCTATTATGTGCTTGACACTGTTCTAGGCACTGGGATGTGGTGAGCCACATGAATCACGTGCTCCTGATCTCTTAGAGCTTATGTCTTCGTGAAGGAGCTGGGTAGTAGACATGGTAGCAGAAATATTAAATAATTTCAGAGACTGACAGAGCGTCTGATGAAGGTAAAGCACCATGATATGCTAGTGATGGGAGGTGCTTCTTAGGGGTGATGGAGGAAAGCCTCCAAGGAGCCATGTAGAACACATGTGGCATGTTGGACCCCTACAAGACAGAGGAGCTTCATCAGAGTGGTCGCAGAGATGAGGCTAAGCGAGAGCATGCCTAGGCTTACTGGAACATTTCAGTGTAATGAGAAGCCTCCAGGACCTCCCAGCGGGGGAATCTGGAAGCCTGGATTCCCACCACACACTAAACTTGCCTCATCACTGAAATGACATTTCTCCCCTACCTGCCACTCATCCGAAATCTTGGGATCATCAATTGCTCCCCTAGTGGCAAATCTAGTGGGCTTTTTCTTCGATTTACTTAAAACATTTTACATCCAGTAAAATTCACTCTTTCTGGTGTCCAGTGGATGTTGATGAGGAATAAGAGTCAGTAACCACCCCCACAGCCAAGCACAGTTCATTTAAATCCCATCTATCCTTAGAGCATCCACACAATTGCCCATTTTCTCTCCTGACCTCATTCTGCCTCCCTGGCCATGAACTCCTGGTGTCTTGTAGCCTTTTTCTTGGGTTTCTCAGTGTTTCATCTTCAGTCCTTTTCTCTTCTCATTCTGTATGTTTTCCCTTAAGGACACCCACCCACCCCTGGCTCCCGTTTTTAGCCCACCAACAGCTTCTCCTTCCAGATGCCTTTGCAGATTTTGTGAGCCTTCATCTTCTTTGGGTACGTTGAAAGGTGGACTCTGAGGGACAACTTTCCCTGACTCCCTCCCAGCTTCCCAGCAATCCATCTTCATCCTTGAAAGCCCTTCTCACACCCAATTGTGCAATGCATGGATTTACTTGCTTATTGTCTGAGTCCCCCACTGAAGATAGACTCTAGGAGGGGAGGGATTTTACCTGCTTTGTCACATGGACCGCATCTAGAACAACATACTGCTTGGTACACAGTATTTGCTGGATGATTGATAGAATAGTACCAATGACCTCCTTTGGACAGTTCATTCTGATGCCCCTCATTCCTCAAAGGCACCCTGCCCAGCTCTGGTCCCAAGTGTCCCTTCCCCTTGGGGGCAAGAAGGAACCCATTCTTTCATATGGATTAGGGTTCCTGAAGCTGGGGCTGTTCTGAGAAAAGGGAGACAGGGAGCTGAGCCCAAGTGCAGGGTGTGTGTGCACAAACTCAAATAGGGAAGTTTTCAGCCACGAAGACCAAGGATCCTCAAGAGGGGAAGGGTGGTGTCTGCAGGGAAGGGCCTGGAACGTGGAACAGGATGTTACATTGGGATTTGTTTGCCTCCTGTATTCTGAAGTGAGGTGCCAGCTCATCCTGACCGGAGCAGTGAATTAAAGAGCCTGAAAGAGACCATTTAGTTTTGGGAAGCACATTGGTGGTGAGCTATTGTATTTTCCCTCCGCCGTTGTGCTCCTCCTTTCCTCAGGCCAAGTGGGGGGCTTTGAGGAGATTAGTCAGAGGTCTTGAATGTGAGTCTTGAACAGCGTATGGGGCTGCAGCCTTGTCCAGGCCTGGCTGCTTCAGGAATGAGCTCATGTCCTAGATTTTGTCAGGATAAAGGATGCATGAGTGTGTCCCCTCTACCAGAGGAGACCCAGTCTAGAGACACCTGCAAGACTCTGCCCAGATGGGCCACCCCCAGGGCAGGGATACTCCAACAGATTACTGGATTACTGAGGCCCGATTGAGAGAGAATTCCAGAGTCAAGGCTCATTGGAGAGGGCACAAATCGCTCCAAGGAACCCTAGGGAGAAGCCCCATTGGACGATGGCACGGCCCACCAAGTGAAACAGTTGTAAAACATCCCACCTTTCATTCCTTTTCTTCCCAAACTCAGAGGAATAAAGAACTTGGTTAGCAAAGCAGGGAGAGGGGTGGGGAGGAACAGCCATGGAAGGTGGGGAAATAGAGCAGGTGCTCACACTGGGCTTCCACCTGGGATGGAGCTGTACTGAGGACAAGTTTCAACTTCAGGAAGTCATAGTTATGCCTATTCCAGGTGACAGGACACGTAATGACTGAAATGAGACTGTATTTGTGAGAAGTCATCAGATGGCCTGAGATAATCCAACAAACACCACGACTATTCTAGGGACAGCGAGAAAGGAGCCAACATGGTGGATCAGGCAGTGAACCCTGGTGCTGTGTGATTGCATGGATGGGTGAGTTGGATCCTTCCCACTGACCGAGGAGAAGAGGCACGGCTGCTAAGACCCCTGGCAGAGGTACTCAGGGGTGGGATGGAGGCTTGGGGAAAGTAGGAGGGGGAGAGAGGCTAAGCCTGAAATGGGGAGAGGGTAAGGACAGCACACACAGGTGTTGTGGGCCAAACTGTGTCTCCCCTCACCCCAATTTCATATGTTCATAAGTTCTAAACCCTAGAATTGCAGAATGTATTCAGAGATAGGGCATTTTAAGAGATAACTAGATTAAAATGGGGCTGTTAGGGGGGCCCTAGTCCAATATGACTGGTGTCCTCATTAGAGGAAGATACTAGGACATAGACACACGTAGGGGGAAGACCACATAAAGACACAGGGAGAAGATGGCCATCTGCAAGCCAAGGACAGAGGCCTCACAAGAAATCAAACTACTGACACCTTGATCTTGGACTTTTGCCCTCAGAGACTGAGAAAATAAATTTCTGTTGTTTAAGCCACCCAGCCTGTGGTATTTTGTTATGGCAGCTGTTGCAAACGCATCTACCTCCTAACTATTTATTTTCCTGATTTCTCTTGGTTATTATTGTATATTTAGTCTCGTTATTTAAAAAAGATACCAAGATTCCATAAAGGAAAATGTCAGATTCTTTATTTCTTTTTCTTTTTAATGTTTTATTTATTTCCAGGAGAGAGAGAGAGACAGCGTGAGCAGGGGAGGGTCAGAGAGAGAGGGAGTCACAGACTGAAACAGGCTCCAGGCTCTGAGCTGGCAGTCAGCACAGAGCCCGACGCGGGGCTCGAACCCACGGACCGCGAGATCATGACCTAAGCGAAAGTCGGACGCTTAACCGACTAAGCCACATGTCTGTCTCGGCTCACCTCATTTCCGCAGGGTTCTGTCTACGTTCGGAGCTTTGTGAGTACTTGAGCCACATATTTTCATGGGGAGAAGACTCAGAATCAGAGGAGTTCAGCGCAGACGGTGGGATACAGGCACTGGGTGGGAGAGGGTGTTAGCCCCGTGGATGTGGGCTCCGGATTAATCGCAGGGGGTGTGGAAGTGATGCTTTAACTTGTTGGTGACTGTCCCTCCTCCTGGTCTGCTCATTGGCAGCTATTGGAAATGGATTGCTGCGGCTCACTGAGATGGCGGCCTCTACAGGCACTCAGGCAGATGATCAGAAGACGAGGTTCGACAAAGGCATATTTTCAGCACTGCGATCTCACAGGATTTATTACCAGGAAGCACGATTTTCACAGATGGAAAACAGAATATGGACCTGTGTTCTCTGTGGTCCTGGATAGCTCCTTGCATCAGGGAATATTCGTTTCTCCACACCAGGTCCCCAAGAGGTCACACACCCACCTAAGCCAGACCTGGGAGGGAGCATGGATACTGGATACTGACCTCTGCTGTTCTGAAGAGTTTTCTTAGTCCTTTCTATCAATTAAGAAAGATTGGGTTATTGGGTTCTGGCTAAACTAATCAACTTCAGGAGTTTATGGACGACGTGTCAGTGATCTGTTCCCCAAATGAAGCCACCATGAATACCTCCCATTTCAAACCAAACTTCTGGCATCATCTTGCTCTGCTGCATCTCCAAAGGGAACAAAAAGCTGGCCTTCTCAAATAGATGTTGATGGACATTCGTGACCAGCACTGAGTTTTGTGCTGATTCCATAAATAACATCATTTTGGGGGGAGGGTCGTCATTCTTGACCTCTGCCCCTGAGAACCATCCTGAAGGTGACCACGTGCAGACGCCACTGTCTCTTCTTCCCACGCTTTCCAGAGTGGGGGAGTGGGGTTCCAGCTGCCATACACGGTGTACAGAACCCCCCTGGAGGTGTGCTCAGTTCCCCGCACCTGGAGACCCCTGTAGACCACAGGAGGATTTGGGTCCAGAGGAACCCTGAGAATAACCTGATTTTTTAACAGATGAGATATAAAATGTTCTGCTTGTCTTGGGTTTTAGAATGCAATTTCTAAAGCTTTTAAATGGAAAGAGATCAAGAGTGCCCATTGTGAAGGCCCTGGGTGCTCAGTGAAGGAGGCTGGAGAGGTTCATGGGCCAGAATTAAAGAACAAAAGCAGGTATCAGAGTCCCTTTGTGGACACCTTCCCAGTCCTTGAGACCTCTCAAGAAGAGGGGTCGTGTGGTCTGCCAGAGGAACAATTCTCCACGCATTGAAGAGGGTCAGGACCTGTGTTCAGTGTTTCCGAGCTGAGTTCTACTTCCCTCCTGATTCCTCCACCAAGGATGGATGGCCCCTGTCCCCATCACACCAGTGGGGTTCTATCAGGACCCTGTCTGTGTTACTCTCTCCCCATTGCCTTCCTGTCCTGGGGTGGAGCCCTCCTTTCTAGGCCAGCTCCCCTGACCTTTGACTTGTCCTGGCCCTGCCCCTGGAGGTGTCCCTGACAGGGCCTGCGTTCCTCCCTCAGACCACCCTCCTCTTGAACTGGGTTTTCCTTTTTGCTGGACTGGGAGCAGCTCAGGTGAGGGGCTGAGTCATTCCAGGCCGCCTTTCAGCAGGGGAGCCAGGGAATCCCGATCTAGGGAGTGTTTGTCAAGGAAACAAAGAAGTGTGGTTGTGCTAGAACTGCTTTTGAAAGTGATCCTTTTTCCTTCTCTGCTTACCTACAGTGGGCTTGGGGCCATTGCCCTTTGTAAAAGAGGGAGGAGCTGCTGCCCATTTGAAGGAATGGAATCTAATTACTTCTCTGGCATCCTTTGCCCTTCACAATTTCACCCTTTACCATTTGTCCTCTGTCTTCATCTGGCCAGCCAAATTGAGCCTCACAAAACCAGACCTTGGCTTAAGGGTGTGGCTCTGCCAGAATCTCACTTAACTTTTCTTATTTAAAGTATGTAAGCCTCAGTTTTCCCATATGTAAAATGGGAACTTATCCAACAGAGTTGTTGTGACCATTAAGTAGCATAGCAGAGTGTCAATCTTGAGCCTGGCTCTAGTGAGCCCACCATGTTAGTATCATTGAATCCCTACGATCCTTTTCTCTTGCTCCAGGAACACCATTGGAATTCACTTAACAATCCCTCCTCTTCCTGAATCTGGTGGCATCCATTCTTACATCCCAGCTTGGCCTTGTGAATACAACACCCACAAAAAGTCCCTTCATGGCTCCAAATCTCATGCCTCTGCCTGTAGAGGGGGCTAATGTTATCATCTAGCTCACAAGGTCACTGCTCCGTTCAAATATAACAACCAAGTGCCCCAGGAGTGTCTGGCAGATTATGGCTCCATGAATATTCTAGGGGCGGGGCTGTGTGTGATTGTGAAGCAGACCTTCTCCAGAGTCTCAGCCTAGGAGATAGCCGGACAGGAAACAGAATGAACAGAAGTTGTGCGGGCCATTTGCTAGGCGTGAGACCATGTCCCAGACTGTATCCCCATAAATGGGCTTTGGATAAGACTTGTCATCATGTCGGCCTCACTTTTTCTGACCAAAAGCTTTCCTTAAACACAGGGATGGTCAGATTCTGAAGTCAAGCTGTGCACGTGAACGCCATCAGGCCTCTGTCACCCTCTGAGCTCGTGGGGAGATTGTGACCCATTTTACTTCATATTTCTTTGTGTGCTTATCATATTGGACTTATTAGACTATCAGATTCTTGACCAGAGGAATTAGAATTAGGTCGCATTTCTCTTGCATCTTTCCTCAGAGACTAGATCACTGTAAAAATGTACAATTTCCCCTCATGTGTCCATTTTGTGCTCTAGGGATGAGATGAATGAGCATACATTTTCCTGTCTTTCAATCCCAAGGCCAACTGGTGACTTGGGCCTTTTAGAGGGGGTGGTAAAGAGAAAAGTAATTCTAAGAGAAAATCACTTCAGAAATCTCTAGGACTCCTTAAACATAATAGTTGTTTTTCTTTTTCTTTTCTTTTCTTTTTTTAAGAGTAAAACAAGACTACAGAATTTGTAGTAGAAGGATGCAGAATGTCCTACAGGGCCCCTGGGGCACCTGAGTGGCCCAGTCGGTTGAGTGTCCAACTCAGCTTGGGTCATGATCTTGCAATTTGTGAGTTCAAGCCCCATGTTGGGCTCAGTGCTGACAGCTCAGAGCCTGGAGCCTACTTCCGATTCTGTGTCTCTCTGTCTCTGCCCCTCCCCTGCTCATGCTCTGTCTCTGTCTCTTTCTCTCTCTCTCAAAAATAAAATAAACATTAAAATAAATTTAGAATGTCCTGCAGGGAACTGAAGTCTCAGCTCCCTGGCTCCAGGACCTGCATAGGGAGGTGTGTCATTGACATCGAGCCGAGGTTTTACAGGCATCAGGGGAGATCAGCTGTGTCACTGTGGCCATAGTCTCCAGAATGCACATTGTGGCCCACACTCAGGAGGACCCCACACTTGGTTTAATTCTCTGCTGGTGTCATTTTGAAATTCTTAATAATTTTTGAACAGGAAGCCCTACATTTCAATTTTGTGCTGGGCCTGAAAATTATGTAGCTAATGTGACACCACCTGTGCCCTAGACCTATCAGCATCTCTGAAGACGGGTGCCAGCTGTGTGATCTTTGCAAAGAGCTGGACAGGTGATGGCTAATGAGCAGTCACAGCTTCCTGACAGACCCCTGCCTGCTGACTTTCTTGGTCACTTGCTCCTCTGTGAAGACTTGGGGTAAACAAGAACAGATCTACTTAGAATTATGTCTTGCCAGTTGACTCCCGTTGAATTAATAAGCAGGATGCTAGGAACCCACCTGTGTCTTCTGAGAGTACACAGACTAGCCCCAAGTCATCAGGCCTGAGTTCTCACTTAACTTCCCTATGTTCATGCCAGCATGTGGCACAGCCTGGGCTTGGTTCATCTTAGTTTCCAAACATTCTTCAGCCTTTGTAATCTCCTGATTATTTTTAAGAAAAACAGTCTTTAAACCGCTGTGCCTTTGCTAGATGTCATGGTCATCAGAAGCACATGGAGCCCGTTGGGGAAGATGACCAAGAATCATATAGAGTCAATGTAAGCTGTGACTTTTGGAGGAGGGAGTGAGGGTTCCACAGGAGGAAGTGGCATATAGGCCATCTGGGTGCTCAGGAGTGAGGGTTGAAGTGAGTTTCAAGGATGATCACAGCTTGACACATGAGCATGGCCATCGCTGAGCGCTGTTGGGAGAGCAGGCAGGGCTGGCTGAGAGCTGCAGGAGGTGCTTCTGAGGATGTCCTAGCAGGCTGAGCATGAGGGTTGTGGGGGGGGGGGGTGGGAGGAGATGAGACACACAGAGACTGAATCCTGGGGAAGGGGTGGAAGCCACGTTCCTTCCTCGGGCCGAATCTGGAGGTGGAAGCTACCACAAGCCCAAACAAGTGGCTCGATCCAATCCCCAGTCTGACTGCAGGGTAGAGGGCGGATCCCCCATGGGGAGGGGGTGAGGGAATGAAGGGAGCCAGGAAGAGTGGACGCCTGGGTTTCTGAAAATTGGCATTTTCAATTTACCTAATAAGGTGGCTTGATCCAGGGGAGTGATGGGTGACAGACAGATTCCACGTGTGTTTACAACTAGGACGTGGAGACTGAGATTAAGTAAGGGGCATGGGGAATGGTGACCTGGCGCCTGCTTGGGGGGCTGTGGGAGGGCCCTGCCCCTGAGATAATACCCCTAGGAGAAGCAGATTTGTGGTGAGGGGAGGGCGAAAGAATCCCACTCTGCAAAGGCTGAGCTTGTGCCCTTGTGAGATATTGACCAAGTGTCGTTAAAGTAGCTTCCTAGCTCAGAAGGGTCTGAGGGTGGGAGTAATTAGCAGACAGGTGTACATAACACGAGGGATGCTGAAGAGTCTGCCAGAGAAAGTATGGGGATGAGAAGGAGAGGGCCAGATCAGAACACAAAGGAGCCCAGACCCTTGTGGATGGGTGACAAAGGAGAGCCACCATGTTTCTGGACACCATGTTACCTTCGTGTAAGCTTCTCTTCCACTCCCTTCTGAAATGCCAGTGGACACTTCTTTGGCTTCTTGCTTCCTCTTGCCTGGACCTACTTGTCTCAAATGTCTAATTTCCCAGAAGGGGGACCTGCTTAACTCATTGGTCCTGGACAAAGTC
The DNA here is from genome assembly GCA_017311185.1 of Proteles cristata cristata. Classification (NCBI taxonomy): domain Eukaryota; kingdom Metazoa; phylum Chordata; class Mammalia; order Carnivora; family Hyaenidae; genus Proteles; species Proteles cristata. The sequence continues at coordinate 67,776 of JAESUZ010000886.1, forward strand.
CCCTCAACACATTATTTTCCTCAGGATGTCATGGGATGTGGCAGCCAGCATGAGCAAAGATTAGTAGTCAAAAATTTCTGCACTTGATGATTAAAAGAGCGCCTAACAGAGTAGTTACTCAGTGAATATTTGTTGAATGAATAAATACATGCTTAGCCATTCTAGATATTTCCCGGGCACCACTGACTCATCCTCCAATACGATCTGGGTAATGAGTTCCTTCCTCTGGGACTGAGAAGAGCTGATGTGGCTCCAGTCTTTAGCGCTTTCTGTTCAGGGCTTAAGTTTCCCAGAGGGGCTCTGTATGGTTGCCATTTAACCTCGGGGTAATAACTAGAGCACTGAGGGACAGACAGGCGTGCTTTTAAAAAATATATTATTAAATTTAATATAATTTATTACTTTTTTTCTAGTTTTATTATATATACTGCAAAATGATACCACAAGCAAGTTAATTAACACATCTGTCACCATTGCTGTGTGTGTGCGCGTGCACGGGTATGTGTGGTGAGAACACTTCAGATCTACTCTCCTAGCAAATTGCAAGTATACAAAAGAAAGGAAACACACCCTACTTGCACTCATGAATGACCAGTTGGGAGCCTGGGCCAGTGACCTGAGTCCTGATGGGTAGAGTAAGACCAAGAGACCTAGCTGACCCAGACACACATCTCTGAAAAAAAGAGCGTTTTTACTTTTTTTTTCCAGATTAATTGTGGTGAAATATACATAACATGTGGTAAAATATACATAACATAAAATTTACTGTCTTAATTACTTTTAAGTGAATAGTTTATTGGCATTAAGTACACTCACATTTTTGTAAAACCGTCAAGACCATCCATCTCTAGAACTTTTTCATCTTCCTGAACTGAAACTCTGAACATTTTCAATAATAACCATCCTACCAGCCTTAGCAACCATGCTTCTATTTTCTTTCTAGAAACTTGACTGTTCTATCTTCCTCAGTGTTTTGTGCTGAGCTCAGGCTATCAATACCCAGTGTTGTGGCTGGACCAGCCCCTGTGGTTCCTATTAAAATTGCAAGGTGCCCTTCAGCGATAACTATCAGGAAGCTTTAAAGAAAAAAATTTATTACTCACAAGTTCTGGAAAGCACATGGCATACAGGTCCCAGGTACAAAGGGAGAGAGTGAGCAAGAGAGTGAGAGCATGACAGTGCGTAGACCTGGGATTCTGTTTCTTTTGGGGGTCAGGGTGGAGCTTAGGATTTTGCAGACTCTGTCTTTATTGGTGAGCTTCAAACATAAGAATGGGGATTTAAAGCGTGAGACATAGAAAAACAGTGGCCCAAATGGTCAGTTATCTCAGAATCAACCAAGATCCCTAAAACCTGGGAGCCCAGGGGTGAGGGCTGGCTCCTCATGTACTCATGTGACTGGCAATGTGTCTATTCGAGATAGCCTTTTTTGAAATAGATCCCTAGGCATTCAAATCTTAAGACAAATACTTTTATTACAAAAAAGAAAATCTAACAGTCAGGTCTTACACTGCACTCATGTAAGTGAAATCATACAGTATTTGTCTCTTGTAATTGGCTTATTTCACTTGGCATAATGTTTTCAAGGTTCATCCGTGTTGTAGCATTGGTCAGAATTTTCTTCTTTTGGGCGACTGGTTGGCTCAGTCCGTTAAGTGTCCGACTTTGGCTCAGGTCATGATCTCACAGTTCATGAGTTCGAGCCCCGTGTTAGGCCCTGTGCTGACAGCCAGCTCAGAGCCTGAAGCCTGTTTCGGATTCTGTGTCTCCCTTTCTCTCTGACTCTCCCCTGATCACGCTGTCTCTTTCTCTCAGAAATAAAACATTAAAAAAAAAAAAGGAATTTTCTTCTTTTTTAGGGCTGAATAATATTCCACATTCCACATTTTGTTTATCTATTTAACCCATCAATAGACATTTGGGTTGCTTCCACATTTTAGCTATTGTGCACAATGCTCCTATGAACATGGATGTATAAAGATTTCAAGACTCTGCTTTCAATTCTTTTGGGTATATATTCAGAAATAGAATTGCTGGATTATTTGGTAATTGTATTTTTACTTTTTTGAGGAACGACTGTACTATTTTCATTGGTGGCTATACAATTTTATATTCTCATTAACCACATACAAGTGTTCCAATTTCTATATATCTTCACTTAGTGCTTGTTATTTATTTATTTATTTTATGAGAGCTAACCTACTGGTGTGAGATGGTTTCTTATTATGGTTTTGATTTGCATTTCCCTAATGATTGGTGATGTTGAGCATCTTTTCATGATTTTTCTGGCCATCTGTGGCATATCTTTTTTTGGAGAAATGTCTATTCAAATCCTTTCTTCTTTTTAAAATCATATTGTTTTTAAAAATTTTGAGTTGTAAGAGTTCTTTATCTATTCTGGATATTAGTCCCTTATTGGACATATGATTTATGAATTTTTCTCCCATTTGGTGGGATACCTTTTTACTCAGTTGATAGTATTTTTTGATGCATAAAATTTTAAAAATTTTTATAAAGTCCATTTTTTTGTGGCTGCTTGTGCCTTTACTGTCATATTTAAAAACTCATTGCCAAAGCTAATGTTATCAAGCTTTACCCTGTGTTTTCTTCTAAGAATTTTATAGCTAACTTAGGTCTTACATGTAGATCATAGATCCATTTTGAGTTAACTCAAAATATATGTGTATATAATGTATGTAGTGTTATATAATGGTCTTTTTTTTTTTTTCTCTTTTTTTGCAGGTGGATATCCAGTTTTCTTAGTGCCATTTGTAGAAAAGACTGTGCTATATCCACTGAAAGTTCTCGGCACCCTTGCCGAAAATAATGTGACCATATATATGAGAATTTATTTTGAGACTTTCTGTTCTACTCCATTGATATATATTTCTCTCTTTATGCTAATGCAACACTGCTTGATCACTTTTGATTAGATTTGTAGTAAGTTTTCACATCAGGAAGTATGAGTCCTCTAGCTTTTTTTCTTTTTTCTTTTTCAGGATTATTTTGTCTATTCAGGATCCCTGGAGATACCATACAAATTTTAGGATGAATTTTTTTATTTCTACAAAAAATCTTAATGGGATTTTGATAGAGATTATGTTGAATGTGGAGATTGCTTTTGATGTTGAGATCTTAGCAATGGTAAGTCTTCCAAAACATGAGCATGGGATGTATTTGCATTTATTTGTATTCTTCTACTTGTTTCAGAAATGTTTTAGATCTCCCATTGTTACAAGGCTTTCATATCCTTGGTTAAGTTAATTCCTAAGGGTTTTTTTGGATGCTGTTTTATTTTATTTTTTAATATAATTTATTGTCAGATTGGCTTACATACAACACCCAGTGCTCATCCCAATAAGTGCCCTACTCAATGCCCATCACCCATTTCCCCACTCCTTCACCCCCATCAACGCTCAGTTTGTTTTCTGTATTTAAGAATCTCTTATGGTTTGCCTCCATCCCTCTCTGTTTGTAACTATTCTTTACCTCTCTTTTCCCCCATGGTCTTCTGTTAAGTTTCTCAAGATCCACATATGAGTGAAAATATATGATATCTGTCTTTCTCTGACTGACTTATTTCACTTAGCATAATACCCTCCAGTTCCATCCACGTTGCTGCAAATGACATGATTTTATTCTTTCTCATTGTCAAGTAGTATTCCATTATATATATAAACCACATCTTCTTTATCCATTCATCAGTTGATGGACATTATCTCTGTTCACAGATAATATGACTGCATATGTAGAAAATCATAAATATTTCATAAAAAGACTATTAGAAGTAATAAATGAATTTAGCAATGTAGCAGAATACAAACTCAACACACAAAAATCAGCTATAATTCCATGTATTAACAATGAACAATCTGAAAAGGAAATTAAGAAAATCATTTTATTTAAAATAACATCAAAATTTCAACACTAGCCAAATTTCTGACATGGTGGTCAGTGAAGATTCAATGGATTTTGCAAAACCTAATGAAAGACCTAAAGAATACATGTCAGCAAGAAGGAAGTTTTAAAATCAAAAAGAATGTCCTCCAATAAAATAAAGTTCAGAGAAAAAGCATAACTACCATCAACTTTTTTTTTTTTAAATGTTTTATTTATTTTTAGGAGAGAGAGAGAGACAGCGTGAGCAGGGGAGGGTCAGAGAGAGAGGGAGTCACAGACTGAAACAGGCTCCAGGCTCTGAACTGGCAGTCAGCACACAGCCCGATGCGGGGCTTGAACCCACTATCCGTGAGATCATGACCCAGGCGAAAGTCGGACGCTTAACCGACTAAGCCACCCAGGCGCCCCTCTACCATCAACTTTTAAAATGACTAAGATTGGGGATTTAAAAAAAAAGGTAGAACTGAACACTAGACAGTATATTAAGTTGACAGATGGGAGGAGGAGATGTATTGAGATAAAAATATTCTAAAGTTCTTGTATTGTCCAGGAAGAAGTTAAAAACCTTAACTTTATATTTTGCAAGGTCTGGTATGTACATTAAAACACAATGGTAGCTAATAAAAATAATAGAAGTAGAATGTGAAATTCTGTATGATTAGAAAAGAAGAGAGTGGGGTGAATTAAGCCTGGAATAATATAATGGCAAGTAGAAAAGGGGAAATAAAGAAGGAAAAAATACAGCAAGTCATAAATGAAAAAATAGAATAGCAAAATAAATCTAAACATATCAATATTTAAAACAAATTTAAATTCCTATTTTTTAGGTCTTAAAATAATTTATATTTCCAAAGTTAACATGTGCATAAAAGGAAACTGAAAAACACAAGAAACAAAGAACAAAGTCATCCATAGTCACAAGCAGTTTACAGTTTGACTTCCAGGTTGTATGTATCTACATACAACTAATCATTTTAATGTAATTAAGACCATCACACAGTTATGTATCATGCTTTTTTACACACCATGAATATTTACCATTTCAAAGTCCCCAAACTATGAGTGTTTTGATAACCAAGAATACACAATACCAACTCTATCTGCAAGAAAAAAATTGTAATTTTCCCTTCTTGGTGACAAAAATTTCATAAAAGACAAAAATGACAACAGGCCTCCTGATAAAGATATTGGCAGAATTAAAATTAAAATATTGCATTCCTTTAATGTTCAATTAAAAACAAGACATAAAGTAACAGAGTACACAAAATATAATGCTACTAAAATAATTCATTATCTGATATATACTATTCAAATATTAGCAAGGAGGTATGTTTCCACTGAATAACTTTAAGTATTCCTATAGCACAGCCAAAGAAATGCACACACATTAACAGTCATCATTAAATTGTAAATATGAACACATTTGCACATGTCTCTCCCACCATACTTCCTTCTGTCCCTCTGCTGCTAACCTAATGAGAAAGTCCTGACACATTTCTCAGAGATAGCTTAACACTTCTGTGCCTAAGATGCTTCCTTCCTATCAATTATAACAAAAAGAAACTTATAAATTGGTTAATTCACTAGCTGTACATTGTATCATGATTAATCTTTTTAGTTAAAAATAACTTAATGGAGGACTGTGGGGGAGAAGAAGGGGGAAAATAGTGGGGGAGAGGGAGAGAGGCAAACCATGAGAGACTCTTGAATGCTGAGAACAACTGAGGACTGATGGGTGGGGGGGAGGGGGGTGATGGGCATGGAGGAGGGCACTTGTGGGGATGAGCACTGGGTGTTATATGGAAACTAACTTGACAATAAACTATTTGTAAAATAAATAAATAAATAAAAAGCAACTTTTCCCCAATTAAATTTAAAAAATCCAGTTGTGTTCTGTTTACTAAGGGTTCACCTAAGCCTAAAACCTAGAATAAAAGTAAAAACTAAAAATTAAAGCAATACTGGGGCGCCTGGGTGGCTTAGTCGGTTAAGCGTCCGACTTTCGCTTAGGTCATGATCTCGCGGTTCGTGGGTTTGAGCCCCCGTCGGGCTCTGTGCTGACTGCCAGCTCAGAGCCTGGAGCCTGTTTCAGTCTGTGACTCCCTCTCTCTCTGACCCTCCCCTGCTCACGCTGTCTCTCTCTCTCCTAAAAATAAATAAAACATTAAAAAAAAAATTTAAAAATTAAAGCAATACTAATGTTACATTAAAAATACTGGTAAGGCAGAAAGCACGAATAGGAATAAAAAGCATACTTTTCCAATGATAAAAAGAAAATATCAATCAGGAAAATAAAACAATGAGAAAATATGTATATATGAAAAATCATAGCAGCAAAGGGATAAAATCGGATTGATTAAAATTTTGCATTAATATTGAGACACATATAATAATAGTGGGAAGTTTTAATATACCTCTGTCATAATTGATGAATTAAGTTAATTGAATAAGCTTAATATAATATATATATGTATGGAAATGACTCTGCATGAGACAAAGAAGGAAATCATCATTATTTACAGCCACTTTGAAAGTGTATACAGATTGGAATCTCAGCAAATATCGAAGAATCATTATCACATGTTTTCAGACCACAATAGAGTAAAATTAGATAGCAATAGTTAAACAAAAAAAAAAAAAGGAAAAGAAAAGAAAAACTAAGTAAAGAACAACAGCAAAACCCAATTAGCTAAAATACATACCTCTAGAGGCGCCTGGGTGACTCCCTTGGTTTAGCAACCAACTTCAGCTCAGATCATGATCTCACGGTTCTTGAGTTAGAGGCCCACATCAGGTTCTGTGCTGACAGCTCAGAGCCTGGAGCCTGCTTCAGATTCTGTGTCTCCACCTCTCTCTTCCCCTTTCCCACTTGCACTCGTCTCTCTCTCTCACTCAAAAGTAAATAAGCATAAAAAAAAATCTCATGGGTCAAAAGAAGCCATTGTGAATATTCCCCCAAATTTAGAACTTTATAACAAAGTAAGTTTTGTATTTCAAAAGCAATGGAATATAGCTAAAGCAATACTTAGAGGGATAATGTTACTTTAAATGTGCTATATTGTCATTTCAAAAAGCTAACATTAAAATGGAATAATCCCAGAGTATGAAAAAATAATTTAAAAAAGAAGTTAATAAAGTAGGATTAAAAAAGCCATACAGGATTAAAACACGACAAAACAAAGCAGCCTACAAGATTTTTAAAAATAATATATGTTCTAGCATGGTACAATTCTAGCAGTAAGCAGGAGAGAAAACAAAATTGCCAATTTTCATGGTAGAGGGAGGAGGGATATTGAGTTGAGGTTGGAATGTGGCCAGGGGAAGGTCAGATTTTATTTAGCCTATAAGGTATGTCAATGATTTGGGGCTTTCTCTCAGGGCAATGGGAAACTTCTAGAAGTTAAGAAGATGGAAAATATATATGAGTTGAGGAGGAGAAAAATCGGTTGGGGAGGGGCCGGTTCGATCAGTTAGGAGAGACCAATTACAAAGATAACTGTAGAATTCAAGCAAGAAATGGTGGTGGTTTTAATTAGAGAAAAAGCAGAAAAAATGAAGAGTATAGAGATTCAGTGGAAAGTTGGATGATAGAGTAAATGCAATTTGCTGCTTGACAGTGTATCAGTTAGGGTCTAATCAGGAGACAGAAGTCACAGGATAATTTGGACTAGGAAAGATTTCTTAAGTATAACAGAGGAGCAGCTCTAAAGGATTAATACCCTGGCGATGAGGGAAAGTAGGCAGGAAGGCAGAGACTTGGAAGTGGGGATCCTCCCCAAGGCTGGGGTTCAACCCACTGGAGCAGCTGTGTTTACAGCCCACTGCATGGAGAGAAGCTTGGGGTAGCCTGGACCCCAGCTGTCCAGTTGCTAGACAGATGTGGGGCTGGCAGGTGGTTGGACACTATAGCCGGGACCCACAGGTGGGAAGAAACCCTTTGGGAACCAGGTGGGTTGGGCCTGGTGGTGAGGGTATGGAAAAAGTACTAGGAAACTGTTTGCCAGCTAGGGCAGTATGAGGCCCAGGAGTGAGATGTCCCAGGAAGGTGTCACTGGGCTGGGCCAAGGCTGTGAGCACACCAAAGGACAGTGTACTCTGGACATTAGGGCAGAGGTAGGTTAGAGCTGAGCACCATTAGATGCCTTCCACCCCCACCCCCAGCCCCTCCCAGCAGGAAGAATGAGCAAACAGAAGTATGCTGGCACCAGAAAGAAAAGCCTTTTTTCCTGCAGTGTCCCTCCAGGGTCCTCTACTGACAAAGCCAAACATGTGGATACCAGTTGTAGACAAGAAATGCTTATGGCTCTGTCTTCTCTAAGCAGGAAATAAAGGATGGATGTGAAGCTAAGAGGCATTAAATTGATAACTGTACAGATTGGATCCAAGGATAGGGAATTAACTATGACTCCTGCAAACTGGCTTGCATCAGTCACTGAGAAGGTGGTTGGTGGCATTTACTGAGATGGAATCTTTGAGGAAAAGAAGGTTGGAGCAAGGAACAGACCAATAGCCTTTTGAAAATGCTGAGTTTAACACACTTGAGAAATGGCCAGGGAAAAGACAAGTAGGACTCTCATGGGTCTGCTGCCTAGAAGAGCTGGACTCAGGGGGAGATGGGCAGGTTGCCAGCACACATAGTGATGGCAGCCATGTGCCAGGTTATTGAGAACCAGGAATAACATGGAAAGGTTTGGCAAAAGAGACTGAGCAGATGTACCCAAGGTGGTCAGAGGCAGAGGGAGAAGAGAGTGTGGTGTCACAGGAGATGGGCAAGTTCTTAAGGATGTAACAGCCCATATGTCACATAAGGGGAAGATTGAAAAGAGACCACTGGCTTTGGACCCAGAGGTCCTTGATGACTTGTGACCAGAGCAGCTTCATTGGGGGTGGAGGCAGAGGTTACATGGACTGAGGAACTGGGGGTGAGGAAATGAATGGTCCACTTGACGCTATGTGTGTGTGAACTTGTCTTTGTACAAGAGCAGGAAAGGACAGGAGTAGCAGTAGAGATGGCGGGTTGAGACAAGCTTGTATTTGTCCTGGAGAGAAGGGGCATGTTCATGTTGGTGTGGCGGCTGCAGAGAGAGGGCATGGGAGTTACATGTTGTTATGTGCTTGAGTTAAAAAACAAAGAGACAGCAGTCCAACTGACCCCAGAGCTGGCAGTCAAGAAATGGCTTAATGCACTCTCTCACCAGCCAGGAGGGCCATAAATGTCGTTCGGATGTCTTCCAGGAATGAGCTGAGAAACACAGATGGATTTAGTAAGAATGACAGAAGATAATTCTGTTGTTGAACAGGGTCACATGGAAGTGCATGCTCTGTGTGTGTGTGTGTGTGTGTGTGTGTGTGTGTGTGTTAATAGTTGCCAGAGCTAAGGTTTCAAAGTGAAGTCATTTGCAAAGGTGAGTGGGAGAATCAAAGACTGAAGAAGGACTTACACATTTATGGCAACCTTCAGTTCTGTCCTGTGAGTAATAAGAAGGCATCATTTACACAGTCTGACCTTCTTTCTCTTTTTATTTCCATCTGTGGTGACTTCCCAGTGCAGCTTTCAACAGGCCACAGTGAATTTTAGTACTCATTGCTAGTACCTTCATGCTAACATATATAATCCTCACTCTCAGATCTCCGGGCTGCCATACTTCTGGAAGCAGCTTCTCTGTGCACCCACGTCTCGCTGGCTAGCGAATTTGTTGTGTATTTGCAGTTTTCTCAATTTTTCGGTGGACTTCTTTTCTACTATAGCTGTCTTTTAATGTTTCCTTCCTTCAGCTTGCTCTCCGATGTGCCCAAGCCTAGTTTTCTACCACGTAGGGAGGCGGTGTTTCTTGTGGCTGCCAGGACATTTGGAAGGTTGTGGTGCCTCTCTTCATCTGGGCCTCCTGTCCCCACTGCAGGGTGGGCACCTGGATGGTGGCTGCCCTCCTTTCAGGAATCTTTCAAGCGGGGGCAGTAAAGGCTGTGTGATGCTATGCTGCTTATGAAGTGCTCTGCATACCTTCGGTTAAAGATGCTGCATAAGTAGAAGCATTAAGAGTTCAGAATTAACAAGGCACTGGGGACACCATTTAAACTACGACTGGTATGTTCCATAGTAATATACAAAAATCACTATCAGGGAAGAATTGGAGCTTGTCCATTTATTTAATCTTATGTAAACGTGTGTGGGCCTGGGTGCAGCATGCTGCCAAGGACTCACCTCTCTGGGCATCCCTCTGAGGCAGACTACATTGTCCGGCTTCCAGGTGTCTGGATAATATTGCCCTGTAATGGATCAGCCGCCCCACCATTGCAGAAATCTTCCTACGGTTTTGTTTCCAGAAGACATCAAAAGTGGATTGACACTAGGAGCCCCCAGCCCTGCGGCCTGCCCCTCTCAGGACATTGATCTGTCCTTTCTGTATGTGTTTCCTAATCCACTTCAACAATGTTAAGCAATGCTGCCTTCCTTCCATGCGAGCATGTAGCCAAACCCCGCATGTTTCTATTCCCCTGATAATGTTTAGGGGAATCTAGCAATGTTAATTGAATCACACACTCCATTTAATTAACTGAGCTTCTAGAATGTGCCAGGGACTTTCCTAGGGGCTGGGGAGCAAAGATGGAGTTGACACCCACTGTTCAATGGAGGGGACGTTCCCAAGGCATTGCAATATTCCTGTGAGAGGCATGGTACAAAGTGCCGCAGGAACATGGGTGAAAGGAGCAGTCAGTCCTGAGCTGATAAGACAGAATTATGACAGAGAATGACAGGGAGTCAGGGAAGGCCACGTGGGCCCTGAAGGATGGTTAGGAGTTCCTCAGCTAGGGAAAACTGGGCAAAGATACAGAGGCAGGAATATACACTGTGTGTGCCGAGAAGAGCAAGTGTCCCATGTGACAGGGCTTGAGGGCCCGAGGGCTGCGGAGTCTGTCTGGCCGTGCCTTCCCGCACCGTTGGGTGAGTTCCAGTAAACCTGTCTTCCATCTCATGGAAAGGAATAAAGCTCACTCGTAAGACACAAGCGTTTGCTCCGAACTCTTCTATCTCACCTAAGTCAAAGGCAAAACACTCTCTTTGGGTTCAATGGCTCAGAGTTTGCATAGATTTTACTCAATCAATACAAGGGGAGGTCTTGACCCTTTCCTGCTAAACAGTAAGTGTTTCTTCCTGGGATCCCTTCAGAGTGAAACATTCTATTCTCTTCTGTATATGGAACTTCTAAGCAAACTGTCCAATAAAACTTAAAAGCTGGAGGCCTAGAGCTGCTCCTGGGGCACCAGGATATCCCACAGTGCGCGGAAGGGTAATTCTGTGTCACATAGTGCTGGTGGTGCTACATCTTTGAAAATGAGTATTTTGTGGGACTACATCTTTGAAAATGAGTATTTTGTGGGAAGTCTAACTGGCAACCAGATGCTAACAAGAATATGAATCAGCCAAAGTGCTACCCAGCAGAGGTGCGGGTTCAAGAGGGTGGTGTTGCACTGAGTCCTCTTCCCATGTCCCAGAGCTACCCTTCTAGGGGGAGAGGGGATAAGTAACTCTTCTTGCACTGGACTGGGAGAGAACAGGGACTTAGTTCCTTTCTTAGTGAAAGCAAATACCTTTCCATTTATCCTGCTGTGTACCATCACAAACTTAAAGACGTAAATTAAAGGAAAGATAAACACGAGTGTCACGTCATAGCAGGGGCCGCCATGGTCTCGCCAATCCGTGCCCTGCCAGTCCCAGTGACCCCAGTGTGGGGATGTGGGGGGGTGTCATTACTGGGTAGGGGAAGTTGGGCAGGATTCTCTTTGAGCTGTACTGCCCACCTCAAACTCTGTGGATAATCAGAACTTTGATTTGTCAAGAAGACCCAGTTTATCAAGAAGTTTCTGGTTGAACTGTGGTAAATACACCTTGGAACATTCTCTTTAGGAAGAGAATCTTTTTCATCTTTTTTTTTTTTCCACAAGTCACAGTTATTTGGGCCTGAGGTGTCTGGTGAGAGACACACTACTCGCCCCCATGATGGTCTGGCAGAGGACATCAGGCCATCTCAGGAGCCTGGCCCTCATTCGCCCTCTGCTCTGTCACAAAGGCAGGCGAGGAGTCCCAGACTTGAGAATAACTCATGGTCTAGGAAGATGCCTAAGTAGCAGCTAGGTGAGAAGTTGGGCTCAGGACAGGGACTGCATTGGGGCTGGTGGCTGCCTTCTCGTTCCTTAGACCGCCTTGTCAGCCAGGGTGAATGCCCTTGTGGGGGGATCACACAGCATCCCCCAGCCCTCCGTGTTGCAGCAGGGAATGTGCTTGTCGACCAAGCATAGAAGGAGGGCTGCCTAACTCCTCCAAAAATGTCTTTGGACCCCAAACCCTTCGCAGACTTGTGATACCGCCTCATTATGAGGCAAAAATGATGTCTGTTGTGGTTTAATTCCATTTCCTTTGTCCTCAGCGAGGATGCAGAATGGCCAGTCATTTCTCAGTGAAATCGTGCTCATCATTAGCAGCTCAGGCCTTCATCTTGAAAGTGCCTTTGCAAAAATGGTACTGAACAAATTGCACAGACTATTTCCAGCCACACATATTTACTTCTCCATTTGTCTCAACATCTTGGCTCTTTTCTTTGAGATAAGCGCAAGGAACCCAGAGAGACACATAAATTATCTGGCTGTTTTATTACTCTGGTTCTCATAATAGGCTACATTGTGTGACCCGACCATATCTTTCTCAGGAAATTTATGTTGTGGCAGTAATAATCCCTTCTAACAGAAACAGCCCATAACAGAGTGGGTTTATTAAGAGAGTATTTATGGCTAATTAAGCTGCCACAAGCACTTTTTTTTACTGTCCGGATGCCAGGTAGCAGATGCATATAGGGGACAGCAGGGCGTATCAGGACGTGGATGGATTTGAAGGCAGGAGACCCGGGGTCTGCTTGTGACCTCGCCACCAACCACATTATCGCTGCAGGCAAGATGCTTCCCTTCTCTGGACTGAAGTTTTGTTAACTGGGAGACGAAGGGTTGAATGGGGTGACCTTCATGGTCTGTGATTTGTGAATTGGAGGGTGGGGGAGAAGCCGTGTGTTTGTACAGGGATGTGATCTGAGTGAAAGATCACAGTCAGGTTAGCCCCTCACTCTTGAGACTTCAGCCCCCAGTCCTCGTCGTAAAGGTGACAGATGGTTTAACCTAGTCCAGCAGGCAAATCCTAATGTAAAAATAAATTAGACAACCCAAAGAATCACGTCCTGTGTGTGTGTGTGTGAGGGGGGGTGGAGTGAACTCCCAGAATCTGTCCCTGACCCAAGCCGAGGAGACCATCAGGTAAAAACACACCAAGTGTCCTAACTGGAGGCCATCTGTTAGCAAGAAAGTGCCCATCAATCATCACCTCCCTTAAGTGTGTTTGCCTCCACATGGGGGAGATGAACGGCACTCTTCCTGCCCAGGGGTCCTCTGTCTCCCCATCTCAAACCCCAGACACATGCAGTTGGGAAGAAATTATTCTCACAATCGCAAAGGACACATCCTTCCTGAAAAACCTTTTAGTTCTTAGAAGCTAAAGCTAAAGGGAAAGGTTCAGCTCTCCTCCTTAGAGGGGTGTTGGTGAGTCCCAACCTCAGGAAATCAACTTCGTATGACCTAACCCTCCCCACCCCGTGCATTTACCCGGACAAGTAATTGCAGCCCTCTGGTGTCCCGCAGTGATCTGACCCCCCAGGGGCACACTACCCCACACACTACTCCATCAGTTAGGAACAGGCACGATTTTTAAAAATTTTTTTAATGTTTTATTTATTTCCAAGAGAGAGACAGCATGAGCAGGGGAGTGTCAGAGAGAGAGGGAGACAAAGAATCTGGAGCAGGCTCCAGGCTCTGAGCTAGCTGTCAGCACAGAGCCTGACGCGGGGCTCGAGCCCACAAACTGTGAGATCATGACCTGAGCCGAAGTCAGACGTTTAACCAACTGAGCCACCCAGGTGCCTCAGGAGCAGGTACAATTAAGTGTGTGGCTGTTACAACCAAATACACAAGCAGTGTGAAGGCATGCTTGCCTCGGGTCAATAACAGCAACATCACTGTTGCCTCCAAGATGCGCCCTCTGTGCCACCCACAGACAGGCTGCTCTAGGTAATGGCAGACTTATTTAAGATACGGTGCTCACCCTGAAAGGGTTTGCTGCCTGAGAAACTTCCTCTTAGAGGGAAAAATATTAATGAAATTTCTCATTGCTGTCAGTTCTAGGAGTTGTTCCTTGACCGTGCTGAAATGGAAGATGAAGGGATCAGAACGGCAAGGTGGGTGGTAAGACACTGGTTCCCACTGAGTGCACTTGTTCAAATCCCTGAGCCTCTTTCCATTCCCACATTCTCAGTGGGGAAACAGCAGATCCCCTTACACCAATATTCAAAGATCAGACAAGCATTTGGAAGAGTCGTACTTACCCCATCTGCTGCCAGAAGCCAACGGCTAATTTTGACTGGATGCACAGCTGGCCTTTGGCTACCAACACCATCCATGGGTAACAAGACTAGGAGCAAATCCCAATGTGCTTTCATATAGTTTCCTAATAACACTTTGGGGGCTGTGAAGTCAGAGGTTCTTTTTAATAAGAATCTGTAGCTATTGAGAGGTTAATAAATGGCAGCCGGCTCTGCCCAGTAATCCAAGGTGACATTCCTCAGTATGAAATAAAAGCATGTAATTGGATGACTGTAGTGTATACACAGCCACTGAGTGCCTCAAGGTTTTATATGTTCCCATTCAGTTCCTGTAGTGAATGATAATAATAATAATAATGACACTAGTGAATAGTTATCAGCTATTGAACACTACCATTTATCAGGTATTATGCTAAACCCTTTAGATATGGGGCTTACTTTAACATTTCCACCAATTCAGTGAATTAGACCCTAAATTTCTCTAAACAAAGGCTCAGAAAAGTTAAGTCACTTAAGAGAAGATAGTGCAAGCCCTGGATCTGAGATTCGAATCCAGCTATTTGGGCCCCATATCTGTGCTCCTTCATATTCTATATTCATCCGTTCAGTCCTGCTGACCTGTGGGGAGTTCTACTTTCTGAAATCAGATTTCCTAGAAAGCTAGACAGCTAATCCTTCTTTATTCTTTTAGTTCAAATCTCTTTAGAAGCTAATACACTTCTCTACATCTTTATTTTTTAACAGCTTTATTGAGATATAAACCATATACAATTCACCCATTTAAATATGTATTTAGTGATTTTGTATATCTATAGATTTATGCAGCCATCAACAGAATCTAATTCCAGAACATTTTTTTTTTCATTCCCCAAAGAAATTGTACCCATTAGCATTCATTCCCAATCCTCCCTAACCACTGAGTACTGTACACCACTAAACTACTGTCTGTTCATAGGCTTGCCTCTTCTGGGCAATTCATCTAAATTAATCACAGGCTATATGGCCCCTCAGCATGTATGTATGTAAGTATTGATAGCATCTATCAATATTTCATTCCTGTTTATTCCTAAGTAATATTCCATGTTGTATATGTATCACATTTTATGTATCCATTTAGTGGTTAACAGACACTGGAGTTGTTTCCACATTCTGACTGTTCTGAATATTGCTGCTATTAACATTCATGTACAAGTTTTTGTGAGGACACATGCTTTCATTACTTTTGAGTATATACCTAGGACTAGTGTTGCTGGATCATATGGTAACTCTATGTTTAAGTGTTTGAGCAACTGCCAAAATGTTTTTCAAAGCCAGCTGCATCATTTTACTTTGTCACCAACATATGAGCGCTCCCTTTTCTCTCCTTCTTAGTCGATACTTATTACTGACTGTCTTTGATTATGGCTATTCTAGTTGGTGTGAAGTGGTATCACATTGTGGTTTTGATTTGCATTTTCGTAATGAGTAATTATGTGGAGCAGTTTTTCATGTGCTTGACGGCCATTTGTACATCTTCACTGGAGAAGTGTCTATTCAGATCCTTTGCCCATTTTTAATCAGCTTATTTATCTTCTATTATTGATTTGCAAGAACATATTTTATATTCTGGATAGAAGTCCCTTATCAAATATATGAGTTGCAAACATTTTCATTCATTCTGATGTTGTCTTTTCATGATTTTGTTCATGTGTTTTGAAGCACAGAGGTTTGTAAGGTTGATGAAGTCCAACGGTCTGTTTTATCTATAGTTACTTGTGCTTTGGCGTCATATCAAAGATACCATTGCCTAATCCAAGGTTATAAAGATTTACTCCTGAATTTTCTTCTGAGAATTTTATAGTTTGAACTTTTATATTTAAGTTTCTGACCAATTTTGAGTTGATTTTTCAATACAGTATGAAGTGGGGTTCCAGTTTTTTCTTTTGCATTGGATATCTAATTGCCTAAGCACCATGTTTGAGAAGACTCTTCTTTCTTTTCCTCCCTAATATTCCTGTTAAGTTCCTGTATGATCTGCCTTTATTGGCAGATGCTAGCTTCTACTAATTACTAGCTGTTGGCTCTATTGTTTTGACAGTATCTTGGTATTGTTTGACAATACTTTGGTATAAATTGTTCTATGGTCTGATCCAATTTTAATCATGTTGGTTTTCAGGGGTGGGGTGTTCCCAGGCTTTGAGTCTTACTCTGACCTCAGAAGCGCTCTTCTTGGCTGTCTGTTTCCCTGGTTCTCTTTGTTAAACTTGTAGCTGGTACACCATCTTGCTTGCTGCTACTAGCATCATGGAGCCACCAGCCTTTTGTTACTTACCACCAAGATCTCCATTGTTTATTAATAATGTCCTTAGACATGTTCTTCCTAGACTATATTATTATAAATGAAATAAATTCCTTTAGGGAGAGTTGAGGACCTCTATTTTCTTAAAATCTCTTCTCCCACTGGGCAGAAGCTCTGTGTCACTAAACCAGATACCAAGCTGTATCTCCTTAAGAGACAGCCCTGCTCCATGAGCAAGAGGACTTATCCTCTTGTTCCTTCTGGTATGGGATCTCCCTCCTAAAAGTCATCTGAGACAAGGTGATCCTGGTCCTGTATCTTTGGTTCCATAAGTGAAGACTCAGTGGGTGAATGGAGTCCCAGTGGGCATGCCTGCCTGGATCAGAGCTCCTATGGAAGGGAACTAGGGAGGGGATACAATTTGCTGACAACTTCCTCATTCTAGGGTGAAACTGTAACCCTAGACTGCAATCTTGAGGTGGAGGAGCCCCATTTTCTTGAATACACCCATCTGGATAGAGCTACCATTATACTGAACTGAGGGTGGAGACAAGAGTTGGTTGTGTGGCTCACATGGCACAAATTCCCACTGTTATTATTGAGATTTCATAGATTTTCATGAACAAATGTTTTTCCATTGTATCCCCTCAAGACAATCCCCAGAGACTTTAAAGAATTGTTTCATACAACTTTCTCCAGTTAAAATGGTTGTTTTGCAGGGGAGAGAGTCTACCAAACCCCTCATACTGCCATTTTGCACATCCTCTATCTCCATACATTTTATACACTGAAGATGGATCATACTCTGCCCTCTTCTTTATCTTTCAAAAACAATTATAACACAGTTCCACAATTGAATGTTATGAGTTTTTTCTCCTACATCATATGGCCTCAGAAGTTTTTACCTTGAATTTTGTAGATTTTCAGTTCTTCCCTTCCCTTGACAGTGAGCCATTTCTTTTTATTTTGGTAGCCTATGTGTCAGTAGTTACCCTCTTGTATGCTTTCTGAGTTTTAGATTCAAAGATGATCAGGAGCTTGTCACAACTATGGACAGTTACGGTGAAAACATTCTGACTGAAGGTCTAGAGAAATCTCCTATGAACCAAGTGTCTAAACTCTAAATCATGTCACTCCATGAAGACTATCTGGAGCCTTTGTTTAGTCTTAACTTCCTGGTGTTGATGACCTTCCAGACAGAGGGAGCTACCGAGGAACTGACAAGTGCTAAGTGAGACCTCATAAACTGTTTCCGGCTTCATCAGTGATGATTGGGCCTAGTAGTCAAGAGGTGTATGTAAATATATAGTGACTGTCAGAAAGGGCTAATAATTTAGGACGGAAAAGGAGCATCTTGCCTCAGAGCTCAGAGCATGTGATGATCTGTCCTGAGATAAGACAAGAAGAAGGTGGGAAGTTCTACCCGACACCAAAGGGACCAACACTGGCTTTGCTGCTGCTCCAGCCCAAGGCAGGGTAATGCCACTGTTGAGTTTTCTATGTCTCTGAGTCCTGCTATGGAAGACTGCTGCTCCTCAGAGCATCTATATTCTGGGGTGATATCCTGTCTTTCCTACTGTCCTTCTCAGAGATTTGCATGAACAACATCCCCCAGTTGGACCCTGCTCTTGATGAACAGCTTTCCTGACCTGAGAGGAGACACTACATCGGAGCAGGACATGGAAGAGAAGAGGCATGGCAGAGAAAGTGCTGGGGGTGGCAGGGGGTGGGAGGAGATAGTAGACAGGGCCCTGCCTCAGAGGGCAGGGAGTTTAAGCAGCCCTGGTCCACTCTGCCAAACAGAGCAGAAGCTCAGGCATGGAAAGAGCGGAGGATCCTATGTGCCTATGAGTGACTGTATTAGTTCCCTAGGGCCGTCATAACAATGTCCTACAATATGAGTTGCTTAAAGCAATAGAAATGGATTCTTTCACAGGCCAGAAGTCAGAAATCAAGGTGTTTATAAAACTATTCTCTGCAAAACCTTTAGGGGAAGATCTTTGCCTGATTCTTCCAGCTTGTGGCAGCCCCAGGCATTCTTGGTTTATGGTAGCATAATTCTAATCTTTGCCTCCATAGTGACAAGACATCCTTTCCCTGTCTGTGTTTGTGTCCCTTCTACTTGTCTTATCAGGACACCAATCATTGGATTAGGGTCCACCCTAATGACCTTATCTTGATTTGGTTATATCTGCAAAGACCCTATTTCCAAATAAGATTACGTTCATATGTATTGGAGGTAGAACTTTGACATATCTTATTGGGGACACAATTCAACACATGAGTGCCCTTGGTAGAGCATTTTCCATGAAGTTGTTCTTCATCTGTCAGACATCTGTGACAATGTGTTACATCTAACTGAAAAACGTTTTACTCCACTGTCCCCGAGAAAAGAGTGAGTGCCAGGAAATGTGGTTTAGCACAGGATCAGTCAAAATGGAAAGTACCCTCACCCCAGACCCCCAAAGGAGAAGTGCCTCAGTCCAGTACCCTTCAAATAAAATACTGCCATTGACATAACCCCAAACATATATATCATCATCTAGGCCCAATATGACCAAGTTGGGACCCATTTGGGGATAGACTGGGAGGACTGTGATATTCTGATTTTAGGTGTGTCAACAAGACAAGCCTGAATTGTGTCCCTGCCCTGGAAGGTTTGGACCTCTGAGGCTTCAGTGCTGGCTGAGGTGGAGTGTTTGGACAAAGTCCATTCCTTCTCGGTGTGTTTTGGGCATTTTCCTAAAAGTAATGTATAATGACCCCTTTACATAGAGGATGGGATAGAGGTTCAGAAAGGTCATGTGACTTTCTAATGGTCCCATGGCTCATTAGTAGTAATGGGGTCTTTTGGGTACCGTTCAGGTGTTCTTTGCATTGCATGGTACCATATGACTTTTTTTTTTTTTTTTTTAAATCAGATGCAGTTACCATCAGTAAATCCATGCCTGGGCCTGAAGATTGTAGTCTACCTAATGGAGACTGAAGGAAATCTTTAGAGTCTGGACAGTGAACCCAGGGCTAAAGGCCATTCATATCTCAGAGGGCCATTATTTCCTATGTTTGTTGCTCATTACTGTTGGCTAAGCACATACAAAGTACATAAAAAGCACAAGGAAGCTATTCCTAAGGAGCTTGTAATTTCATAACTACAGGCCTTTATATTCAGCATTGTGAGTGGAGACATTCTTGGGGCAGCCATCTAACCCATACTGGAGGGCTGTTCCTTGAGGATGTGACCACTGCACCCAATGTAGAAGGATTCTAGGAGTCAGGAACATTGTGTAGAAAAGCCTACAGGAAGCAACAGAATGCTCTCCTAGGGTTTGAACTATAGGAAACAAGGAATCCTCAAAATGACCCTAGTGGTTGGCCATTAGAGGTATGGCTATGAGGAACCTTGATACCATGTGAAGGAATTTGATGTTCATTTAAAGTCCTCAGAAAGGGGCGCCTGGGTGGCTCAGTTGGTTGAGCATCAAACTTCAGCTCAGGTTATTATTTCATGGTTCATGAGTTCGAGTCCCACATCGGGCTCTGTGCTGACAGATAAGAGCCTGGAACCTGCTATGGTTTCCCTCTTTCCCTGGCCCTTTCCTGCTTGCTCTCTACCTCTCTTTCTCTCTCAAAATAAATAAACATTAAAAAAAGTTTTTTTTAAAAGTCCTCAGAGTCATCCAAGAAAGATAGGTTTCAGGTGTTAAAACTCTCCCACATTGTGCAAAATACACTGTATCTGTGTTCTTGGGCCATGGCTTTGCTCAGGGCCACTTTGGGCCTCCCCTTCTGACTGGAAATGAAACAATAGCTGCACTTGGACTGTGCCTTGTTCAGGCTGGGATGAGACTTTGTTGGTGCCATGATCCCTGTAGCATCCTTCCTGGCTTTTTCCTTAAGTCTGTCATTAGAGAGGGAGGCTGAGAAAGGTGAGGGAGGAGCCTTGATACCTCAGCACCCCCATGAGCAGGGAATGTTCTCTGAGCCTCTGGATTTTTGCCCTTTCTCATGGCCACAAACAAACACTATAATGGCCTTAGGACATGTATGGCAAGGAAGCCGAGTCTGACAGACATGCCACAACTTAACAGAACCCTTAATATAGGCATCTATTTCATCATTCACTCAAGCATCAAATATTTATCAAGCCTCTTACAGTGTGCATGACCGCCTGCATAAACAGGGACACAGAGGTGAGGAAAGGATATCCCCTGTTCCTAACTTGTCCACTGTGCAATGAAGCAGACACACAGAAGATGTCCCTTTGTTATAGTTACTACAACAGAGGTGGGTATAAATCCAGATCTGAGAACTCAGAGCAGAGAACAGTTAACCTAGATTCAGATGTCTGAGTCCATGGATGAAGACACAGACTGTAGAAAGTTTTGGCTTCAGTCCTGTCTGGAATTGACAGAATTGCTGCTCTCATAGGATCCTACCATGAGGAAGATCCTTCTCCTAATTCCTTAAAAGACTATTTCTGACCTTTTCCACACCCGTAGCTTTAATCCTCCCACCTCGCTCTTAGCTGATGACCAAGGAGACACAGCTAGCCCTTAGATACCAGTGCTCCCTAGTACCCATCCTTAACCACCTTCAGCCTTGAGATCCTACCATCCACAAGCTGATGACTCTCAGTGGGATACTCTTAGCTCTGACTCTCTCTCCTGAACCTTACATCTGTCCCCTCATGTATTCCAAAGGTACTTCAAGCTCAACTTGTTCAGACTCAAAATTCATCAAATCTGTAGCCTCTTAAAACAGAAAAACATGTACATCTTTCTGAATTCCATAACTTTGTTGATGGTGGGATGATTACCCAGTTCCTTGATCCAGAATTCTAGGGATTGCCCTTGAATCCCCCCCATGTGTTCCTGCGGATGTAGAAGTATCTGAATATCTCTCCTCACTTTCAGTGTTCCTGCCACATCATCCTTCACCTGAACTATTGTCATAGCTTGGCTGACTTTCCTTATGTATAGTCTGCCCTTTGCTGGTGCACCCACCACATGGTCCCAAGAGTGAGTTTTCTTTTTAAAAAATTTTTTTAAAAAATGTTTTATTTATTTCTGAGAGAGACAGCATGAGCAGGAGAGGCTCAGAGAGAGAGGGAGACACAGAATCTGAAACAGGCTCCAGGCTCTGATCTAGCTGTCAGCACAGAGCCCAACATGGGGCTCGAACCCACGAATCATGAGATCACGACCTGAGCTGAAGTCGGACGCTTAACATACTGAGCCATCCAGGCGCCCCACCAAGAGTGGGTTTTCTAAAAGTGCAGAACTTATCATAAAATCTATGACATCCCATACTTACAGAGCAGACAAAATCCTTCAGAATTGTTCCTATCTGTCTCTACTCTCATGTTCATCAACCCTCCCCATTACCTCTCTCTTTATCTTAAGCTTTAGCAACCTTTAAGTGTCGTTGCTATGGACACTGTTGACCATCTACCTCGAACAGAGTCCTTTCCCCTTCTTTCCTCCTTGAACCACACTGGATTGCCAGCTCCTTCAAGGAGGGCTGCATCCCTTTTAACCTTTTTACACTTGATGTCCCCCTGCTCAATAATTGGTCCAGAGAGGGCAGAGAGACTGAAGGGAAGGTGACTTTGGGGAGGGGTTTCACTCTGTCTTGCTGGGTGTGAATAGTGAAGCCTGTGGCTCCATTGCCACTCATCGCTATCTTTTTTTTTTTTTTTTTTTTATTCTAGGAGAGAGAGAGAGACAGCATGAGCAGGGGAGGGTCAGAGAGAGAGGGAGATACAGACTCTGAAATAGGCTCCAGGCTCTGAGCTGGCAGTCAGCACAGAGCCCGACGCGGGGCTCGAACCCACGAACTGCGACATCACGACCTAAGCGAAAGTCGGACGCTTAACCGACTAAGCCACCCAGGCGCCCCTCCACTCATCGCTATCTTGAGGCTAGACGGAGAGGCAGCCCTGGGATGAAGCTAATAGTGACAGCAGCAAAACACAGAAAAGGCACATGGGTCCTTAGTGGAGGCATGAGGCCAGTGAGTGGCACCTTATCTGGAGGCTCCCTTGGGCTCTAATAATATGAATTTACCAAAAGTTTCAAATAAATACTGGTAGCCCAAATCCAAAAGATGCTAATTTAAGTCTCTAAGCTTGTGTACGCTCTGCCTAGATATAGGATGAAACTATGACCCAGCTGGTCCAGAACAGCCCAAGTTTATGTCTATCAGTTAAGCACAGTTGTTAATAGTGTTATTTTTCACTCTACAAGGTTATGAGGTCTGGACAACAGCATGTACTGGAATTACTATGCATGGACATGCTCTGCCTGGAGAACTCCTACTCAGGCATCCACAGTCTGTTTATGACTCACTCAATGGGGAGGCTTATCCAAACTCCCTCTTTATTTCCCTGCTTGCCTGAAGGGAATCTCCTTACCCCATTGTAACAGTCCCTATCACATGACATGTCTAGTACTGGTACTGCATATACTAGACTATACTGAATTATTTATTTTTATTCCTATTACATTATAAGCTTAAGGTCAGGTACCATGTGTGTGCAATGAATGATTGTTAAAGACACAAATGCATTGCTCAAGGTATGCTATTTTCATACAGTAGATAGGAACATCTGAGCCACAGAGTGGTTTCATAATTATTTCTGGGTGATACAGCTTGACAGAGCTCAAGCTTCTCATCCTAAGACATAGACACACCAGCATAGAGCAGTCATTGTGAGGTATCTCCTGCCTCACCCTCAGCCCACTGAGAAGCCTGCAGGGTCTGCCTAAAGAACTCAGTACACTGCTCTGGGTTTCTATCTGGTCTGGGGAGACCACAACAGAATGATGCTGAGGATGTTCCTAAGGACTCCCAACTGCTCGACTGACCTGGCTGGAGAGCACCCCCTACTTCCAGAAGGCAAGGGTCATTGCAATGGACAGGACCCCTAGGTTCCCATTTCCCACCTCAAAATGCAACACCCTATGTTGCTAGCAGACTTCAAGTATCTTAGAATTGAGCCCTGTTTGTATTTTTTTTCTGATACTCTTTCTCCTGAGCAGAGGGTAGCAGCCAGCTGCCACAATAGTTTCTATATTAGGAAGACTAGAGGAAAAAGGTCTTCATTCCACTTCTCCAGACAGTCTACAAGGTCCATGGGGCTCTGACGAAGGTGCTGCACATGTCCTGGGCCACTCTGGAAACCTCAGCTCTTTGGGAATTCCTATCATCCTAGAACTTTGAGGAGGTCAGGGAATCTGGGAAAAGAGTTTACTCCTTAACAAAGATCACTGGTCCCATTGATTAGGAGAAGTCATGCCTGCCTGATTAGTAAGGGACTTCAGGACACACTTTGCAGTCAGGAATGAATATAAAATCAAGGAGACCAAGAAAGAGCAATCAAAGATACCCTGACATTCTCCTAAAGCCAGCACCACCAATGTGGGTGGCATAACCACAGCTACTAGAAGCATGTATGTAGCCCATTGGCCAGGCAGCTCGGCATCCAGGGGTGGCACTGTGCCCTCCTTGCTCCATACTTGCTCCCTATGTGGTTCTCAAAGCCTGAAATGCAAGGGCAGGAGATTTTACAGAGGACTGTCACAAGTGAAATGCACTTGTCAGAATAAACTAAACTCTATAACAGGGGATTCAGGACATGTTTCCAGCATTATTTCTGCACCCCAGCCTGTGATCTCTGGGATACATGCTCACAGTGCCCCGACATCACCAAGCACTCACTCACACAGTTCTCAACTTCTGTGTCTTTGCACACCCATTTACTAGGTCTGCAATGTTTCTGTGTCTTATTTATTCAGTAAAACTGTAAAAAACTTGAAATCCCAGTCGAAACAACCTCTCCCTAAGAAGACTGCCTTCTATGAACTTCGAGACCAAAGAAATTAGGATCTTTTTTTTCCTCTCTCCAAAAACATTGGCCATACCTTGGCTTAAGATGTTAGGATACTAGTGTGAGTATTTGAGAATGTGAGTGTGTGTCCCATTTGCCACCTGAGATCCATTAGGGAGGAGGTACTCCCTTGTCCAGGCTTCTAGAAAGCTCTCCATTTCAGAGTCGATGCTCTGAAACTTTGAAAAAGTTGATTGCTTGCCTATGAGGGCTATGAGGAGATAGCCATTTTTGAGACTATAAACTTTAGAACTTTGAGAAGTTGTGTTTTCTCCTGGTTTGGCAAATAACTTTGATTCTCTAATGGAGAGCTTTAATTGGAACCTTGACTCTGTATTTGGAGGTAATGGGCCTTACCAAAAATGGATTAGAGCAGTTCATAAACTCTTCCTCTAAATGTTAACATATTGCAGGGCCTGCAAAGGTTACTTAGCTTGGCAAGAAAACTCACATTAAAGATCAAAATAACAATTTCCTGGATTCCTGTGCAGGCTTCTAACTTGTCCCAGCATCCTTGGGCCTTGGGTAAACAGCTGTGACATAATCAGTAACTGCTGTAAATGGACAGAAAGCCCAAGCTCTCTGCAGCTCTCTTGGAGAACTGGAGGAAGAAATAGGACAGAGTGGATATGAAGGAGTAATTACTGATAAGAGCCAATTTTTAGAATGCTTGTTGTGAGCCAGATTCTCTTCTAAGTGCTTTGCCTAAGTGATCTTTAGAACCCCTCTGGGCTAGGTTCTGCCATGATTCCCACCCAGAAGATGACCCACCTGAGACACCGAATGCTTGGATGCCTTTTCCCAGGTCATATAGCTGAGACCCCAACTGACTGCATTTGATTTTAGAGCCCGGTTCTTAACCACTCTGGTAACACTCTCCTTAATTAGAAAAGAAGCTATTGAGGTTCAAGTTCAGAGAGGCTGGCTTGAGGCAAACACAGAGACATGGTTTGAAGGATCTCATGTCCTTCACTCCAGAACAGGGGTCAGTGTGCCTTGGGTGCATCAAAGCTAGGGTCTGGAACAGGACTGGATTGGGGTCTCTATCTAGCTCTTTGAAGGGCAGGGTGCCTTTGAGCATGTTGTTGAAGCCCTCAATACACTGGTTTCTTCATCTGTAAAATGGGATTGTTTTGATGTTTAATTGAGATATTTCATATATAGAGCTCAACATGGAGTCTGGGCACAGGAAGAGATGAGGAAGAAGGGGGAGGAGATGGAGGGAAGGCAGTGGTGGTGGTAAGGATCTGCTAGGGCAGAAGATAAGTTTGTCCTCTTGAAATTGCACCCATTTCTATGGTCACAAGAATGTCCTTAAAAAAAAGAAAGATTTCCAGAAAGGCCTTCAAGTATCTATTTGTTCCTTTGTGCCTTTCTCCTCTTGGACCTGGTACCCAATTGCCACTTCTATTTTACCTCTTTGCCTCCCACTCAGACTTGTCCATCCCCTAGATTATGGGCTGGCCATTCAGCTGCAAGCATTGGCCCTTGGGTCTGTTTATGGTTCAGCTTGGACCTAGGAAATCACCATTGCGCAAACACAGCTGTCACCCGGGACTTCCCAGCCACGTACATTGGGGTCCAGGATGAACTGGAGACACTCACCTGAGCGTGTCCTGCTGGTATGGCAGATTGGGGCCAACAGGTGAGGGTTGATGTAGGACTAGCAAAGCTAGGCTCACCTTCTAAAAGAGTCGTGAGGATGTTTCCTATATGTGAGAGGGGATTGGGGACTATTTCTCTGATCACATTGACTTTAAAACCAGATGCAGAAATTTGTGGATTTCAGGAAAAAGTCTTAATGTTAACGGTACTCACACACCAACAGCATGGGCTTTGGTGGTAGGCATAACCCTTCGGTTCAGCTCTCCTTAGCTCTGCCACATTCACGGCCTCAGCCAAGGTGACTGAATTCCTCTCATAACCATAACACTCATTCATCATGTGTGTTTATAGTAACTGACACACTTCAAGGTCATTGACAAAAAGCAGCCTGCTGATGGCCGAGGGTCTCACTGGTCACACAGTGGGAAAGGACATTGACCAAGCCTTGAGATCTGGGTAATATGTGACTTATCTCAGGAATGCCTGACTTCAAAAAATATACACAGAGTGACCCACAATGGACCCTTAAAACTCTATTTGCTGGCCTTATGCGTTCTCTGCCTCATTAAAGATGTTGGTTGTTTAAAATTGCTGAGGGATAATTAAACAGGCCTGCAGTTGATTTATGGGAGACAAACAGAGCGATGAATGCACAGGAATATTGTGTTGTGAGGGAGGTAATTTATGAAGATAGAGCTACATACTGATGGGGGATGCCCAACTCAAGACTGGCTGTAAGAAATGATATATCTTGAGAATCCTTTAAATCCATGGAGGCCCAAAACATCCAGGTGAGCATCACATCTTGATATCCAGGCCTATATTTTGAATGGCAGCTTTTTAATCCTATCTCAAGGTCTGAAGAAATAATGCAATTAAAGACTGCACCCCACACCCACACTTATGCACATGCACCACCGTATATATCATGTAACCACAGAGGCTAAACTACGTTTGGAATTTGAGGTGGAATCAAAGGGAATGGTTGTGATAACAGGGTCTGATGAGTGACTTTCTCTTTACAGCATGCAGTGTTTCCCAGCAGTGTGGCTAATCCTCGCCATAAGGCTGCTTTTACAAGTTACAGATTGGAGGGTGTGGGTACAGTTCAGTGAGTCTGAACCTTCAGTCTGGGAGTTCTATGGGATGAGGTGGGGAAGAGTTCCTTTATATCTCTTCTTGGTGAAGCTCATAGCAAGAGAACAAACAAAATGTACTGAGGCATATTTCCACGGGGGAAACTCTTTGGAAAGTAGAGGATATCTGATACTTTCAAGCGTTTGAATTTCCCAGCCTGGCCAGGCTCACTGCTCTTCTGGGAGCAGCCTCAGTCAGCGGGTGGGTGTCCCATAAGAGCCCTACCTCCCTGTGGCTCCTAGCTACTGTAGCAGCTTCCTGCAGTTGCCTTGGGGGTCAGTGATTGTGAAGTCAAAGACTTTATCCTGATCTCTCAGTCTGGTCACTTTGATTCTTTAGCCGCCAATAAAACCTTTGATGCCCTTTGAAGGGCTGACTCTCTTGCCTCAGGAGACAGCTCTTCTATTCTGAGAGCTAGTCCCAGCTCAGGACCCATCCATGCAGTTACCCATCACTCACTTCTGGGCACCTTTTCTCTCACCAGCTCTGCCCTCAGCATATGTTAGTCTACCCCAGAACCACGTGTAGGGTTCAACAACCAACCTGGGACCCCAGCTTGGGTGTGCTTGGGTCTGAAGTCCAGCTCCACTTTCTCTGCCTATGTCGACCCAGATGTGCACACCACATGTCCCATAGCTTCCAAGGGAAAAAGAAAATTGAGCTCTAGGAATGGGCACAGGTCAAAATAGTGCTCATTAAATAGTTTACCTACATGGTTCCTTTCTTGAAGGCGCTCCTCATAACATCAAGGTGATCATAAGGAAAAGTCCTGACCCCAACTTCCTTCTCATTTCAGTTACATTTTCCCTTCTGTATGCTCACAAAGTCAGAAATCCCATTCTCTGCATCCATCCACCTTTCTGTTTCCATGTTTGTTTGAATGTCACCCTTTGTTGAGAATGACTGTCTTGTTCCCGTGAAAATGTCAGTTCCAATGTTCAACTCTCCCTGTTTGTCAGAAACCACCTCAGAATCTGAGCAACTTCTCCCTGATCAGAACCCCAGAGCTATCCACAAATCACCACTAAAGACCTCTTTGTTCTAACAAAAGAAACATTTTGCCAACCTGGTTTGAGTTACAGCGTGAACTTGGAAATACTTAAAATGCTTAAAATACTCTTGAATGCAGAGTTAAGTTGATTTGTTTATTTATTTATTTTGACTTTTGGTGTTTCCTCTCTTTATTTTTTTTCTTAAATAGTTTATTGTCAAGTTGGTTTCCATGTAACACCCAGTGCTCATCCCAACAAGTGCCCTTCTCCATGCCCATCACCCCCCTTCCCCTCTACCCTACCCCCATCAGCCCTCAGTTTGCTCTCAGCATTCAAGAATCTTTCATGGTTTGCCTCCCTCCCTCTCCCCAACTAAGAATTAAGTTGATTTAAAATGTCCTTGCCCTCAATTTGTTTGAATTGGTAAATTTATTGCATGGAAAAATTGAAATCAATGACTATACTTCCTCTCTTCAATAAACCCAAACCCAACTCTTTAAAAAATTGCAAATATTTACCTTATTCCATTTTAATGTCTCTAAGACTTAAAAAGACAATCACATTCTTGAGCTTTTAATGTTTCTGTCATATTTATCAGTAATTTAAACCTAAGCCCATTAACAAAGTAGAACTTGTTGTTTAGACTGGAAATGAGAGTGCCCCTGTTCTGTGAATTACCAAGGTACTTCCCTGTCCCCATCGGTGGTGCCTTGAACTTTTACAACCACATCCAAGAAAAGTTGGTTTCCTTTTTACATGAATAGGAAAGCTGTACCGCTGTACATGTGCTTCTGAGACTGGTCTCTGCATTGCACTCTGGCCTGGGGGAAATGCCATCCTCTTCTGTACAGAACTTGAAGTATTTGGATGATCAGTGACAACACTACTAGAACATGAAATGGAGTCAGCATTATCAGTAAATAGAATCAAGTTGCCAATTCAGGGAAAATTGACCCTGTGAGGATTTCAGGGGCAGCAGGGCCATCAGACCTAAAGCCCTGCGGTGAGGTAGGTTATTGTTGTGTGGTCTCACTGCGTCTGGAGATGGACAAGTGTTGGGCGTGTGTGTGGGAAAGGATGCAGTGGGGGTGGGGGTATTTGTGGGTACTAAGATTTAGAAAAAGAAAACCCCACGTTGTCATCTGAAAGAAGATAAATGAAAATGCTTCGAGCAATAGGGCTCTAGGGACTAATTACTTGTCTGCTATAATTCAGGGACTGCACCAGTGACTTGCATTGACTCAACATGTCAAATGTCAGTTCTATGTTATGAAATAAAATACATGTTCTTTTAATGTAAACAGTACAGAAACGTTCTCAAATGTCCCAAGTCATTAGTCACATTGGACACATTCAGTGCCCTGTGACTTGTCCCCACGGCTCTGTGCCTGGAGGTCACTTGGTATGTAAAAAGGAAGGGTGCAGCCATGTAATTAAAACCCATATAGGCACCTTGTTCATCTGGGGGCTGAGGCACATCCAAACAGCTGCTCAGGGAAACTCAGGTTTTAATAGCACACGTGGTATAGCACATTTGGAATCCAAGAGTGGTCCCAAACAAAGGTTCCCCCAAATATCACTGTCTGCATTTTGCTTTGGTTTTGTTGTATATTGTTGCAGAAGATTGGAGGGAGGGGGCTGGTGGCTGGTGCCCTTGTAGGGTTTGACATAGCAGTGGGGGATGGTAAAGCAAATGGGCTTCCTATTATACCCTGGCTTCCTAGCACTGCACTATGCTGTGCTAGCTGCCTCAGTTTCTCAGAGATGTTGGGTATATTAAATACAAAATTTACTTCAAGGAGGCCAAGAAGTTGCACACAGAGTGCAAGCAGTAAGTGCCAAAATCATTTAAATAGTCTTTTAGGGACAAATACACACTGACACTTACCAGTGGCACTCTGTGCCAGACTCTGCACCAGGGTGAAGAGGAGTAAGACTATCCATTCAGGAACATAGTCCCCTGTTCTGGCTGCTTCATCTCTGTCTTCTGGTCCCAGGCTAACAAATAACAGAACCCCAATATCTATTGGTTGAAATGAAGACAGGATCTTTATCTTCACACTTTACTCTCTTCCTAGTTTGTAAACAAAATCGTATTAATCATCCAAGGATCAACCAGGGAAAGAGAGGCCACTATAAATATTTATAACAGAGGGATCTAGTTACCCAGGTGATAAGGTGGCTGCAAGTCAGGGCACAGAGACATTGAAGGGATCGATAAATTCCCTGGGTTGGAGGAAACCAAAGGGGCAGTTGTTGCTACTGGGGTCCAAGCTCAATGGTCAAGGGAAACTGGCAGCTTGGCTTGCCTGGAAGGAGCTGGAGGCTTAGGGCAGATTGCCAGAGACACTGCCTGGGTGTGGGAAAGTGGTGATGGAGAAATACCCTGGCTTCTCCCTTTCTTGTACTCTCCCTACCAGTATCTCTCTGTGGGCAAATCCTGCAACAAACCAGCTGGCACAAAAGTCCAGGCAACACAGCCTAAACTGGTCAACACCTTCCTTCCTTGAAGCTCCATCTTCATAAAGCAGAGAGGGAAAAAGCTTGGAATGACTCCTAGGGTAGACAGGCCCATGATCAGCTTATTTTGCCTTTGGAGAGCACTCTGCAGCCTAGGAAGTAATTTCCTTAATTGCTTTGTCTTAGAAATCCCCACGAAAGCTCTGCGAATGGTGCTTTACCTCATTTAATGTGTGAGGAAGCTGAGGCTCAGCGGCTTCGAGTAAATAGCTCTAAGCCACCTAGTTCACTCATAGCCTGGCAGGACTCAAGGGGTTGGGTCTCCCAACCCCCATTAGCACCCCCTGCCTTCCTCCATGCCACCCTTAGAAATGTACTTTTCTTCTTTTAAGCACTAAGAAGTTCCTTTTACTCATGGAAGTTTTGCATTTGATAGTGTTATTCAAGTTCTCTGTTTCCTTGTTGATCTTCTTTCATTGTATCCATTATTGAAAGTGGGATATAACAGAGGCCAAGTATTATGCTTGAATTGTCTATTTCTCCATTTCTATCAGCTTTACTCTATGCAATTTGGGGCTCTGTAGTTAGGTGAGTACATGATTGATAATTGGTACATCTTGATAGATTAATCTTCTGATAATTATCAAATGTCCTCCTTTTTTAAAGTAACATTTTGTGTCTTAAAGTCTATTTGGTCTGATATCAAGATAGTCACTCCAACTTTCTTTTTTTTTTTTTTTTTTTTTTACAAATAGTTTATTGTCAAATTAGTTTCCACATAACACCCAGTGCTCATCCCCACAAGTGCCCTCCTCCATGCCCACCCCTCTCCCCCACATCCACCAGTCCTCAGTTTTTGTCAGCATTCAAGAGTCTCTCGGGGCGCCTGGGTGGCTTAGTCGGTTAAGTGTCCGACTTTCGCTTGGGTCATGATCTCACGGTTCGTGGGTTCGAGCCCCGCGGGGCTCTGTGCTGACTGCCAGCTCAGAGCCTGGAGCCTGTTTCAGTCTGTGACTCCCTCTCTCTCTGACCCTCCCTTGCTCACGCTGTCTCTCTCTCTCCTAAAAATAAATAAAACATTAAAAAAAAAATTAAAAAAAAAAAAAAAGAGTCTCTCATGGTTTGCCTCTCCCCCTTTCCCCCACCATTTCCGCCCTTCTTCTCCCCCTTGGTCCTCTGCCCCTCTGGAAAACAGTGTGGAGGTTCCTAAGGAAACTAACAATAGAACTCCCCTATGACCCAGCAATAGCACTGCTAGGAATTTACCCAAGGGATACAGGAGTGCTGATGCATAGGGCACATGTACCCCAATGTTCATAGCAGCACTCTCCACAATAGCTAAAACATGGAAAGAGCCTAAGTGTCCATCAACAGATGAATGGATCAGAAGATGTGGTTTATCTATACCATGGAATACTACATGGCAATGAGAAACAATGAAATCTGGCCATGTGTAGCAACATGGATGGACCTTGAGGGTGTTATGCTGAGCGAAATAAGTCAGGCAGAGAAAGACAAATATCATATGTGTGCACGTATAGGAGGATTAGGAGGAACTCCAACTTTCTTATAGTTGCTGTTTGCATGGTATATATTTTCTACCATTTTACTTTCAATGCATCCATATTTTTGAATCTTAAGTATGTCTCTGATAGACAGCATATAACTTTTATTTTTATCCAATCTGACATTCTCTGCCTTTTGATTGGACTGGATTGGATTAAATTCATATTTAATATTATTGGTATAGTTGAATTTGTATCTGCCATTTTTTATTTCTCTATGTCACCTATTTCTTTTTTGCTCCAGGTTTAGCATTTTAAAAGGGCGTGTTACAAAACTATAGTTTTTAGTTTTATGTGCAAAATTGAATAACAAAATATTATTTTGCTTTCCTTCCTTTGTGCATGAATTTCTCTCAAGGTCTTCCTTAGGAGGAACACAGAAACCTCTTTTTCACCTTGTAGGTCCTGGTGAGCTGCTCTGGAGAGGGGTCTGAGGGGTCACATGTCTCTGGTAGGAGTGATTAGATGTGATTAGGGAAACACCCAGGAGCACATCTGTCACCACTCTTCCTGCCCTGTACCCCTTTAGAAAAAATTCTTCAAGTTTCCTCTCACCTCAGGCACACTAAGAGGTAGATTCCTGAATGGCAAAGGAATTCTCCTGCACCTGGCCATCACTATGTACAAAGACCAGAAGGGCAGCTGTCTGTAGATCATGATCAGGCTAAAGCACCTTCTTCTACAACTCCCAACACTAATGGTGCCTACCATCCCTTGAAAACCACAAACTTGTTGCGAATGATAACAGGCATGCCTATTTGGCAGAGTGGAAAACATCTTTATGACATTATCAAGTAAATAAAGCAAAGTACAAAATTAGACCCCTTGCTGAGAGCACCATATACAACAGGGGATGTATGTGGACAGCATTGGGGGTGGAGGAACATAAAGCTCAGAAAACATTGTTTCTTGTCATAGTTGAATGGCAATGTGTCTGCTTCCTTACTTATGTTACATGTCCTTTACTGTTAAGATATTTTTTTCGTTTTTGGTTTATGAAGCAATACAAAAATGAAAAATTAAGGGAGGACTGATAAAAAGGAGTGAGGGAAAGAAAGAGGTAGAAAGGGAGAAAAGACAAAGGGAGGTCAACCTTATTTGGGCTGCAGGCAAAAGATAATCCCTTCAAGTTTTAAGGCAGCTACAGTTGATGAATAATGAAAGGAGATCTGAGCTCCATTTGTGTTTTAATATTTACTTTGTGTAGTAAAAAAATTGGGGAAAAATAAAGTAAGGTATCAGGGGGAGTTCAAGACCTAAAATGGACCATCTGAAACATGATCTTAAAAAAAGATACTGTGATTCCAGTCCGGAGACTTTAATTTCACACAAGGGAGTAGGAAACTGCATGGCCTGTGAAACATTTTTTATGTCTGGTTATTTGCCCTGTGGGAGGAAGCAGAAAGCTCATCTCTGCATCCCTGGCCTCTCTGAGCTGCTTCTGGCCGCCCCTGGCTCCTGTTCTGTGCTGGTGCTTGCGACTCACCCTAAGACCTGTCTCCTGGGCCACCTGCATATGAGCCCCCACAACCAGGAGGTCACCTCACTTCAGATGTCACCTCCATGGAGCCTTCCTAGAACCTGGATCCCATTATAAAAGGGTGTTTGAATGCCCTACAGTTCTGTCCCAGAGCTCTGGGACTCCGTCTTCTTAGAAGAAATGATTGCTATCTAGACTGATCATGTATTCTTGTTGGGTGGATTCATATTGTGTCACTTTAGTGAAGCTGGAACGTTATTCCTCTGAATTCTCTGCTCTGAATTGCTCCAAGTGAGCATGGAGTGCACTTGGCATGAGACATGGGAGGCTGCCGTGAAGGAGCAGCCTGCCTCCTTCCAGGTCAGTGCAGGCTGTCATCACCCACCCGCAGGCCTGCCGCCTCTGAGTGGGGCAGCCGCCAGCACTCTCCCCACCCTTCGGCATCTCCCGCGCCTGCCACTCTGACTAGAGATCAGAATGACTGCAGTTGGTCCTTCTGGGTCTGGCACTGTTGAAAGGAGGTCCTGGTTGTCTTTGCTTCCCACGCTTCGTGTCTCTGCCTGTCCTGCACTCTCCAGGCTGCAGCATCACATGCAGGGACGGTGCCCTCGCATGGACTACATCTGGCCAGCTCTCTGCAGTAAACGTCTGACCTGGGTCCTGGTGGTTCCTCTTGGCAGCAGAACTCCAGTTGAGGCCCAACTGCAGGCTGCCCTTTCTTCCTTTGAAAGTGGGCCATGGATTAGGGCTGAGTCTTCTTTGCAAGTTCAGGTTCTCACAGAGCATAGGCTAGTCTGGGGGCTTCATGATCTTCAAGCTGATATCCCATTGCAGGGCCCCTGATGGAGTGAGTCGGAGCCCAGTAAGGCCTGGCTGGCATCCCATTGCTGGGAAAGGCTAGGTTTTCTGGAATTCCCTTTGCCATGAGACTACCTCTCAGAGCAGGTGCTCAGGGATAGGAATCACTCTGGTGGCTCTAACTTCTCAGATGCCTTCATCTGATCAGATGGTCTGGAGATGGGATACCGCCAAGGATAGGGCAGGGGCTCAGTGCAGTGGCAGCTCTGCAGACTCATGCTGCTTCCCTGCTGGGAAGCCCCAGAATGATGTGCAGCCTTTTGGCACAAGTTTCTTAGCCTCTCTGGTCTTTCAAATCTGGCCCCAGGTTCTTCCAACTGGAGGACAGACTGTGGCTGCTGCCTTGATTTGTGGGCCCTAATAATTAGGATCCAACAATGCTCTGGGCCCTACTGACATGCACCCTGTCACTTCACACTGGCTCAGTGCACCCACCACGCATCCCCCTCTGAGCATCTTGACCACCCCAGGGGGTTTCTCTGTGTGGGACCAGGGCAACTTGCGGGGTGTCCAGTGAAGGAGGGAGGCCAAATCATCCCTCACATTTGTCCTCTGTTGGAAATTTTTAGTTGGTTAAAGGATGGCTCTATCTCACCCTTCCCATACCAGAGTCCCATCCATGAGAAATGACCAGATCAGTGGAATGTCATGGGGGTGTTTTAGCAAACTGACCTCTGGGCTTAATTCTGTCTTATTGTTCCATAAAGCTCTTTGGTGTGCATGTTGTCATGATTACAATAATACATCCATTGGAACATTAGCTTTCCAAGTGACTGGAGATATTCCACTGCCCCCCAGCAGCTTCCTATCATGTTCAAAAGGACACTGGATGTTGGAGAAGGGGTGTGGGCATATATGGGGCTGACTAGGGCCATACTTCCAGGTTTGGTGTTCCTGGGGCTGAATTGTGCAATAGTCCTATCCCCCAATACCTCAGAATGTGGCTGTATTTGGAGATAAGGTTTGTAGAGTACTATTTAAGGTAACATGGGACATTAGTGTCGGCCCTAGTCCCCTATGACTGGTGTCTATACAAAGAAGAGATAGGACACAGATACACACAGAAAAAATACCATGTGAGGGCAAAGGAAGAAGATGGCCATCTACAAGCTCAGGAAAGAAAACCTCAGAAGATGCTAACCCTTGATCTCAGAATCTAGCCTCCAGAATTGTGAGAAAATAAATTTCTGTTGTTTAAGCCCCCCAGTCTGAGGTATTTTGTTATGTCAGTGCTAACAAATGACCACAGGTGGTGACTTACTTACCCTCCGTCTTCTCTAATGGCCCCACTCACGACTTTGATGTATTTGGGTCCCATTCATTCAACGTTCATTTAGCAGAACAACACTGAAAGCACGTGGTTAACTTCCTTTTTAAAGTTTCCTGTGTTTTTTCCAATGTTCTGAGCCTGCCAGTTTTAGGATTTCGAGACCATGCCCATAGGCCATATTTGGAGGCCCCACTGTGGTACCTGACCTGCACTGGCTGCTTTGATTTAGGAAGTATGTGTTAGGGGGCATTTGGACATGGGGGAGTAGGGACAGGTTTCAGAGGGGCAGGACTCTGAGACCTGGTCCTGATGGTCCTTCCCCAGCGGAGTCTGTTTCCTGCCCCTCATTGTCCCTGTATTCTGCTCCTGTGGCTTATCCTCCTTGGCCTCCTCTCTCCTGGCCTCCACCTTGGCTGAGGAATTCCAAGGGCACAGGCACAGAGAGGGCCAGGTCACAGATCTGAGAGCGACCATGCCTTGAATGTGGATTTCATTGGGGGATCTCTCTTCGTCTTACTTCTCTTAATTCCTAGAGACAGCAAATTGTACTTGCCAGCCTTAACTATTTTGGCACAGGGTTGTGAAAAGAAACCCTTATTTTTATTTTTTTTACCAATAGTTTATTGTCAAATTAGTTTCCACATAACACTCAGTGCTCATCCCCACAAGTGTCCTTCTCCATGCCCATCCCTCCTCCCCCCACATCCATCAGTCCTCAGTTTTTGTCAGCATTCAAGAGTCTCTCATGGTTTGCCTCTCTCCCTTTCCCCCACCATTTCCGCCCTTCTTCTCCCCCTTGTTCCTCCGTCAAGTTCCTCCTAATCCTCCTATACGTGCATACATATGATATTTGTCCTTCTCTGCCTGACTTATTTCACTCAGCATAACACCCTCAAGGTCCATCCATGTTGCTACACACGGCCAGATTTCATTGTTTCTCATTGCCATGTAGTATTCCATGGTATAGATAAACCACATCTTCTTGATCCATTCATCTGTTGATGGACACTTAGGCTCTTTCCATGTTTTAGCTATTGTGGAGAGTACTGCTGTGAACATTGGGGTGCATGTGCTCCTATGCCTCAGCATTTCTGTATCCCTTGGGTAAATTCCTAGCAGTGCTATTGCTGGGTCATAGGGGAGGTTCCTGAGGAACCTCCACACTATTTTCCAGAGGGGCTGTACATGTTTACATGTACACCAACAGTGTAGGAGGGTGCCCGAAGAAACCCTTATGTTGGTCTGCTTTTAGTTTAGTTACATATATGGAATAACTGGACAGTTTGTCTGCAAGTAAAACAAAAGTGTCTCAATTTGCCACCACTGATCATTTGGTAAAGGGTTGTTGTAGCAACTGTCATACCTTCAGTGTATGGTGATTTCCAGTTTCCTGACCACTTTTTACTGCATTGTATTATTGTCTCTGTCTCATAAGTATGAAATTAAGATCTGGGAAGACCATAGTCTCCCAATGGGCATGCAGCTGTGGATTCCTAGCGCAAGACAAATGTCCCCTTGGCAATCTCTTGCCTCTGTCATGGCATCTTCTGTATTTTATTTTATTTTTAAATTTTTTGAGGGTGGAGGGGCAGAGAGAGAGGGCAAAACAGAGAACTTTAAGCAGGCTCCGTGTCCAGTGCAGAGCCTGACGCGGGGCTCAATCCCACGGTCATGAGATCATGACTTCAGCTAAAATCAAGAGTTGGACACTGAACCAGCTGAGCCACCCAGGCACTCCTGTCATAGTATCTTCTTAGTTGCTTCATTATCTCTGTGCTGCTGACCCAGCATGAGGGACCATGGGGGACTCAGCCCAGTGTACTGTTCTTTACATGGATTAAGGTAGAAGAAGGCTACCCCAAATCCATGAGATCAAGAGAGTCTCTTTTCAGGGAAGCCTGTTTCTGACCTATCTGGCTTTCCCAGTTCCTAGGATCTGAGTCTGTGAGGAGTCCCCCAATCTCCACCATCTGAAGACTTCAACCAGTCTGTGCTTGTGAAGAATGTCAACAGCTGTCTTTCCCAACCTGGCTCAGAAAATGCCACTGTTTTTCCAAGTCCAGGCGAGACTAATTGGAGAGTAGAGAGAAGTAGTCATTTTTGAGAATTATGGTACCTTCTCCCATCTGTACCACTGAGAAATCATTGGCCTTCTATTCTGAGAAGGTTTGGTGACTACGTGTTGAATTCTAGTATGGCATCTATTTATGCTCTGCTAGTCCAGGATTCCTGTGCTCCTGCATAGCCCTTGGTGGCCATCAACGCCCACTGCCCACCGTCTTAGGACTTGAGGTGGTGTGGAGCATCTGAGTTTTAGCGTATCCCAGCCCCATTCTGTATTGGTTTAATGTAGAATTAGGCTCTGCCTTCTTTCCCCTTTCTGCCTCCTGCAGGGGGGCTTTGCCATTTGTCCTGGCCTGGACCCTAATCAGTGCTGGGCCTGGCATTTCAAGCCCCCTTCCTGGGGTTCCATGCCTCTAGTGGGCAGAATTCCAAGGGGCCCCCAAATTTTCACCCACAATATATATATACACCCTAAATAATCTCTTCTTCTTGAGCAATACTGAAAATGATGGATTTAACTGCTCTGTCAGGTTTAAAAGGTAAAAGTCAATTTATAGATGAAATTATGGTTCCCAATCAGTTGACTTTGATAATTAAAAGAGATATCATCTAAATCCTTAAAAAGGGCTGGGCCCTGCCTGAAAGAGATTTCGAACACAAGAGAGATCCTATTGCTGGCCTTGGGAAAGTAAGCTTCCAAGTTGTAAGAGGGCTTGTGGGTAGGCCACTGGCCGGAGCTGAATCAAACCTCCAGGAGCTGAGAGCAACCTCTAGTCAACAGAATAAAGAACTCAGAACTGGACCCACAATGTACAGCCAACTAATCTTTGAGAATGCAGGAAGCTGGGCCCAGGATCCTACAGTTGCAAAGAACTGAACTTGGCCAATAATTACGTGAGCTAGGAAGTGGATCCTGAGTTCCAGAAGGGAATGCACCCCAGCCAACATGTTGATGTCAGCCTGTGAGAGACACTGCTCAGACATCTGACCTACAGAAACTGAGATAATAAACACAAGTTATTTCAAGCTGCTAAGTTAGTGGTGATTTGGTATACAGTAGTAGAAAGCTAGTGTAGTGACCTTACTTCTATCTCTACCCAGCACATGAGTTGCTTTTTATCACAGCTATTAAAGCTTCATTGTTCTCTCTGCCACTGTTTGACTTCTTGATTGGCTTGCATTCTGGAATCTCATCCTTCAGACACAATCTGAGCCCACTGGTATACATCTTCCGCAGGGTCAGCCCCCTCGGCCCCAGGTACCTGAGTGAGTAGAAAGGATGGAGAAATCTTAGATCCTATGGCTCTCCAGTGGGTTCTACTTCACATAGCTATGCTCCTGGTTCCCATCAGGTCATTTCCAGGAACTTACAGGAACAACAAAACCCAGCCACTCCAGATCAGGAACTCCACCAAAGTTTCCATAAAGAAGGTAAAAAAAAAAAAATGTTGCTGTTTCTTCAAGCCCAGACCACAGTAACTTGAGACTAAAGAGGAGTGAACATTTTTTGGAGTTATAGTGGCTTCTCCCATCTGCAGGGTTGAGAAATTATCCACCGTCATTTCTTAGGAGGCTTGGTGATTTATTTGAAAAATTCTTAGGAGGGATTGCAATGAGAGAGAAATATCAACAAAGTCCCAAAACTGCTGACCAGCCTATTTAAAAATATGCCATATATTTAGCAAGCACTTAGAGTAAACCACAGGGAAAATACATGAGAAAATTAATTCCTTGTCAAATACAGTTGGAAAGGTAAAGCACAAAAATGTATTAGTGAAGATGGAAAATGGAGTAAGATCCCAGCTTGATCTCTGTTTATCAAGCAAAAGTATTAATTTTTTTAAAATTTTGATGTAAATCTAGACTCAGAGGAAGTTGCAAAAAAAAAAAAAAGTGGTTTACAGAGTCCCATGTCCCTTCCCCCAGTGGTACTAATTTTCATAACTATAGTATAGTACTAAATACAGGATTGACATGATACATATTATGAGCTTAATTGTGTCTGCTACCCCCAACCCCCAATATATGTTCGTGTCCTAACTCCCCAGAACCTTAGAATGTGAACTTCTTTGGAAATACGGTTGGTTGAGGTCATTAGTTAAGATGAAATATTAGAGTAAGGTGGGCTCCTAATCCAGTATGACCAGTGTCCTCACACAATGATGGCCATATAAAGCCAAAAAAACATTGGGAGAATTTTATATGATGACAGGCAGAGACTTGAGCTATGCAGCTACAAGCCAAGGAACGCCAAGGAGTGCCAGCAAACCAGCAGCAAAGCTAAGAAGAGGTAAGGAAGGATTCTCCTATGCAGGGTTCAGGCGAGCATGGCCCTCCTGACACTTTGATTTTAAACTTCTAGCCTGTGAGACAATACATTTCTAAGCCACTCAACTTATGGTACTTGATTAGGAAAGGAGTACAGTACAATACTAGACTAGACTGCTGACTATTTTCAGTTTTCACTACCTTTTACATGCATTCATTTGTGTGTCTGTGTGCATGTGTGTGGACCCATACGATTTTATCCTATATATAGATTTGCATAGCCACCCAGATATGAAGTGTTGACAGGATGAAAATACAAGTTATGAACTGAGAGAAAATTATTTGAAAATTGCACATCTTGAAAGAATGTGTGTTATACTGCTTGTGTTCTATGAAAGTCTGTTAGTTGAGGTGTTACTAAGTTCTTCTATATTTTTGCCGATTTTGGTGTGTGTATGTGTGTGTGTCTAGTTGCGTGATGAATTGTTGAAACACTTTGTTATAATGGAACATTTTGCATATTTTTATTTCCTTCCTTCCTTTCTATGTTTGTTTGTTTATTTATTTATTTATTTATTTATTTATTTTTTAATATTTTTTATTTATTTCTAGGAGAGAGAGAGAGACAGCGTGAGCAGGGGAGGGTCAGAGAGAGAGGGAGTCACAGACTGAAACAGGCTCCAGGCTCTGAGCTGGCAGTCAGCACAGAGCCCGACGCAGGGCTCGAACCCACGAACCGCGAGATCATGACCCAAGAGAAAGTCGGACGCTTAACCGACTATGCCACCCAGGCGCCCCTATGTTTATTTATTTTTGAGAGTGAGAAAGAGCATGAACACGGGAGGTGCAGACACACACACACACACACACACACACACACACACACACACAGAGTCCAAAGCAGGCTCCAGGCTCTGAGCTGTCAGCACAGAACCCGACATAGGGCTCAAACTCACAAATGGTGAGATCATGACCTAAGCTGAAGTTGCTGCTTAACTGACTGAACCACCCAGGTGCCCCTTTATTTCTTTTTTTAAAAAATGTCTTTATTTTTATTTTTGAGAGAGAGAGAGAAACAGAGCATGAGCAGGGGAGGGGGAGAGATAGAGGAAGACACAGAATCCAAAGCAAGCTCCAGACTCTGAGCTGTCAGCAGAGGCCAACGCGAGGTTTGAACTCACAAACCATGAGATCATGACCTGAGCCAAAGCCAGATGCTCAACAGACTGAGACACCCAGGCACCCCATCTCTTTCTTTTTAAAAGATGTTTATTTATTTTGAAAGAGAGAGAGAGAGAGAGAGAGAGAGAATCCTAAGCAGGCTCTGTGCTGTGTGTAGAGGTAGACTAGGGGCTTGATCTCACTAACTAGGAGATTGTGATGTGAGCCAAAATCAAAAGTCAGACCCTTAACTTACTGAGCCACCTAGGTACCCAGTATATTTTTCTTCAAAATTTTATGAGTTTTTGTTTCAGGTGTATACATGTTTAGAATTGCTACATCTTGAAAGGCCTGGCTGGCTCAGATGATTGAGCATCCAACTTCGCCTCAGGTCATGATCTCATGGTTCATGAAGTCAAGCCTCCCATTGGGTTTGCTGCTGTTAGCACGGAGCCTGCTTTGGATCCACCCCTGCCCCTCTCCTGCTTGTACTCTGTCTCTCTTTAAAAAAAAATGGGTACACCTTCACCCCTTATACCATTATGTAATACCCTTCTTTGTCCCTGATAATTTTGGATGTTCCGAAGTCCTCTTTATCCAGTGTTAATATAGCCACCCCTTCCTAAAAAATGTACGGCTGCATCATGTATCTTTTCCTATCAACATTACAGCTACCTATACCACAATATATTGAGTTTTCTATAGACAGCATACAGTTAGGTTATGTTTTCCTACTCACTTTGCCAATATCTGTCCTTTAATTGATGTACTTAGACCATTTACATTTAAAGTAGTTACTGATATGTTAAGGTTTAAGTGTGCCATTTTATTATTTGTTTCTATTTATTCTCTTTTTCTTGTTCATCAATTTCTTTCATTCTTGACTTCCTAGAGGTTATTTAAACATTACTTAGAATTTAATTTATTTGTAGTATTTCTGAGTATGTTTGTTTTTCATTTTATTTTGTTTTGTTTTTGTCTTACTCTTAGTATTGCAGCATGTATAAAGATCATATATATGGTAGATTATTCTATATTGTGACATTATGTCACCAAGTCAAGTGTAGAAACCCTACTTCCACCTGGTGCCTTTATCCTTCCCATTTTTATTTTTTATTTTTATTTTATTTTTTAAATTTTTATTTATTTTTTATTTATTTCTGAGAGAGAGAGAGACAACGTGAGCAGGGGAGGGTCAGAGAGAGAGGGAGACACAGAATCTGAAACAGGCTCCAGGCTCTGAGCTGTCAGCACAGAACCTGACGCGAGGCTTGAACCCACGAGCTGTGAGATCATGACCTGAGCTGAAGTCGGACACTTAACTGACTGAGCCACCCAGGCGCCCCATCCTTCCCATTTTTAAAATCTAATTTTCTTAATATTTCTTCTGCATAAAGTTAACCCACATTAAGTGATGTTATAATTTTTGCTGAAATCATCAATCATAATTTTAAAATATCATGAGGAGAAAAGAAGTCTACTCCCATTTTTACCTTTTTTATTCTTCACTGTCCCAAGTCTCCTTCTGTTATAATTTCCTTTATGGTTGGAAGATTTTAAGCTGCTTCTTAAGAGTAGGTCTGCAGATGACAAATTCTCTTAGTTTCCTTCACCCAAGAATGTCTCTATTTTCTTTTCATTCCTGAAGGACATTTTCACTTGGGATAGAATTTGGAATAGACAGTTATTTTTATCCAGTACTTGAAAATGTTTTGTCATTTCTTATTGGCCTCCATGGTTTCAGATAGGGAATATGCTATCATTTCAGTCATTGTTCCCCTATTGGTAATATATTATTTCTCTCCACTTTTAAAATGTTTTCTTTTTCTTTAGTTCTCAGAAATTTAACTATGATGTGTCTTGGCATGAATTTCTTTGAGTTTATCCTGTTTAGGATTTGCTCAGCTTCTTGAATCTATAAATTTATATGGTTTACTCTGTAATTTTCAGCCATTATTTCTTTGGCTATTTTTCAGTTCCACATTCTTTTCTTCTCTCATTCTGGGTCTTTGAAGTCATGAATGTTAGGTTTGGGGTTTTTTTGTTTGTTTGTTTGTTTGTTTGTTTTGATGTCTCACAGGTCCCTAAGGCTGTTCCCAATATCTTCACAGTCTATTTCTCTCTGTTGTTCAGATTGGGTAATATATATTTTCATATCTTCCAGTTCACGGATCCTTTCCTCTGTCCCTTCCATGCTACTGTAGAGACCATTCAGTGAGTTTTAAAAATTCCAGTTATTGTAGATTTATGCTCTAAAATGTTCATTTATTTCTTATTTGTTTAAAACCTTTTTATTTACATATAAAAAGGATTTTTCATTTTTATGTTTTGTATTTCTTTGGTGAGGTTTTCTGTTTTCATTTTTTTTCACAATGGTTCATAACTGCTCATTGAACAATTATAATTGTTGCTTTAAAACCCTTGTTAAATAATTCCAACATTTGAATCATGTTCTTAGAAGCTGTTAATTGCCTTTTCTTTCTTTTTTTTTAACAGTTTATTGTCAAGTTGGTTTCCATATAACACCCAGTGCTCATCCCAACAAGTGCCCTCCTCCATGCCCATCACCCCCCTTACCCTCTCCCCCACTCCCTCCCAGCCCTCAGTTTGTTCTCAGCATTCAAGAGTCTCTCATGGTTTGCTTCCCTTCTCCCCAACTATTTTTCCCCTTCTTCTCCCACTTCATCCTCTGTTAACTTCCTCCTAATCCACCTATATGTGCAAACATATGGTATCTGTTCTTCTCTGCCTGACTTATTTTGCTCAGCATAACACCCTCAAGTTCCATCCATGTTGCTACACATGGCCAGATTTCATTCTTTCTCATTGCCATGTAGTATTCCATTGTATAAATATACCACATCTTCTTGATCCATTCATCAGTTGATGGACACTTAGGTTCTTTCCATGTTTTGGCTATTGTTGAGAGTGCTGCTATGAACATTGGGGTCCATGTGCCCCTATGCATCAGCACTACTGTATCCCCTGGGTAAATTCCTAGCAGTGCTACTGCTGGGTCATAGGAGAGTTCTGTTGTTCATTTTTTGAGGAATCTCCACACCGTTTTCCAGAGGGGTTGCACCAGCTTACATTCCCACCAACAGTGTAGGAGGGTGCCCATTTCTCTTCATCCTCGCCAGCATCTATAGTCTCCTGATTTGTTCATTTTAGCCACTCTGACAGGTGTGAGGTGGTATCTCAGTGTGGTTTTGATTTGTATTCCCCTGATAATGAGGGATGCTGAGTATTGTTTCATGTGTCTGTTGGCCATC
The DNA here is from genome assembly GCA_017311185.1 of Proteles cristata cristata. NCBI lineage: Eukaryota > Metazoa > Chordata > Mammalia > Carnivora > Hyaenidae > Proteles > Proteles cristata. The sequence goes on from JAESUZ010000886.1 coordinate 112,392, forward strand.
TGGATGTCCTGTTTGGAGAAGCGTCTGTTCATATCTTCTGCCCATTTCTTCACTGGATTATTTGTTTTTCAAGTGTGGAGTTTGGTGAGTTCCTTATAGATTTTGGATACTAGCCCTTTATCTGATATGTCATTTGCAACTATCTTTCCCCATTCCGTCAATTGCCTATTATGGATTTTATGGATTGTTTCCTTTGCCGTGCAGAAGCTTTTTATCTTGATGAGGTCCCAATAGTTCGTTTTTGCTCTTGATTCCCTTGTCATTGGGGATGTGTCAAGTAAGAAATTGTTGTGGTTGAGGTCAAGGAGGTTGTTTCCTGTTTACTCCTCTAGGATTTTGATGATTTCCTGTTTCACATTCAGGTCCTTCATTGATATTGAGTTTATTTTTGTGTATGGTGTGAGAAAATGATCTATTTTCATTCTTCTGCATGTTGTTGTCCAGTTGTCCCAGCACCGTCTGTTGAAGAGGCTGTCTTTTTTCCATTGGATAATCTTTCCTGCTTTGTCAAGATTAGTTGGCCATATGTTTGTGGGTCCAGTTCTGAGTTCTCTGTTCTATTCCATTGGTCTATGTGTCTGTTTTTGTGCCAATACCATACTGTCTTGATGATGACAGCTTTGTAGTAGAGGCTAAAGTCTGGGATGGTGCTGCCTCCCGTTTTGGTTTTCTTCTTCAATATTACTTTGGCTATTCGGGGTCTTTTGTGGTTCCATACAGAGTTTAGGATAGTTTGTTCTAGTTTTGAGAAGAATGCTGGTGCAATTTTGATTGAGATTGCATTGAATGTGTAGATTGCTTTGGATAGTAATGACATTTTAACAATATTTATTTTTCCAATCCATGAGCATGGAATGTTCTTCCATTTCTTTGTGTCTTCTTCAATTTCCTTCATAAGTTTTCTATAGTTTTCATCAGACAGATCTCATATATCTTTGGTTAGGTTTTAATTGCCTTTTCTTATTCATGCTATGATTGTTCTGGTCATGTTAGGATATTCAGTTTTTTAAATTGTATCATGGATATTTTGGGTATTATGTTGAGAATATTTGGATCCAACTTTGTTTTCTTTTTTTTAGAAGGTACTCACCTTGGTTTTGTACAGTGCACACGTCCAGGTAGGGATAGATATTTCACCCTATTCAGCCCTACTCATACCAGGATGGAATGGGGCGGGTAATAAATGGAGAACTGCTGCCATTGCCTCACTGCTGATGAGATGGAGTGGAAGTTCAGCTCCCCGGTCAACTCTGCTGACACTGTGGTGAGGGTAGGAGGTTAAGGGTGTTTTCCATTGATACTGGCTAGAGTAGAACAATTTATTGTCAAAAAGGCTTTCTGCTCTGTTAGATTGCCATTTTATCAGTCCTACAGCACTAGGAATCAGGCTTATCTTGGGGCTTTTTATCTGCACATGTTGATAGTTCCATGTTGCAGGCCTCTCCAGTGCCCTGGCTGAATTGTGTGGAAGCCTAAAGAAAACCTAAGGACTTCATTCCTGTGTTGTCCCTCAAGTCTTAAGGCCCCTAAGAAGTTGCATTATTCTCTCCACCTTTCAGAGTCTATGTCTGATTTTTGTTTTGTTTTGAGAGAGAGAGAGCATGCAGGTGGAGGAGGGACACACACACACACACACACACACACACACACACACACGCAGAATCCCAAGCAGGCTCCACTCTGTCAGTACAGAGCCCGACGCAGGGCTCAATGACACAAACTGTGAGATCGTGACCTGAGCCAAAATCAAAAGCTGGATGCTCAACCGACTGAGCCACCCAGGTGCCTCTTTGTTTGATTTTTTTAAAAAAAATTGTGGTAAAATATGCATAACATAAAATTTACTATTTTTGGGTGTGCAATTCTGTGGAATTAAGTATATTCACATTAATGTGCAACCATCACCATCATATATATCCAGGTTTTTTCATCTTCCCAAACTGAAACTCTACTTATTTAGCAATGTCCTTGGCAACCACCATTCTATTTCTACTTTTTGTCTTCATGAATTTAACTACTGTATGTACCTCATATAAATGGAATCAGAATATTTGTCTTTTTGTGACTGGCTTATTTCATTTGGCATGATGTTTGAAGTCTCATCCATGGCTTAGTGTGTACCAGAATTTCCTTCCTTTTTAAAGCTGAATAATATTCCGTTGTATATGCTTTTCCACCCATCTGTTTGTGGATAACTTGGACTGCTTCCGCTTTTTGGTTACTATGAATAATGCTGCCATCAACATGGGTATATACATATTTGTTCAAGACCTTGCTTTCAAATCTTTTGCGTATATGCGAAGAAATGGAGTTGCTGGGTCATAGGTAATTCTATGTTTAATTTTTATGTTGGACTTTTGGTGCTAGCCTGGTGTTTTTTATTTTTAAGAGGAAGACTATGGAGGAAGTGAGACCACTCCACCTTGGATGGAACTGGCAAGCTAAATTAATTTAAAAAATCTTTTTCTTAGAGTTAACAGATAAACCACGTTACAGCATAACTGGCAAGGATCTCTTGAAGTTTGTGTCAAGATCATGAACGCATATCTCCTTGGAATCCTTACCTCCTTTTGACACTCAGGGACTTTTTCTAAAGAATAATTAGGTTCCAGGCCCTCTGGGAAACCATGGAGTGTGAGTCCAGTGAGGCAAAGTATTTTCTTACTTCTCTGGTGTGATTTTTTTTTTCTTTTTTGGAACTGCTAGCATGTAAGTAACACATAGGTATTAAAATAAAGGTCATAGTAATCCTCTACATTTTCCAAGAAACTTTCTTTCTGTCTTTTTTAACATACAGTGTTTTATTAGTTTCAGGTGTAGAATATAGTGATTCGACAATTACATACATCACCCAGGGCTCATCATGACATGTGCACTCTTTAATCTCCATCACCCATTTAACCCACCTCCCACCCCTTCCACTCTGTAACCATCAGTTTGTTCTCTATAATTAAGAATCTGTTTCTTGACTTGTCTCTCTCTCCATCTTTCTCTCTTTTTTCTCCTTTGCTGATTTGTTTTGTTTCTTAAATTCCACATATGAGTGAAATCATATGGTATTTGTCTTTCCCTGATTAACTTATTTGCTTAGCATTATACTCTCTAGATCTATCCATGTCATTGCAAATGGCAAGATTTCATAATTTTTTGGCTGAATAATATTCTGTCACACACACACACACACACACACACACACACACCCCATATATATACCACATCTTCTTTTTCCACTTATCAATCAATAGACACCTGGGCTGCTTCCATAATTTGGCTTTGTAAATAATGCTGTCATAAACATAGGGGTACACATATCCCTTTGAATTAGTGTTTTGTATTCTTTGGATAAATATCCAGTGGTATTATTGCTGGATTGTAGGGTCATTTTACTTTTAACTTTTTGAGGAATCTCCATATTATTTTCCACAGTGGCTGCACCGGTTTGCCTTCCCACCAACAGTGCAAGAGGGTTCCCCATTCTCCACATCCTTGCCAACACCTGTTGTTTCTTGTGTTGATTTTAGCTATTCCAACAGATGTGAGGTGGTATCTCAGTGTAGTTTAGATTTGCATTTCCCATGGTAAGAGATGATGAACATCTTTTCATGTGTCTGTTGACTATCTGTATGTCTTCTTTGGAGAACTGTCTCTTCATGTCTTCTGCCCATTTTTAATTGGATTATTTGTTTTTTGGGTGTTGAGTTTTATAAGTTTTTTTTATTAGATGCATCATTTACAAAATCTTCTCTCATTATGTAGCTTGCCTTTTAGTTTTGTTGATCATTTCCTTTGCTGTGTAGAAGCCTTTTGTTTTGATGTAATCCCAATGGTTTATTTTTTTTTTTGTTTCCTTGCCTGAGGAGATATATGTAGAAAAAGTTACTTAGGCTGATGTCAAAGAAGTTACTGCCCATGCTCTCTTCTAGGATTTTTATGGTTTAAGGTCCCATATTGAGGTCTTTGATCCATTTTGAATTTATTTTTGTGTATGATGTAATAAAGTGGTCCAGTTTCATTCTTCTGGATTTTCCAACACCATTTGTTAAAGAGACTGTCTTTTTTTCTGTTGGATATTCTTTCCTGCTTTGTCAAAGTTTAATCATATAGTGACGAATCCATTTCTGGGTTTTCTAATCTGTTCCATTGATCTATGTGTCTGTTTTTGTGCTATTACTATATACTGTTTTGATTACTAAAGTTTTGTAATTTAAGCTGAAGTCTGGAATTGTGATACCTCCAGCTTTGCTCTTCTTTTTCAGAATTGTTTTGGATATTTGGGTTCCTAAGTAGTTCCATACAAATTTTAGGATTGTTTGTTCTAGCTCTGTGAAAAATGTTGGTTTCCAAGAAACTTTCATTTCTGTTATCTCACCGATGTTGTGGGGACATCACTATGAAGGAAGCAATCAAAGCCAAGATTATTTATCTCCATTTTATAAACAAGGCAATGGACTCAGAGAAGTAGATTTGGGATTAGACTTCTGAAACTTCTGAAGCTTGAGCCACTATTATTGCTTAATATAACATGTTGCATGTCATTTGACTGGATCAATGATAGTAAGACCACTTCAGCATTTTAGATTATCAACCCCATATTTATTGATAGAGAATGTCCTGTGAATGGGTTGTACCTTGTTTCCTAGCCTGAGGACTATGGAAAAGGTAGGGGGCAGAGAAACATGTTGGTGGACTGAGAACATCTGGTTTGCATTTGGCATTGGAAGGGATAATGACTCTGTTACATAGGCCTGGAGTTTCTCCTTCTGATTAATCATCAGGGGCTACAGTGGTATACTCTGGAGCAGGACATTAGCATTAGTACAAACTGAAGCACCTTTCTTATGAATACCAGAAACTTGGGGTCACCTATAATAGAAGATTGTATGTGCAGATGGTTTAGTGGTAGAACAGCTCACACTAGGCTAGGGCTAACAAAGCCAAAGGTGGCAGGAGGTTGGCAGACAAGATCACTGTGCATGTTTGCTGATAGATGCATTTGAGTCTCAGATACGTGTGCTCTACCTGGGCCTGGGATGTCTGGTGGGCTGCTCAGCAAGTTTTATGACCCCATAAAACTCTCTAACTGGAAGGTCAGATGAAGACTCAGAGCCCCACACCGCGGAGTATGATAAGGTTTGATTAGGATGTCATGATCCCCCAGCATGCTGTTGACAGGTAGCCTAAAGAGTTCAGTGGTCTGACAGCCTCCTTTTGGAGAGCATCCTTGCCTCCCTGGTCTGAAGAGTATGTTCCCGTGGAAAGTGCCCCAGTTACCAAGCTGACACCATGTAGTGTAGTTTTTATACGAATGTCAGTGCAGTGGTCTCACCGATGTTATATGAACTACACTAAATGGATGAGGTGGAGCACCAAATCTCAGCTTTGGGCAGACAAGTAAGATGACAGGGTTGGTGGGTAGGGGTGTTTGCTGGTCAGCCCTCCCCCTCTCTAAAAGCCATTTGCATACACTTTTATGTTGTTTCCACTGCTACATGTGCAGTAGGTTTGTCTGCAACATGAACTGGCCGTATGACTTTCTATCCCCTAATTTCTCTGGGCAGTGGAATAACATACTTCTATCTATAATGAACTCACTGAATGATCAGGTTTGGATCGGTGTATTTGGATTCTCTCTGGTTCCCTTATAATAGGAAAGCAAAAGGAACTGACATATGTCAACTTGACATTTCCAGTTGACATTTTCATTTGTCATGTGGATAGCCTCTAAAGACCCTCAATCACACATTCTGCTGGAAACACCTGCCGGACAAACTCTTGCTCTGAGAACGGGGTTGTTGGCTGGCAGCATTGCAGCCTTTGTGTGCTGGTGTCTGGGTTTGTTCCTGGGAGTGACACGCAGACACTGGAAGGGCCGGCCTGTTCCCAGATCTCCGCCTGCCTCCCCTATCCCCACCCTCAAGTGTCCCACTCCCGCTTTCTCGCTCTGCTCCCCCAGACTAAACTTTATGAGCATTCTGCAGATAGGATTCCCTAGGACCTTCAGTCAAAGCCTATTTTTTTTTGGACTTTTGGACTTTTATATATGTCTAACAAGTTTAGCAGATCAGAGAGGCTACATATTTATGGAGACTGTTTAAAAAATAAAATAGATCCAAAGTGATTAAAACACTTTTTTAAAAGCACCAGAAATGATAACTGGTAGGCTAAACAATGGCCCCCAAAGATGTCCATGTCCTAGTCCTTGGAAACTGTGAATATCTTATTTTACATTGATTTCAAGGGGGAATTAAGGCAGCAGATGGAATTATAGTAGCTGGCCAGTTGGTCTTGAGATGGGGAGAGTATTTTGTATTATCTGGATGGGTCCAAAATAATCTCAAGGGTCCTTAAAAGTGAAAGAGGGAAGGAGAAGAGTCAGTGTCAGAGTGATGCCATGGGAGAAGGCCTGGCCTGGCCCGTGTTGCCTGTGAAGATGGAGGGGTGGGGTTGCTACATGCTGAGCCTTCAATGGCTGGAAAAGACAAGGAAATGGACCCTCCCCTAGAAACTCCAGAAGGAACTAGTCCTCCCTTGATTTTCAATTACTAAAATTGACTTCAGACTGGAGACCCCCAGAACGATAAGATAATAAATTTGTGTTGTCACTAAATCTGTGCTAATATGTCATAGCAGAAATAGGAAAAGAATACAGTGACATACCCAGGAGCCTAATTCCCTGAGCTTCAGAACACATGAGGTTATTACTGTAAATTATGTAGGAAGAGCAGAACTGGGGGTCACTTATGGGGTGGGTGGTATGTGCAGGTGACTGCCATCCAAGCCTCTCTCCCTGCACATGCTTGATGTCCTCTCATTAAGGGCTGGAGTACATTCCCTTTTTTCTTTAATGGTCATATGGCAGAGTTGGCTTAAACAGAACTGCCTGTTTCTAGCAAGGCCTGGAGAAGCCTGGCTTGTCTCCTTTAGCCCTCTTGGAAGCAGCTGGTCTGCAGAAAGCCAGAGTACCTTGCTGGAGAGTGAGGCCTGGAAGGTCTCCAGCCATTCCAACTGCCTCAGTGGGAGCATCAGATATAAATAAAGCCGTTGTTGACCTGGCAAAGCCATAGTCATTCCGGCAATAGCTATCTACTGAGCTTGGTGCAGACTTCTGAGCCAAGAATGCCTACCACATGTTTCAGGTCTTTTTTTTAAGTTTACTAATTTATTTTGAGAGAAAGAACATGAGTAGGGGAGAGGCGGAGAGAAAGGGAGAGAGAGAATCCCAAGCAGGCCCCACACTGTCAGCGTGGAACCCAATGCAGGGCTTGAACCCACGAATCACAAGACCATGACCTGAGCTGAAACCAAGAGTCAGACGCTTAGCCTACTGAGCCACCCAGGTGCCTCCATTTCAGATCATTTATTGGCTTTCTCCCATGTGCCAACTGCTGGTTGAACCCGTGCCTCTTGGTATGAGAACAGATTGAGTGCCTGTCTGTGTCCCTTCCAGTTTACTGAAGCAAAGCATGACAAAACTAGTGAACATTTAAATATGTGTTTTATCATAAAAGGGGGAACTGAAGACCAGAAAGCCCAAGTCACTTTCCCAAGGCCACACAGCTACGTATAAATGGGGATTCATACTGAGGTCTGGGCTCCAAGCCTGCAGGGTGGGGTTGGTTACTACCGCAGATCAGTCTTCTATCCTACAGTTATCTCAGAGATGCACCAAAGGCCATCCAGAGTTTAGCCTGACCAAGGTGTAACGAAATTAAAGTATGCATTTTCCACATACTGTATTTTTCTGTTCTTTAAGGACCTCAGTTTTGTTGGTGTGGCCTCACATAAAAGTCTAACCATTACAGAGATAAACCACAGAATTTGATTAGGTTTCAATGGGTGGAAAACCAGTAGTCCAAATAAATGTAGAAATGATTGGTTTGGGGAGCAATGGATAAAATGCTTCCAGCTATGGCTGTACCCTTTCTACCTTCCTTAAAAGAATTTACAATCCAGCAAGAGGCTGATAAAACAGAAATGTCAATTAAAACATGTTTTCACTTCTGGGAATCATTCTGATTAAAACATGCAATTCAGCTCTGCTTAATTACTATGTATAAAGCATTTTCTGAAATGTTTTCTATTCTTTGGGGTATGTTTTCCGTTTTTTGTTGTTGTTGTTGTTTTGTTTTGTTTTTTTTTTTTGGTTTTAAATGGAGGAACAGACTGTCCTTTTCCCAAAGCTTACAGTATCCTTATTTGGGGCCAAACCATTGAATTTCCAATATTACATATTCAGTGCAGGGAGTAAAGAGAATTGTCTCTTCCAGGGGCGCCTGGGTGGCTTAGTCGGTTAAGCGTCCGACTTTCGCTTAGGTCATGATCTCGCAGTTCGTGGGTTCGAGCCCGCGTCGGGCTCTGTGCTGACTGCCAGCTAAGAGCCTGGAGCCTGTTTCAGAGTCTGTGACTCCCTCTCTCTCTGACCCTCCCCTGCTCACGCTGTCTCTCTCTCTCTCCTAGAAATAAATAAAACATTTAAAAAAAAAAAAAAAGAGAATTGTCTCTTCCACTTTTCTGCATTTGGAATGCACCGCCAGGAGCAGTGATGGAAATGCAGATATTGGCTCATGTGATCTGAGGTGCAACACACGTGTTATCTGAGATCATAGTCTGCCTTTCCCATAATCTTTTATTTTAGTTTTAGAAAGATGCAACTGAGAAGCACAGTGCTCCATTCAGGTGGGTAACTTTATAGGACAGGATTTTAAAGGAACCCGCATCTGGGCAGTTTGGTAATATTTTCCTCTTCACAGCCACATCTAACTATGCGTGTTAGTTTCCTTGCTGCTGTGACAAATCACCGTACACTTAGGGGCTTCAAACAACTCAGATTTATTATCCTCCATTTGGGAGGTCAGAGGTCCACAGTGGGTCTCACTGTGATAGCATCAAGTATGGGCAGGAGTGCTTCCTTTGGGAAACTCTGGGGGGAAGGATCTGTTTTCTTGCTTTTTCCAGCTTCCAGAGGCCGCCCACATTTCTTGCTGAGTGCCTCCTTCTTCCATCTTCAAGGCCAGTGGTGCAGGGTCTTAAGACTTCTCTCTGACTTACCATCTTGCCTCCCTCTTTCACTTACAGGAGCCTCTGAAATGACATTTTGTGCTCTCCAGGATCCTCTCCACACCTCAAAGTCCTGTCTTTAACCACAGCTACAGAGTCCTGTGTGCCAAGTAAGGAAGCAGATTCAAGGTGTAGGATTCAGATGTGGACGTCCTCAATGGTCCAGCATCATGTCAGCCTTGCTATTGATGAACCTTGGTGTTCATCCTAGACTTCTAGGTTTTGCAGTGGTCTTTTCACCTTCAGAGGAGGGGACATCCAAGTCTGTTGAGGACACGGTCTGCCCTGACCCTTCCTTGTCTTGGCTCCTCCTTAACAGTGGGTCTCTTGGGGATCCCCACTGGCCTGCCATGATCACTGTCTACTGACTGCTCCTTGGCCCCATGAGCTATGCTCCTACACCCTGCCAAGACATTTACCCTTTGAGAGGGGCTGGTCTCTCTGAGGATGGTCTTGTAGAGGCTGCCGACTGACACCCATCAATCAGCACACTAAGTCTCAGCTGGCTGGGGCAGCCCAGCTTCCTCCAGGGTCTGCATGATGGACCAGGTTCCAGCCCCTCCGGACCTAGTACATCTTCATTCCTCTGAGTCTTTTTTGCTTAGGCAACAAAAAACAAACCAGGTGTTTTCAATTCTCTGCTGGAGACATAACATGATAGCATCACAAATACTAATATATAAAATTAGAAATCATTGAAGAATTGTCTGAGATGGTACTTCAAATATATCCCCCCTCCCCAAAATGATATTCCACATGGCATGAAGAATCAAATGTAGAAATAAAACAATGAAAACAATTTAGAGGAATATTTATCAGATTCCAGGATGAATGTGGGCTTTGAAATTGTAAATGCTTTGGAGAAAATTAATTCACCAGAAGCCCCACCCTGGGAAGAGCATGGCAATTGTTTGAAAAGATGTCTTATAAGTCACTTGGGAGGGAAGGAGACCCCAGGATGCTCAAGGAAAGTAAGTGCATTGCAAAACCGCTTTCCAGAAAGCTGGAGGACCTTCCTAATGAGCTGACCCCACGGTCTGCTAAGTACTGGTAGTCAGTTTAGGGGACAAATATGGGGCTCTGCACAATGTAGCAGAAGGAAGGTTTTGGTAGTCTTGGGGAGATATCTTGGGGGGAGGATTGTTTTGCATTTTGTAAAAATAAAATACCTCTGAAGAGACAACAAAATGTACCACAAACAAAAATAAAAGTAGATGAGGAACCAAGGAGGATGTTTGCAGCAAACATGACCATGGATTAGTCGGCATATTTTGCTGCTCCTTGTGCTCCAAAAGAAACTGGTTAAGGACATAGGATCAGCCAGGGCCCTCTGAGAGGAGCCAGAGATGTGAATGTGGGCTGACCTAGGGGAAATGAGGGTAAGAAGGAACAGAGGGAGCCACAGCAAGTAAGACTGGAGGGAAGGAGGAATAGGTGGGGAAGAGGTGTCCTAGGACTCCCAGGATTCCTGGGGCCAGACTCAGAGGAGTCCCAGGCTTCTAGGATCCAGGTCTTGGTCTCCTTGCTGCCCACCCCATGGGAATGAGGGTCAGGGGCTCTGCCAGTGTGCAGCCTGGGCTACTGAGCCAACACCTGGGGCCCTTAGCCATCTGTATTCCCTGGGGTTAGTGTTTGAAAGAGTGTTTTCATGGCCAGTACAGGTGTGACAAGAAAGTCACAAAGAAAGCCATGCAGATATCCACAAGGTAGTTCGTGTAGAGTGTCCTACAACCCTCGGAGAAGGCAGGGCTGGTTGTGGAGGTGGAGTGGCCTCCCTAGCCATGCTCAGCCATAGACTTCTCACTGCATACTCTCTAGGCAGAGGAAGAGAGACATCCCTGACCCCATGCTATCCTCAGGGCCTAAATTCAACCCCCAAAGAGTCATGGATCTCTGGATCTCAGAGCATGAATTTCCTCTTAGTGCACCCCCATAGCCACCCAGCCTCTGACTGAACACTTCCCATGGCCAGAGAACTTACATTTCTGGAGGACCTAAACAGCACAACTCAAAGCAGAATCCATAGGCCAAGCTAGAAATGCAGAGCTTTGGGCCTATCCTGGACACACTGAGAATATGCATCTTTCCAAGATCCCACACACATTCTATGGCAAAAGCACTGCCTTGGAGCAGGCTTCTGTACCAGCTCCCCTCCAACTAGCTGGCCTCAGCTTTGCTTTGGGGATCAAATGAAATGCCACTGCTCCCTTTTCTGAATGGCATGGGTAACAGTGATGGTGAACATCTGCTGTGCTATCAGTCTAGTCTGGGCTGGTGCTTCCTAGGCTGGAGAGGGTACAGGGGGAGCCATTCAGAGAAAAGCCCACATTTCAGGTGGCTGGAGGTAGGGAAGAGACGGTTGGTTTGGGGGATGATATGAAGGAGTTTGTGCTTATGATCTAAGGTTTGTGATGAAGAACGGCCCAGGTTGTCAAGGTCTCTGTCAGTATGAGGGCTTTATTCTGTGACCTTTCTTTCTGAAAGATGCCTTTGGAGACAATGCAATAGGCAGAGAATAGCCCTCCTCCCCTGTACCATGCTGCTAGTGCCTCTGAACCTACAAAGCTGCCTGCCCTCCCTGGAGTGTCCTTTCTGTTCCCCCCTGCTCCACCTTTAGCTCAGCTTATCCACGGAGCACTTCCCTACCTCCCCAGACCCCCATGGATTTGCAGCACTTGAAATGTGGTCAGGGTGACTTAGAACAGAATTTCTAAGATGTAAGTATAAACTACATGGCAGATTTAACATAATTTTTATATCCATTCCTTGTTGAAATAATAATATTTTTGGATACATTCAGTTAAATAAAGTATATTATTGAATACATTTAATGTTTTAAAATTTTTAAAAGAAGATAATAATTCAAGATCTGGGGCTCACATCATATTGCTATAGACAGCACTGCCCTAGACGAGTTAGCTGCCCGTCCAATATGCTCTCAAAGTGCCTCGTCCTTATTTCTGCCACAGCATACTGCCCTGTAATCGCTGACCCCTTGACCGTCCTCTCCCATAGAGTCTGCCTCTTGAAGAGGTGTGCTGGGTCAGGAACAACATAATCCTCAGTGCCTAATTACAGCAACTTACACATAGAAAATGCTCAAAAATGATTGAAGGAAGGAGTGAGGGAAGGAAGGAGAGTGAAAGGGAAGGAGGAAAGCGAAGGAAGAAGGGAGGGAGGAGGGAAGGAAAGAAGAGGAAACATGGATCCCAGTGCAAGAAGGATACAGCTCTACACATCCAGGAGGCTCTCAGTGGGCAGCAAAGGGGGCTCTTCCCCAGGCCCAGGGCTGCAAGCTCTTAACTGACTTGGGTCTAGAGAAGGAAGCTTGTCAGCTGTCACCAGAACTCAAGTAGGTTTCATGGCTGAAATAGTTTTCTAAGGCAGAGAGGAGCTAAGCAGTGTTAGCTTAGTTAACTTCTGAACACCACCAGAAGTTTCTCTGGAGGAGAAGTGCTTTATCTCCTAACATAATGCAAAATAGAATCTTTAGACCCTATTTTTTTTCAGGGGAAAGTACCTTCTCCCTCATCTTTCTGTACATATGATGAAAGCCTAATGGATTTTAGGATTTATCTACCTGGCTGCCTTTTTTATATTTCTTGGCCCTTAAGCCATAAAACAACCTGGGTCTACTTAAGCACACTAAGTCTGGTCTGTGGGAAGGTGGTGCTCAGATGCAGTCTTTCCTTGCAGTTCTGTAGGGGGAGGAAGCTCACCACACTGACAGCTCCTGCTCTGGACAGAGCATTCCATGTGGTGTAATGAAATTCATACCCACACTATGCAGGTAAGATGAACTGGATGAGTTAAAGAAGTCTATGCTGTGGGTGAGACATCAAATAAAACTGTTGCTATCATTCTCTTTAATGTAGTGGAACCAGTCCCTCTATGATTTATACAAAATGCATGTTCTAAAATAAGAAGACAAGATATATCTCAAACATACTCAGACTGAACGATCAAACTGCCTAGCTCCACACAGTGACTCCAGTTATCATTATTTAGGAAACCTTTTTCCTATGGAGTATGGAAATACATGGAACACGTAAGATCTTTTCAATTGGTGTTTAGTCAAGAATCCAAGTACCACTCTAGGTATTTTGAAGAATGAGATGGTAATAGCAGGTTATTAAAGTCTCAGTCAAGTGTCAGAAGCTTGAGGTATGAAGGACCAGGGCTGGTTTTGGAAAATCTTGAAGGGCAGAGGTCTCCATAGTCATAGCCCTCTATAGCAGCTGAGCAGGGCCTTTCAGAAAAATACCCAGATGTGGGCGGTTTCCAAGGATCTCCGGTGCAATGCTCTGAAGTTGAGGACAACTCTGAAGTGGGTGGATGATGCCACATGGGAGAGGGAAAGCCCCCATGATGTCCATCTGCCGAAGGCACATGCCTGCCTTCAGCTGCTATGGGAGCATTGGATGGCCTCCCCTTCTCTTCTGCATTCCGAACGTTGTAGGAGACCTTCCAATGGTGGAGACCAACTAAGATTCCAAGGGAGTGAGCACGCAGGTACAGGTCTTAGCCACTTTAGCTGTAGTGGCAGGGATGGTTCTGACAGGTTTGTGTTGAGTATCAACAGGACAAATGTGGAAGGTTTTAAGTTTATTTATCCATTAATGATACCTGATATTCATGCATAAATTTGTTATACTGATTGTAAATCTTTTTTTTATTACTTTCAAATTATAAACAGGGTTGTTAAGACTAATTATGTTCAGAGACTGACCCAAAATAGTATTGGACTTTAAAAGCCTTATTTAAAATTCAACTTTGCCTCTTATTCCCTAGATGTGAAGGTTGTTTTACCTCTTCACTTCACAGTTTCTATATTTCTACAATAGGCAGTGGTATTATTTCATAGAGGTTCAACACATATTAAAGCAAATAAGATGTTAAGAAACATGTTACAATGGAATACACTCCTCCTTTTTTGGTCTCTCATCCTTCATGTAAAGGGTTTTCATTAAATTTTTTTAACATTTATTTATTTTTTGAGAGACCGAGAGAGAGACAGAGCATGAGTGGGAGAGGAGCAGAGAGAGAGAGAGACAGACAGACAGACAGACAGACTGAATCCGAAGCAGGCTCCAGGCTCTGAGCTGTCAGCACAGAGCCTGACATTGCGCTCGAACTCATGAACCATGAGATCATGACCTGAGCAGAAGTCAGATGCTCAACTGACGAAGGCACTCAGGTGCCCCTAAAGGATTTTCATTAAGTTACAACATTGCGGAGTGTTGCAGGATGAGCAGGAGTTAGGGAGAATTTGGGGAAGGCAGAAGGTCCAATCAAAAAGGATTATATACTCAAAACATGGAGGCATCATCCTCTAGGGTAGGCTCCTGGGGAAGACTGAGTTGTAAAGATGGGAAAGGAAGGAAGAGTGGAACCCTGGCATGTTTGGAAAGAGAGGAAAGGATGGGTGAGGCTGGGGATCTTCTGCATGCAAGAGAGGAGAGTGGCTTCCAATGTTGATTTATTTCAAAGTGTCCTTTGGAATTAGCCCCTAAGATGGCATTGGTGGCTTTCATGAGAACTGTTTTGAAGGTATTTTGATGTGGGAAGGGTGACAACAATGAGTTAAGGAGTGAGAGAGGTGAGGAACAGGACTATTCTTTCAGAGGCTGGATGGTGAAGGAAAGAAAGGCAGATACTAGGTAAGGGTGGTAGAGAGAAGATTTGAGGACTCTTTTTCCCACCTTTTAAGGTGAGAGTGGCTTGAGCACAGTCATATGCAACTGAGAACATCCCACTAGAGAGATGCTTAGAATACAGGGAAGTGAAGGAAACTCTATGAACAACGGTGTTCGGCCACTATATGGTGGGTGGGGGAATGGGGCAGGAAGCTCTCTGCCCTGCTCTGTATCCAGAAAACAAGTAGGAGCGTTTATGTTCACAAGAAGGAATGATAGAATGCTAACCTATTCCTTAACTGAGTTCTGGGTTGGAAGGGGGAGAAGACACGAGTCAAGTGAATTCCTGCTCTGTGTCCATCAGTTTCCCTGGAAACAGACTGTGAGATGGAGGCATGTGGGTGCTTTTAGGAACAACACCTTGAGGTGGAGCAAAGTTAGGAGAGCCTGGGGCCTCAGACAATCAACAGGGAGCTTGGGTTCCAAAATGGCCCTTCAGGGTTGTCTTGACTTGAGACAAGGAGGCTGAGCTTTTCCATCCATGTGTCAACTAGTTACTGGATTCAGGCCATTCCTAGGCCAGGTACAGGCCTTTTTTTGGATGAGGAAACTTCTAGAGAGCGACTTGTTTGAGAGCCATCAGCTGCCAGCACTCCTGAAAGCTGGAGCAATGGGTAGCTCAGCGCTGAAAGGGGGTTTGGGGTTGCAGATCCCAGCCTCCACCACACCCTTTGTTTTCTCTGTGAATTAGCTGATCTGGGGAGGAACGTGGAAGGAGGTGGGTGTGCAGGACCAAGTGAGGTCGGTCGTGAAGGTTAGAACAAGTTTTGTTTTGAATAAGAAAACATTCCAAAGACCAAAAGAATGGCAGCAGTGGGTGGAGGGTTGTTAGGAAAGCAAAGCTGGAGATCAAGTATTATATTGGCCTCAGTCTTCAAGGTTGTGTGAGTTCACCAGCAGAGTTCAACATCTCAGAAGTAGCTGTAATAGAGGTGGGCTCCTTTAATGTCATGTGAAGCAGAAACTTGGAGGTCAAGGACAATTGAGTGTATTTACAAAACAACTTTTAGAGGTGACTTATGAGGGGCGCCAAGGTGGCTCAGTTGGTTGAGTGTCTTGACTCTTGATTTCAGCTCGGATCATGATTTCACGGTTTGTGAGTTCAAGTCCTGTGTTAGGCTCTGTGCTGACAGTGCAGAGCCTGCTTGGGATTCTCTCTCTCCCTCTCTCTCTGCCCCTTCCCTGCTCATGCATACATGCATGTGTGCACACACTGTCTCTCCCTCAAAATAAATAAACATTAAAAAAAAAACGAGGTGACTTATGAGATCCAGCAGAAACCAAGATGGGGATGGCAGCTGGTGGAATCATGATAAATTCTCAAACTCTTGGGATCTTCATGTTTTGGTCCAAGGCTTCTTTTCTCTCTGCACCTTCCTTAGGTGATTTTAAATAACATCTTTTAAAATTTATTTTATTATTAAATTTGATCTCTAAATTTATATCTTGTGATTCAAGAACACCTCTCAATAATTTTGTGTATAGGACTTCTGATATAAAATATCTCAGTGTTTAACTAAAATGTGTTTATTCTACTTAAATTCTTAAAAGACACTTTTTTGCCAGAGATGGAATTCTAGGTTGGCCATCACTTCTGTTCAGCATACTGAAGAACTCACTCCATGTCTTCTGCCTACACTTGTCTTATGGTTGCTCTTTCTGAAGTAATTTTTCTTATTTCTCTTCTTACTTAAAACAAATCTTGGTTTTTATATTTGGTACTTTTCAAATCTGCCATACCACTTTTTGTAATTTCTAGTTCTTACCTGAATTTTCAGACTCGTCCTGTACTCTTTGAGTGTTGGAATAATGTCTGAGGTAGGGCAGTGCCAGTTAAGGACACCTCCATTGGGGCTACAAGAGCAGGCACCTGGAGGAGAATGGTGTTGGGGGACATTAGACTTGGGGGTGATGTGTCACCCACATGGACACTGAGGTAAGTGAAGACGATGATGAGGACAGTGTGTAGGGGTGAGGAAACACGAGAAAGGCAATGATGCAGGTGTAGTCTTCAACCAAAGATGAAGTGTGACTGGAAGAGGTAGGGAGAAGACAGGGGTGATGGCAGGCAGTAAGTGAGAGGAAGAAATTTGAGGAGAAAAGAGCCTTAGAAATACTGAATTCTTTCTATAATACACTTTTAAAACTAGAATCTTTAATTGAGAAAATATATACATGGATGGTTGAAAATACAAATAAGTACAAAAAGAATCTCTTGTCTGTCTCTGAGGTCAGGATGCCTCTCTGGCCACTTGAGAATACCACTGGGGAAATGGGTTTCTCAGCGTGATGTCATATTTCAGTGCAGGCAGGAGAGCTGATCTCTTTTGTGAGGAGGTTGAGGACATGGAGTGTCGATATAAAAATGATCCCTCAGGCAAGGGATGCCCCAATGGCAAAGACAGGAAAAGGGGGATGTGGTAGGCAGTGTGGCAGTGGGGAGGGGCGGAGCAATATGGTCAGAGGACATTTTACTGGCACAGAGCACTGCAGCAGGCCTATGCCACAGACAGAGACAGACAGAGACAAGAATGTGAGGTGTCATGAGGTTATTGGCCTTGACACTCCAAACTGAGTGGTTCTGGGTTGCTATGAAACCAAAGCAAAGTTATCCTGAGCGACGGGGCTATGGAGGCCTTGGCTCCAAATACATGGACCTCACACCGGAAGCTGCTGCGGTCCAGGTGAGTGAGGGAGATGTCCTCCTTCCAGACTCCCCCACTTCGTGTGAAAAGCAGCAGCTGCAGCAGACCCAGAGGCCTTCTGGAGATGAGATGTGACTCCCAAGGAGTCTTTCCTCATGTGGCAAGCAACTCCGAAGGACTCTGGCTATTTAATGATTTGGCAAATTTGCCTTCTGCAATAAAATAGGAGATTAAATCCATATCAGAGGGTGCTTGTGACTGAAAGTTGAGGTTGTGTATATGAATGCAGTTTAAAGTATTACAAAAGTGATCAGAATATTACTAATTAAGAAGCATACTTTATAAATCTTAATGTATAAATATTACAAAATGTAGATTTTCGCATTAATTTGAGGAGAAAAGAACCTTAGAAATACTGAATTCTTTCTATAATACAATTTTAAAACTAGAATTTTTAATTGAGAAAATATATACATGGATGGTTGAAAATACAAATAAGTACAAAAAGGATAAGAAGATAAATCCCCGATCTCTTCAGAGTGCTCATCTCCTAGGGTTCATACCCCCAAAGCAGTTTCTTTTAGAGTTTTTTATACAGCCTTTCCAAAATGTTTTTTTTTAATGTTTTAAACCTATAAAACTATGTCTAGCCACTTTTATTTATTTATTTAAGTTTTTTAAGTTTATTTATTTTGAGACAGAGAGAGAGAGTGAGAGAGTGCAGGGGGAGGGGCAGAGAGAGGGAGAGACAGAATCTCACGTAGCCTCCATGCTGTCAGTGAGAACCTGACATGAGGCTCAAACACACGAACTCTGAGATCATGACCTGAGCTGACATCAAGAGTCGGATGCTTAACTGACTGAACCACCTAGGTGCCCCCAAACTATATCTAGTCATCTTTTAAAAATGCAGTTCAGAACACTTCAGAATATTTCACATCCCTCGTTTTACAATCAATCTTGGTAATTATTCCACATGAGGAATGTTCTTCTTCATGGATACAGTGTATTTCATTGTGGAAAATACTGCAATTCTGTCTTCTGTTGATCTAAGTCCTCTGTTCATGGACTGGTTGTTTCTAGTCCACACGGCCACCAAAGTCATCATCAACATCATTTTACTTCGACCTGAGCTTGTGCAAAATCACATTGGTGCCCCTAGACCAGCAAGCTCAGAGCACAGGAGCAGGTTATTTAGTTAGTGACGTATTGATGTGCAATGAGATCAGCTATTTGCTATGTATTCTATCCATTGCATATTATTAAGATTTTGTTAAGTGAACAATGGAGAAACAGCAACATCCTAATTAGCCATTATTTAAAGGTGAGGGGTGTTTAGCTTCTTTTCAATTATTTATGCGCAATTTGCATTTCTTAACGGAAACAGCCCATTAGTGTCTTTTTTCATTTTTTTCCCACTGTGTTTCTGTTCATTTTGTTGTTGATTTGCAAAGAATTTTTATATATTAAAATTTCCCCCTGTTCCTGCCTTTTGATTTTGATTGTAATGTTTTTTTTTTATCAATCTTTTTCTTTATGGGCTCTAGTGTCTGTTTTTTGCTTAAAAAACTTTCTCTAACCAAAGAGAGTATGTCTGATTCACCTGTGTTTCTCTAATAAATTTACATTGAGAACAAACAAACAAACTAACTAACTACACTTGAGTCTTTGATTCCTGGGATTTATTTGAATGTAGGGGGTGAGGCAAGAGCTGAGCTACGATTCTTCCTTGATTTTTGGCTCTTGTCCCCTTGTCACTTACTTAATATCTACTTTTGTCTAGTAATTTAACATTCTGCCATAAGGATGTGTTATAGTCCTATGTGCATTTAATTTTGGGTTCTCTTCATAATTTTTAATTTGTCTATTCCCATTGTAGGACAATACTTTTAATTACCACAGCTTTAGAATATGTTTTAATATCTAATAGATCTTGACCTCATTACTACTCTTCTTCCTGTAGAATTTTCCTGCCTATACACAATATTAATATTTCCAGGTGAACTTTAGAAACAGGTCACATAGTTCCAGGAAATGTTAATATGTGACATGCAAGCTGACATTTTTTATGACATTCAAGGTCATAGTATAACTTCTATATATTTAGGTCTTTTATATTTCTCAAGAATTTAAAGTTTTTCTCATATAGTTCCTTTACATTTTGTTTCTCTTTGAATGTTTTCAAATCTGCCATTTTACTGAATGATTTTATTTTGGAAGTTTGTTGAATTGCTTATTTGAACGATTTTATTTGAATGATTTTCTTGGGTAGAGGTTCTTTCGAAAGTCCTAAACAGTGTTTACTCATTCTACCACCATGATCATTATCACAATTATTACCACCATCATCAGAAATAGCTAGATTTAGCACAGGCAGAGATAACAATCACTTTTTCAGGCCATACGTGAGCCCTATTCTGAAATGTCAAGAGTCAGAGAAATTTAGAATGAATGACTATGCTGGAAGGGTGGGCCCATAACTGACAGGACAGAAAAATAATGTATTTATTTGTTTACTTTACAAAACATTTATAGATTGTCCACTCTGTACTAGACATCTAGCTGTGGCCAAACATACAAAAACAGTCAACATACAGGAAGAGAAAGGGAAGGCTAACCTTGACTGAGTGGGCCAATTACCTTATGCACATCTCACATAATCCTCCCAAAGCAATTTATTGGGTGTATATTGTTAATCCTGTTTTTGTAAATATGGAACTGACATTCAGAGAGACTACTTCCTTTGCTCAGGATAATACCATGACAGATTTGGAGTTGAAATCCAGATCTGTGTATTTCCCCAGTCTTCTCTTTTTCTTCTACTCCTCCCTATCCCGTCATCAGGACAAGCCTTAGACTTGCATTCTTAGATGATACCCTGAGATAAGTGCTGTAAGGGGACTATATGCAGAGGAATCAAATGCCATTTGTGGTTGGGGGAGGTGCTGGTGAATGAATGGGCATTTCCCAGGGAACCAAGAGCTTGGAGGTAAAGCTATCCCAGAAAGAGGACATAGCATGTACAAACAGGAGGCCATGAGAAAACACTGAACTTAGGGAACTATTTTCAATGTAGTCATGGCTTGCTCTATCTGAAATGTAGCATGCTGAGATGAGACAGGTAGAGTTGGAGCTGAAACCATGGTCAGAGGTTGGAGGAGCTTATAGGCACCATGTGTGATATCACACCAAGGGGCTCACATTTCTTTGTCTCTTTTAGCATTTTTATTGAGATATAATTTACATGCCATAAAATTCATGCACGTAAGGCATAATAACTAGGAGTATGCATCCAGAGGAAAGGGGCGTGAGTCTAGCCTGGAGGTAGGGATTCAGGAGTTATCAGAGTGTATGGGGCCATCCAGGTAGAGAGTGGAAGAGAGGAAAAAAGCTTTGAGGACAGACTAGAGGAAAGCTAAGATTTATTAGGCAGGTGAAGAAGAGAAGCCCACAGACAATATAAGGATGGTGTGAGCAGAGAGGTGGAGAAGAATGGAGGTTGTGCTTCATAGAAGCTCCAATGAAGAAGGTTCAGAGGAGGAGTGGCTTCAAATGCTCCAGAGAAGGCAAACACAAACACTGAGTGCAGGGGTCAGAAAGTCTTGCTAGAGCTTGAGGAACATGTATTCACAGGTAGGGTGACAGATTAGAGTGAGGAAGGTCATGACAGAGATGTGAGATTGTGGAGTCAGTCAGTAAAGAACTGATCTTTGAAGAGACTTCTCAACTCTATGGCGAGATCCAGAATCTCCACCTTGTCCCTGTGTCCATAAACTGGGATAAATCAGAGACACTTAAAACAGTCCTGTCCCTTCCCTGGCACAATCTAGATGGTAGATTGGGCTCCCCTCCAGGTGGAGGGGCCATGTCTGCTCTTTTCTGGAACCCAGGATGAGAAGAGGAGAAGTTCTGGAAACCACAGCAGACAGACGCAGTTAAAAAGACAGCTCAAAGTTGTAGCAAGATCTCCATTTGTTTCTGGGATATATTAACTCAGATAGTTATACTGAGTTCTCTTAAACTAGGCAGGTCATTTTACATGTAGAACCTAACCTGTGATGAAAGCCCATGACTAAGTAGTTCTAGGATAATCTATAGACTTGCTCAGACAAAGGCTCTTTTATTGATGAGTTCATCAGTACTTCTAGGTCAAGAAGAGCTGAGCCCTGGGCCTGATGCCTTTGTCATGGTTTGGCTGATGTGTCTTTGTACTTGGAGTACATAGCAGTACCCTTTTCCTTACTAATGGCCCAGAATTAGCATAGTTGGATGAGGTCCAATCCTAGAACCCTGGATTTTTCCTCCAGCCAGAGCTCAAAGAATGGTGTTTCACCCTAACCAGCATGGAACGGGCCTAGTGACTCTGGGAAAACTTGATGCCTTCTGTGGGCTAGGGGTAGAAACGATCCTGCCATGTTGTAGTGAGATGCAGCAGCAAGTAACATATGCGAAAGCTTCTTTATGACTGAGCTCATCGACTAACAGGTTCTCAGTATCCTGGCCAAGCCTCAATGGCCAAGATTATTAGTAGACCATTCATCTCCTCAAGACTTCTCACCCCACAGAAAACTGAGGCCACAAGGGCCATCCACGCATGCATAGTACCAGAAATACTACTCCTTTCCTTTGGAGAAAATTTGGCATAACCCTCTCCTGCCTTTCCGTAGCTTTTTGTTACTTTCAAGTTGACCAAACACATTTTTGTTTTCCAGATTTTAATGCAAATCCTATGATCTGATTTGGGCCCTCCTGTGAAAATTTTCTACACTTTCTAGCAAAAAAGAAAAAAAACGAAAGAAAAAAGAAAAAATCTGTCACATTCGATTACATTTACACTTTAAACAATTATAATAAACCTTTTCTCATTTTCTCATGTACATCAATTCTTTTTAAACTAAGGATAATAAATAATCAATATTTGAAAAAGTTTGGTTTGGCAAAAAAGAAAAATTGGCACTATAGATTTAATACAACTTCAAACCTGAGTTGGAGGAGTTCCCTCTTTCCTTGTCTTATATTGTTTCCTGTATGTAAATGGCCTCACATAGTCTCATTTATCACAGTTACCGCTCCTCTGGGGAGCTCTCATTTCCTGCCACCTTAGCCTCCTACTTGTACAAAAATAATGAAACAGGGACCTGAACCCCCACATTGAACAACTCCTTGAAAGAAGAGCAATCAATCACACGTGTAAATAATCTTTGGTAAGCAGGGTTGTTTATGCAAGGGAATCTCAAAGAGGGAAATGATAAAAGAGATTTGCATAAAATAGCACTATAAACTCCATGCACTCTAGCCTATCTCTATTCAAGTGATGACTGGAATTCCTGGAAGTGCTGTCGGGCTCTGGAGCAAAACCAGGTGGTAGTAACTGCTTCACCATGTGGCACTGAGGGCAAAGTCATGGGGACCAGCATGAATTAATCACAGGCTTTTAGAATGTCATCACTTTCCTCGGGGCTGGCTTTGGTGAATTCCAAAGCAAATGCTGGGAGAGAAAAACCATTTTGGTTTCAGCATTTTCTTTTTTAAAATTCCAGCATTGCAATTGCAGTTTCTCTTTGATGTCAGAAGTCCAGAAACTTTGTACAACAGGAATCCACTTCACCTGGCAGATGTGTTCAGTGTCTTACGTAGAAGGGGCATTGAGCGACAAACCTGTCTGAGATAAGGTGTCAACCAGTGAGGCAGCTGGCAAGTGAGCAACAGGCCTCCACTGTTGAGAAGCTGGCCCAATTTACTCCTTTAAAGGCATTTTGCCTGAAATTTTCTCCGTTTAGAGTTCCATTTGCTCTTCTTTGGCCAGCCTTTAAAAAAGACATACTTCCTACCTCAGACCAACATGGTAATGGTCTGGCATTGAGATCCCTACTTGCTGGGTGAACTTGGGTTTGCAAATTAATAAAGACTGCAAGTTCGATTGCCGCTCTTCACTCCATACCTCTGGAAGATGTGCTCAGGCAAACTAGCCTGTTGACAAGCCAAGCAGAAAACACACTTAGATAATTTATCCCAATGAAAACATTTAATAGACCTTAATAGAGCTTGTATTACATTAAAATTGTAAAGAATAGATATGGTCAAGTAGTTTTGAAAATTGCTTCTGACTTAATCAAGCACTAGAGTCTTAGTTTTACGAGACTTATGTGTTTAGTTTTAGTTATTTTGTTCATATGTAAGATACTTCTTTCAATAAAGCCTTTGATGCAGTTTACAAAAGCACATGCCTTATTACATGCAGTAGGACATATCCAAGTTCTGAATGATATGTAGTGTTTATATACAATGGGATATTACTCAGCCATAAAAAAGAATGAAATCTTGCCATTTGCAATCGATGGATCTAGATTGTAATATACTATGCTTAGTCAGTCAGAGAAAGATAAATACCATATGATTTCTTTCATATGTGAAATTTAAGAAACAAAAGAAATGAACATGGGGAGCAGAAAGATAGAGAGGGGCAAACCAAGGAAAGACCCTTAACTATAGAGAACAAACTGAGGTTTGATGGAGGGACGTGGGCGGGAAGTGGGCTAATAAGTAATGGATATTAAGGAGGCACTTGTGGTGAAAACCGGGTGATGTATGTAGCTGACGAATCACACTGAAACTAATATTACGCTTTACATTCACTAACTGGAATTTAAAAAGGAACTTGAAACTATAAAAAATAAAAAAGAAACTTGCTACCTATGCCTCAATAAATTTCTTTATTCTTCCACTGGAATTCCCAGGAATTCCATATATATTCCATATAAACCTTCTCTCTGTCTCTCTCTGTCTATATATATATGCCAGATAAAATACATAAGAAATCGTGAAGTGTGTGAGACAGAGATAAACATATGGAAGAAGTTAAGGTTAACACCAAGATTAAAAAAACTGAACAAAAAATACAAGAAATGTGGGGATACCAAAGACTGTTACAGAATTAGAATCTGCACTGTAAGCAATGAAGAAAAAAGTTGGCAAAAGGAAAAAACAATGACCCAGAAGCCAAACTACACAGGCTTTCTAGGAAAGTAGAATGAATATACAAAGTAGAATATGATAAGGAGAATATAATGGATACCAAGAGAGGAAAATCCCATTTCTGACTCATTATGTGGAATAAAAACTAGAAAAAATGGAGCAGGAAAAAAATCATCACGTGGAAGAAAACTTTCTTGAGGTTGTAAAAGAAAATACAGACTTTTTAAATAAAATGAATCCTCTTGTAAATAGAAACCTGTATGCACATATATCCTGCCCAAATGTTTTAATTTCAATGACAAAGAATAATTGTCCAAAATCACCCTTGCAGGAAGAAAGGAAAATTGCAAAGGAAAATATTTGAAAAAGTCAGAGATTTTAGAACCTCTATTCTAACACTGAATATTTAAAGACAATGCAGGGATTCCTTTGGGTTTTCTTGGGGAAGTATATAGAGATTCAACATTCTATATCCAGCCTGCAGGAAGATATCAGAAAAGTTTGTTTCATTGTCTAAGGCCCATGTGCCTTTCTTGGAAAACTGATTGCTAGAGTGAAAAATGAATCAGAGGCAAATGTTCAGAAATGGGGACATAATAATACAAAAGGTCTGTGGTTAGGATCATTGCCAGGTACACACTTAGGTATAGATACTAAGTAGTTCTATAAACAAAGAGTCAAACTTATTTGTGAAATAAAAAATATTAAATTAGAAGTGACATGATATTTATTTTTATTCTTTTAATGTTTATTTATTTTTGAGAGAAAGAGAGACAGAGCACAAGCAGCACGTGGAGAGAGACACACAGAATCCAAAGCAGACTCCAGACTCTGAGCTGTCAGCAAAGAGCCCGATGTGGGGCTTGAACTCATGAACTATGAGATCATGACCTGAGCCGAAGTTGGACCCTTAACCAACTGAGCCACCCAGGCGCCTCAGACATTTAAATAGTTAATAAAATAATCATACTGTCATAAGCAAATGGATGAAAGCATGTAAAACTTCCTCATCTAACAGGGGAGTAAAAAATTATGAAATTTTCTTGAATTTGACAAGAGAAAACAAAAGCCATATTTTTAGAAAACGTTAAAGGAGACCAGAAGTAAATCTGAAATATGATATATGCTCCCAAGCCACTGGGAGAAAATAACAAAGAAAATGTTCTTAGGAAAAGCACAAAGGGGACAGTAAAAGCACACCAAAGGAGAAAGCATAAAATGATAGAATTAAGAACAAAAATACAAGTTATATATATGTTAGGTCACTCAGGTTAAGAAAAATAATTCAATTATAGTCAACATAAAAGAACACACTTAAAAAGATATAGAAATACCCCAAGTAAAAGCTAGGCACAGGTACACCAACTCTTTTCCTTTGCAAACAATTTAACCAGTATTAAAAATATTATTGACAGAGAGTACAATCAGCAATAGAGAAATGATAGGGATAGACATCTGTGTACCAAATAAGATGCCATGAAAAATAAGGCAAAATTTCCTAGAAAGCTTATAAGTGAGGTGCAGATTTATATAATTTCCCTCTTAACATACATCCAAATGAATGAAAAAGGCTCCAATATAGAGAAAGAATCTTGGTCACTGATGAAACAACCCGGCTCACCTCTGTAACGGACAGAAGAATATAAGTAAAAAACAACAGGCATAGACTAAATTAGAGGAGGATATTAAGGGAGGATGAAATCTCTACAAATCCCGAGGAAGATTGGCTCCAGGGAGTTATAAGAGATGGCTGGGATCCCTGCAGACATCCCGCAACCTGGAGAAGGAGTACCAGGCTGTGGGTGGCTGAGGGTTAATTTCCACGGCATGAAAGAAGCCAGGAAGGCAAAACTGTAGAGGAAGCTGTGTGGTTTTGCCATTTAAATGTTCTCCGATTGGGAAGAGTGACTGGCAGAGCAGTGGAGCAGAGCAGAAGAAAAAGTGGGGATACGAGTTGGGAGTCAGCTTTGCACCTGCTGAGTCAAGGGCAGTGAGCAGAAATAAATGAGCTCTGACCTTTTCCTCCCCAGGCAAGATACTTGCACTTCATATTAGCTGGCTTCTCGTCCAGGTAACATGCTTGTCCAAGAGAACCGCTTCCCCCATGGCACACACATACACCATCAACTTGCCGGTGGTACTAACTGATGGAGTAGAGGACAGAGCATGTTGAATAGGAAAGGCTCAGAGCTCATGTACAGAAGGTATCAGTGCTTAATTCCAGGGTCTCCAACTGTCAGGGTCTTCACCTATCCCCGCTGCCTCTCTCGTAGGCTCATCCACGGGGACTCTGGCAATATGACGCCACTGCTGCTGAAACTCCAGAAGGCACCACCTCCACTGCTCCTTGGTCCCTCCAAAGGGGCTAATAAGCAGAAGCCAGGGAGAGGTGGAGTTCAAGTAAACAAAAAGAGAGGCTCCAATAAGCCAGAATTTTCCAAGATGGCAGGTTCTCCCTTGGAGGAACTGAGGCGTCTACGGCCAGAGGTTTATGAGCAGGTTTACCATTTACCACTTGATGGGGATTTCCATGGCTCCTGAGCCAACTTCTTGCTATGACTAGGAAGCAGAAGATACAGCAGGCAAATGTGGCAAAAGCATGTCAGGCACCTCTGCTTGCAGCTTGAGCAACTTCCCACGTGCAGTTCCGCTGCTTCTACCACCGGGTGTGAGGACACATGCTCTAGCCTTCCCCAGATGTTGTTGGGGCTTGGGGGTGGGGGGGGGACAGACCTGCACTGCCCACAGTGTGCGGGTGGTCCCACATCTCCTGGCTCTGGAAGTCTACTGTCCAAGGTAAATTAGCATCTGCTGAACCTTAAATAACAGGGCAGGACCCCGAAAATGCCTTTGCCACCAACTTTCTCCATCAGCATTTAGGGATAATGGGAAAGGGACTGTTTATTTTCTCTTGCTTTTACATTTTTGGGTTAGCTTTACTGCTATGGAAAAGTAAGACAAATGGTCCCACAGTTATGGAGAGTGACGTGCGGAGACTGAAACGTGCCAAGTTTATGAACGGGAAATTGAAGCCAGCAGTGCTTCTCAGTGACCCGGATGCTCCCAGCCCACAAGGTCTGTCTGTATCTGAATCCCCTCCGTTTTCTCTTTTGTCTCATGAAAGCACATGTGAAGAGCAGAGCTATGTTTTATCAAGAAACCATTCTTCCCTTGTTTGTTGATATTACATCATAACCATCACAGCGGCCATCTGCATGTCCTTTTTATATTTTATCGCTCATAAGAGGCAGGTTGTACCCCCTCTGCAGCAACCTCCTCCTCCCTCTTTCCATTGCTGATTCTCCGGAAACGGCTTGTGTTGGCTGATTTTGTGCCAGTATAGTGCCCTGGCTGGCCCATGGTTGGTGTCCATGTCATTAGTGTCATTAGGTATTTTGAATGCCTCTCCTGCCTGGCACTAGCCCTCACTTCCTCTCCCCTTCCCCTTTATATAGCCGTTATTCTCCATCTGCTGCCAATCACCCTACCATGACATGCTTCCTACAGTTCATGACCTGTGGCCATAGTCCATAGGCCACAGGTCTCCCTTGTTCATGACATTTCCCCTTTGCCTTCCAAACTTCTGGGTTGTTCATCGGCTGACCTCACCCTACTTTTTCTAGTCCCAGTTTCTGTGATTTCTTACCTTGACTCTCTGCTTTAGGAAAACTGATATTCCCAGTTCGTTTGCTGCCTGCCACTTACCCTTCCCTACCTGGTGACTGCCATGAGGTGGCCAACCTGACTTTGCTGCTAACCTGAATTCTGCAGGAGAAAGAAGAACATCTGATTCATTCCCAAATCCCCAACCCACTCTGGTGGCCTGAGTACATTGGCTTTTCTCCTTGACCTTTTTCCACACGATTTCCTCTGGCCACTTGCAAGGCCAACAACTCCCAAATATGATCTTTTGCACCGACTTCTCCTACACAGCAGACCTATTGTCTTCCCAAGCATCTCCTATCAGACGGTCCACAGGCAATGAAGCTGAACATCTGCAGGACATACACCAAGTGTCTCCTTCTGCCCCCACTTTGTGTGTGTTTTCACTCACCTACATCCCTTACCCAAGTGGAAGGCATCGAAGCTATCATCCACATCTCCTTAGCCACCCATTCTTCTCCTTCACTCCTATTTACCACCAGTCACCACATCCTAACAGTCTCTACCTTGACATCCATTGTATTTCTCACTCCTCCTCAACTCTCAATCACATAATCTAAGTGTTGTTTAATTTATTCAAATTATTCCATTTCTTAAAATGCTTTGGAGACTTCTGGTTGCATATAACGACTCTTCTCAAGCTGAGTTACATGGACCCCTGGAAGGTACTTCTCTGGGCTCCAGCTGGGCTGAAGCCTCTTGAAAGATGTGATGCATTATTCTGGATTATCGATTATATGTGGTGCTCAGAACTATTTTTTACAAAGGTTTTATTTATTTATTTATTTAATTTTGAGAGACAGAGGGAGAAGGAGAGGGAAAGGGAGAGGGAAAGAGAGAGAGAGAATGTATGAGTCCATGCTGGGTAGGGGCAGAGAGAGAGGGAGAGAGAGAATCCCAAGCAGGCTCTGCATTGTCAGCACAGAGTAGGACGTGTGGCATCAGGTCGGATGCTTAACCAACTGAGCCAATCAAGCACTCTGGTGCTTAGAACCATTTAGAGCAAGTATCAATCCCTTATTGAGTAGAAGCTCAAATTGGAATATTTTACAATATTTAAAATAAATTGTGTGCATAAGGCTCCCTTTCAGCTATGCTGTAAGATGATTAGAAGGTATGAGATCATTATCCCTAACAGTTTGAAGACCATTCTATCCAAGAAAATACAACCTTCCCAGTACATCCTACAAGGCCCCCAAGATCTGGCCTTCTCCATCTTTCTAATGTTATCTCTTATCGTGTCTTTTCTCAAAGCCCATGCTCTGGTCACACTTCACCCTACCATGTTTTTGTTTTGTGCTTGTTCTTAGAGTTTTCTCTGCTAATATGGCTTTTACCTCATCCTTTTCTATGTGACAAATGCATATTTATTCTTCTAGCTCTAGCTATACATTCATCTCATCTCTGAAATCTCTACGTTTTTCTCCTTGAATGGAGTAGAACAGGTCCTCGGTGTCACCCTTTCCCCTAGACTCTTAATAAACTCATTTTGGTAAAGTGAACCAAAATGACTTTGGTGTCTCAAACACTGGCAAGAAATTCTTCCCCGACTATGCATGTTTCTGTGGATGGAGGAAAGCAGCTTCCAGCTGAGACACCTCCCTGATTAAACAGCCCCTCAGTGGTGACTCTTCATGTTTAATGTCATACTTAACTCAGGTGGCCTTGCTTCTCTCTCTTGGGTGACAGCACTAGGGCTACTACATTCAGGGTTAAACCTCAAGATGATAAATTTCTGGCTGTATTCCCTGGGACCACCACCAGAGGGACCCTGCCCAGGACTTTCTGGGGGACACCTGTTCTTGCCCTCACCTTTGATGAACACTCAGATCTGCTGTTGGGGGTCCTCTCCCTCCCACTCCTGTCTCACTTGTTTTGACTGTTCTTTGCTCCTTGGACATGAGAAAACTTCTTAACAAGACCTTTTTTTATCTTCCTTGAGAAGACTGCATGTTCCAAGAGTTTGGGAATGTGCTCTCTATTCCTGGAACCTAGCACTGCCCTAGCCTACAGTGGGTGCTTCCTACATGCTAGTTGGTTGGATGGGTGAAGAGATCACTGCAGTGCAGATTTTTAAAGTCAGCCCCAGAGGACCCACCTGTCTTCAAGTTCCTTCTCAGGAATGGAGGGAGCCTCCTGAAGCCACAGTGCCTTCCCTTCTTGCTGTAGCTCTGCATTCAGGGAAGGGACAGTACAGATATCCATGAAGAGCACCAGGGTGAGAAGCCGGCTCTTGCTCATCCTTGGCCTGTGTGATGTGGGAATGCATACAATTCCTTTCCCCGAAGGGGCCTAAACCTACCTAAAATGCAACAGGACACCTGCCCTTTCTTTCTAGTTGCTCAGTGTACTCCCTTGAGAAAGACTCAGTCATTCGATTGCCTTGATCAACCCACACCATGACTACCCCACTCTCCCAAACTCTAGAATTTTCTGTCATGTGGTTTCCAGGATCAACGTTTTATTTATTTATTTATTTTTCTAGGACCAGAGCAACCCTCTTACTATCTCAGTATTATACATCTTTGGGAAGTTCTTGAGTGACTCCCGGAATACAGTTTACACAAACAATCAGAGGCAATTAATTCTGTAGTCATGAGAAATGAGACAACTAATAAAGCATCAATATAGAAGAACTAATTCTTCTTGGGAGAGAGAAGAGTATAGGGAACATCTTCATCAAAGAGATGGTATTTGAACACAAAGGTAGGCAGATAGCAGGAGAAAGCAGGAAAGAAGATGAAGAATTCACTCTAAATAGAAGGGAGAAGGGTGCACAAAGCAACAAAAGTATCACTAGCCTTCCTTCTATCCCATATTATAAACAGAGTGTGTTTATTTATATGCATTCATTCTTTTTCTCTTTCCAGGGTTAATTTTATACCTTCATGTAAAACTATTTAAAGGACTTTTATTTATTAGAATTAAAAAAGTCTATAAGAAAAAGGTAAAAACAGTAACACCAGTGTTATTTTGGACATTCAGAACAATTTAAATCACCATCTGGAAAGCCCATTAGCAGTCAGATCTTCCTGTGGCTCCCTTCTCTTTCCTTCTCTGCCAACACAGCTTCCGCTATCATTCAGACCCATGTGTGCACACGCTGAGGGTGGTGGCGATGGTCAGCTTGCTAATGGGATGTACAGTTGCTCAAGACTGGCAATGGCTCCTAACGGAGACATAGCCTCTGACTTGGAATTCCCCTGCATGGAGGTCCGTGTGGGGTGACATCATGCACATTTTGTGTTGTGATGTGTTTTGAGTGTGTGAGTGTGAACTTTCTTCATGTACAGGAAGCAAAGGAAGGAAAGTGAATTTGAGAAAACAATGGCAATCTTGAAAAACGGGTCAGATTTTAAACAAAAGTCTGCTAACTTATTCCGTATTTCTACTTATTTGGAAAGAAAGCTGTCAAGCTGTCTGGACTGACCCTTCAAATGAAATAGTCACTGTCTCTTGTGCCTTTCATGTAGAGCTTTGTGGTGAGGTATGGTGAAATGAGCCCATTGGAGCTCAGAAGCCAACACGCCACAGGGAAGCCAGAGAAAACTCTGCTTTCAAAGGGTTTGTACGATTAGGATAGTTCTACTCAGATAATCTCCATTGGATGAACTGTATTGCTTGATTCTCGCTGGAAGGTTTTGTTTCACATATGAGAAAATGCTCAGAAAGGTGTTCTTTGCCTAAACTCTCAGCACTGTAAGGGGGGTGGAATCTTACCTCAGTTCCTTTGAGGCCAAATACCATGGTAGGGAGAGAACAAAGAAGAAGGAGAACAGGGCAGCAGAAAGGGCCAGTGAGTGCTGGCTTGAGGTCAAAACCTGTGGTATTGACGTGTTTGACAAGCACGAGTTGGTCCCCTCGTAAGGAACTTGGGAAGATAAAGAGAGTAATAGTAGTCATATGGTAAAAGTGTTAGGGTTTGTAGAGGTAATGAATCTATAGAAGAAGAAAATAGTCAGGTTGGAAGATGTGAAATAGCTTCCCCAACATCCAAACTCAACAAATTTGTTTTTGATTCAGCCTTCCACTCGTTAGTCCAACTACTACATCATGTCAGAATGTTCCTGTCTTGAAATGGTAATCTAATAATCTTCAAAACCCTGAGGGAGACAGAGCATCATTTGTTCCCCTCACCTTCTGCCCTTACAAAGTACAGTCTTTTGGAAAACTGTCTTTGGCTCCTTGGGTTTCAGCACTGAGGCATCTTTGGCATGGTTTAGAAAGGACGCATGCTCCACTCCATCCTGCTCAGTCCCAGCTCCAGGCAGCCACCTCTTGGCCTCAAGTTTTTAATCTTGGTGGGGTAGGCTGGACCCTTAACCTCCTTGACAAATCGTGACGGGCATGTGAACAGAAAGGCGGTCCCATGTAAGCTGAAAATAATGTTTTTGGCTGCTGTTTCTTTTTCTTTCTATTTTAGTCCTAAGGGACATGGCTTTTTTTTTTTTTTCTAACTTCTATGAGATTTAGGAGTTTTGAGGTTTTATTGGGAAAAGAAGAATTCTGTGTGGTTTTAGAAGGCGAGTCACTTTGAATTATTCAAACCCTCATTTATCCAAATACAAAGGCTGAAGGACCACTTAGCAAACAAGACCCCTCGTGATAAAGCTTTTGGCAAAGACTTGTAGCTGTTCTCTGCACTGTCCATATTTCTATCTAGCAAGTCCAATAGCTGTCTTTCCCAGCCAGCATGGCCCTGCTAGTTTATCTCCATAGGTGTGCATGTTGTGTATGAGTGTGCGGGCACATGTGCACATGAGCGCGTGTGTGTGCATGGGGTCACACAGAGGGAGGAAAGGCTCCGCCTGTTTACTAAGCCTATAGCAAATGAGGTTCAGGGATAATTAAGAGAAATCTCCCTTGGCAGAAAAGTGCCTCTTTGGGTCTGCTTCTCATTTTGGACAATTGGAAAAGGCAATCACTCAAGTTTTATTGATGCCAAAGGGTTTTTCACAGTCATCAATATGGGCTACAAAAATGAAGTTGTTGACATCTTATTTCTGGGGATTTTTCTTTCAGATAATTGTGAGCCCTCAAGCATCATATATTCTGAAGTAAGGCAGCTCCACTGCAGAACTGAACACTTGATACACTGCATGCAATTGATCTTACAAACTTTCTGCCAGATCCCAGGTCTGTCATATCTGTATCTATCAAGCCGTACAAATTTCTCCTTCAGCTCAAACACTGATCTCTCTGATCTTGATTTTACTCAAAGGAGCTTGAGATAAAGTTTAAACTGTACATGAACGTTTTTCGCCAGTATTAACATTATACATGTTTTTGGGATATGAATGCCTACGTTGTTGGAAGTAGACTTTGGCCTGGTTCCTCGAGCCCTATTTCAGTTGGGCCTTCTGGACTATTTTGTTCTCTCTCTTGGAGTGAGCGAGGCTGTGAGCTCCTGCAGGTCCTTGGGTATTCTGATTCTCTAAGGTTCCCAGCAAGTGCTCACCTGCCCCAATGGGGCTAGAAAAGTCACCTTTCCTCCCTGTTTGCAGAGTGAAAGCAGCTGGTCTGGTGTTCTCGGTGCCAGCCTTCTGGCTCTGGTGTGAGAAGGCCAGTCTGTGTGCCAAGTACAGCCAAGCAGAGACTGAGGTTGGCTCACCTAGTCGAGAGCTGCTGTCTGTGAACATGGGGCAGACATGGGCTCAGCACACGGCAGTGGCTGATCAGGGCCTTGGATCTTGCCCCTCCATGTGGGGGAAGCAAGGCTGATCTCACAAAGGGGGTGCTATTTCCCCTAGGCCACCCTCCCTGGGTGTCAGACTCAGGACCAGGTGCACAGGAAGCTGAGTCATGAGTGACCTGCCATGACTGCTCTCCACCCAGAGGAACGTAGGGAAGCTCATTAGAACCGACAAGCCTGTACCATAAAAGTACAGGTATTTGCTACTCCAGGAAGGAAATGGAGTGACCAATACAATAATATTAGCCACTGAGCAAGTCTATTAAAGTCACACTTTTAGCTATATCTTGTTTAAAATGAAAGAGCGCGATGCAGTAATGGGGTAAATCGAAAGGAATTGTCAGGCCATGGTGATGATCTCACCTGCTTTCTATTGTTACTAGAACGAATGCCAATTTCAGAAACTGGCTTCCCCTTGCCAAACGTGCCTCCTTGGCCATTATATTTATAAGTGGATGCTGATATCTGTGTGCATATTAGGTGCACATCTACGTCTCCTTTTTATGGATAGAGAAGTGAAGGGCAAGCAAGACTCCCAAGGCCACAAAAAATTTTAACAAGATCTGGAAAATTGTCTCAAACCACCTCCTCTATCACTCACCAAAATATGTGTTTCTCACTCCAGATGGGTGTAAGACTGCAGTCAGTTGCCTTGGTGGTAAAGGCAGAAATCCTGAAGCATCTTTGTGGCCGGGATCCCAGAGCCCCAGCCAGCACAGGGACAGCCAGAGTGGTGGCCGGGCTGGGAGCTGAGGAGTCCGGGTGGTCCAGCACGTCCCTGTTGAATGTTTACATGCTGACTTCACAAGAAGGGCTGCCCTGACCCATTGGGGTAGAGAAACTCTTCCCACGAACCACTGATCAGAAAGGACATTTTAAAAGAAACCATTTGTGAACGGTTAATATGACACACTCTTGTTCTGCTTGCCCATAGGTCTGGATTCACCAAGTGCGAAATGACCCAAAAAGAGCTTTAATATTCCTGCAAGATCTTGAACTGTGCACGAGATAGTTACTCTTTGTCTTGTTCCTGTCTTCCTGACATCACTCACAGTGAGATATTCCTTCCATGACCATATCCATTGAAGCCTCACCCCATGCATAAAATCTAGAAGCATAAATTTATATGTCAACTACTGAAAGTCAATGAAGATTTTTCTTTTGATATCATCTTGCCACAAATGACAGGGCTGCAGGTGTGAGTCTGCCCCAAAGCAGCTGTCTTTAGGTTTTCTGAGCAGGGGCCTGTTGAAACAGCCCTGCCCAGCAGGCTGGCCCCATATGGCACCATATTGACCCAGTTAAATCCTCTTTCTTTTGGATTTTGAAAATGAGACACACAGAGGGATGCAGACCTCTGAATAGTGCATGCCAGACCACTCATAGACAGTGTATGAGCAGCGGTCCTCAGACAGCAAAGCCAGTGGGAGCAGAGAGGCATATGACAGGCAGCAACAAAAGAAACAGAGAAAAGCCAAATTGCTCCTCAACGGACACAGGGTCAGGCCACAGTGGCCCGGTGCCACAGAGGGGTGAATGATGCCTCACTGAACTGAGGCTGCAATTTGGACATTTTTGGTTGATGGATACAGACTTTTTCTCCTCTCCTCTCTACTTCCCCACTTAGGACTAGCTGACATTGGCTAGGTAACCTGACACTCTCTCCACTCTTTAGGCTTGGGAGAGCCAGACCCATGTGGGGAGATTTCCTTCAGTGAGCCGTCGGTTGAAAACGAAACCGTGAGCTTGCATAGGATTAGACAAAATCAGCAGCATTTGATGATCCATAGAGGTGGGGGAAGAACGAATGGAAAAGGTAAACCTTGGTGTCCAGCCTCTGTGTGGCCATGCCCACTGAGGACTGGGTGTAGACTGTAGCTGGAGAGGCAGGTCTGAATGTCTACTTCTACCTCAGTGTGGAAACAACATGAACCTGTAGTCCCTTTTAAAACTTCTCTTCCTCTCCTTATTCCTTATTTTCTTCCTTTTTCCTCCCCTTCTGTGTGGAGACACATGCATTCAAGGTTTTATCAGTTTCTCAGATTTTTTCAAGCCTCTCAGTTCATCCCTCTAAGAAAATGTGTGTTATCACATTTCTGGCTCAGAGAAAGATGTATGCAATACAATTAGTTGGCGACTCCTCGGAGTGGAAAAAGTTGTGCCAGAAACATTTTGAGTGCAGGGTGAGTGCCTGAGTCATTTCTGAGCTCTGATCCACAAGCTTAAGGGCAGGACATCACAGAAATTAGTAACTGGAATCTTTTCTGAAGTCAATCTCCCTCTAAAGGTCAGTAGTGAAAAAGTGTGCCTGGGGAACAGGGTTTCATAAAACAATATGAATAACTACCCCACATGGGGTATTACCATGTGTCAGGCTCTTTGTTCTAAGCATTTAAATATGTTAATCCAACTGTTTTCATAACAGTCATGTGAAGAAGTACTTTTCCTGTTTCCTGGATGGGGAAACTGAGGCACAAAGAGATTAAATAACTTGTGCAAAGACACAGGAATAAGTAAGAGATGCTCCAGGCACCATGGCTCCAGGTCTGTGCCCTTATTTCCATGTTATACACCACTTGGCCACAGCGAGTATGTCTGCATCTTTCTTCATTCTTCAGCTGATGACCTCTAGGTGTGGCTACCTCTAAAATCCTCTCCATTCAATAGTCAATTTGATTTGCTTTTCTGGAGGAAGATCAACCAGGAAATGAACATCTAGAATAGTTTTCAAATTTTTACTGGGAAAAGAAAAGAGACTTTTTATAGACTTAGCCAATAAGAGGAATCTGTCCAGAGAAGCAGCTTATCTGGACTTGTCGGCTGCCCCTTCCTGTGACCACAGGGAGCATGCATCTCAGGACTCTGCTGCTGGTAAGGTGAGGGTGCCAAGGATAAACTAAGGATCCTCGAATACCTAAATCTGTCTTCAAAGCCACATCCAGCTCTCTTCTAGAAAACTTTTGCTTTTAAATGCATTTCATTAAAGCATAATTGCAAATCATGCATTGAGGTAAAGGGAATCATTCTGGACAGAGTGGGGTCTGCTGTCTGGCAGAGTGAGGAATGACTGAATTTGATCTCATAATCACCTAGAAAGGTGGTTGCCTGGAGTGCCACCATACTCCTTCCAGGGACATGGGTTTCCCAGCTGACACTGGGCTGCTGCAGGTGCATGTGTCAGTTGCCTGCACAGCAGTGCTTAGAATGTAGGTTCAGGGAGTAGGTTAGGAATCTCCCCTTAGTCTTCACTGAGGCTTTGTACTTGGACAAGATTCAGGCTGAACCCAACCTCAGCCTGCAGTACTGCATCTTTAAGAAGGGGATAATGGAAAGGCACTCAGCCTTGTGCCTCACAAAATGACACAGAATAATTGCTTTAGCTGTCCATGAGAGGGTTGTTCCTGAGTGACAACTGAGCCTTGGGCACGTTGGCACAGAAGAGTGAACGCAGACCAGGTGTGTGACCCCTTTGTGGCCTTTCTTTCATTCTGCTGCTCAGGGACACCAGTCTGCCAAGTATGGATTGAGGTCAAATATGTCTTAAAACTCTCAGGTCCCAAGCTGGAACCTGCTACCTCTGCCCGCATAATGTGAAGTATCCCTGCTGGTTGCAGGCTGCTGTAGGGGCAGGTAGCCCTCTGCAGCCTTCAAATCCGTTCCAGCTCCTTCTCTAAGCTTTTTGCACTTCAGGGAAGTTGAACTCTTGTTAGTTCATCTTATTGCCTGAGTGGCCAGAATTTGGTGACTAGAATGGTTTCTGATCAATCATTGTTGAGTTTAGGCACTGACATTTTGTTTTCAAAATAGAGCATCCCTACAGCTCAACAGTGCTTTAAAACCAACCAACAAACCAGCTAATCAACCAATCAACAGACCTTTCATTATTATCTTTTCATAGATTACTTTTCCCCTTTTGGGACATCTTTATTCTTTTAAACACAACCAATCAAGTTTAAAGCCCCTATCCCAGATTTGTACCCCTCCCTCTTAATATATACTTACTAAGAAGGAAGTACATGATGGTTTAGCTTTCCAGGAAGCAGAGGGTTCCCAGTAGAGCTGGAATCCTGTCCTGGGTCTTTTGTTTCTAAATTATCCCAGCTATGTTGCTGTATCTTTGGACAAAATGATCCCAAAGGGGCTTCTCCTCACCACCACAGCTTGACTCACTCATTGTGGGGAATGATAATAGAATGGAGGGCATGGGTCCATCTTGTCCTCAAGATGTTGAGTTTGGCATCCCAACTTCTCCAGTGTTTGGATACCCCCAGTGAATTCTTCCCATACAGCCCCTGCCTCCCCATCAAGCACCTGACTCTCCTAATCTTCACCTGTGTCGGTGTCAGCCTGGCTCCCTACTCAGAAGGAGGTCTTCTCTGTGCCTCTCCAAGCCCATCTGCTCTGTAGATCCAGGCTGTGCTGTGTCCTGGGACCTCTATCCTCTGCCCACCCTTGTGGTGACCAATCACCAGGTGTGTTTTACTGGCAGACCCAGAAAATGAAAATGTAGAATAAGAACCAGTTTTATCAGTTTTATGCATGCCCTTTGTCTCCCTACTGCAGCGCATGGTCTCACCAAGATTCACCTGTACCTTTGGGTCTCTCTGTGGCTGTTGAGAGGATTCCACATACCTGAACAACTCAACCTGAAGTGAAGACAGTTGCCTCTTGCCTAGTTGTAAAGCTGAGGCAGCCATGTTAGACAAGACTTTTCTGGAGTCGGGGATGAGGTAAGGAAGACAAATATGAAGCGTAGCATGGATCTGGATAGTCTGACTCCCCCGTTCTAGATGCTAGAGGACCTTTACCTTTAGGCTTCTGCTTCCCTCTAGATACTGGGCTGTCTCTGTGCTTCTTAGACGGACGCCCACTTGTAGTCATTGACCCGCCCAAGTACAGAAAGCAGAGTGAGCTTGGTGAGATGCAGAAGTCCCTTATCTGTCTGCCTTAGTAGAGAGAGGAAGTTCCTATTTCCTTTCTGATAAATTCTTTCTCCCAATTACTGACGTCAGGAATGCCTGCCACCCCCACCCTTTTTCAGGCTTCCCCCTAATAACCATATGAAAACTTAATACAATAGGCTCGACATTTATTGGCTTAGCACTGGCATCCACAGGCCCAGGGCCATATCACACAGGATAGAAGAGTAACAAGGAGTGGCCTGGTGGGAACAATATCTGCATAGCCAAACCAGCGAGAGTGAGTCTCACACGTTATCAGCTAGAGAGGACAAAGGCAGCCACATTTACATTTGTATCCCATAAACACTGGGTTTCTTTACAATGGCACACTCCACCCCTCTTATCCCCCTCAGAGTTCTAGCATTGCCCTGGGACTCCTAGGCATAGACGTTCCCAGGAGGAAGCATACCCTTGACTTTGGTGTCAGGCCAGGCTGTCCTCACAGTTTGTCTGGTGTGGGTGTTGGGGACTCACGCCTACCTATAGAATGAATTTATCCTAAGCCTCTAACTGCTCTTATGATAAAAATTATGCACAACTCTGCTGTTTTCAGTAAAAACACATTAAGGACACTGTGCTTTCCTCACAGCCCTTAGTGTCATCTGATGCTTGCTTGGGTGCTGAGTCACTTTGGATCCATCGGTAAGGGGTGTGCCTGAATTCTGCAAGATTATCCTTTTTTATTTAAGCCAAAAGACATGTATTTTCCCCCTAGGCTCACACTACTGCCAATATACTGTGTCAAGATGGGATCCAATGTAAGGTGGACATTATGACACTACCCTCAAATGTCCTTGCTTGTAATGTAATTCCCTTATCTTTTCTTGACCTTATTTGGCCTTCATCTATCAGCCACGTTTTTATATCTCTGAACCTCAGTGAGAGGGGAAAGAGCTCATTTTTCCAGATCTGTCTCCTTTAGGAACCCCCTCTGGCCCTTTCTAAGCCCATGGAAGTACATACATCCTGAGGAAAGGATCATAATCTAATTCCACTGGAAAATCCACATAAGTCTTGATCTCCAAGTATGGCCAGAGCACTCTGTTCTGAATGGGAGACTCTTGCCCAGACCAGTGCCTCAGTTTCCCCAATGACTGAAATAAAGGATAGAATCCTATTTTAGGTTTGATTTGCATGGTGAGCATGACTGGAAGCCAGTCCCTCCAGCAGCCCATTTTAAGAGGACAGCTGTCTGGGAGCATAACAGTTGAAATCTCATCAAAGGAAGAGGCAAGAGCTAAAAAAGCAGTAGCTTTTTACTAAAGGAGGAAAAACGCTGGAGGTGAGTGGTGAGCTATCCTGGCACATCCCCAGGTAGGCAGCTCCCGGTGGCGGTCTGTTACTATTGTCTGCCTACTTGTAAGATCTAACATGGTCTGATTGTCTTTCCTGCCTTTTCTGTGCAGATCTAATCAAATGTGGCAATTGTATTTGAGACAGAACCAAAGTGGGATAAGCTAATGGAGAGCATGTGCCTTTGTGGAAGAAAATCCCTAAGAAGGTGGGCGCTCTCAGAATGGCAGTGTGGCACCTTTGTGCATCCTCAGAGGCATGTCCTGGACCACGGTGGGACTTCACTTTGACTGCCTTCTGTCTGGGGATGACTTCAGGTGATTGTTTTGATCCTGTTTTGGGAGTCTCAGATGTCATTGGTAGCTCCAGTGGTGACAGTGTTCCCTTAAGCCTGGAGGGTGTGGCCAGTCTGCTATGCTCTCGAGGTGCAGCGGCACATTATTATTGTTGTTATTATTATTATTTTAATATGTATTTGTATTTGAGAGAGAGGGTAGGGGAGGGGCAGAGAGAGAGGGGGACAGAGGATCCAAAGCAGGCTATGCGCTGACAGCAAAAAGCCGAATGTGGGGCTCGAACCCAGGAACTGTGAGATCATGACCTGAGGCAGAGTCAGATGCTCAACTGACTGAGCCCCCCAGGCGTCCCACATTATTATTATTTTTAACCCCTGTTCTCCGGAGCTTGTCTATATCTATTTTAATTGGTTCTCAGGCTTAACTTCAGTCCCTTTAAATCTCACCCCCCAGGAAATTGTATATTCCAACTGTGAG
Organism: Proteles cristata cristata; assembly: GCA_017311185.1. Lineage (NCBI taxonomy): Eukaryota > Metazoa > Chordata > Mammalia > Carnivora > Hyaenidae > Proteles > Proteles cristata. The sequence continues at coordinate 153,147 of JAESUZ010000886.1, forward strand.
TTGCTAAATAGGATTGGAAATGATGAGAAATCACAACAAAAATCTCAACAGAAGAATTTCTTAGTCATCAAATCTTGCAGCATTACAGGAAATACAAATGAGGTTTCTTTTCAGACTTTCAGCTAGCCAGGGGGTATATTTCAAGACTTCAAAATCTTTTAAAAAATAAATTAGGGCTCCCCTCTCCCTTTAAGCAAGGTTGAGAACATAATGGGCTGAGGAATTTCCAGGATAGTCACAGGCCCTCTCGGGGGATTTATGGACAGTGGGTTTTAAAAACGTGTCTTTGAAGTAATTTTTCATGGACGTCTCAGTTCCAGCAGGGAGACTGCACAGAGGTCAAAATAAGCATTCTAATTTAAAAACAACAAAAAGGAGACGGGGCCGAGTTTTGCCCTGAGCTAAAGAGGAGGTCTTGTTCTGGGGGCAGCAGCAGCTGCAAACACACCCTGGGGCAGAAGTCGGGGGGACCAGGGACTTTCTCAGAGAAAGCTCTGGGTTTGACCTGACAGAAAACATATCCACAGCCTCATGCATTTCTCTCTCTTCTCCACAGCCCACACCCCCTCATCTCCCATTGACCAGGCTCCACAAGGATATGGCAGGTAAAACGTCACAAAGAACTGCTGTGCAGAAGGCAGCACGGAAAAGCAACTTTTCAGACTCTCTTCCTCTGGGGAAAGCTGGGGACCCATTATGGACTGAACTGTGTCTCCTATCTCTCTACCCCAGTTCATAATATATTTTTAAAGTTTATTTATTTTGAGAGAGACAGAGACACTATGATCAGGGGAGGGGCAGAGAGAGAGAGTCAGAGAGAGAGGGAGGGAGAAAGAGAGAGAGAGAGAGAGAGAGAATCCCAAGCAGGCTCTGAGCTGTCAGCACAGAGCCTGACGCGGGGCTTGAACCCATGAACAGTGAGATTACGACCTGAGCTGAAGTCAAATGCTTTACTGACTGAGCCACTCAGGCGCCCCATCCCCAGTACCTCACAGTGGAACTGTATTTGGAGAAAGGACATTTAAAGAGGTAATTAAGGGGTGCCGGCTCAGGTCATGATCTTATGGTTCACGAGTTCAAGTCCTGCAGCAGGCTTGCTGCTGTCAGCCTGTCAGCACGGAGCCCGCTTCAGATGCTCTGTCCTCCTCTCTCTCTGCCTCTCCCCTGCTCACGTGTTCTCTCTCTCTCTCAGAAAAAAAAAAAAAAAAAGAATAAAGAAGTAATTAAGGTTAGATGAGGTCATCAGGGTGGGCCCTGATTCCGGATTGGTGTCCTTTTAAGAAGAGGAGGAGCCACCAGGGATATGGAGGCACAGAGAAAAGGCCAGGTGAGGACATGGTGAGAAGACACCGTCTGCAAAAGCCAAGCAGCAGCCCTCAGGGGAAACCAACCTTGCTGACGGTTTGATCTTGAATTTCCAGTTTTTAGAACTAGGAGAAACCTCCGTCTGGGTAAAGCCCCTAGCTCGTGTACTTTGTTGGGGCAGCCCTAGCTGACTAAAGCGTAGGTCCACTCTCTCCTCCTGGCCTGGCTCCCTTCCTCACACCCAGAGCCTGGCCATCAGTGTAACTCAAGAAGGAAGGCCAGAGAGGGGCTGCCTAATCCACGCTCTCCTCAGAATTTTCTCTGCCTATAGTGGGTATCGGGGACAGAGTGAGGTACAAGCCTGTCTTTGCCGGGAATATAGAAAAAGGCCTCAGGGGTGCCAGGAACGCTCAGCTTGGGGAGTCTGGATGGGAACAGACTGAGGTGTTTTGGGTTTTTTTAAAAGAATTTTTTAAATGTTTATTTTAGAGCAGGGAGGGGCAAAGAGAGGGGGACAGAGAACCGGAAGAGGGATCTGAGCTGTCAGCACAGAGCCCGGTGAGGGGTTCAATCTCAGGAACTCTGAGATCATGACCTGAGCTGAAGTTGGATGCTTAACTAAGTCACTCAGCAGCCCCTAGACTGAAGTTAAATAACATTTGGCCTGTGGATCCCATGAGAAGGAAACGTTTTGTGCCCAGAGAGGTCCTTCATGGCGGAAGAAAGAAGTTTAACCCTGAATTCCACCCCCAGGGCCTGCCCTTTCTCAATCCACACCCGTTTGGCTCTAGGTTCCTCAGGTATAAAGTGTAGATTGCTTATAGGTCAGCCTTCTCAGACTGAAATGTGAAGTAATCACACAATGTTTGTGTTAAAATGCAGATCTGATGGAGTAGGTCTAGGTGGGGCCCATGAACTTGCATTTCCAAGTAGGTCCCAAGAGTCATTGATGCTGCCAGGGGTTCACATCTGAAAAGCAAGATGGTATCTCCATGCTCATTCTAAGAAGCATCTGGGTCCCTCATCTTACCCTCTGCTCAACAAGCATGTATAGTTCCTGGTTGGTCCAGAGGCTGGGACAGCAGGAAACTGAGGCAAGCAAGAAGGTCATCAGATCTGGACCAAGAGGCACCTCACTAGCTCTGAGACCTCAGATGAGAGCCTAAAGCACTTTGAGACTCAGTTTTGTTTTCTGCAAAATGGGTCAGTAGACCTACCTCTTGGGGTTTCTGTGAGGTTTGAGGAGATAACATATACAAAATGCCTAGGACAGGACCAGGAACATCAGAAATACTCAACAAAAGTTGATCCTTCTCTTACCTAACCCAAGAAAATCACAATCTATGGGAAAATCCTGAAAGCAAATTATCACAGGAAATGCACTAACTGAGGTTGAGATGGGACCCTGAGGATAAGAGGAAGAGGTTCTGCTCTTCCAATAAGACCCTGGTCTGTCAAATGGCACCACACACCTACATCACCCAATACAGCATTCGGTATGAGGGAGGTGATTGCAGTATGTGTAAAAAGCATCTTAACTCAAGCTAAGCTCTGTCCAAGACACTGGGCATAAATGGAAGACAAGACAACCCTGCTCTCAGACGCCTTATATTGTAGGAATTGGGGAGAAATAATCTGATAGGATAAGGATAGAAACCTAGGGGTACATGGCAAAGATACTTCCTGTTGTCCCTGGAGTGGGAGAGGTCAGAGAAAGCTTCCTGAAGAAAATGCATCTATACTGGGGTTTGGGGGGAGAAGCAGGAGTTAGGCAACAGCAGTGTGTGTGAGTGTGTGTGTGTGTGTGTGTGGAGGATATTTGTTGGCAAATTTCAAAGAGCACTTTATATTTCTTAAGATAGAATGGAAATTATTTTTGATGCTTAGTTAACTGTAGACAAAAGAGGAAAAATTGAAATCTCCAGGTGTCAAATGAAGATTTGGGGCAGAGGCTGGGGGGTCTCACCCAGTGTAGGATGGGAGATAGGATATTGGACTGTACTGAGGGGAAGCAGCTAAAATGGAGGCTCCTGCATAAAGTCTAGAACCTCAAAGAGCTGTCCCTTCCATTTAACAGAAACTGGCATACTCAAGAAATCTGTAAAAAGTTTTCTGTCTAGGGAAAAGGGGAGAGAGGAAAGTCATCCATGAAAAATTGAAATGCCAGGTCTATGTACACACAGATGTGCAATCCAAATTTGTACCACCAGCCTGGTGTGGGAATTCCAAATGGAGAAATAAAATAACTGTTCAGGACCATTAAAGTCCTACATTTTTAGCAGAAGCAAATGTGAAATTATTGATGTAGGGAAACTTTCACAGCCCAATGGTCAGAGGACTCCCACAGAAAAACACCCTCACTGAAGATGAGCTGACAATGAAAATTATAAACCAACCACCCAAGAAAATGAGCCGTGATGGAAGAGAATCCACAAATGAAACAGAATTAGCACCTTCAAAAGTGGTAAGAGTACATTCATCTGAAAAGAATAACTTTGTAAGTATATTTCAAAGTATTGAAGAGGTAAGAGAATGAATTAAAACCACAATAAGAAGATTAGTCAGTATGGAAAGTGATGTTAGGGAGCCATGAAGAAGTTCTTTTTTTTTAAGTTTATTTTTTTGTGTGAGAGAGAACTAGAGGCAGAGAGATTGAGAGAGAGAATCTTAAGCAGTTTCTCTGCTGTTAGCATAGAGTCTGATGCAGAGCTAGATCTCATGAACCATGAGATCATGATCTGAGCTGAAATCAAGAGCCAGATGCTTAACTGACTGAGCCATCTAGGCATCCCATGAAGAAGCTGTTTATGTGAAAAATATCATCATTGAAAATAAGGACTCAATGGGTAAAATAAAGCACAGATTAGGTGACGTTAGTAAATTGGGAGGTAACTCTGAGGAAGTAAAAAAGAACTCAGTGCAAGAAGGAAAAGATACAGAAAGATGAGCTAAGAGACATGAAACATAGACTGAACTGATTCCTTGAAATGTGAGTTCCAGGAGAAAATAAAGTGAATGAAGGACCAACAATATTTAAGAGACAATGGCCGAGAATCTTCCAGATTTTCAGAAAACCATACATTTTCATTTCTAGGAGTCACAGGAATTCTGAGAAGAATGCATAAAAATAGAACCATACTAGATCCATTAAAACTGGAAAATAAGAAAGAGACAGAAATATTTCCTCCAAAGACAGTATATTGGCAAAAGATTCTTTACTATAACAATTAATGCTGAAACAAAGAAGTAATGACATTTTCAGGAAAAGAGGGAATAAGAAAGTTTCTCCCTCAGAAAGTCATCAATAAGTTAATTACTAAAAGACAGACTGTAATAAGGTAGATATTAAACCTAAGGTAAGAGTCAGTTGCCAGAAATGATAGTGACTAAAAAAATGGTGGCAAAAATATTGGGAAATTGAAAGACTATAGACTGAAAAAAAAAAAACCAAACAGAAATTTTGGAAGACTTAAAGAATAGGTGCAACAAAAATACTAAAAAGCAATAACATGGCAGATGGAAGCTATAATCAGAAGTGATGAGTCCTGGGGTGCACCTGGGTGGTTCAGTCAGTTAAAAGTCTGACTCTTGGTTTCGGCTCAGGTCATGATCTCATGGTTGATGAGTTTGAGCCCAGCATCAGGCTCTGTACAATGTGGAGTCCGTTTGGGATTCTCTCTCTCCCTCTCTCTCTGCCCCTGCCCTGTTCACTCTCTCTGTCAAAATAAATAAATAAACTTAAAAAATTAAAAAAAAACAAAACAAAACAAGAAGTGATGTGTTCCAATATCGTTGTATTGTTCAGGTGGTAGGTAAAAATAGTGATTAATTTTATATTTATTAGCTTAAGTATATAAAATAAAAATTTGAGGGTAACTACAAAAATGGAAATAGAATGCAAACTTCAAAACCATTAGAAGGAGAAACAAATTAATGAAACCTAATCAATTTGACAGAAGATAGGGAGAACAAAGAAACAATGAATAAAAAATCTGGTAAAGAAAAAACACCAAAGAAGGTGGTAAAAGTAAGTGCAAATAGGAGCAATTGCAATCTAATCTCTAAGTTCGCATTATAAATTGAGGGATTTTTATATTTGATGATAACAAAGAAATAAAACTTAGCCCTAACCTTATATTTAAAATAAAATGGCAAATGGTGTTTTCTCTGACTGACTTCTTTCACTTAGCATTATACCCTCTAGGTCCATCCATTGTTGTTGCAAATGGCAAGATTTATATATCTCACATCTTTTTTATCCATTTATCCATTGATGGGCCCTTGGACTGCTTCCTTATGTTGGTTATTGTGAATAATGTTGCAGTAAACATAGGGGTGAATCCATCTTTTTGAATTAGTGTTTTCATTTTTTCGGGTAAATATCCAGTAGTGGATATATGTCGTATCATATACCAATTCTACTTCAAATTTTTTGAGGAACCTGCATACTGTTTTCCACAGTGGCTGTACCAGTTTGCATTCCCACCAACTGTGCACAAGGGTTCCTTTTTCTCCACATCCTCACCACCACTTTTTATTTTTTGTGCTCTTGATTTTAGCTATCTTGATAGGATTGAGTTGATATCTCATTGTAGTTTTGATTTGCATTTCCCTGGTGAGTGATGTTGAGGATCTTTTGATATGTCTGTTGGCCATCAGTATGTCATCTTTGGAAAAATGTCTATTCAGGTTTTTTTCCCATTTTTAATTGGATTACTTGCTCTTTTGGTGTTGAGTTGTATATGTTCTTTATATATTTTGTATATTAACCTCTTATCAGAGATGTCATTTGCAAATATCTTCTTCCATTCCATAGATGGCCGTTTTCTTTTTTTGCTGATTTCTTTGCTATGCAAAAGTTTTTTATTTTGGGATAGTGTCAATAGTTTAATTTTTCTTTTATTTCTCTTGCCAGAGGACACATCAAGAAAAATATTTTTATGGCCGATGTCAGTAAATGATTGCTTATTTTATTCTATAAATTTTATGGTTTCAGCTCTCACATTTAGGTCTTTAATCCATTTTGAGTTTGGTTTTCATTTCATTCGTGTGGATTTCAAGGAACAAAACAAATTAAAGGGAAAAAAAGAGACAAACCAAAAAACAACTCTAAAATATTTAGAAAAAAACCCTGGTAGTTTCCAGAGAGGTGGGTGGGGGATGGGGGAAATAGAAAAAGGAGATTAAGGGAACACTTATCTTGATGAGCAGTGACAAATGTATAGAATTGTTGAATCATTATATTGTACGCCTGAGTAACATAACACTAACATAACACTGTATGTTAATTATACTTGAATAAAAAAATAAAATGGCAAAGAAAAAATTAAAAGAGATGGAAAAATATACCATGGAAATACTAGCACACAAAAAGTGATTATAGTAATATTAACATTAGCTAATAGGTAAAGCATTTTAGAAATTAAACCATTTATTACCTAATAATAAAATCAGTATTTTTCAGTAAGATAAACTATTCTCAGCCTAAATGCCACTAACAACACAGTCTCAAAATCTGTATGTCAAAACTTACAGAATTATAATCAGAAAAAATACATTTACAGCCATGGGGGAGAAACTAATGAGTTAATCAGCAAAGTAATAGTAAGGATAAATATGATCAGAAAAGTTTTTTTTAAATGTTTATTTATTTTTGAGAGAGAGACAGAGTATGAGCAGGAAAGGGGCAGATAGAAGGAGACACAGAATCCAAAGTAGGTTCCAGGCTCTGAGCTGTCAGCACAGAACCTGATGTGGGGCTTGAACTCACTAAGTGTGAGGTCATGACCTGAGCCAAAGTCGGACGCTCAACTGTCTGAGCCACCCAGGTACCCCTCAGAAAAGTTTTTAATAAGTTTGATCTGAGGGAAATTATATAAGTTTTGCATCCAATAATGAAAGAATACATGTCATTAAAATTTTTTTAATGTTTTATTTATTTCTGAGAGAAAGAGATAGACAGTGTGAGCAGGGGAGGGTCAGAGAGAGAGCGAGACACAGAATCCAAAACAGGCTCCAGGGCTCTGAGCTAGCTGTCAGCACAGAGCCAGATGTGGGGCTCGAACCCATGAACCGTGAGATTATGACCCGAGCCCAAGTCGGCCGCCCAACCAACTGAGCCACCCAGGCACTCCCATGTCATTTTAAAAAATTATGAGCATGTTTTATTTTCCTTTTTTGAAAATCCAGTTTTTAAGTCACTTATTAGTGCCACTAATTTTTTAGGAGCAATAATGACTCAGCCTGTCCCGAGGGAAAAGTCTCTCCACTTATTTTGGGGAAAAAAGGCAGACCACAGCATGTGGGAGGGTGTCGTATGTGAGATAAGTATATGAGTGAAGACAACAAGAGTTACACAGAGTCAAAATCACTAGAGGCACTGTTTACTAGCTCTGTGACTTTGGACAAATCACTTAGCCTCTCTGAGCTTCATCTATCCTCAGTTGTGTAATGGGTCTAATAATAGCACCTCCAACTTAGTGCCATAGTGAGGATCAAATAAGATACTATGTTTTAAGGGTCCAGCTTCGTGTCTATCTGCTCCTGAGTGTGTAATAAATGAGCTGTTTTCACATTCATTGTTATTATGCTAAAGTCCTTCACTTCTGTATGAAATCATTGAATATGTTATATCATTATATACTGAGAAATCCTGTTTTCAGTTTATCAACTGTCTTCTTTCAAGAATTGGACATCAAGTATTTGTGTCACGAGCATCTTTTTGTTTTAAGGTATTTCTTGACGTGTTTTATGACAACATTTGCATACTACTATTTACATAAAAGAAGTGAAGAGCCTCAGAAAAAAGGTAGATGCAATTAGTTTGGAAAGACTATGTTAGCAAAACAATGAAACGAAATAATTCTTGAGAAATTTATAATAAGGACTCTACACTTTGGCAAGAAGATGTTGAAACTGTTACAAAGGGAAACAGTGACCTTGAAGTGTTTTTAGTCATAACTCCGAGTTTGGAGACATTTGAATCTGATCCACAACATCACAACACAACTAAAGCAAGAATTTTTTGGAAAAGTTTCTATCTTACCACCGGAGTCCTCATGCAAAACCTGGCTTTGCAGACCTCCGTCCTCCAGACTGATAAAAATTCACTAGATTTAAACTGTGGGAATTCCTTCCGAAATGAATCCAGGATCCAGAACAACAGTGACCCGGTGCTTTTGTTCCACTGCTGACGTGGTCTCAGTCTAGAAGGTCTGCTTTCAAAGCACATCCTGGTGGGACAGATTTTCCCGGAGGTCCCACTTTCACTAGAATGTAGCTGTGGAGTTCGTGCAGGGACTGAAAGCTGACTGGGGGACTTGGAACAGAAGGAAAGGGACCTGTCCATGCCCCTGGGGGAGCTGGTGTCCAAATGTCTGTCATCGGTGTAAATACTGTTTCATTCTGGGCTGTCCTGTGTCATGTGTCTTAAATGTCAGGGATGGTGAGCAATGCGGGGGTCTCTGCTATTTTCAAGCTGCACCCTGGAGGGACAGTGGACCCATGAGGAATAAGGCAAAAAGGGCATGGCATGACATGGGGGTGAGTGCGGCACCCATCTGGGGAGTAAATGACCGCTGTGGCACGGTCAGGGGGAGGATGCCCTCAAAAGGCAGGGAATGCTCCCAAAGACGATCTTGGATGCTGCAAAGGATGGGTTTCTGTACTGGGGTCCAGGTGTGGGCAGCTGCAGTGGGGGCCTCGACACCTGCAGATGAGTGTTAGGTCTTGCTAAGCTCTGCCACATCCCAGTGTGGCTCCTGGCATCTACTGTGGCTTCCAGTAGTGGTGATGCACGCATTCGGGGTGCTCGGCATAACTTACTGATCTGTGCTGCTCTTGTGAAGGAAAACATTATGCCTGATACTGTGCGGGGTCCTCAGTCAGAGATGGGTGTCACAAATGCCTGAGCAGGAGTGCCCAGCACAGGGGACTCAGCTGCTTCCTCTGCCACTTTATCGCTTCTAGAACATCAGGGTGCAGCTGTTTCTTTGTATTTGGTTAAGGATTCAGAGAGTATATGCTCTAAACCTGAGGTCCTGGAGGAGAGCTGGGAGCGGGTAGCAGCTCTGTAGCGGGCGACATGGTTGTGCTGATGAACACCCGCAGAGTTCGCCCTGCTTTAGGCAACAGAGAAGCCTATGGTGGCTCCGATCTGAAAATACAGCTCAATTCAGGATACTGAGGATATTGTTCGAAAGCTGTGATCTTGATTAGAAGTCAAAGTTTCTGATCCCTCCCCTGCTGGGGCTTGTTTCAGGGAGAAGAGTGGTCAGCTTCCGTCATCTCTCCCACTTCCTTGGAGCTGTTTCGAAGGAGCAGGGAGAAGAATGAAGGAGAGATCAAGGATGGGGCAGTGGGCTCCTAGCGAGGGGCTTTATTCTCTCTGAGCCTGGAACCTGGTAAAAGCGGATTATTCTTTCATTGGCATCACTGAGAGTTTTAAGGAGTCCTGACTAAGAAAGCCTCTACTCAAGACAGATGCTCCTTTATTCCAGGTGACTGCCTGGGACTCTTCTTCTAGTACCTAGGACTCAGGAGATTCTTACTGCTTTCTGGGTAGCACTTTGGGCAGAACCTACACCTGCTACTCTGTCTTTCTCCTCGTGACCCACAACTGATCTCTAGAAGCATCATGGCTTCTGGCACTAGAGATCCTGGGGAGTGGGCTGACCTTCCTCAAGTTTCGTTCATCTTGCGCACTGTTTGCTCTAGGCGTCTCAGGGATGAGTCTGGCAGCAGGTCCAAGAGTCTCCCAACTTTGGGAAGCATTTCAAGGCTGAGGACAGGAGCAGCGCCGCCTGTCCCTCACCAATGGGGCCCCTAGCTCTCTCCAAAGACGTGCACTCAGCACACTTGTCTCCTCCCCACTCTTGGAGACCTTTAATCATGGGTCTGTCTCTGGTTCAGAGTGGAGCCACTTCTCAAAGCTCCTTTTGTAAATTCTGGTGGTGATTTTTCAGTTTGCAATTTCATATCCATTGTGAACCTCAACAACTTCATGACATCCTGTTACACGGAAACTGGGGTCATAGCTTCTGATTTTGTCCTTTATTAGAACGATAGGGATGTCCAATTAGAAAGGTTTGGAAACCACTGGTCTAGCCTCCTTACTGGTTACCTTAGTTATCCATTTTGGGAGAATTCTGGCCTTTCTAACCCTGAGGTTCCTTGCCTTATAAATTGTAGTAGAAAAGCAGAGCTCAGGTTTTGAGACAAAATCCATCATTTGGCAGCCTGGCTTCCAAAAGAAAGTTCCAAATAACTCTCCTTCCAGACCCAGACATTCCAGGTCCCTTCACAGCTTAAAACGTGCCTTTTCTGTTTGGTCAGTCTGAGTTAAATTACTCCGGGCATTTTTGAATTTCATGAACAGGAAAAAAATAAACTTTTTCAACTTGAAAAATAAATGGAAGCCATTCTTTTGGCGGCAGATAACTCCAAAAGATGTGACCTTCCAGAGTTCACGCTGCCCAAGCAGATTGTTTCCTCGGAGGACTAGAATCTGCATGAATTCAATCAAGTAATGTCAAGGAGAAAATGTGAAGTGATGGAGGAAGAAAAAATATTTGTAAGACAAGTAAACTTTGGAGCCAATTATTCTCCTCGATTTCCTGTAACTCCCTCCATGCCTGGGTTTCAATGTTGTTCAGAATGTTTTATGTCATTTTAATAACCAAAGTAGTTTCGCTGAATAAATATAATGATTTGATTTAGAAGTAGCGATTACGGTGGCTAGAAAAATATGTTTCTATAGAAAATGGGATAATTTTATAGCTCCTGGGTAAGAGGGATTTGTGTTGAATATTGTGCAAACAAATCCAAATGGCACTTTTTCCCTTGGTGGGTTTTTTTTTTTTTTTTTTGTAATCAACCTACCAGCTTCTGGAAATGGACCATTATGCAAATTTATAAAATATGGCTAGATCTTTTCACCTTGGGATGTTTATTATTCTTTTCCTTGGAAATAAAATTCTTAAATGAAAATCTTTAGTGGCAATGCTCCATGAAGAGGAAGACCATAAATGCTTCACCTAGCAGAAGAAAATAAAAAAAAGAAGAAGAAATTCACCTACTTGGAGAAATACTAACTCAATTTTGTGGCTGAGATATTAGGGACTCTCTCAAGGACTATATATTACTGATCCTTTATTATAGTGTTGCTATGGACATCGATACTTTTATGGCTTCTCCCTGGCTCAGCAGTGAGTGTAGGGTCTTTCATGAGGAGCAAAGATTGCTTCTCTGCCTCTGACAGGCACTCCCCTTCACTGGGTGAGGAAGGTAATTGCATTGGTAACCACGGCACAGAAGTGAGGCATGCTTTGGACTGCAAAAGGGCTTTTACTGGCCAAAATCTTAAACTCATCTTGAAGCTTACAAAAAACTCTCACAGGGGCACCTGGGTGGCTCAGTTGGTTAAGCATCAAACTCTCAGTCTTGGTTCAGGTCGTGATCTCACAGTTCATGAGACTGAGTCCTGTGTTGGATTCTGCACTGTCAGTACAGAGCCTGCTTGGGATTCCTTCTCTCCTTCTCTCTCTGCCCCTCCCCCACTTGCACGTGTGTGTGTGTGTGTGTGTGTGTGTGTGTGTGTATGTGTGTGTGTGTGTACGTGTGCATGTGCGTACATGCTCTTTCTCTCTCTCAAAATAAATAAGCATTTTTAAAAGCCACTCTTACATTCTGCATATGTGTGTTGAGTGCCTGCTATAAGAGAGTCACTCTATATTTACCATTTCATTTTAATTTAAAATGCTTCACCCAATGTTGTAGAGTGAAATGCCACAAAGATTAATACTCAGAAAATAGTTTCATGATAGCTCTTATCTTTCCTGGCACCACGCATGAGAAACCCACACGAAGCAAGAGGTCAGATGTCAAAGGTCCAGGAAACACCAAGAAAAACACTGAAAAAAAGAAGAAGAGAAAGAAGAAAAAGAAAAAGACAAGAAAAGAAAACCTAAGAACAACAATTTTGAGAAACAAACAAAATAAATTCAAAGCACAGCACAGAACCCTCGGGCTCAAGAAAGTATTTTGCAATTGAAAGGAAAAGCAAAGCAGAGCATCTTGAGAAACACCACATTTCTGAGGCTGAACCACAGCTGGAACATTGGAAACAACTTCTATCCTCTGAGAGGCTACAGCACAGGGACAGGAACCGTGGTTCACAAGAGCCACGTGAAAAGACCCCAAGCTCCACAACCAGGGGACACAAAGCCCTTTAGGGAAGCCAGGAGAAAACCAGAGACCCCGTCAGCTGTCAGAAAAGTGAGAATGAAAGTGGAAACTAGACCTCAAAACAAAAAGATTAAGTCAACAAGTTGAGAGAAGCTGATCTAGAATAGTCCTGTGCAGATACAGCAGTACGGATTAGCTTAGCAGGTAGAATGAGGAGAAACACTGGCGGATGTCCTTCCCAATTCACCAGGCCACACTGCCTTCTGGGAGTTTCTGGTTTTGTTATGTTCATTTAATATTCGAGAGCGTTATCTTACATGCATTCCTGATAACTACATATTTTGACACTTGGCTCTCTTAATGGTTTAATATATCTTTTCCAGGTTCCTGTCACCCAGAACTTGATTGGCCATAGATTTTCTTGCCTAAAATCAAAAAGGAAGAGTGACAACTGTGTTTTGCAAATCATTTCTTTTTCTCACTGTAACCCCCCCCCCCCCAACTTGCATGGATATAGCTATGAGAAGGAGGGGTACAGAGTGCTAGATTTGTTGGCATTATTGTTAATCTAGAAACAAGCTGAGGGAACTCATTGCCTGCTCCAACTCTACTTCAAGTGTCTATACATTCCTCAGTGATGAACTGAAATCTTCCCAGGCTCTGAATGACTGAAAATTCTTTACCCTCTCTACCCTCCCACTGATTCGCAAAGGGAGTCCACGGTCTGCTGCTCAAACCTGGTGCCTGGGTCTCTAGGGATGAAATGAAATCTGCACAGAGAGGCAGACCCCCCATGTGGATGCAGCTAAACCTCTGCTGTAGTTTCTTGGTTTCATTCCATATTCTTATAATCTCTGAACCACAGACCATTTGCTTTAAACCTCCAGTTCTCACTGTAGCTGGGACCAGTGAGTTCAGCAGAACACTCTGCTTCAGAGCAGAGGAAACAAAATTTCCCCCATTCTCTGTGTCTGTCTGCTCAGAAAACGAGCTTGGCCAATCTTTAAGCTCTCTTTCAGAGCCATCTGCCCACAAGATTCACATTCACCCAGGCCTCCCTTTCTCAGCCCCTTCAAGTCTTACTTAAACGTCACCTTGTCAGTGAGCTCCTCCCTGGTGACTTTATCTAAAACGCCACATCTCCTCCAACCTTGAACTCCCCCATCCCACCTCACTGTTTCAATTTTTGTCTTTAGTTACCAAATCGGTTTAGTTACGATCTGATTTACAATGTAAATCTCTGACTTATGTTGATTGTTTCATTGTTTGACTCCTTCTCCCTACCCAAGGGGTTCTGGTAAATGGGTAACAGTCACAACAAATGTCTCTGCAGGGCTGGGTGGGTTGGGGACCCTCGTGTGCACTGTCTACCAGAGGTGTAAGTGCCCCCACTATGGCCAGTTGCAAGGATGGCTGTGTTTAACAACCGGCTTGCAAATTCTTCAGTCTTTCACAATTTGTTCTCTTGCAAACTGGTTTGAACCAGCTCTAGCACACCACTGGCTCTCAGCACACTGGGAAATCCCAAGTAAGTGTCCCATGAGAGCAGCGGTTAGTGTGTGCTTTGTCAACTGCTATAACCTCAACTCTCCAAATAACTGTAAGTGAATGAATGAGTATAAATGCATTATTTTATAATTGGGATCATTGTATATAAAGAACAATGTATTCTGTCATTTTTACTTAAGCTTACAGTCAGAACGGTGTCCATGCCATTACATATTATTTTATAATCTTATAATGGTGCTATGATGCTTAATATTTAGAGTATAATTTGTCATACTACTCTTTGAAATTTAGGTAAATTGAATCTCATGTTAAAAATGACACTATTATAAATATCCTTGAATATAAATATGTATTCAGATTAACTAAGGGAAAGATAGTGGTGTATTGCTTAAGGTTAATAAAATTATACTATAAGCAGTATGGGAAATAAATTTGTTAGGATCTCTGTGATATCCTGAATCTAATATGATGTAAGAATATTTGACCAAATTTGTTTGATATTAGAATGTATTTTTTAAAATATAATGTGAACCCAAAGAACAGACAAGGAATCCAAAATGCTGACTCTCTTTAGATACAAATTTAAGAGAATGAATAACTATCACAAACAATGAAGAATGTACATTTAAAAAAAAAAGTTAGGCATAAGTTGTTACAATATGAAGAAAAAAATAATTTAGATTCATACTTCATATCAACAGCAAAATAAAGTCAATTTGGATAAAATAATAGAAAATTAAATTAAATTACAAAATACAATGTATTCAAAGACTATAGGAATGAGGATTTTTGAAGGATTAAAGCAATATAAAAAACTATAAAGAAGTTATATCTTTAAAAAAATTCAAGACGGAAGAACTTTTGAAGTTTCTGTCCCATGACACTAACAAAACTAAAATTAAAAGAAAGAGTTGTGGCAAGTATAATAAGAAATCTCTTTAAAATCTTCTCCAAATCTATAAAAACTCTAAGAAGTCATATATAGATAAAAGGTTAAAAAATATAACAAGAAGTTTCATTGAAGGGAAAGTGCAAATGGTGAACACACATTAAGCAAAACAAAATCAACTCAACCCATTGATTACTTAAAGCAATTCAAAGTAGAATTTTATTGGAAGTGATTGTATGCTTAGTTCAAGGCTCTTTTCATTTATTGGACTACCTGGATCAATTCTGTCTCAGTTCTCCCATATCTTCATTGAACCGAATGTGGATTGATCCAAATGTGGATCTCAGTTTGTCCAATCCTAATTCAGTAATGGAGATGCCAAAGGAAATATCAGAAACTTGCCAAGGTAACCAACAGAGCCTAGAGCTGATATGTGATTGTATTGTCCTGAGAGATACTAAAATAACATTTTCTTGTTCTTTCTAAAGAAAAGCAAAACCTTAGAGAGTCAACAAGCCAGAAGCAAAAGGCACTTTGAGCCCAAGTGCATTGCTTTGACATTGCTTCATTTCTTGTCCCTTTATGAAGTTTAAACAACAGGTGTAAGTGCATCTATGTACTTCATGTACACCGTGACCCCACTGGTGAAATTTTATTGTCATTGAGAATGTATCCAACTTTACTGGTAACTCTAAGTCATTGAGTCATAGACTGACAGGAGGCTGAAGAGATGGCAGGTGCTCTCTGATCCAAACTTTGTGGAGGCCTTGTCTGCCTACCTACTAGGTTAAGCACACAAGGTATTTCCTTGGAAATTCTCTTTCCATGTCATGGCCATGGCCATCACAAAGATATGGGTTTAATGGTTCTGGGAGCATGTGATGAGATTCAAAGCATTCAGTGATAAAAAGAATATTAATAGTTATTTTAAGAGTAAGCTGTAATTTTTGAGAAGGGAAACATAAGGTGAGCTTGTTCTCTCTGGCATTCTGCATGGTGGCCTTTTCCAAATGATGACACAAGTCTCCTTATTGAAGAATAAATTAACATTGGTGTATGGAAGCGAGCATAGATGTGCAGTCAGTCAGGCCAGGACTTAAAATATGACTGTACACATGCCTGGACAATTGGTTTCACTCCTGGGAGCCCAGCTTCCTGATTTTCAGGTGGGGGTATTAGGAAGAAAGATACAGATCACATGAAAAGTGAGATAACTAAGGTGCTAGAAGATGACAGGACTATCCTGAGGTCACAGAAACAGAAATTCAGAGAGAGGAGCCAACTGTTTATCTTCTGATTTCTAGTCTAGTCCCATAGAAATGTCACGAACCAAGGCAATGAGTACTCTACTGCTTTCTGGCTGGTTGGACCATTCCTGGGTTGTGTTTGAGCTTATGTGTTCATGAAATCCCCATTGAATACTTCTTCCAGAAATGGGATTTGGAAAATCATGACTTGCCAACTGAAGGCAATGGGATGTTCTGGGTCCTTTGTTTAATCTGCAGAAATAAGCCAGTATCACTGCATAAACAGCTGAAGTGAATGTGGGTAAAAGAGTATTTTTACACCAGGTCTTAACCTGGATGCCCCTGGCACAGAAACTTAAGCCAATCTGCCAAGGTTAGTAGTCTGCCTGGGCTGAGCCCTTCCAGAGTTGAGGTCCTCAGATCCTACAGGGCAACCTCCTCACTCACTGCATGTCCTGAAGCAGGGATACCAAGCTGGGTGTCTACAGGAACCCAGACAGAAAGTGGAAATATTCCTGTTTCCCTAAAGAGAGGTAAGATGTGAAGGTGGAGAGACATTACCTGTCACATTCCATATCTACCTGGAAGCCTGGGCAGGGTCTCCCGCATTCGTGTCTGCTGCCTGTTCCAAGACCTGGAGAGATGAGTGACCCCAAAGTGCCCGTTGCCCAAACAACACACATCAACTCAGCGTCAGTACTGTGTCCACAGTTGTGCTGGGCCTTGGAAGAGCAGCAGCGTGAGACAGGCCCTGCCTCTTCTCTAATGAGCCTGTCACACTGAGACTCTAAACACCCCCACAAGGTTCTGGGTATGGGGACAAGAGTTAAACAAACCAGACCCGTTAAACAAATCTGGAGAGATAGAATCTTCTAGAGGGAGACTGAGAAGAAAAGCTTAGCCGTTGATCTGAGTAGGCCATTTAATATGCCCTGGTTTTCAATATTCTTTCCTTCTTCCTATCAGACCCATAAAAATAAGGGGAAACATTTCAATACTGAGCATCAGTGTAGGGGTGCAGAAAAGTTTCAGCGGCAGAGCTTTGGGGATTGGAGGACCATGGTTGGTCACATATTCAGTGTATTCAAAGCCACCCATCGCCCTACTACCTAACCCTGCATTGGCACATGCAGGGCTGTGTTATTCCCATCTCCCGTGTTGGAGTCCCTGTGAGATGGCTCCTCTCATCACACAGCTCAAAACGCTTTCTGCAGCCTCAGCCCTGCTCTAATTCTGCTCTCGGCACCAAGGATGACTTTGGCCCAATTTTGTGCATTCCAGCCTTTTCCTTAAGCATCGGATGGGTCTTCACAGATGTGAATGAAGGAAATGTGCATGAAACAAAACAGAGGCCAATGATGGGACGTGGCTGCATTTGGGGAACTCTGCTGTAGCCGAGAAAGCACGTTTGGGCCCTTGTTCATGAGCTGTTTGCTCCCCACAGCTCAGAGTGTGTCTGCTCTGTCGGGAGGCATCAGCCTCAGGGGGTCCCCGGGCAAGTGGGGCCATTGCTACTCCCCGACTCAGTACCTTGTCTGTCCAGCTGTTCAGTTCTAAGTCTTCACTGTTCAGATACATTTTCTCCACAGCTGCCTGCATGCTTCCAAAGACACACATCGCTGTTTTTGTGGGCCAAGCAGTGGGACCGCGGGGTCCAGTGACACGTCTGGTAAAGGACAGAGGCAGGGCCTGAGCCCAGCCACCTGCCTCTCAGACCCTCATCCTCCCCAGTGTGTCCTTGGGCTTCTAAGTGTGACTTTCCCTCCCCAGTTCTGGAAGCCACTCTGGAAAGGGAAGCAAAGCAGTGTCTGGTAACTTAGCAAATTCTCTGATAAAAACCTGGCATTCAATTTGGATCTTCCGCCCAGAGCCTAGCTTGAACCCTTATGCTGGGCTCATCCTGCTGGTTGTCTGTGGCTCAGGGCTTCACAGGGCCTGGGTGGCTGATGTCACCTGCCATCCATCCCACCAAGGGAGCAGGTGACCCTATGACAAGTCCACTGTGCGCTGGGCCAGCTGCCAGGTGCTTGTTCTGCACAGGATTGTACCATGTCCCCATTTTCCTGGAATTCAAGGAGTAAGAATAAAACCAACTCCTTATTCCCTCCTCAATTATTTCCAGCTTCGTTTCTCAGGTTCCTCCCCTCCCCTCCCCCTCCCCCACCCCATGACAGTGTTTTCCCAGAAACTATGAAGCAATGAAACTATTAAAACATTCAAACACTGTGCGTGGACTGTTTATCAAGAAAACAAGCATAGGGGAAAAAAAGATCCTGCAAATTGGGCCAGCAAAAATTTCAGCGTGGGGAAGAGGGAAGGGGAATGGCCAAGGGGAGGGTCAGGTTTCTCCTTGAAATGCTGACCAACTGGACTGGGGCCGGGGTGAAACTTCCATGGGCGCACACACGCGCACACAGTGTGAGCTCACATGGGTCCCGCTGTCTGTGTGGGGCTTTTCTAAGAATTAGAACCATTCTGATTTCCTTTTAGATAATTTATGAAGTACTTTAAAACACACCCACTCCCTTGGGGGAACGATTTTCAAGCAACAACTGAACTTTTGGTGATGGATTTTTTGGATATTAGGGATATTAGTTCAGCATGATTTAATTTGTGGATTTGGTTGAGGAGAGCAAGAACAGAGGTTCAGCTTGTTTCAGGAGAGAGACAGTCAAACAGACTTGGGCTAAAAGATGCCAGGGCTCCGGTTCTTCCTCACATGCCTTCCCCGGGCCTCTTCACCAGCTGAGCACAGGCTGGTAGGTCTCCCCTGAGAGGTGTCCCTTTTGCACCTGGTGCTTCCCTACCTCTCTTCTCCCCCTGCCACTGGCTCCCTGAAGCATCTCAGTCCAAGCTCAAATCCAGGTGGAAAACAGGGTTCTAGATCTCAGAGGGCTGTGCCCAGTTACATTTCCCCTGTGAGCCACTCCAGGACCAAGCTGCGTCAGGCCATTGCACCAGCACCTTCTGACTCCCCCAGCTCACTGTCATCTGCCGTGGGGTGATAACTCAGAGATGCAGGGGTGGTTGGAGCCTGGAAGAGCTTGGGGCTGGATGGGTTTTTCTCTACCAGCTCGTCCATCTGGGCTCAGCCCTTAGTGAGAATGCCTTGGTCCACAACTCCTAGGCCATAGCAGAGCAGAGGTATGGTCAGGCTCTGGGGAGTTTTTACCACCCTCAGCTAGAGAAAGCAAAGGGTTTCCCCAAGGTCAACGAGACAGAAGAGACAGCATACTTGGACATGTGACTGAGAGGCTTCTGGTCTCACCCACCATCTGTGGTCATTCCCAGCTGGGCCCTGAAGCGGCTGGGTGGGCCACGGTGGTGCCTGGAGACTGTGGAAACACACATTTCCTCTGTGCATCTCCTCAGTCTTAGGGCTTCAGGGACTAAAATGCCCAGCCTTCCATTAGAAGCAGGTCCAGATGGCCTGTGCGTTGTTCCCAGACCCTCAGGCTATACACAGCTTTAGCTGCTGCTTTTCCTCATTTGGGAGAGTGAAAACATGGGTTTGGAAGTCTCTGCGCTTTCTAATTGGGCCACCAGCTGATCTGCCCAGCCTTTTCTCTCTTAACCAACTTGACCTTCTAACACGAATGGGGAAAGTGCCTATTTGCTTAAGCTTGTATTTTCCATGGTTATATAGTAAAATCCCATTTTTATAAGCATAGTTTAGCTCACAGCATAACGAGGAACCGTTCGGCCATCCAAAAATGTCAGTCAGGTTTCCTTCCAGTTTGAGACAGGATGCTGGAGGAAAGGGTCAGCTGGGAGAGAGGGGCACTGCCTCCATGCTGCACAGAAAGGTTGGGGGAGGGGTCCTACACATGGCTGAACTTTGAGGGCCTTATGTTGAGTGAAATAAGCCAGTTACAAAAGGATAAATACTGTGTGACTTTACTTACAAGAGGTACTTAGAGTAGTTAAAATCATGGAGACAGAAAATGAAATGGTGGTTGCCAGGAGATGGGAGAGATGGGGAGCTAGTGTGTAAGGAGAGCAGAGTTCCAGCTTTGGGAGATGGAAGGAGAAAGATGGAGATGGGCAGGGGTGATGCTTGTACAACCCCGGGAATGCACTCATCACTGCCAACCTGTAACTTTAAAGATGGTTAAGATGGTAAACTTCATGTTATGTGTATTTTACCACAGTTTAAAAGCAGAAGAGGGGGAGGGGGACGCCTGGGTGGCTTAGTCGGTTAAGCGTCCAACTTTCGCTTGGGTCATGATCTCACGGTTCATGGGTTCGAGTCCCGCGTCGGGCTCTGTGCTGACTGCCAGCTCAGGGCCTGGAGCCTGTTTCAGAGTCTGTGACTCCCTCTCTCTCTAAACGTCCCCTGCTCACGCTGTCTCTCTCTCTCTCCTAGAAATAAAAAAAAAAAAAAAATTAAAAGCAGAAGGGGGATTCAGTAAAGCCAGACTGCATTTGACTGAAGGGCATGGAAAATGCTGCTGAGCTCTCTGCATCTCTCGCTCAGTAGCCTGGGAGGAATCTAATGCTTTCGTCTTCTTCCCAGTGCTGATGCTGCCACTGTAAGTCCTTTTTTAAAAAATGTTTAGTATTTATTTTTGAGAAAGACAGAACAAGAGTGGGGGAGGAGCAGAGAAAGGGAGACACAGAATCTGAAGCAGGCTCCAGGCTCTGAGCTGCCAACACAGAGCCCAAGGTGGGGCTCCAACTCACAAATCGTGAGATCATGACCTGAGCCGAAGTCGGACGCTTAACCGACTGAGCCACCCAGGCACCCCACTGCCACTGTAAGTTCTCATGCAGTCGAAGGATGGATTCAAGACTCTGGCTAGAAATCAGGGGCAAGCCTCACCATGACAGGAAGCAGAGGTTGGTTAGATCGCTCAGGGTCCTTTCCAGAGCATGAGCTGCTGAGCTTTCTGCAAGGATAGCAGTTATGCTTTTGTTTATTCACTTGCTCATTCTGTCCTTTGTCATTCGGCAAGCTTTTCCTGGGGACAGCTTCAGGGCCAGCACTCTGCTGGGGAAATGCTTCGGTCCTAGGCCATAAGTTCATATGGACATACACTCACCCCATGAAAGGCTGTAAGCATTCTGACTTTGAGCTTTTAATCTGGTCGTGGAAGAAAAATAGGAGTTTACTGGATGCGGCTGAAGAGCAGAAAGTGTGTGCCCACATACGTCCCTGCGAGGACAGCTGTGGGCAGAGCCATGCCATCTATACCCCGGCCCTGCTCTCAGGGTCCTGGACAGAGCCCCACACTAGGTGCCCCTGTGGAGAGAGCTCGCAGAAATATTTCAGGTACACGGAGGGAGGGGCATGCTTTGGGTTAGTAACACATGTTTAGCATAAAACTTTACTAATTCATTGCTAACAATGACTCAGTTCAGCTCTTTGGAGCCAGAAAAGCCCCAGGCGAGCTCTCCTTTGGAACTGGCATCTGCTCAAGTGAAAGAATTGCTTCTTTGAAAAAAGAAAACACACGTGAAGCACGGGAGGCAGACCTGTGCTCCCCGACGCCCCTGTCAGGCTGCGATTTCCAACGAAGGGCGGGAGTCTTGGGATTGCACTGGCCGATAAAATCTTGTCCGCGGTGGAATTGGCTATGCCAGAGTAGAGCGATTTAGCCATGACACAGACAAAATAGGAAACACACATTTTCTGTAGCAGCAGGCAACAGTGTTTTTGTTGGTTTTTGTCAAACAAACCTTAAACCCTTCGCCTTTTGAAGATGTACAGAACAGAAACATTTATATTCTGTGTGAACCTCACCTTCCCAATAGACGGAGGCCAGCTCCAGAAGTCCAGAAACCCAGATCCAATTTTGGTAGAAATCTTGGTTCAGAGCAGCAAGGTTATGAGAGTTTATATCCTTCTATCTAGCCCAAAGGCTCTTGTGGGGTTGATGTTGATTTGTCTGGCTCAAAGAGTGGAGCCTCCGATACAATATAAAATAGGTAATATAATAAAAATACTTCATAAATCAGAAACTCTGTCGGACAAGGCCTATGCTCTGTCAACTCTGAAATAAACATGCAGGAACCCTCGCTGACTTCATTTCCTCTTGGTTTCTTCATCCGTGTGCTGCCTGAGTGAGTCTGTCCTCAGTTTGTTTTCGTTAATTCCCCCCGGCCCATCCCACATCAGGTTAGTCCCGCTGCAATTCAGAATGAACTTTGCCTTGGCCTGCAATGTGGCATGGAGGGATGTGTTTTTCTTCCATCTCCTGGCGGAGTGGAGGGGACAGGGCTGAACTGCCAACGGCACAACTAGCTGATCAAGCACATATCAGTCACCCTGACGCAGAAAGTTCTAGTTCTCACAATGGCGCTTTACTTAGTCCAATCTGGTGAACTTTCCCCTTGGAAAATGGTGTAGAGCATATTAGGCAGTTATCTGTGAATAAGGGCTACCTAGGACGTCAAGACTTCAGGGTCACCAACTTGCCCTTTGGCATGAACACGATGAGACCCAGGAAGGAAAGCAATTTGCTCAGAGTCATTGTGGAAGGGTGGTGGCGTCTGGACTCCCTCACTGGAAAGATAACCTTGAGAATAGCTACTGCAATCACCCAGGCACGGTCGAAGCCCCTTCTTTACAATGCAGGCTTTGCTTCCTCATGGCCCTCAGCTCCCCAGCACAGCACAGTGATGCCTTTGTTTCATAGTCCATGGTCAGAACTTCTCTTTACATTGATTTCAGATCTGCCTCACTCTTTGGCTGCCAATCACTGGTTCTAATTCTGATGTCCAAACTGAAATAGAATGAATACATTCTTTATTCCATGTGATGGCTCTTCAAGAATCTCAAGGCTTCTAGAATATTCTCCCAAGTTTTTTCTTTTCCAGATTAATGACATTTCTTTGGTCTCAAAATTCCCAGATACTTCTCCTATCTTTTCTTCTTCTGATGCGTTTGAAGTCATCAGTCATTATTCGTAAAACATCATGTCTGGAATGGATCACGATGGTCTTGGTGTTCTGACCAGTATTGCTAAAGATACACTGCACCATCCGACTCATGTCGGGTGTACTCATCGAACTTATGCATTCTTGGGTCCCCCTTTGTTTGTTGGTTTTGTAAACATAAACCGTTATTTGTATTTACTTGTTCAACTATTTCTTGACGTTCTCAGTCCTAAGAGGATTTAAGGTGACTGCTAAAAATATAATATGGTCATATACAAAAATATTAGTTAAGAAACTAGCAAAGGGATAGCATGAATAGGGAAAATAGAAAGACCCAAAAGTCATATTGGCAGGTAAAATGCATTCCAGGAGATCCTGTAACCCAGCCAGAGATAGGCCACATATTTGGCTTTAAGTTTCCTAGCAACTAGTGGAAAGATGGTAACATAATCATTTGTGTGTCAGAGTGCACATAAAGGAAACTCAAGTTGGTGACTTGGGACAATCATAGCTATTCCTGGTGCTGAGGTTTAAGAGAAACATTTTTCATTAACCTTGTTAGAGGTGACTGTATGATATAACCCTTAACAGCATTCCTCGAGCAAACACAGAACATTTCCTGAGGCTCTGGTTGCTTGCATGTCCCTGAACTGCTGTTGATCTTATGACATATCCCCACATAATGCACTTTGGCAACTGATTTTTTAAATCATAGTTTTATCCCTGCTACATTTCAATGTGAAGTTTGGGGACTTCTTATTTAAAAAGGAAGATGGTGAAACATGGGAGCATCCATGTCACCCAATGCCCATTGGAGTTTCAATCAATATTCTCTTGATTTTCAAAGTTCTATAATTTCAACCCTTTTGTTAGTGGATCACATCCTTGTAATATTCTCCCAAGATCCTGTTGCTGTTATTTATTATTATTATCATTTTTATTATTATTTTAAATGAAACCTGTTTTGAGGTTAAGGACACTTGCAGGAACCTTTCTGTTCTGATGTTTTAGCTCAGGAAAAGTCTAGCTGTAAGACTGGAGTTATGCTGGGCATTTGTCCCTCCAAGGTATAGAATAACTCTACTCTCTCAGAGTGCTGGATTCCAGATGTCTCCATCCAGGTGCAAAGAGGAGGCAAGAAAGGGACTGTTTCTGTGCCTCAGTTTGATAGGCTCTGATATTAAGGAAGAGAGAACAGTCCCTTCTTCCGGTCAGCAATGATTTGGATATTCCTCTGATCAGCAATAAGACCAGAGTAGCTCTGCCTCTAAGGTCTAATCAAATGCTACTCAAATGCATATCACAGTGAACTCAGTCTTTCTAGCAGCTCATTCTTAGATTTTAGCCTCCAGGCAATGGAATTGACAGCCTTCCATGATCTACTTCCCTCCCCAACTTCCTCCACCAGAAGTCTGTGCCTCGCAGTCATCATTGCAGTCATCCAACCATCCACACCCCTGGGCATCACTTGTGACTGGCCCATGCAGAGCATGCAGAGCAGAGGTTTGCTCTCATTTGGAAATGCTTCTCTTTGTCATTCCAGCACCTGATTGCTTTGCTTTGTTTGATTTTAATTTCCTCCATTTCTACTTGCATCTGCATGGGTCGGACGAAACATTGCCTTCCTTTTTTTTTTTTTTTTTTTAATTTTTTTTTTAATGTTTTATTTATTTCTAGGAGAGAGACACAGAGAGAGACAGCACAAGCAGGGGAGGGTCAGAGAGAGAGGGAGTCACAGACTGAAACAGGCTCCAGGCTCTGAGCTGGCATTCAGCACAGAGCCCGACACGGGGCTCGAACCCATGAACCGCGAGATCATGACCTAAGCGAAAGTCGGAGCTTAACCGACTAAGCCACCCAGGCGCCCCGAAACATTGCCTTCCTTAATGTTAATAGCATTTGTGTCCTCTCTCAGGCAAACTGCCACAGTTGATTTCATGAATTCTGACTCTATCAATGTATCTCTAGAACTTTTGCTATCTGTACGGTTCTCTGAATGCTTCAAACATCGTTTATTTAGTGTAGGTTGGTAAACTACCTCGTACAAAGAGTACCGGTATAGTTCCAGAACTATGCCAGGGAAGAGTGAGAGAGATTGAGAGAGAGAGGGAGAAAGAGAGAGATGACTTTATTTCTGGGTTTTTGCCCCAATATGGTAAAGAAGTTAACATAAAGCCTTAACATAAAGTTAACATAACATTCGAGTCCAGGGCTTGGGGTATACCCCTCCAAATTCCCCAGTTTTCTAATAAAAATGGCCAAGACTTTAAGTTCCACTATGTAGATAAAGACACGTAGGGACACACTATTCAGGCAATTTTCCCAGCACAGGGTGATGGAAACAAAAATTTTAGTAGTATCTGGGTCTAGTCTGGGAAGTGGAATCAGATTCAATTTCCACTCTTGAACTGGGTCATTACAACTCCCAACTTGCAGCAATAAACAGGGACAGCTTCTATTTTGTTTCATTTAGTGATGACTCAAACCAAGAGTAAGAGGAGAGGAGAAAGGGTTTATATGCTCTGGTGGAATGAGCTGGAGATTTTGCCCCATGTGCGGAAAAAGCCCACTTGGGATGAGTCCCCAGGCCCAGAAGGACCATATGCCTCTTAGATCTGCTTTTCCTGCTTAGAGAATGCTGTGTCCTGGCCCCGAACAAAAACACAAATGTTAGCAGAAAGTTAACATCTACCTAAAATACTATGTATATGCTAAACCCATAAACACTAGTATTTCTGGAGTTGTAAACACATCACACATGTAGTGTCCTGCTCGATTATCATATAGCTGCATAATGTCAGGATTACTAGTAACAGTAGCATGGCCCCCACTTTCCAGATGATGAAATTGAGGTTTGAAGAGCATAAGGAGCATTTGCAACAAGGGCCTTGAACCAGGTACCTGAGACCCACGTGGTGTCCTTTGCTTATAGACTCACCTTTGACTGCTAGTCTCCTCACTCCAGGACCAGCCCGGCCCACCTGACACCAAAAGTAGCCTGTGTCTTCCTTGGCCCTTGGCCTCCTTCTTGGAATATGGTGGACCTTTGCCTCCATTGTGGGTGCAGTTAGAAACATGAGGGCTTCCAGAAGTGGCCGCTGCAGCTTCAGAGAAGGAGGTCTGTGACTCCTAGTAGCTGTTCACCTGGAGGAATGGGGAAGAGCAGGAATTTTTAAGAAGATGACACTTTCTTTGTAATTTTTGGCACTTATGGCGCTGAACACATTTCAGCTGAGTAAGCACAAGTGACTGGATTCTAAGAGCACCATAGACTTCATCTCACACTGTGTGGAATTGTTAAGGGTTATTGAGTGTTCTCTTCATGGCCCCTTAAGTTCTCTGAAATAAATCTCTGTCCTTGGCAAACACACTGAGGGCTTTTCAGTCTCCATGCCCCATTGAAATGTCAAAGTATGACAGGAAGGCATGGCTTCTCTCTTGTTTGGGAGGCTTGATAGAGCAAACCAATGATGTATGCAAACCAGCTGGAGGCTTTGCCAGGATTTCTGTGAAAATATATGGATTTCCACCAAGTGTTGCCTTTATATGTTAGTGTGCAGGTCTAAGCACCTAACAGATGTGTGGAGCCCTTGGGTGCCCCCAAATAGCAGGCTGAGTTTAAGGACTCCTCTCTGTGTGAAAGGACCACCCAGAATACCTCTTCCCAGGGAGCTCAGTTGCATAGAGCTGGATTGCAGGGGGTGATCTTGTCTGGGGACAACACTCTTGCCTTTAGAGCTCAGCAAAACCTTGATGGAAATTTAACCAGATCTTTCTACTTGCCGTTTTATAGATGATAGAAGTTGAGACCTGGGATCCATTCCTCTCTAAAGATCCACAACATGGGACCAATGGGGAAGGCATCCAGATGAGGAAGAGCCACTTCAAATGGGTGTCATGCCAAGGGAGTGAGCACAGAGCGCAAATGACAAGAGTGGTGACCTCTGAATGGGGTGATGACATCAGAATGCACATGGATGTTGTCCATGGGAACCGAGAGCTAAATGAGCAAAGAACCACCCTGTTTGTGATGACCAACAGGCAAGACATCTGAGAGAGAATGGGGACAGCATCTGTTGTGCTTGGTTATGGTCTGAGCCAGAGTGGATAGGAGATGAGGCATGTGGTAGCATCTGATGGGGACAGGAGGCATCTGGAGAGGTGAGCATGCTATCTGACTAGGCTTAAGGAAGTGTTTCTCAACCGATGGTGACTTGGTGCCCCAGGGGACATTTGGCAATGTTTGTTTTGGTTATTATAAGTGGGGTGGGGGTGTTGCTGACATCTCCTGGGAAGTGGCCACAGATACTCTTGAACACCCCACAGTATTTAGGACTCACAACAAAGAATCAACCAGATCAGAATGTTAATAGCACAGAGATTAAGAAACCATGTTTAAGAGTCGGTAAATGTTTAAAGCAATACCTAATGCCAGTTTTCACTTGTGCTTATCATTTATTTTTTTTAAATAGTTTCTTGTCAAGTTGGTTTCTATATAACACCCAGTGCTCATCCCAGTAAGTGCCCTCCTCTGTGGCCATCAAGAGTCTCTCCCTCCCTCTCCCCAACTATTTTCTCCCCTTCTCCTTCCCCATGGTCCTCTGTAAAGTTTCTCCTGTTCCACTTACAAGTGAAAACATATGGTATCTGTCCTTCTCTGCCTGACTTATTTCGCTCAGCATAACACCCTCAAGTTCCATCCATGTTGCTACACATGTGTGCCTATCATTTCTACCAGCTTGATTTGAGATTAATTCTCTCATGCTCTATGGAGTCATTTCCCGGCTAATGTAACAATGTCATGGCATAGGAGGACAATGGTTTAGACATATACAAGCACATTCTGCCATAGATTAGGCCGCAACCCATTCTCCCAAGCTGGAGGCAAGCTCTTCCTCCTTGGCACTCCCTAGGGTTCTATCTGTCCTTCTAGAGATTTGGAAACTTTATCTTATCTGAGCCCGATTAATGATTAATTCGCCTCCCACCCTTTGTGGCAGCCAGCTGACTGTCTTTTCTCTGGAAAATACCTAATGAAGGTTTGCAGTCCACACAAGGCCACCAAGGCAGAATTGAAGCTGAATTTCCAGGCATTCATTACATGTTTATTTGGTTTGGGAAGAGTGGTTATGTGTACTTTCAGAGGCTGTCTCCACTGGAAGAACCCATGGGAAGAGGACCAGAGCCCCATTAGGAATAGTTTCATCATGTTACTTATTTGTCTCCTTGGGTTCCAGCAATTTCTCACTTTTATGGCCTTGAGGCTCCTTTGGAGACAGAAAATGGCATACTCTTCACTCACCCGGTCTCTTGTCCGCTGCCCAAATACCAATGTTGTGTGCTTCCTGTGCACTCACTAAATGACTCTGAATAAACGAATCTCTCTAACACTGTCCTAAGTGACCTTGTGAGGTGTGAAGAGTAAGAAACCATCCCTCTCTTGACAAGTTCTCACTTAAGTGAAGAGGACAGATGGGCCCATAAATCATCACGATAGATGGATTGAATGCCTTAGTAGAAGGCGTACACAGTGTCTGGAGAAGAGAGTGAAAGAAGATTCACTCCCTGGTGGGAACGGAAGTGACAGAGAGTTAGGGAAGGGCCACATCTTAACTGGCCTTCAACGAGGCACAGGTGATCAGATGGAATGGTATGCTTAAGAGGGGCTTCTTTCCTCACTTAGAGGAGCAAGTGGCCAAGAAAAGAAGCTATGACATCCACATTGAGCCCAGGCAACCCAGCTATTTCCTCCTATGGTTTTGACATGAGAGACAGACCACCAATCTGGAGGGTGAAAGCAATGGATGAATATCTAACTCCTTGAACCACAAGAACTTCCAGAGTCTGAACATGACTCAGCTGCCTCATCCTCTACCCCTATGCTCTCCCCCAGATCTCAGCCATCCCCTTCTAATTCCTGGTTATGGAAGAAAGTTCTTGAATCTTTGGTCCACCATATACTATGTTCTCTCCTAGTATGGAAAGCATCCTCCATGGGTGATTTTTCTAGCTGTGAAAGTCTCACCTCTCTTTGGCCGTAATGTCAAAGGCCACTTTATCCTTGAAGCATTTCCACTGTGTCTGGGTAGAAGCTGTTGCTTTTGTCATAGCTCTTCCTATTTGGGTTTTGTATCATATGAGTGCTGAGGATGTTTGAGTTTATCTTTTTCTCATGTGCTCCTTGATATTGGCATTGTGTGGTATATTTTTTAAAGTTTATTTCTTTATTTTGAGAGAGAGAGAGCACACGCATGCATGCACATTCACATGAGTGGGAGTGGGCAGAGAGAGAAGGAGAGAAAGAATCCCAAGCAGGCTCCATGCTGTTAGTGCAGAGCCTGACACGGGGCTCCATCCAACCAGCTGTGAGATCATGACCTGAGCCGAAATCAGGAGTCAGATGCTTAACCAACGGAGTGACCCAGGCACCCCACCAGGCATATCTTTAACATACATTTGTATGTTTGTACCACCCTCTCTACCCAGTGTCAACTTTAATGAATATGTAGCAGGTGCTAAATAAATGTTTGCTGTTGACAAAGATGATAAGTAGTACGAAAGTTTCATTATATTTTTCAGGAACAAGTGGGTGCCTACAAAAGGACTTGTGGGCTTCAAAGAAGTATTGACTCTTTCCAAACTCCACCAGCGTTCACCCTTGTGGTGTTCCTAAATACACAGACTGCCGCGGTGCAGAGGGGATATTAAAGTTCAAAGAGACATAGAAATCAGGTTGAAGATGGTAAGTGATCAGACGCTTAAGGGAATAAGAGCATTTCCTCATTTTTGGACTGGAGTAGAAATGTCTGTAATCCAGATACTTAAAACTTGTCTGGGTGAATAGGTGGGGGAGGTTTCACAGAATAGCCTGGAGCAGGGCCCTCGGGGATGAACTTGATGTGATCGTAAAGGTCACATCCAACCCCAGAGCTTCGGATTCCATGATAGCACATCTGCTTTTGATTGCAGGGGTTCTGAACACTGGGCTTAGGGCAGGACGCCATCTGAAGGAGGAAATACTAAGCCTGTCTGCAGGTCTGGATGTTCCCACAACGGGAGACCAGCTAAGCCCTGTGGCTGCAGGAAAGACACTGGAGCTTTGTCTCTGAGGCCCCACACATGTGGAACGTTGCAGCCCACACTGGCCTCTGTGAACGAATGAAATGGAGCATGAGGGATGTGAAGCCCGGGAAAGTGGTCCCAACAGGAGTTGGAGATGACAGTTTTAAATGTAGAACAACATGGTAGTTCGGAGGAAAGGCTCGTATCAGTATCACGAGAAGATAACATAGATAACGGCACTAACTGTCCCTCTGGTGACCTCAGGGGTTTCCTGATTCCTTGTTTGTATAAAGGAGACTTATTGAGATGCTGCATGCAAAGCATTTAGGGTTGTGCCTACGACTTACCGGTCGATCACTTTTGACTATGATTTTCTAATTTATCTTTGGTTTGTTCCATCTGGGAAGTCGAAGTGAAGTGACTCTACATCTTTGAAATGTGAAAGAGGGAAAGAAACCCCACCCCCTGAGTATTGTTTAGAATAGTGGAAGACTTACTCCAGCACAGCACTGGCTCCCTGCAGGGCACAGATGTGAGGGGCCTGCTCCACCAGCAAGTGCACTTGCTACCCAGCAAGAGCCAGCCAGGGCCACCGCGTCCTGTGAGCGGAGGCGGCCAAAGCTGCAAAAACATATGTGGCGGAACCGACACAAGGCGGCGGTGCCCGGCCCCCGGGAGGTCCCCAGGCTGCATGGGACACAGATTCCTCGGAACGCCACAGAGGCCAGGGCTATGTAAACAGGAGATCAAAATAAAGGCCTCGCTGGCCCTTCAGTGTGATAAATGTTCGCCCTCAAATTGCAACAGCAGTCAGACCACCACCATCTTCCGTAGTCTGAGTTTTAAGAGGACCCAGGAGGAAAACTCACCCGTGTGGGTTTAGGGAGAGCCTTTTAGCTGGCTTGTCTCCCTAGTGGCTGGATCCACCTTCTAAAGGCAGACAGCCCCCTGCATTTTCAAAGCCCAGCCTGCCTGCATGACACCTCCCAAGCAAGGGGGCCGAGGAGCAGGCTGCTTCGGGGCTTTCATCGTTCAAAGACAGCTCAGGGACCCTTCCCCCACAGCGTGGGAACGAGGGGCTGGCCTAGCACAAATTGTGCCCATCATTTCAGGACCACCGAAGACCATGCCTGTGAACTTGGGAAAGTGGAATTTAATGGGAAGGGGAACAGTGTGGCCAGGTGTGCTCAGGGTCATAAAACCCAGCAAGTTTCAGTGGCTCTTCCTTCCAATGCTTGCTACCCGTCTCTGCTTCAGTGAGACCAAAGCCCGTTTGCCTTGGCCCTTACTGATTCGGCCCCTCGCTGCCTTATCTTGATGGGCATCTTTTCTTAAAAGCAAGAAAATATGAAGAGAAAACGTTTCCTGTTAAATGTCCCAATACATGTGGCTGCTGTAGGTTCTGCTTTAGAGTGAAACTGACAGCTTATGACTCAAGCAATCCCCCTGGGCAGAAAAACAGGCAAATCGATCAATCAATTGGTAATCTATGGGATGAAAAAATCTTTGGGGTAATGCTTGAAACAGCTCAGTTCTAACCATTTTCTATTTCATTATGAAGACTACAAGTGTTATCAGCTATTTTTGGCCATTCATTATTCTGTCTTTTCTGTCAGAAGTGCCAAATTAATGGTCAAGCCCCTGCTCATGTTTGTTATTTCTTAAGAAATATTAGCAATAGAGCCGTTTGTCGGAGAATGTTTGACTCAC
Organism: Proteles cristata cristata; assembly: GCA_017311185.1. Lineage (NCBI taxonomy): Eukaryota > Metazoa > Chordata > Mammalia > Carnivora > Hyaenidae > Proteles > Proteles cristata. Next base: position 184,932 of record JAESUZ010000886.1, read on the forward strand.
TTTGTTTTTGTTGTCTGGCCTCTATGTTGCAGTGTTTGGGGTCAGAGGTGATTATCCCAACAGCATGCCCCCGAGAAAGTGCTCAGACTGGCTCCGATAAGTATCTAAGAGGGGAAGGCTGAGATCAGTCCTAGGAGACCAGTGTGGGTCAAACTGTCATTCAAACTGGCCTGGGAGGATCTCAGAGATGTGTGTACATGTGCATGTGTTTGTGCGTATGTGCATACGTGTGAATGTATGTGCACATGTGTGAGTGTGTGTGGCAGGGCTGGGGATGATGACAATGATGATGATGATGATGAAGAAGCTGGTTACTAGGTTTTCATGATGGCTCATTTGTGGTCTATTTGAAGTGTCTGCTTCAGTTACCCAGCAATGGCTTCATGAGTTACAATAAATTACGGCACTCTTAGCTGCAGGAATCTTGGCAAGGTAGCTGCTTTGGAGGGTCCAAGTTCCCAGAGGCCTTTCTTCCTGTTTTTGGTTTTTCTATGGTGACGAATCAGGCAGTACTGTGGCCTAGAATGCATGGCACAAGGTTTGACATTGAGGCCTGAGCCAAAGGCACTCAGCAAACTCAGAATCTCAGCTGGGAAAGGGGTTTGGTGAACACTGGCTCCAAGTGGGTCATCCTGGCCACTTCCGTTGGGTATGTTTTGGACAAGTCTTCCTCTCTGCACTCAGCTTCCCCATCTGTTAGCTTTCAGACACCTGTTTCTCAAGGCGTGATTGCAATAAACTAAATAAACATGGGACAGCTTTTTAAAAAGTAATAAACACTCTCCTGTATTGGAATTTTTTGAGGGCAAAACACACACACACACACACACACACACACACACACACACACACACAGAGGAATCCATCCATTCCTAAAGAAGCCATCCATGAGGGGGCGAACTTTGGGCATTTGGGAATGATGTCACATGACACCACCATCAGTCCTGGATGTGTTAATTTTATACCCACTCCATGCTCTGCCAAGTGCATGAAGGATACAGATATGAAGGTGGGTCCTCATTCCTTGGCTCCAAGATTTTATGGTTTTGCTGAGCAAACTGACAAAGTCTTAGTGTTCCAGAAAGCAGAGGGCTGATGGGCTGTCACTGTGTTAGGGAGTTGTTATGGACTGAATTGTATCCCCCCCAGATTCCTATGTTAAAGTCCCAGTACCTCTGAATATGACTATATTTGGAGATAGGGTATGTAGAGAGGCGATTTGGGTAAAACAGGCTCTAATCTAAAATGACTGATGTCTTTATATGAAGAGATAAGAATACAGATACACACAGAGGGAAGACCACATGAGGACATGGGAAGAAGACGGCCATCTGCCACCCGGGGGCAGAGGCCTCAGAAGGGTCCAACCCTACAGACACCTGGACCACAGACTTCCAGCCTCCAGCATTGGGAGAAATAAATTTCTGTTATTTAAGCCTCCCTGGGCTGTGGTACTTTGTTCTGGGAAGCTTAGCAGAACTAATACAGAAGTGCAATCCCAGGTAGCAGGAGTGAGCAGGGAAGGAGAGAGAGCATACAAGAGCAAGGGCACAACACCAGTGTGGCCACAGCTACGTCCAACAAGTGGCTCCATTGTGTGGGTCCTGTTCTCAGAGAAGCTTTACGTGGAGCCACAGTCCACTGAGAGGTACAGGATAAAGGGGGACAACAAATTATCAAACTGTGATCTCCTCACTGCTCAGTTTTGCTCCATGGGACACTGGCTCCCCTGTATTTTCAGATGGCATATTCATGGGCACTGAGCAGGACCTATGTCCTAGTGTCACAGGGAAATCTGTTGAGATGACAGAAGTTCTTGGCACTAGCCAGGGGCAGGCGCTGCCTCCTGAGCGCCGGGGAGCTGCTGGGAGCCCACACAGAGCTGCGGGAACAGGAGTGAGTGAGACCTGGCCCACTTCATAGGGTACCAAGAGGCTCCTTGAAAAGGACATGGGGAGGCAGGGAGGCACAGTGACAGCAGCTGGTGTTCGGTGGGGCAAGAGCGCAGTGTGTGCGGCAAAGGTTGCTGAGAGGTGAGTTAGAGGGGTCCCCATGGTGAGATAATCAGACTTGGAAGAATAATGCATTTGGGTTCCATCATGAAAATAATGAGTTGTCACTAAAACGAACCTTTTAAGTGAGGGTGATGTGACTGAGTTTGCACTCACAGACAAATCTGGACTCAGCCTACCTAAGAGGTGGGCTCATCCAAGCAGCAGAGCCCAGGATCAGAGCACCCAGGTGCTCTCCCAGACCTTCCGTGTAGCTCCCTCTCCTTTGTAGGAAGGAGAGCAGGTTGGAGTCAGCAGCCCCACCTCAGTGCTACTTCTGTGAAACCGTGAGATTTACTGGCCATGCTGAACTGACAGGATAGGCCTGCCCAGCACTCAAAACCTCTTGATTTAGTAGAAGCTAGAGGCAGAAGAGAGAAAGAACAGGGACTCACCTGCTCTTCAGGGATCTGGCGGGGCGAACATCATAAAATAACTTTTGCCTTCAATTATTCCTCCTCCAGAAAAGGCTTTCCTCATGGGTGTGAGAGAAAAGACCCTTGATCTGCTTGTCTCCTCATAATGTTGAACATTCATCCTGACTCCAGCTCTGTCCTTTAAGAAGTACCTGTCCCTGAGGGCTCAGAACCCAACATTATTCACTTATTCCTCAGTGCAGACACATTTGATCAATTGCTTCCCGAGGTTTGAGTTCCACCAGCCACTGGGAGGGTTCATAGATGGGAAGAAGTCCAAGGTCACATCTGAGCCTGGGAAGGTGACTAAGGAAGGGGGCTTTAGGCCCCCAGAGAATAGACTGTCCCTAGGGAATCCTTGAGGGAAGAGGTGAGAAAGGAGGCAGTGTGCATATCATCTGTGGGGACACAGCAGTCAGAAGACTGACTCGGAATACTCACAATGCACTGTGGGGGAGGAGGGGGAGGCAGATCTCCAGACCCCCAGGGAGCTGGCAGGTGAGGCCAGGCCTTCAGACCCCCAGGGAGGTTCTGCTCCTGAGGATGGAGGGATATCCCTGCCTTCCCAAGGCTTCCACCTCAATGTATCCTGTGTCAGGGCTGCGGGTGTCCATTCCCATCAAGTCAAGGCCTGGTCATACCCTTGTCTCTTGACCTGGTGACTCCTGGGCTCAATACCCAGATGCAAATGTCCCTGCTACCCTCTCTTTGCCGAGTGTCAAGACCAGGCCAGGCCCAGACTGAGAGCAGAAAAGACCTCTGGCTTTGGCATTGAAGACCGGTCAGCAGTCTTTTTTTTTTTTTAATTTTTTTTTTGAACTTTTTATTTCTAGGAGAGAGAGAGAGAGACAGTGTGAGCAGGGGAGGGTCAGAGAGAGAGGGAGTCACAGACTGAAACAGGCTCCAGGCTCTGAGCTGGCAGTCAGCACAGAGCCCGACGCGGGGCTCGAACCCACGAACCGTGAGATCATGACCTAAGTGAAAGTTGGACACTTAACCGACTAAGCCACCCAGGAGCCCCCGGTCAGCAGTCTTGAGGGGTTTCAGGAGGGAGTGGGGGCAGAACCGGCTCACACGGCCTGACAGGATCCAGCCTCATCTGCAAGTTTGTGACTCTCTCCGGATTTGCACAAAACAACACCAAACACCACCACCACACAGCAAAGGAGCCTTGGGCAGACCCTTGTAAATATCAAGCCCGTTTATTTATTTACTATACATTTTGAAAAGAAATTTGGTTTCCTGGCTTCACTCCTGAACGTCTGGTTTCTAGGGGTCCCCGCAGCTGAGAAATCCAAAAGATGAAAGACAAAAGTAACGGTTAAGAAGGCTGGAGTCGCACTCCAAACTGTGGCCTCCAAGTCGGAGGATTCAGGAAAAAGTCGTGCTCCAAGTTCTTGAGGTTTCCATCATGCTACGTACCAATCTGCTTGTCCAGAACTGGGAACCCATTATAATGTGTCCCTTGTTATTTTTAGAATTTAAGATGATATTTTCCTATTTTAGTTAATGGCCTGAGAATGAGATTTTGGTTGTTTGCAATAAATTGCCTGATTGGGAAGCATTGGTGCAGAGGGACTCTATAATTCAGTCTTTTTTATAGCATGGGGTTTTTTTTCCTTCTCCCCTCTTGTTCTGGAGAGTTCCTTTAATCAGGTAGTGGGAGTGATTAATGACTGCATGTGCCTGCGTGCAGATGGAGGCCGCTGTGTCCTCTGAAGGAACAGGCCGGGGATCATAGTAACAGCAGCGATGCAGGAAAGGAAATCCCGGGCCACATTCTCTATCCAGAAGGTGCACGCGTGCAATTAAAGCCCTGCCAAGTCCCACCCCGATGCAAATAGGGATAGATAGAGTAATTGAGGGAATGTGCTCAAGGCTATGTCCTCAGATGTGCTGGCACAGTGCCTCCTTTCTGGTCCAGAAAAGCAAAGGGGCATTAAGGTATAGAACATATTCCACATCCCCCTTTTTTAATTTTCTGCTGCTCATTATACCAAAAAGGAAATACTTAAAATCTTCAACCAACATTTTTAAGCACTTATGATGAGCCAGGCACAAAATGGCAAAGGGAGGAGAGGCTATAAAAAGGGGTAATATTTCATCACTGCTTCTAGGGAGTTCACAGTTTAGTTGGCGGGGAGGCCTGTAAACAAATAATTACACCTAAGATGGTAACAGTCAGAGCAGGGAGCTGTGTTGGACCCTGTAGGAGCTCTCCCAGCAGGGAAGGTGGGAAGGGTGTTCCCAGTGGAATAATGAGGTGTGTGACATCCCGGTGCGTGGAGGGTGAGGGCCGGTGGGTGTGCGGCAGGTTAGGAGGGTGGAACAGCGAGGCAAGGATGGGGCAGGTGGGATGGGCCCAGAATGGGGAGAGTTTATGTGCCCCATAAAGAGTTTGGATTTGCTTCTGCAGGCAATAGGGAGCAATGGGCTATTGTGCTGCAGGGCACTTGAAATGCAACCGCTATTTTATGGCTGCACACATCTCATGGCAAAGATGTGAAAGCCAAGGTCGTGTAGAGTCAGGATGGAACTGAAGTCACATGGCACTCAGGGTGATTCTGGAGTTTCTCATGCATGCTTTCATTCTTCATTCATCATCTCTGGTTCTTTCAGAAAGGAACACTTTCTTATTAGGTTTTCCACAGGTGTTCCAGGTGTAGTTTTCTTCCACAAATCACTTTTCTTTTTCTTTTTAAAAAAATTTTTTTAAATGTTTTATTTATTTCTGAGAGAGAGAGACAGTGTGAACAGGGGAGGGTCAGAGAGAGAGGGATACACAGAATCTGAAGCAGGCTCCAGGCTCTGAGCTGGCTGTCAGCACAGAGCCCGATGTGGGGCTCGAACCCACAAACTGTGAAATCATGACCTGGGCTGAAGTCGGATGCCTAACCGACTGAGCCACCCAGGTGCCCCCACAAATCACGTTTCAAATTTGTCCCATCTTTACCCTGCTGGACATGCTCTCTGACGGTGTTTTCAAAGGCTCTAGCAACTGGACAAACAACAGAACAGTGAGGTTCTCCATGTAACTCACATTTTTCAAAGGATACCAAAAAAAAAAAAAAAGGAAGTACATGCAGCCTTGCACTCTGTCGCTTTGCATCTCTACCCTGGACGTTTCCCAGAGTGAAAGGCCCCCCACCCCTTGGGATGCTGGCACCTTCTCTGGCAGAGGCACAAATGCTGAGCCCTCTCCCGTCCAAAATGTGCCTTCCCGGGCTCAGGTCAGGCTGGCTCCCTGTGCTCCCATCTCACCTGGATGAGAAGGTCTCACAGTTCACGTTTACAGAGACCCAAGTGTAAACCTCATCATTTCTGCTGTAGTTAGGAGAAAGGAAGGTCTTTCCCCTGCAGAAATCAGCAACGTCTCAATGACGGAGACGGCGAAAGCATTTCAGAAGCACTTCTTTGGTTTCCCCAAGGCCAGCATGAACTCTTTTTTGGTCACACCTCCCTTTGCCTGCCTGGCTCCCTTGCACGGGATACTCATTCATATTCCCAGGCTTTCTTGGAAGAATAACTTTCCCCATTATGTCCCCGCCATCCTCAGGGCATCGGCACCAGCCTCACCTCGGAGAAGACTGTTCTTATAATGGAGCCACATGTGTCTTCCCATCTTGGGCCCCTTTGGGCTTTATTGACCACAATTAGCAATTAGTCTTGACCTGCTCTTAGGCAGGCTCTGAATTACAGAGATGCCCTTCCCAGAATGGGCTGCATGCCGTGGGTGTGCGAGAATTGACACCCTGCCTTTTCCTACCCAGCTCCCAGCACCAGGCAGAATATGGATTCTTTGGAAGAAGTGGCCCAACAGGCGAGGATGGCTTCACTGAGCTCTGATGAGGGAGCTGGTATCCCTGAGGGGGCGTGGCCGCATTATGCTGTAAATTTGTGGAGTGGAGCAGTGGCCGGGGTTGGGTTTGGAATTAAATAGATCCAAGTTCAAAAGCTTTTCTTTATAACTCATCAGGAAAATTCAACTAAAAGCACGTGGAGATACCACTGCACCCCTGCCAGGGCAACTCAAGTTGAAAGGACTGATAAACAGAGCGCCTGGGTGGCTCAGTGGGTTAAGGGGCCAACTTTGGCTCAGTTTGTGATCTCACAGCTTGTGGGTTTGAGCCCCAAGTTGGGCTCTATGCTGACAGCTTGGAGCCTGGAGCCTGCTTCGGGTTCTGTGTCTCCTTCTCTCTCTGTATCTCTCCCATTCACACACTCTCTCTCTCAAAAAATAAACACTGAAAAAAAAAAGACTGATAATCCTCAGTGCTGAGGAGGATGCAGAACAACTCGAACCTGTGTCTGTAGTAGAGTGAACTGGTACAACCACTTGGGGAAGTTGAAATGATCTTCTAAGCTTAAACATACGTCACAGGGCCCAGAAGCTTCATGCCTGCATGTCTCTAAAAGAGAGGAGTGCTTGTGGCCACTGAAGGCATGTCAAATATATTCATGGAAACCTGATTCATTATAGCACCAAACTGGGGAGAACCCAAATGTCCAACAGCAGGAAAATGGATAAACAAGTTATGGTGTGTCCGTACAAGAAACCAAACCACAGCAATAACATGCAATAAGTTATTGCTACATGACAGGCACCAACCTGGAGAAATCTCACAGACATGACATGCATAATAAGTGCGACACAAAATAGTGATTATGCCTGCTTACATTTATATGAAGTCTACAGGCAAGGAAAATTCATGTACGGACTACTGTAAGTCCCTACATGGGGGTGTTGATTGGAGGGGAACAGGAGAGCCCCTGGGTGGCTGGAGATGTTCTAGATCAAGGACTGAGAAGTGGGTCCTGCCTCAGTGTCTTTCATTTTAAAATGGAGTAATAAAATCTGACTTTGGGCTCTTGAGGAGTAAGTGAAGAGATGGCTGTCAGGACTTAGCAGGGTGCTTGGTAAGAAATAGGCCTAAAGGGGTACAAGGTACATGCTTGTTTTCTCCTCTCCTCTGGTCCTTGGTAGAAAGGACCTGGGGTAGAATATGGAGTCTAGAGATTGCATGTAGGTCAGATTTCAGGAGGCAGAAGCCTCCCACATTTCCTTTGCAGTGGGGGGAGACCAGATATCCTTACCAGCACCATCCACCCTGCCCTGCTCCCCCCTCCCCGAAACTAAGGTAGCTCTTATAGCAGCAAATGGCCCACATCCAGGGAAGGACTCCAAAGACCCCAGGTTCACTCTAGCAAGGGGCGCTGAGCCTGGCTGGTCCCAGTGGCCACTTGCTCACCTTGCAGCAGCATCATTGGCTTTGACAGTTTGGCTAGATTCCAGTTTCCATGCTATGTCATAGACACACCACTGGCCCGATTTCACCTGGACTTGAGCCCCTGTAACTACAGGCAACAATTCCTTACAAAGGTCAGTGTCTTTGGCTCACCCCTTGGGCCTGGTGCCTCAGTGTTCCTTCAAGCCTCTTCCTGGGTGGACTCCAGCGACTAGAAAGACCTGAACTGGGATGGGGCAATCAGCTTCTCCCATCACTACTGGATTCCATCCCTGCTGGAAACGCATGAGCCAAAGATCCTGATCAGGGACTGCCTCGGGGACACCCTATCTGTCCCCTTCCATTCTCTTCCTCTTTCCCCAGGAAAGCTTCCCCCTGCCCATGTGCCTCTGTGTGTTGGGGGCACACTGTGCTGCTCTCCTCAGTGACAAACATCTCTGGTTTCACTCCCTTCACTGCTTATTTATAAGCTGTCGTGACAGAACCCTAATGTATAGGGTATATGTATATAGACACATGACTATCCATCATTCTTGCTTGCAAAGTTCTCAAATGCCACTGTGGTACCCCACCATGAGAGAATCCCAGATTTGAGTGGGTCATTAAGGGTCCCAGCGCATGGAGATTAAGGGACGCCTCTTCCCTGTTCATCATTCCTGACTTCTTTTTTTTTTAATTTTTTTTAAATTTATTATTTCTAGGAGAGAGAGAGAGACAGCGTGAGCAGGGGAGGGTCAGAGAGAGAGGGGGTCACAGACTGAAACAGGCTCCAGGCTCTGAGCTGGCAGTCAGCCCAGAGCCCGACGCGGGGCTCGAACCACGAACCGCGAGATCATGACCTAAGCGAAAGTCGGACGCTTAACCGACTAAGCCACCCAGGCGCCCCCATCATTCCTGACTTCTTGGTTCCCACCCCAGCCCTCCCAGCCCAACCTGTCCTCTCCTCCCTGCTCTTGGTTGTTACAATATGGAGAACAGAGTCACACACCAGACTCCTGCCAGGCTGAATGTGTCACTGGGATGTCCTGATGGCAGAAACCCTCGAGGCATGAGCTTGGCCACCAAACAACTCTTCAGCTAGCCTGTCAGTAGAAAACCCTCAGAAGACCCCACACATGTGTTGATTAGACAGATGTCACATTTGTCCCCAGAAGGCAGTAAGTGATGTCTTTTTATCTGCTCTCTATTTCATGTGACTCTTTATATTACTGACAGGAAGCTGACTGATTTCCACCTGGTTAGTGGCAATGTGTGTGGGTTCAATTTTTGTATCTCTGTTATGTATATATTTCATGTATTAATTTATGTTAACTGTCTCTATACTCACATGCATTCATGAATTCTATTGAAAGTATATTCAGCAAAGGAAAAAGAGAGGATTGTTATTTATTGAGTGGCTACCCTGTACTAGGTGCTTTACGTAAGTCTGATAATTTCATTTTCAATAATAACTTTTTAAAGTAGGGAGTCTCAAACTCGAGTGGGTCATCAGGATCATAGAAGCATTTATTACAACACAGACGGTTGGGCCTCACCCCCAGGTTTCTGATTCCAAAGATCTGGTTTGGGGTCTCATCATCTGCATTCCTAATAAGTTTCCGGGTGATGGGGCAGCTGTGGGTCTGTGGACCACACTCTGAGGTGCACAGCTTTCAAGCATTAGACTCAATTTCAGATAAAGAATTTGAGGCTCAGAAATGTAAAGTTAACATAGCTAGGGAGTGACAGACCTGAGATTCAGGCCCAATAACACCTTGCCGCCCTATAAAGCATGGTTACTTTAGCATTTTTAAATATGTGAGTAGAGGATCCTGCAGTTTTCAATATTGCAGGACATGACGTGCAGAGCTTTTCATGTCCGGTACCGTGGGTCGAGGGTGATAATATTACCGGGTTATGTGGTTGGAGTCGTCACAACGAATCCTGCCCTCTGATGACTATATGCATCAGTTTTTGCCTCGTGACAAACTGCTTCGTAACTCAGTGGCTTAAATAACTATTTATTATTGCTTACAAGTCTATGGATCGTTTGTGCCATTTTGCTGCTCAGGTGATAGAAGCCAGGTGGGCACTTGTCTGTTGTTGGCTGAAAGGTGGGTGGGTCTGCTGGTCTTGTGGCCCCAGCTGCCTGCCTGAAGGTTGGCTTCATGTTCGTATTTAGGAATAAGGGACACTGAACCGTGGGCATCTTACACTCCAGCAGGTGACCTGGATTTATTCATACAGTTGCTGCGAGTTCCAGAAGAAAGAGCAGAATCTTGTACCATGTGCTTGGGGCCCAGTGCAGAACTGACACACATCACTTATGCCGTTGACTTACGCATTACAGCAGCCAAGAAGTAAAGGGGGAAAATGCATCCCACCGCTCCATGGTGGATATAGGAAGAACATGTGGCTATTTAAACACGGACCCTACTGTGTGTTCAACATCATAGTCTCTGCAAATCCTTTTTGAGTCCTTTTCTTACCTGGTTCAGAAGAAACAAAGAGGAAGGAGTAAAACTCTGCCCCACTTTTTGCTCCTTTTGTGGAAGCCAGGGAAACACGAGCTGTCATTAACAACAGCATGCCACCAGGATTTTTCTCGAGAAATAAGTTTTTCATTTTCCATTGAAAGCTTTGAAAATGACATTTCCTTGGAACCAGTTACAAGCATAAGTATGGGAGTTCAAATGGAATATCCAGTTTTCACAGCTGTATCTGTGCTAAATTAAAAAGGACAGAAAAACAAAGAGAAAGGGGGAAAAAAAAAAAAAGACCATGGCTTTTTGTAACAGTGTGGAGGCACCGAGAAGGAATCTTTCCAACACCATGCCGCCTGCCCAGCGACTCTGTCATTTCCAGACTGGACTCTTTTAATTAATTGTGGCTGGGTTTCTGCACTTTTATTCTTGGGCTGGTGTTTTATTTTCTTGTTCTAGTGCCCACATGAGCATCCTCTGGCAATAAAACATCCAGGGAGAAGTTATAAAAACATGTCATCTTGGTAATAACATATGGCTAATTGATTTTTGAGAATCACTTAATTGTACGACTTTAGTTAACTAAACAACAATGCCTGTTTTCACACCCCTGATATTAGCTCATACTATTTCATGACCTGCCCCTGCTGAGACACACTCCATATTTCTGACCGTAAATCTGGCCTCTGCCGAGGCTTGCATATTTCTTCCAGCTTTGTTGTGGTACTTTTACTGCGTTGGTTGCTTTTTTTTCTTTCTTTCTTCAATTTATAGTGTGCAATAAACATGGAGAAAGTTTTAAGGGTAGAAAGTGTTTGTTTCCAGTCCGCGTGAGCTGAATTTTTAATTTCTTCCTTAAATAAAAGAATAAAAGGTGGCTTTCTTCACTACTTGGCCCAACATTTATCTCTGTAGGTTCCACTTATATGGTATGTGAGAGAGCCATGAGCCTGTGGCCTTTTTAAAACAGAGGTCTCGGAAAGCTCTGCCCAGTTAGATTAATTGCCTGGAAGTTTCACAGGGTTCCATGTCAGTTACAAGGAGGTTTTAATGTGGAAAAGTCGAGATGATAGGCGTATGGGAAGAGGCACTAGGAGAGGCTGCAGAGGAGAAAATAACAGATTGAGACCAGCAGGGAAAGCCTGTTTGGTGGAAAATAAGGAAGTGAGGATGAAGACTGGGAATACTTCCCCAGATCGTGGTCTGAGCTACAAGGAAGCAGGGAAGGAAGATCATATTCCAGTTTCACGCCTCTGGAAACTGCCTGGTTGATCGAAAGCCTACCCACCGTGTTATTATACAGTGTCAAGGTACAAGATCCCTATAAAAAGTCACAATCTGGGATGTGGGAAATAACCTCGGCTTTCTGTAACTCAACTTGAGGTTGCTGACTGTTTAGTTTTCCTTTTTCTCGTGAAGGAAGCCCAGAGTAATCATTAAATCTACACAAATAGCTTGATAATTTCATGCTACTTACCATGGGATAGAACATATTCTAAGTGTTTTGCGGACGTTAATTCCTTAAAGCCTCATAAGGACACTATGATGCAGGTGCTAGTGTTGCCCCACTTCACAGAAGAAACTACTGAGGCTCACTGAGTTGAGTGACTTGCACAGTCACATAGGTGTTGTATGGTAGAGCTCAGCCTGGCTCCAGCTGCCACCCTAGGAAGCTCTTTGCTACTTTGTCTCCTTAGTTGGATGGTTCTCAGATAAAGGCTTCGACAAATCCCTGGGAGCTGGGCCCATGCAGTCACTGATGCGAGGAAAACCCTGGGAATATGGCCCGAGGTGGGATGTACGGCTCTTACTGCCTTTTCTTGCCTTGTTCCACTGGCTAGAACTTCCAGCATCATGTTGAGCAGCAGTGGTGAGGGGACATCCTTGCCTCATTCCAGTTGGGAGGAAAACATTCAGTCTTTTGCCACTAATTATGATGCTAGCTCTAGGTTTTCATTGATACTCTTTGTCAAGTTGATGTCATGTTGTGAGAAATGAACTTTCATGTTAAAAGGATTCAGCATGTAAGATCACAGATAGCCCCACATGGAAAAAAAAAAAAAGCCAACACTCTATGAGTTTTGTTCCTGAGGCCTCTAGGACCATAGCATAAATAGTGCAGTCAATAAAACTAGCTTTCCTGCCAGCCGCATCAGATCCGGGTAAAGTCTTCTGGAAAATATAAACTGAGTTTTCATGTGGTTAAGATTTCCCATATTGTGGCCCCAATAATACTTTTACTCTCCATCCTTGTTGGCCCTATGTCCAGCACTCACTCCCCGAAGGACTTTTGACAGATCCTCAGACCTCCCAGCCTTGAGTGGGGACAGGAAAGCGGTAGCATGCGTTCTTCGACGGATGATCCAGCTTCAGTGTGAAGGCCCCCACCCCTGGTCGGTGGGCCTCCTGGTCACTTGGGCCCGAGTTGAAGGAAGACTGCAAGTACCCCAGACTGCTGGGCAGTGTTTCCTGGCCTGGAGAGTCAGCCCATCTCTGCCTCCCTTCTACCGTTCTCCCTCCCACCCACCATCCTTTGTTAAAGGCCCAAAAGAGAAAGTCAACCCACAGGTGTCCAGGAAAATACCCCCAATCCATGGGGCAGGATCAATGCTCCTCTCAGGACAAGGGGGAAAAGGATCCTCAGGCTTTGTTTATCTGTGCACAGCCCCCTCTCCAGGAGGCTGTGACATCATGCTCCCATTATGCAGCAGGGTCTGGAGCCGGGGAACTGGTTCTAGAACAGCTCTTCCTCTGGGATGAGCAGGTACCTGGCAACAGACCTGCTTAGATTCTGGGGGGATGCAGGCAAGTTGGGGTGGGGCATAGATGTAGCCTGTTGTCTTTCCAGACCACTCAAGGCAACTATGCGACATGTTTTAAAAACTAAAAATGACTTAGAAACGTAGACTACTTTCTACTCCAGGAACCCATGAGCTGAGTGCATCTCGGAGCGCTATTTCAGGCCCCACCGTTCTGATGCTGAGCAATCCAGAAAAATGTCTTCTCTAATCTCGTCCTTATCATTTGCAAAGTGGGCACAGTAACTGCTTATCTTTTTGGAATGTGGCAAAGAACACTGAACTGAAATGTTCACAAGGCATTAAGTCAAGTTTATGAAGTGCTATGTGGAACAAGTAAAGAAATAAATACAGAAATACTTGACTTTTTTTTTTTCTGGAAAGTATTTTATTTTTATGGACTAAGGAAAGGCATCCAGACTCAGTGAAGACTTTTGGACAGTGGGCCATTTGATGTGCACTCCATACTGTCAAGTTCATTCACAAACCCTCTTCAATGTTTGCACACTGAAGAGGTTTGCTGAAACCTGTCTGGTAAACTGCAATATATTAGCAGTTACATGTCCCGACAGAGTACACTGCTTGCTTTTTTTTCATTTATGTGGAGATTTTGCTCGGATCTTAATTCCCTTTGACCTATGGGCCATTGTAGCCCTTCTGGTTTTAATTACATCTGTCTCTGATTAATCCCTTGGCGTTCTTCACCTTCTCTGCTCTCTCTGGCAGGATAGCTGTGTTGCAAAGTACAAATGCCTTTTGGTATGTTTACTTATTTAACTGGTCCCAAATGTAGAGGGGAGATACTTTCAAGAGTTTAGTTCTGGAATTTTCACCTCTCTGAATTTCATAAGTTCTTTCTCCATGTCTTCAGCGAAGCCTTTGGGGAAATGTTTTGTCATTTGATTTTTCTGTGATTAAATGTTTTTCTGTATTTCCTCTATATTGTCTATATTTCTATCAACAGGAAGTCTATCTTGCTCACAACTTGGCTCTTATGTGTAAATAATAGGTTTTGTGTTTCTGCCTTATCTTCGCATGAGGATTTTAGTTAATATCTGTGCCTCATAGGCCAGCATTGCTAGAAACAGCCGCAGGAGGCCTCTGGCTTCCTTGTAACCTGAGTCAGGCCCCTCCTCCCCCATGACCATCGAGCAGAGCAAGAGTGGGTGAGGGTGAGGGTGAGGGGGTGAGGGTGAGAGGACCTGGGCAGAGACTTTAGCTCTGATACGAAGTCCGTATTTAATTCTGGGCAAGTGTTTCAAGGTTTTTCATTAGTAAGACTGAGTGAAGCTATTTATGTCAAAGCCGAAAAGTGAAAAGGACTCTGATTAAAAAGGGGACTTATACAAACATTCATATAGAGACATGCATAGGTTTGAGAACACAGAATCAGGGCACATGTGTGGTTTTGTATGGGTGATGATGTAGGAGATAAACCAGCTTTAAAATTGTTAGAATTTGTCAGGAAACTCTGCCTCTCTTATTGTCTCTCTGTTTCTCTCTGTCCCCCTCCCTTCCTCCCCCTTCCTTCTCCCTGCCTTTCCTCCATTTCTCTCTCTCATACACACACACACACACACACACACACACACACACACACACACACACACACAGAGCTTTGGAATATTGATATGAGAAATTAAATTATCAATTGCATTAGAGGTTAAATTTTTTATTGTTTACAGATGTTATGCTTTATGGAATTTGATAGCAACATTTGTTTAATTTCTATAAATTTACTGAAGAGTAGTCTTACTGTTACATCAACACTACATCTGTCTTCCAATGACTAAGAATTATATTACAGCCATTAAATACTTTTGGATATTTTATTTCTCAAATATTTTTACTGTTGTTCATTTGTCATGATATTATAAAATGATTATACACACACACACTGGATGGTGCTTTTTTGGTCTCTTATTTTGCTGTGGTGGGTTAGAATTTATAATCAAAATGGGTATCTCTAATGTTTTCAGGGAAATGAGGTTCAACAATTATAGATATATCCATGTAACCACCACTCAAAACAAGAGGGAGAACATCTCTATGACCCTAAAAAGTTCCCCAATGCTACTTTGCAGTCAATCCACAGGCAGCCACTTTCTAATTTCAATCTCTGTAGATTCATTTTGTCCATTATGTGGTTTTATGTACATGGGGTTATTTAGTATGTACTATTTTGTGGTTTGACTTTGCTTGTCGACATCATGTTTTTGAGATTCATCCATGTTATTCCTGCCTGTATCAATGGTTTTTTCATATTTGTGAACAGACACACACACACACACAATGTCATCTTTGAATCATGAGGATGAGCATGGTACCCTTTTTAGGTCTTCTTTCATTTCTCCAAGCAATGTTTTAAAATTTTCATAATAGAATATTTTTGATGCTTTTAAATGGTGTTTTTATCTCATTTTAAGAATTGTTTGCTGCTGGTATGTAGGAATATAGGTACTTCTGTATATTGGCCGTATATCCTGTGGCTTCATGGAATTCACTATGCTTCTAGTAGTTTTCTTTTCTCATAGGTTTCATAGGGTTTTCTGTGTACACAATTGTCATCTGTAAATAACAACAGTTTTACTTTTTCTTTTCTAATTTTTGTACCTTTCTTTCTTGCCCTTGCTAGGACTTCCAGTATAATAATATTGAATAGAAGAGGGAAGAGTGGACATCCTTATCTTGGGTCTTATCCTAGGGGGAAAGTGTTCAATTTTATCAACAGTACAATTATAGGTGTAGGTTTACATACATGTCTTTATTGGATTGAAAGGCTTTCTAGTATACAGAGATTTTTTTGGTAATGTTATATTTATTTTTGAGAGACAGAGAGAGACAGAGTGCAAGCCGGGGAGGGACAGAGACAGGGAGACACAGAATCTGAAGCAGGCTCCAGGCTCTGAGTTGTCAGCACAGAGTCTGATGTGGGGCTCGAAATCAAGAACCGTGAGATCATGACCTGAGCCAAAGTCAGATGCTTAACCAATTGAGCCACCCAGGCGCTCCTCGCCTCTTGGTATACAGAGAGATTTTATCACAAGTAGGCATTATCTGCATACGCATTTTTAATGATTGCTTCGTTTCCTGTAAGGGATGGCCTCAGCTTCCTTTTTAGCAGGTGTTTACCTTGTTTATGTAGATTTGCCTCCGATCAAGACCCTGATCCTACCACTTTCATTGATTTCATTTTAGCAGGGCCTAAAAGTCTCAAGGTGTTTTGACATGAACAGCTATTAAGCTAAACATTGCCCACTATGTATAGTTGTTTTTTGAAACTAGATAATCAGACTTTACACTGCTTATTGTACAAACTTGGATTAATCATTTACCAGTTCTTTCACTCCATCCAGTTTTCATTCTTTCACAAGGATATCATTGGAATTTAATAAAATATTTTACTATCAGGTGAACCAACATCAAGGAATCAGCTTAAAGTCAAGGAAATCAGTTCATTCAAGCCTACTGTCTAGGATCATTCAGTTTTCAAAGAGTTAACTGGGAATGTGTCATAAAATTTTACAGTAGGATGACCAAAAGATGGCTTTTGGTCCTGCATTTTTACTTTTGAAGTGTATATGAAAACCCAAGGAATTAAATAAAAATGCCGTGATTTGGAATCTATAAGAAATACCAATAGAAACCTGTGTTATATATTTTTTCCTTTAAAAGAAGACACATTTTCCTGCTCTTTCTACTAAAAACATCTAAAAACAATAATAAGCCTATCACATTTAGTACCTATAGGACACAGTTTGTGGATTTTAAACACAATTTTCCACTAAACCAATTGAGGGCCTCTTGCAGAAAATTTTGGTTACAGGTTTGAAATAGGAAATATAAAAGATGAATTTTTATGTGCCTTCAACTTGAAGAACTCCTACTGGCCTGATTTGGGCACCAAAAGTAATAACATTACAATGGATTGAAATTTAATATTATGTTTAAAATGTTTATATGTTCTAATTACATTTCTTTAAAAAAGCAAAATGCTCATTGGTCACATTTCAATATTGCTAGCTCGCTCATTCATTATTCTGAGGATTTATCACTAAAGCAAACAGTTCAAACATTTACCCTGAATTTCCTATATAAACCACCAAGTAATTGCTTCTCTATAGAACATGCTGGTTAATACAAATAGAAGAAATGATAGAAACAGAATTTTATGGCTCCATAACCCCTAGTGAATAATGGATTTAGGCAATGATCACCCACGGCTACCAAAAACTTTTAAGTGAGATTTTGGTGAGGAATGTTATAATAGTCAGATAAGTGACAATACCTGAGGGACATCTAGGTGGCTCAGTCGGGTAAGCATCTGACTCTTGATTTTGGCTCAGGTCATGATCTCACGGTTCATGGGATCCAGCCCCATGTCAGGCTCACTCTGACAGCATAGAGTCTGCTGGGGATTCTCTCTCCTTCTATTCCTACTCCCCCTCTCAAAAAAAAAAAAAAAAAAAGATGACAATACCTGATCCTACTAATCAATCCTAATATCAA
Organism: Proteles cristata cristata; assembly: GCA_017311185.1. NCBI lineage: Eukaryota > Metazoa > Chordata > Mammalia > Carnivora > Hyaenidae > Proteles > Proteles cristata. The sequence continues at coordinate 202,414 of JAESUZ010000886.1, forward strand.
AAAAGAAAGGCAATCAGATGTTCTGTGTCTTCTGATATAACAAAAGGTACACAGGAAATATTCTTTCTAAACAACTTGAACTACTACACAATTAAGTCTCTAGATCTAGCTACAATTTACAGGAAGTCAGGGGACAAAGTAATGTGTTAAGTGACACCACGAGGATGGCACATCCGGAATGTGGGAAAATTTATAGAAATTGACCTGCTTTCTTAAATAAATAGATGGTACGAAAGAAATAAGAGGTGAAGTGGAAAATAAAAAGGTCGGGGGAGGAAATGAGACCTACAGGACACTGTGTGGCCCTTATTAGGATTGTATCTCATGTAAGTCAATTGTAAAAAGACAGTTTTGAAACAACTAGAGAAGTTTGAACACTGACTAGACATTTGTTGATATTCAGGAATTATTGATAATTTTGTTAAGTAGGATGAAGACATTACAGCTATTTATTAAGTGCCTTTATCAATTAGAGATTAAAAACAGAAGCAGTTTTTGATAAAATATGTCTGTGGAATTTGCTTGAGAATGTTCCAGTGTGTAATGGAGGTAGTGAAAAAAATGTGTGGGAAACATAAAGGGTGGTCATATCATTTATCATCAAAACTGGAACACTTGAGAGTAAAGTCAGTGCTATTCGTAATTGTTCAGGCATAAACAGGCACAAACTAGTTCTGGTCTTGCATGCATGTCTGCTGAGGGCTGTGGAATGCAGCGCTCTGGTCGTACCTTATATTCAAGTTTCTCATGGGGAAGGTCAAGAGGCAGTGCTCCCACACAGCAGCATGAAGGGCCTAGCCGAGGCTGAGATGGCATCTGATGGAAGGAGAGGGTGTGTATGGTTTATAGACTGCTCTGAGCTTGGTTTCTTTTTCTTCTTTCATGCTTGGCCGAAATAGAGATACCTTTGTCTCAGTGAGGAGGCCTAATTAGGAGGCCACCTCAATAGCAATGACTTCTTGTTCACCTTAGGTTAATGGGAATCTGATCTTGGCCATTGGCCCTTTCCTGACCAACAATATCTCTTAGAATCCAAGGATGGCTGCTGAGGAAAGATGCTCCTGGTCCCAATGAAGAAGGCAGCACTGAAGGTCTCCAGGGCTTGTCTTTGATGTGGAGGATCTCAAAGTACCCAGGAACTATATTATTCATTCATTTTGTGTTCATTTCACAAATATTTATTGAGCCTTCTTTAACTGCTTGGGTTTGGGTTAGGCTGTAAGAAAAAGGACACAAATAGAGACTTAGCCTCTGTTCTCAAAGAATTTGTGATCTGATTGGGGCAGATAGGCAAATATATAGACTATTTCCTGTCAAGAATATAAACTTAGAGACATATACTTTATTAGTTCATCCAAACAACATTCCTGAGGATCTATGGAAGGTTGAGCATTTTAGACACAGGAGAACAGTTTTGGGCAAGATGGCCTCTCCCTTTCTTCTCAGAAAGATTGACATCAGGCTTGAGTGGCCAAAAAGGGCTGTGCAGGTAGGTGAATTCTGGGCAGAGTCTAGTTGGAGGAGATAACCAGAGGGAGAAAATGAGGACCAGACATTCAAGCAGAGAGAGCAGCACAGGCCAAGGGACAGAGGCAGAAAAAAACCAGTGCAAATGTCAGAGGAGGAAAAACTAAATTCTCACCCCTGGGTGGCTTCTAGCGTTTCAGCTAACAGCCAAATGTGCTAATTGATTGCTTTATGAGCTGATTATCCATGGACACCAGCTTCTTTCATTGAGTTGTATACAGGCCCAGCTTCCATTTTTACTGAAACTCACATCGAACTCTTGTGCCTCCCACAGTCTGGGCAAGGAGTCAGGAAGAGTAAAACAGGCGTAGGCAGCACTGGACTTTCTGTCATGTTGGCCCAAGCCCTTTAGCTGGCATTGTCTCCAGGGATTTTTCTCCAGGCTGTTGTTGGGCATCAGGGAAATCTAAACATCTTTATAGAAAAATAATTCTTTCTAGTGAAATAGGAACTATTTTCAATTTCATAGTCTTAGACACCAGAGCTCATCCAAAATTATCAAGGGACTCCGTAGCTGGGATGCTCATTTAAAAGCGTTGTTTAAAGCATAGCTATTAAAGCTTGGAATGGGTTGGAAGGGAGGGCTTGGGTTTTATGGGTAACTCTATACGTTGCTAGAGGTGACAGTCACTAAGCAAGTGGCCCCACTAAAATCCATCACTTCCACCACATTACTCCTCCTATGACCTGTGTTTCTATCATTTGTTTCCCAAACTCTTACCCATGGGCTATCTGCCACCTATCTGGTGGCATGAAGATGACATTTTAACCTACAGCAAGACTTAGAAAGAGAATATATTACCATTTGTGTGAGTTTATGTCTTAGGGCCCAGGCTTTTATATCTTGAAAGTTTAGGAAAAACTGCAGGCATGATCTTAGGGTAACATTTTCCCTATTGTCACCAAGGAAACACAAGGAACTAGACCAATTCCAGTTTCTACGCTGACATACAAAAAGGTCAGCACTCTCATCCTCACCACAAGCAAAATTATGAAGAAAAAAATGTATCTTCTTAAATCCATTAGAGATTTGGAGATCACTGGGCAAAATTATGCTTCCAAAGTTGGAGAAAGAGGTGAATATAGAAGACCACAGCTTACTGGGAGCTGGGAATGGGGGATCCTATATAATAAGAGGAAGATGACAGCTGTAAGAGCTGCAGGGCCCAGACTTTATTCAAGAAGGAGTTTCTAGGGAAACCAAAGGCAACAGTGGAGATAAAAACAAGGACACTAGAGGAAAGCGAAGCTTTATACAACTACAGCAACCATAAAGAGTAAAGAGCATCATTCTTAATCAGACAAAAATAAACCCTCACACTGTCAGCCTCAGTCTCAAAGATACAATACACAATATATGACTTGCAACAGAAAACCCCAAGGCATGTAAAGGCAAGAAAGTACATCGTAGGAAGAGCCAACACAAACAATAGAACCAGACTCAATTATGACACGGATTTTGGAATTATCACAGCATGTATTTAAAATCACAATGATTAAAATACTTAGAGCTCTAGTGGAAAAAGTGGACAACATGCAAGAACAGATGGGTGAGGTAATCAGAGGGATGGAAACTTTAAGAGAAAAATTCATAGGAAATTGTAGATATCCGTACATTAAAAAAAAAAGACAAACACCTTTGATGGGCTCACTGGTAGGCTGGACATGGTCATGGAAAGATTCAGTGAGCTTGAAATATGCCAATAGAAAACTTCCCAAACTGAAATGCAAATGGAAACAAAAATAACAATAATAAAAGAGGAATGAAATACCCAAGAACCGTGAGACCAGTGAAAAGGTGGAATAGATGCATAATGGGAGCACTAGAGGGGATAGAAGAAATGAGCAAAGAAATATTTAAAGTGATAATGGCTGAAAATTTTCCAAAATTAATTACAGACTCCAAACCACAGATTCAGGAAGTTTAGAGAACACCAAGCAGGAAAAAGACCCAAACATTTATACCCTGGTATATCATATTCCAAGAGAAAGAGATAATCTTGAAAGAAATCAGAAGAAATAGACACTATCTATGGAGGAACAAGGATAAAAATTATATGAGACTTCTCTTCAGAAACCATTCCAGTGCAGGATGAAATATTCAAAGTGTTAAAAACAAATCAGTCTGGAATTCTGTCTCCTGCAAAATTATCCTTCAAAAGTGAAGGAGAAATAAAAGACAAACAAGATTTTGTCTCTGGGGCACTTGCCTGTATAAATGCTACCAGAAGGAAAATGATAGGTCAGAAACTCAGATCTGTATTAAAAAAAAAAAAAAAAAGGAAGGACAATAGGGAAGGAATAAGTGAAGGTAAAATAAAAACTTCTATTTAAAAAATGTTTAATTGCTTTAACATAAAACTGTTCAAAATAATTATAGGAACACTGCATTGGGTATTTATAACTTACAAAACAGGGACTACTACTTTAAAAACAGGGACAGGTAGATTAAAAGTAAGGGGATGGGAAAGAGATACTATGCTGACAAAAAAGCCTGACGTGGGGCTCGAACCCACGAACCATGAGATCGTGACCTGAGCCGAAGTCGGACGCTTAACCGACTGAGCCACCCAGGCGCCCCTGGCCTGATTATTTAAATAGGAAATACCGACATACCTTAAAAACCATAAGATGCAAATGCTGTCATCGATACAGTACAAACATTTTAGTGCTTGTGCTAAAATATTATTTATCATCTGTAGTAAGAATGTGATGATTGCAAAGGAAGAATATAGGTTCAGTAACAGTAAATCATGTCATTCTGTTCCCAGGGAGCAGAGGAAAGCTTTGAAAACACAAAACCAGGTCCCTCCACTCCCTTCCAGAGATGCTTCCAGCAGCTCCTTGTGCTTAGAGCATAGGGACTAGACTCTCCCAGGCCCAGCTCACCTCTTCTTAGCCCACGCTGTTCTTTTTCACATTTTATGCCACCTGCCATCCTGGCCCTTCAGGTCCCTAGAGTGCTACGGCTTCCTGCTGGAGTCCTCTGCTAACTCCTTAACTTCTGGATCTTGGCTCATAATCACTTCCTCAGGGACGATTCTCTGTCTCGGGCAAGGCTCCTCCCCCACCTCTGTGTTCTCATGATTTGAAAAACAAAGAGCAAATTTGTCAGAGGGCAGTTATATATGCCAACCCATTTCCCCATGTCAGCTCATCAAATCCTGTAAGGAAGGTACTGGATCCTCCATTTTATAAATGGAGAGATGGAGTCTTAGAGAAATGCAGTCACTGGCCTAAGATAGCACGGCTGGCAAGCAGCAGGGCCAGGATCCAAATCAGAAGGTAGTGCCTATACTAAAAGGGAGAAAGATGATTAGTTTAATGAACCTGTTGCCTCCACTCTGAAAGGGGGGCACGGGTCTGTCATGGTCATAGTTGTATCCCCAGTACCCGGCAAAGACTTATTTAGAGAACTGTACAGTGTAGTGCTTCTAACCAGAGAGGAGCATCCCTTCAACCTGGCCCTGACCTGTCCAACCTGCCTCCCCACCTCCTTCCCTTCCCTTACCCTTCCCTTCCCTCCTCCTTTCTTTTCTTCCTCCCTCCCTCCCTCTTTCCTTCCTTCCTTCCTTCCTTCCTTCCTTCCTTCCTTCCTTCCTTCCTTCCTTCTTTCCTTCTTTCTCTCTCTCTCTTCCTTCCTTTCTTCCTTTCTTTCTTTCTTTCTTTCTTTCTTTCTTTCTTTCTTTCTTTCTTTCTTTCCTTCTACAAACTCAAAGAACACATTTACTCCTCAGAATTTTCTTGAAAAAATTAAACTTCTATATATTTAAATTTTTTTAATGTTTATTTTTGATAGAGAGAGAATGAGTGGGGGAGGGACGGGGGAGATACACAATCTGAAGCAGGCTCCAGGCTCTGCACTGTCAGCACAGAGCCTGATGTGGGGCTTCAACTCACAAACTATGAGATCATGACCTGAGTTGAAGTCAGAGGCTCAACCAAATGAGCCACCTAGGTGCTCCAGAAGTGTGTTCTTTTCAATATTACTTGTAGAAAGATATATAACTTGTTTAGCAGCTCGGCCCTAACATTTTGATTAATAACAATGTCAGCACAGAGGAAGGATTCAGGAGACAACCACAGTACTGTGTTTTGACCCTCTCAATCAAAATTTTTATCAAGGAATGGCATCAATAGAAGGAATGTATATGAAGTTAAATATTAAGAGAAAAATAGGATGAGGGGATCAGGATTCAAAATTACCATATAAAACAGGAACAAATATAAAGTCCCTGGTTGGAGAATCTCTAAGACAATGCCCTGCCTTAGTGATTTGCTACGAGGACTCAGAGCACTCAGTGTATTGTACTAATGTCTATGATTTATTACAGTGAAAGGATACAAAGCAAAATCAGCAAAGAGAAAAGACTCATGGGCAAAGTCCAGAGGTAACCAGACACATGCTGCTATGAGTCCCCTCCCAGTGGCATCACACAGGATGTGCTTACTTCTCCTGGCAATGGATTGTGACAGCATGCGTTAAACATCTACCAGGACGCTCATTACAGAATCAGTGCCCAGGGTTTTTATTGAGAGCTGGCGATGTAGGCACTTTTTGCCTAACATGTTCCAAAATTCCACACCCCTGGAAGGAAAGTGTGTGTTCAGCGTAAACTATATTGTCTGCACAAACAGTTTAGACACAATGAGCTGTTCTTGTCAGGGAATGGTGGGAACCCTCCCAAAATCCAGGTCCCCAGGCTCTGGGCAAGGACTGACTCTGTAAGCAGGCCTTTATAAGAATAACAGTCTCAGGCTTGTTCTGTTACCTGTTTTATGCACTGGTCTACATTAAGATGAGCACAAATTCATTATCCACAAGTACAAGTGTGGACAGTGATTGACAGGAGTTCAAATAACACAGATACAATCTCAAGTGTGGAGCTTGAAGTATGATGGATAGAACTTGGTTTGGGAGTCAAAAACATCTGAGCTCAAATAGTGCTTGATCACCAACCAACTAGGAGCTCTTTTTTAACTACTTGAGTGTCAACTTCCTTGTCTATAAAATGTGATGTTAGTAATAGTCATTAATCTTGAGAGTTATTGTAGGGCTTACAGATAAATTATGTAAGGGATCTAGCACTCAATAAATGGTAGCTAATACTATTAAGCTTAATATTAACCAAAATTGTGATGTGATTGGTACAAAATAACTCATATTTGGGCTTACTGTGGGAGTTGGAAGCAGATTTTAATCAATAGTTGGAAACCATTTCCAACACACAAGCCATTAAATTGTTTAATGGTATAATCCATACCAGGTGGAAATCTCTGGTGGCTAGTGAAGTCCAAAAGATCATTAGTGTCCATTGGATCTGTAAAAAGTGTTCTTGATTTGGAATGGAGATTATATCAGGAAACTCCATAAGGTACTGGCAAGGTTGAACATGAAGTATAAAAATCACATTGAAATAGGACTCAAACTTAAAGCAGTTTTAGGAAGATGAGATGATAAAGACTCCAATTGGCTAAAATAAAGAATATTTTAATGGTAACTAGATTTGTCCAGCATCAGAATGGAAGACAACTGGAAGTAGTGAGTTTTGTGATGTGTTCAAAGGGAAAGCAGATGCCACATCTGGCAAGAACATTGTAAAAGAGATTCCTGTATGAAGGGGAATGAGGTTGTATTCTTGAGAAATCCTTTTAGGTATGGCAGAGAGAAAATCAGTCATTTTTGCCTACTCAGCGTCCCTTTGTGCTCTTCTTAACAATAGCATGACAGTTTTCCAACTCCCATGCTTTGTTTATGATGTTTAATGCCAGGATTTGATCCCTTGCAGTGTGGGGATCCATGTGACTCAGACTTGACAAATCAGAGTACTGACTGCTCTTGCTGTGGTGATTGGTCCAGAGGTGGGCCCATGGGCCCAGGTAGGCCAATGAGAACCCTCATGGCATTTAAGCTGGTGCCACTGGTGAGATGTATCTCCTACTGGCTCATTGGGACAGCTGAGGAGGTGGCCTATAAATCAGTCCTTTGGGACTAATTTGCCACCTGACAGAAGAACCCTACTGAGAATGCACCACCACAGAGGAAACAGAAACTAGAGACAAATACAAGAAATTAGCAAAACTGTCCTGATCATGTTTTTTGAGGAGATCCTAGATCCAACAATTCTTCCCAGGTCTATAAGCAAATAAAACCCTACTTTATTTATTTATTTATTTATTTATTTATTTATATTTTTAAATTTTCTTTGCCTAAAGTGGTTTGAATTCGTTTTTGGTTAAATGCAACCAAATGAGCCTTACTAATATATATGTTATTTTAGTTGCCAAAAGGATATAGATATTTTATGAAATGAAGTATATCTGCAAGCTTCTTCTCATTCCAGAGGATGCATCCCATTCATAAATACAGTAGGACTAGCCAAGGTTGGTACTCAAAATTATATGCCAGAAGATTCTGCACTGTTGTTAAAGATGAGTTGCCAATTTACCTTGAAGTGTCTCAGGAACCAATCAGAACAGGAAAAGAGCATTATTTATAACATCAACCAGAGAAGACCAGCTGCAGTGTTCATGTAATACAGTGACTGGGGATGCTACGTATTTCTCTTATGGGTCTTGGTGAGGAGCTCACATTCTTACCAGTCCCCTAGAGCAAGAACAATGAACAGATGCTTCCTATGGCTCTTTGTGATACCCTCACCCTAAACTGGGCATCACAGAAAAGCAAAGGGAAATGAGATCCCATCTGTACAATGTCAAAGCCACTTGGTGCATTTCAATGTCTAGTCACTGAGCACAGTCTGCATCTCTGACAATCTGGCCTTACTAAAGGGAAGAATTGGTCAAATTTAGGAGACTGAATGGGTCCTCTATCCCTCAGGCTGTACTCCCTGAGTGGCAAAACCTCTAGATCTGGATGTGCAGGCTTATCCCTTTACATGTTTTTTTCAGATGAGGGATCAGTGCTGCACAACAAGATGGCATAGAGCTACATGCCAGGAGGAAGGTATGCCTTTTCCTCAGTCGTGCAAAGGCCAGTCTCCCCCAATAGCCAAATCATGAAAAATAAGAATGAAGGTTAGAGGTCTCAGAGATGCTGATTTCCAAACTTATTAGAAAGCTACAACAATTGAAACATTATGATTCTGGAGAAAAGGGAGTCCTATAGGCCAAAGGGATAGAATAGGGATCCCAGAGATAAACCTTCATATATAAGGTCATTTGATTTTTGTCAAGGAAGCCAAGGTCATTCAAAGGGAGAAAGGATAGTCTTTAACAAATGATGTTGGGAAAATGGATATCCAAATGCAAAAGAAAGAAGTTGAATGCTTACTTTATACCATATACAGAAATTAAATCAACATGGAACAAAGACCTAATGGTAACAGCTAAAACTGTAAAACTCTTAGAAGAATGTATGAGGGGAATCTTCATGGTATTAAATTTGGCCATTATTATTATTATTTTTTAATTTAAATAAAGGCGCACCGGGGCGGTTCAACCCAGTTGGTTGAACATCTGACTTCTGCTCAGGTCATGACCTTGTGGTTTGTGGGTTCAAGCCCCATGTCACTCTCTGTGCTGACAGCTCAGAGCCTGAAGCCTGCTTCAGATTCTGTGTCTCCCTCTCTCTCTGCACCCCGCCCCCCATGCTTGCCCTGTTTCTCTCTCTCAAAAGTAAATAAATAAACATTAAAAAAATAGATTTGGCCATGATGTCTTGGATCTAACACCAAAAGCACAGGAGACAAAAGTAAAGTCAGATAAATTTGGCTACATAAAAATTTAAAATTTCTTTGCAACTAAAGGACAAAATCAACAGAGTGTAGGCAATCTACAGAATGGGAGAAAATATTTGTAAATCATACAAGGAATTAATTCTGGAACATATGAAGAACTCCTTCAACTCAACAACAGAAAACTAAAAACCCAATAAAATAGGCAAAGGATTTGAAGATACACAAATGGCCAATAAACTTATGAAAAGATGCTTACTATCACTAATAATTCAGGAAGCGCAAATCAGGACCACATGAGGTACCACCTTACACTCGCTGGGATAATGATTGTAAAAAAACAACGCAAAAACAACAACAACAACAAAACCCCCAAAAAATAAGAAAATAGCAAGTGATGGCATGGATGAGGAGAAATTGGAACCCTGTGCATGTTGGTGGGAATGTAAAATGGTACAGTTACTATGGAAAATAGTGTGGCAGTCATCAAAAAATTAAAGATAGAATTATCGTATGATTTAGTAATCTTACTTCTGATTCCATATCCAAAAGAACTGTAAGCAGGGTCTGGATGATTCCCTCATGTTCACAGCAGTATTATTCACAATAGCCAAAATGCAGAAGCAGCCCAAGTGTTCATCCATAGATGAATGAGCAAACAAAATGCTGTATATACATACAACAGAATATTACTCAGCTTTAAAAATGAAGGAAATTCTGACACATATTACAACATGGCTGAAGCTTGAGGACATCATGCTAAGTGAAATACACCAGTCAAAGAATGACAAATATTGTATAATTCCACTTTTATGAGGTGTTTAGAACAGCCTAATTCATAGAAACAGAAAGTAGAATGGTGGTTGACAGGGGCTACGGGGGAGGGAGATGAGGAGGTGTTTAATAGTACAGTTTCCATTTTCCAAGATGAAGAAATTCTGGAAATTGATTGCACAACAGTGTGAATATACTTAACATTAGTGAGCTGTACACTTAAAAATGGTTTAACAGAATCAGTGGTATGTTATGCATTATGTTACAATTAAAAAAAAACCAAGGTACAGTTTTCTTTCCAAGCTATAGTTTTGCAAAGCTATATCCACCCACTGAGCCTTCTGTGTCTAGTTTTTACAGAGGTGTCGTGGAAAATAGTTGTGGCTCTGCATACATGGTAATGGCATTGTGGACAAATGTTGAGGAAAAAGTTGAGGTTATAATAAAGACTTGGAGCAAAATTGATGTGTGTCCCAAAGAATATTTGATCCAAATATTCAGAAACACAAATGGTCTGCCTCATCTTGAGTAAAACTACAGTGTCTGAAAAGACTTATTCCTGGAAAGAAGATCATTCAATCTTCACACAGAAGTAGAACAAAGAAATGCATTTGAGCAAGAGTAAGAGAGCAGTCCTGATAATATGCCTGAAACACCGGACAAATAGGTTCAAGGCCTCCAAGTTCAGAACTGTAAAATGCAGCCACAGTGATTCCAGAAATGTTCTGAGTAAGTATTTGCAGTCACCCAGCATGACCATAAAACTTTCCAATAAGTTACCCAGAAAATGATTAATTTTAAGCAATGTTATTTCTAATGAAACTTCCAAGATAAATTAGTTGCAAAAATGTACCTTCAGTTAACTAAATGAATTGTCCTATAGAGACTGAGTGTTAGGTAGGAGTCAATTAACTGTTGGCAGGTGGCTAATTTGGAGGTGAGAATTGATCTTAATTCATTCTTAGATGCCATGTCTGGTGGACTGTCGGACATCACCAAATTGATGACTATTCATGAGAGAATAGTTACAGTTTCTCTAAAAAGACTTGGGAAAAACTTAAAGCAAAAGTAATACAGAACACATTCCTCTTTTACCATATCATAAAATGTTATTTTGTTGATAATATTCCCATAGAACACATTTGTTCCAAAGACCTTAAAGAAAAGTTTAATGTCTAAGCATCGATGATTAGGGATTTGATACTAAATGCTCAGTGGAAAGACATTATTGAAGGACATTGATTCTTCCTCATTTTCCCATTTATAACAATTCTGATCAAGTATGCCACATGATTCCTTTTTAAAAACCTAGCAAGTGGAAAGAACTATGACTGCTACTGGCTAAGAAGTTGTTACATAAGAAGAGTAAAGAGAATTTTGCCAACAGATGTGAAAACATATGGTTCTGAAACAGACATATGCATATTGATGGGGTTTAGTGTGAAGTTGAATGAGAGGTAAAAGGTGCCTTGGTTATTTAGAACCCAGGGCTGATTGGGTAATCATTTGGAAAGGACAGAAAGAGGTATAGGACCCTATCACATGCCAGATTTAAATCAAGTTGATTAAGGTTTTAAATATGAAACCTGAAAGCATCATGTCCCGAAACAATATAGGTGAGTCTATATTATCTTGAGGAGAGCATGGCATTTCTAAACATTGCCCCTAAGGCAGAACTCACAGAGGGTTTGAACGCTTTGAAAGATTTTACACATAAAATACACAGATCAGCACACATTCCGTGCAAATACCCGAGGAACAGTCACAGAACAAACTCCGATTAGGACACAGAGGACGTTTCTGTTGGTTGGTTGGTAGGGACAGCAAATCCCCAACAGAAAAACAAGGATTCATATCCATGGACTTCAATACAATTATGTAGTTTTAGAAAGAAAGAAAATACATCCACTCCCATCTCCCCCAGTGCCCTCCAAACCCTGGCAGAAAAACAAACAACCTCCCACCCCTCAAATAATCCTCACTTTATATCAAATGTTTGGTTTAAAGTAAAAATCAAAAGTGAAACGGGAAGGGCCATCCACTAGAGCAGCAAACTGGCCCATCTTTGGGCTCAGCCAACACATCACTGCCAGGACCATTTCACAACTTTCAAAGCTTTTAGTGAATCTTAATACAAAATGGAAGTCAGGGCATGTAAGTCTTTTAATCGTTTTCCTCCTCACATAACTAATGAAACCCCAAAGAGAACAAAAGCCTTCAAAGCCGAGTGGGTTCAGGTAGGGTGGGTCATCGACTGATGTGGGGTTTCAGAAAATGTTGAGACAATGAGAAAGAAATGGGAGCATGTAAGCATATGAAAAAGAGAGGGAAGCCATCTTTTTTGTGACTTTCTGTCACAAAGGGGCTGTGACAAAAGTGGGAACCCCTCATGCTAATAAGTCCCCAAGGCCTCCCAAGCTCTCAGCACCCTGCCTCTGAGAAATCATGGCAGTTACCTTAGCACACACAGTTTTATTCCTCCTTCACCCCCAATTATAGAATGAATGGCTGCCTAGCACTTATCCATGAGCCAACAAATAAAAACTAAACCATGAGAATTGTTTTGAAGAAGAGGCAAACGGGGAGGCTGAAACATTGATATGTGGGTATTGGCCCCTCAGGTCAGAGCCGCCTTCACTTAGAGACCCCCCTGCACAGGCTCATCCCCTACCCCAGATGTCATTCCAAGGATGAGAACAGAGAGGGTGTCTGAGGGACTTAGCCTTTCTACCCCCACTCCCCCAAAGACTTTGTTAAGTAAAAGATCAGAATGCATTAGTTTCAACACAGATGATTGTTTTTCTCAGTCACCAGTGGTTGGGGCTCATGAAGGAGGCCAGCTGAACTACAGACAAAAACAAGCAGTTGTAGTGAATTATAAAGGGTGAGCCTGCCGCATGTGGACCCATCTAAATGTATGCCTCCCACATCTGCACACAGGCTTCTGAGCACCCATCTACACAGCCTGGTGCCCCTGCTACTTTATGGCCTCTAATCTCCAGTTAACACTCAAAAGCTGTCTGGCTTATCTTTTCTTTCTTCCCTGCAGCTATATTGAAAGGTATCCCTCTTTTTCCAAGAGATTCATGCTTACTGGCCTTGCATCCAAGGTCACCACCCTTCCCGTCCTATGACAAGATCCCTTTTTGTCTTCCCATCCTTTGAAATCATGACTTACACTATAGCTTCTTTCCCCCTCGGTCTCCTATTAATGTCCATTTTTCTACCTCCAAACCTGTGCAATTTTCACAGGGGCCAGGAGTTGCTCTGAGGCCCTGTTTCTCCCCAGTAGGGGTCCGGACACTGGCCAAGCAAGGTTGGTAGTGGAAAAGAATCCAACCAGCCTGAGTAGCCTTCACTGTTGGAGACAGTGCACTTGCTATAAAAATGGAGCTCTGAGACTTGTCCCCAGGCCTGCTTCCTACTAATCAGATTGTTTTTGAACAATACCAGGGAATAGGGAAACCAGAGAATGTGTTTCCCCTTGGGCGTTAAAGCCTAAGGCCTGAGCCCCAGAAATCCCTCATCTGTGATGCACACACCTTGAACAGCACCTCTTCTTGTATTTCCTTCATAGGTTGGGAGATGGGCAGGGACTTCCGCTTCTGTCCCTGTCCCTCTCTCCTGAGATATGCTCAAAGATGAGGGGGCTCAGGTGTGTGATCACCTTGAATATGGAGATAGACTGACTGCGGAATTTCTGCCAGGGAGTGGAGCCTGGAGATGTATGCGTTCCGTCCACTAGTCATTCGTGTACGATATTCACTTCATAGCAGTTATCTCTTCATATACATAGAGAATAAATAGCCTTTTGCTTTTCTTTTTTGAGGAAGACAAGCTGATTTGTGGAAAGAGAGATCACTAAGAGCAGAAGAGAGTGGAAGGGCCTGGGAGGCGCTTTCCAAGAGCTCGGTCAGGTGAGGGGCACAGCAGGAAATGGGAGGTGCCCACAGCTTCAGGAAGCTCCAGTTTAGCGTCCCTGCGTGTTCAGTAAGAAGAATGGATATCACTGTACTCAGCTTCTGGCTCTTTTGTTTTCCCGAAAAAGGTTATTATCTCAGGAGAAGCAAACGTTGATTTCAGGAAATTATTGACCAGACGCTTTTATCTGGATCTGTTTCTCTCTTATCATATTTTGAATTTGAAAGAGTAAATTCATTAAAAGCAAGAGCTTGGGCTGCCTGATGGAAATTGTTATTAGAGGTTGGATGAGATCATCAAGGACAGTACCTGGGGCTATCTAGAGAGATGTGAATGAAAACATCAGATTGCTATCCTAGAGGATGGGAAAAAAGGACGTGGAAGGTCAGGGCACAAAGCTTTGAGATCGATTCACAGTATGTGGATAGAAAGCACCACCAGAGTCAATCCCATAAGGCATTGGGAATAAAGCAAAGCAAACCCTTATTTGACATCTTCTTCTTCTTCTTTTTTTTTTTTTTTAAGGAAATATATTCTTCTGTGCTGGTAAAAATGTCCTATATCCATACTAATACAGTAGCCAGGAGCTACACGTGGCTCCCGAGCATGTGAAATGTGACCAATTGGCAAACCTGACTGAGCTGTGATAGGGAGATGGGCAGGGTTGGGCCAAAGCCTTTCTTAAGCGATTGTATTTCAGCTGCTACCTGAAGTGTCAGCAGGTGCTCTCCAGAAGAAGGAATGAGAACGTGCCAGGAAGGGAACTCATTTGGGGATCTGAAAGACCACTATGACTGGAGACGGGAGATAGTTGAAGGATCTGGAGGCAAGGAAAAGTCACAGAGAACTTGGAACACACTCCAGAATTTTGGCACTTTATGCTAAGGGGTTTTTGGTGGACTTTGCCCCTGAAAACACACATGTGTCCTAAGAGCCTGCAGAACCACTGACAGGAGCATATCCTCTTTTCCAGCTGTGGCTGCAGGCAGGGGTGATGGGGAGGTTAGCCAGGATTTGGGCAAGGGCAGTGTAGGACAACAGTGGTGTCCATCTGTCCCAGCCAACTTGGTCTGTCACTAAAAGCCAAGTTTAATCCCATAGAGCCTGCCTTATTTGGGCTTGCTGTAGACTCTTCCCAGATGTGGTCTGCACCCAGGGTCATTACTTACTAAAAGGCAATGGGCCCCTTCGAAAGCACATGAGTGATGAAAGAGTATGGATATGTGGTGACAATTTTGCGGCAAATAACCCCCACAGAATCTGGTCTCCACTCACCTCTGACTGAACAGAAAGGAAATATAAGAAGACGGTTTTAACTATCTTGCATTTACCCAACATGGACTGCCAAGGGCATTGCATCTCAGTGTTATCAGAAACCCCAGCTTTTCAGGGTGTTCTGCACAGTTCTCCACTGCAGAAACATGGGACTGAGAGCTTCCATGGTCTGGGTTCCACATCCACTCTGTGGTTTTGTGAAGAATTCAGAAACCTTAGGATCTATTCAGCTCTCCAGACCTGCCCTGGTGAGAGAGAGCTGCGAGCATTCTAGTCTGCAGTCACTGCATGAAACTCGCATTTTAACAAAAAACTACTTTTTAGCTTAAGTAAGGAGACAGATTTATACTAACCAAATTATTTGAAATGCAAATTTAACTGGACATTCTGTATGTAAGGCAGCCCTATGTGTGGGTGGCATCTCATTGGCACGTGGGGGATGGGGAAAGGCTTCTGGGAAAGGTTTGCAATAGAACTGGCATATCTGGGGATAACTTGAATGACTGCAGGGTTTTGCAGTCTTGTGGCTCTGAAATAAAACCCCAAAGAATGGCAACATAGTGGACAGAAGCATATACGGAGTTCAGCAAGCCTAGCTTCGAACTTCCATCATTGTTTGAACTGGTGCAAGTTCTCTGAGACTCGAGTTTCTTGTTCACAATGAGGACTAATACTTGGTTATGGGAGTTGAACTAATGACTGAAGATAACTTATGCCAAGGATGTGGCACCTTATAAACATGTGAATTTTTACAAATACAGTGTGACTAGTGGCTCAGCCAGTTAAGCACCAGACTCTTGATTTCAGCTCAAGTCATGATTCCATGGTTTGTGAGTTTGAGCCCCATGTTGGGTTCTGTGCTGACAGCACGGAGCCTGCTTGGGACCCTCTCACTCCCTCTCTGTCTGCCCCTCCCCATTTGCACTCTAACTCTCTCTCAAAAAAGAAATAAATAAACAAAAAAATACAGTAGGACTGCTGAAAATCCTCCCAAGGGAAGACTAACATGATTGAAGAGAATAGGTCTACAACAAAACTGAAGGCCAAGTGAAGCCTGCTGGGCAGCTGTGGGGAGGGCTAGAAGGGGTGTCCCGGGTGCAGGCTGCCTTGCCCAGGGGCCATGGAAGGTGCCTCTAGTTTGCTGCTGTGCATTTCTACCAGCAGGCTTCCCTGCATCTCCCAGGACATTACAAAGGCTTCTTTTCTAAAATAAAAGAATTTTATTTAGACAGATGTATTGAAAGGCATTGAAGATAGTTTGTATTTTAGGAAGTTAAAACATCGATCTATTGCTTACTTTAATTTAATACGAAATCAGAAACAAAAGAGTTTACTATGTCTATCCAGTGATGAAGATAATCTGGAGTTGTAGAAATAGGGTAAGGTTTATTTTTTTATTTTTTAAAAATATTTTTTAATGTTTATTTTTGAGAGAGAGAGAGAGAGAGAGAACACCAGCAGGGGAGGGTCAGAGAAATAGGGAGACACACAATCCGAAGCAGGCTCCAGGCTCCGAGCTGTCAGCACAGAGCCGGATGTGGTGTTCGAACCCGTGAACAGCAAGATCTCTTGGGGCGAGCCCAAGTTGAACGTTCAATTGATTGAGCCATCCAGGCACCTGAGGTAAGGTGTGTAGAAGGCATCTCAGTAAATGAGCTTTATGGATGGGTTACACTGTGTACACAGCTCTACTGAGAGGGGCACCGAGGAGTGGAGAAGGAAGACCCCGTTGTGGCACAGGTGCTGAGTGGTCCTTCTGCATCTGTGTGGCGTTTTACAGTGTGTCCACAAGCTCTTTGGCATGGTTCCAAAAGTGAACCCTGAGTCTTCTCTCCTTAAGTGAAATCAGGAATTAATGACTCACTTTCAACAAATAAATGGGGCAGAGGTGATGGTGTATCAGGCTTCCAAGACTAGGTCATAAAACACCTTGCCTCCTCCTCCTCTCTCTGGGGTCACTCGCTACAGGGGACGTTGGACATAGTGTAAGAACATTTAAACCTACAGAGAAACTCACAGGAAAAGGAACTGAGGCTTCCTGCAAGCAGCCACGTGAAGGAGACATCTTGGAAGCAGATTCCCCCATTGTAGCTGAGCCTTCAGATTACAATAGCCTCAGACCCTGACTCAGAACCACGCTGCTAAGCTGCTTTCAGATCCCTGACCATCAGAAGCTCTGTGACATGATAAATGCTTGTTGTTTTAACCTGCTAAATTTGGAAGTGATTTGTTAAGTAGCAGTGAGTAATTAATACAAAGAACAATAATAGCTAAAACATATTGGGTGCTTAGTATGTGCCAAGGTCTCTTTTAAGCATTTACACATGTTAACTGTTATTTTCTCTATTTCGCAGATTGAGAAAATGAAATGCAGAAAAGTTATATAACTCGCGCAGGTAAAGACATGGTAATGACCTAAAGATACGTAGAATCTTTTTCCATCTGTGATTTCTCATACACATGTTTATTTTACTGCTGTACTGTCTGTTTCTTTACTAGATTGTAAGTCCCACAAGGTCAGGGAAGGCATTCTACCCATATCATTGGAACCTAACAGAGTACTTAGGACACAGTATGCCTAAAATAAATATTTGGATAGATTGAATAAATGGATGATGAAGAAGTAATTTAAAAAATCATTACATATCAGCTCTTTGCCCTAGAAACTTAAGCTTTTAGGTCTAACACAGAGCCATATATGGGAACTTCACTGTTGGGTAATATTAGTGTGTCTTTTCACTTAGAATTGAAAAATTGGACTTTATTTTGTTGCCAATTTTAGATGGTGCACAATGCCTCAAATCTAACCCAGAGATCCACTGTTTCACAAATGTGCACTTAAATCCAAGGAAAATTGGAAATAACCTAAATACCCAACAATAAAGTTTAATAAATTATGCACTTCAGTGTAATGAAATTTTATGCAAGCTCTAAAATTATAAAACTATGTTGAATCAAGAGAAATATTTCAAACAATATTGAATGAAAATAGCAGGAACAAAGTAAATTTTAGGTAAATTCATGTTATATATATTACGCAATTTTTAAAATAATGAAGCGTATTTATTTATATTCCATGAAGTGAACTCAGAGACATATTTCTAAGTTTTAATGTTAGTAACATATTGATAGTATTGTGCAAAATGATATTTTTAGTTAAGAGCAAAGAAAATTCCCTTTCCAAGTATGGCTCCTAACCTAAGTGACAGTAAACACTGAAAGAATATTTTACAAGAAGCTTTGCTTTTGTGTGCAGAGCTTGAGGCAAGCTTGGCATGTCAATGAACATGGTACATCATGCCAATGGCACCACATGTCAATGAGCACGTGACCCAGCACAAAGCAACATCAAGTGGATATTAGCAGATTCCAGCAGTGGACAGTCCAGATGGCAAAGCCCAGGCGATGATATATCTGTGGAAAGGGAGGATATGGAGGAGGAAGGAAAGAAGAAAGAGCCAGACTCTGCCCTTCTAGAAGTAGAGCCTGGAGACTGGCTGAGGAAGAGGAGCTGATCGATTTCTACTGGGGAACTGCTCCACGTGGGTGTCCATGGGGCATCAGGTACCGGTGGCCAGGAGAAAGCAGATTTGAGTTGCTGCATCTCTGCAGAGAGGGCGGACTGGCCACACAAGAAGTGAACACTGCTCCTGGATTTCTGCCTCCAGTGCTCACCAGGCACTTCCTCTACCAGGCACCATTAGGGACTGTGAATTCTCAAACTGCCCCTGACCTATGAGCAGTTGAGTTCTTAGCAAGGAGATTCAGAGGCATCAGAGTGGAGGAGGTGGGGCATCATGACACCTGTGCTCAGGTCCATGGCACATTCGTTCTGGAGTGGTTCAGGTCCTGGTCTCTGCCTACAGCAGGCTGAGCCAGCGCTACCCAGGGCACCCAGGCTGCCGGCACAGAGCTTAGTGGGGGTCCTGGCAGCCCTGGGCAGATGGAGGTGAACAAAGGACTCAAGCCAGGGATAGTGGCCTTTACTGATTTATTTTTTCCAAAAGTAGCTGTTCTTGATGGGTAAGAATAGTATTAACGAAAGGCAGGAGACAAAAAGAAGTGTTTGATGGAGGTGTGGTGGAGAGGAGAGA
Source organism: Proteles cristata cristata (assembly GCA_017311185.1). NCBI lineage: Eukaryota > Metazoa > Chordata > Mammalia > Carnivora > Hyaenidae > Proteles > Proteles cristata. Next base: position 221,702 of record JAESUZ010000886.1, read on the forward strand.
ATGGGAAGGGAGGGGTGAGAGGGCGTCCTCCCCGCCGCACTCACTGCTGGCCGCTTTACAGTCTCTGTTGCCATCATCTTCCCTCTTTGTAACCCAGGACTCTGATATCAGGCTAGACAGTGATTATTTGATTTGGTCATTATAATGAGTTGTGTGGGAGTCGGGGGCTGACAGATGTGGCTTAGGAAGAACAGCTGTCTCATGACAAGATCAAAGGGCCAATGAGGGTATGGTGCTGAATTTGAGCTGGACTAAAAAGTGCATGCCCACCTGGCCTGCTTTGAGCCCCACATCCCAGGGTCCAGGGGTGCACACAAGGGTGGGCTTGCTGCCTGGGGTGACCAGGACCAGAAAGAGCCATAGGGTGATGCCAGGACTCTCCCCTTGAGCATCTCAATCATAAAGTCAATATTGAAAATCAGGAGCTGGGAAGACCTGGGATGGAGCAGCTAATGATGAACAATGGCCACAAACGTAAAAGGAAGGAAAACGCATCAGTTTCAAGCTTTGGGGTTGCACCAACCTGATTTGGAGACCAGGTGTCTCATCCCCTATATATGAAGCCATAGGCAAGCCACATAATTCTTCTATTAGAGTATGCTCAAATTCATACAGCAAAACACAATAGAATAGCTTAACCAGTTAAGGATTTGCTTTCTCACACAAAACGAAGCCTTGTGATAGCTCCAGGCTGGCGCAGTGGCTCTCGATGTCGTTTGTGTACCAGGATTCTCTCTTTCTGTGCTGCCGTTAGGTGAGGCTTTTGTCCTCTTGATCTTTGTTTCACTTTCATAGTAAATTGCTTGCCCAGAGCCTTGTGGCTGCACTCCAGGCAGACAGAAGGAAAGAAGCAGAGAAGGGTGGCCCTGAAATCTTGGAGGCGGCCTATAGGAGACCCCAGCTCAGGGCAGGTTGTCTGGAAAGGCAACTGGGCTGTAGTACTGCCCTAAACAAAACATCCAGCAAGTGAATAAATGCTGAAAAGTCACTTAGGGGTGTCTGCCCTGCCTCTCCCCTGTCTGTATCAGGGTCAGGTGATAATCTATTTAAGGAGTTTAGCCCAGAACTTGGCACGTAGCAGACACAGTATTGATAGTCGCTAACGATATGAAGTAACCCTCCTTGGCGGCCTCTGAGCGGGTCACAGTGGAGGACAGGGTGAGCCCCTGACCAAAACTCAGAGAATTTTTCTTTTGAGCAAAGTCTGTCAGGTAAGTATATATCCAAACATCAAAATGTATGAAACATTAAATATGTGCAACTTTTTGTATATTGATATTTCCAGTTCAGTTGGAAAAAAAACCCCGAAGAGTATCAGTTGAAAATGTTTCCTCTCTTGGATTGTCATATTCATCCAGAAGTTTGTGCTCATTTGTTTTAAAATAAATTTAAATTTTTTAGGGTAGTTTATTTTTATTTTTATGTTTTGGTTGTCAAATGATCCTTTATTGAAATATTTTCCTTTGTAGTTCTTAACTAGCTGGGTGTCCCACTACACCACTACTGATGTCATGAGGGTGATGCCCATCCACATTGCAGCCCCCAGATTGGGCAGCCCCCAGGATCTCTTTTATGACTCCAGAGAGTTCTCCTGCTAAGGATCAGTGCCACATCTGTTGGACAATGTTGACAATCTTTTCAAAAGTGATATTTCTACTGTGCTTAATGTTTTTCTGCTCCTTTCTGCCTTTTGGTGGTTCCTTGAAGGCTCTGATAATCAGGGCAGAGGTAAAAGGTTCCACTTCAATCTGGTCTGTCTGTTCTGAATGGTCAGTTTCACTGTCATCCTCAGACCCTTCCAATCACCAGTTGCCTTGGTGATGTCATTGCCAACCATTTTTGGAGGTAGATCCAAGGGGTCCATCTTTGGGGCCAGGACAGATGTGACACCGACTTCCTCACTGGTGCACTTCAGATATACAACTTTGATCTTGTTCGGGTCAACCTGGGCCACATGGTGGAGGTGACAAATGCTGGGTGAGCCCAGATTCAGGACGACCGAAAACAGTTGCACTTTTGCCTCCTCCAGCTGAAAGCCGAAAGCTAAGATATTTTTAGATTTACGAAAATATTGCGAAGATAGTATAGAGGGTTCCCCTATATTCCATACCCAGTTTCTCTTATTATTACCATCTTACATTAGATGGTGCATTTGCCAAAATTAATGAACTAATATTGATAGATTAGATTTTTCTAAAGTCTATACTTTATGCACATTCCCTTAGTTTTTACCTAATGTCCTTTTTCTGTTCAAGGATCTCATCCAGGATACTATATTACATTTAGTTATCATGTCTTCTTAGGCTCCCTTTGGCTGTGATAGTTTTTCAAACTTTCCTCGGTTTCGAAGATCTTGACAGTTTTTGATAAGGTAAGATAAAGAAAGGAAACAGTATTTTAAAAATCATAAGGAAAAGACAATACATTTACAGTACTGTACTGTATCTACTGAAAAGAGTCCACAGTTAAGTGAACTTACCCATTTCAAACCCATGTTGTTCAAGGAACAACTGTATGACATTATTTACATTGTTGCTTAAATTGTTCCAACCTTGGCTATTGGGAGCTTTTTCAGTTGTCTCCTGTGTCCTTTAAATGTGTCCCCATCAATACATTTTGGTGTTTGTTTGAGTGTTTCCTTACTTTTTGGCATTCTAAGATGCTCTAGTTTCACTTTGTGTATTTCCTGCCCTAGTCCTACAATCACCATTTTTTCCCAAGGAGCACAGTTCTTTACTTCAAAAATAATTATTAAAACCAAGATCTGGGTTCTATGTATATTCCTTGCTATTGGGGTATCCTTGCTTCTTCTAGGTCCTCCCAGGGGACAGAGGAAGGAAATACATGTGTGTATACTAGCCCACGTGTTTGTGGTTGTGGAGATATATATATATCCACTTGTATCTATATTAATCTAAACATGAACATATACTATTTTACCAACTCTAATGCATTATTGTATGGAACATTTTAGCCTCCATCCCTTGCTTATTGTCAACATCCACTTCAACAGTGAAAAATTTGGCTCTTACTCTCTGTATCATGGAAAATTATTCTCCAGAAGTTAAGGAGAAATAAAAAACTTTCCTAGAAAAAAAAACAACAACAACAACAACAACTGAGAACATTCATCACTGCTAGACCTATCCTCTAAGAAATGTTTCAGAAGTGCTTCAGGTAAAAGGAAAATGAGATAGTGAGAAATGGACCTACATCAAGAAGAAAAGAGTACTGGAGGAAAAAAAAAAGGGCAGGGGGAGTCAAATAGAATATTTATTTTTTTATTTTTAATTAATCTAAATTTTAAACATTTAAAGTAATATTAGTAACAACTATTGAGTGATTATAGCACACAGATAAGTGAAATAGGTGAATGACTGTGGTAGTCTCATGTCAGGAACCAGGAATTTTTTGAACATGACCTTGGACACTCTTGTTGTTCATCGAGGGCTGTCTCTGTTGTAATCCTTACAGTATTTGATAACATCTGGTGGCAGATATAGCTCCTCTCAGTGCCTCTCCCCATTCTGTTTGTCTAGTGAAAGTAGAACAGGACATTAGTCCTCACAGTGGCTGGCGAATCAGGGAGGTAATAGAGAAGAAGAAATCAGAAGGAGCTGGAGACATATACCCAGTTTTATGAACTGGAGCCACAGGGGTTGATGTTGGGAGTAGGAGGGCAGAGTCAGATTTGAGAATACAGTAGGGAAGCCATGTGAACATAATGGATCACTGCAGAGTCAAAGCCTGTGACCTGGACACCAAGGCATAGGGAATTTCCACCCACATTTCTAGTTCTTTCTTGTGTCCTTCATGGATTTTGGGGGGCCACTTGCAGAATTCACCCGGCACATAGATGCCCTGCTACCCTAAACTGGCTTGAGTGACTTAAGGTACAACCCTTCAAAATTTTGAGTACAGGAATTGAGCTTGCAGTTTAGCTCAGGTAAAGGTGTAGAGCTGACTGCCTCCGAGGATATTCTACAAGAGAATTTGGGAAAGGATAAACCTGCACAATACACACAGTGCAATGCATTCTTGTTGGTGAGTAGAGGGAGAGACGACCACTGGAACCCCCTAAATATATTAAAGGAAACAGTGCTTATAACAGACTCACATTATTGTGGAATTTACTGTACTGGACTTTCACTTGGACAAAACATTGAGGGTTAAAGTGAAATGTCCCTACAACTTGAATGTAAATATGTCTTCTGAGATTTCATGTCATACAGTGAAGAAATATTTTTTGTTCTTAGTGGTTATTACAAGAATTCTGTACTCAGAAGGGACATGGATTTTTTTTTTTTTTGTGGTGGTGGGGAATTGGTTTTAAAAGCCTATTGAGGGGATAGAAACATACTTTAAGGACCTGGGTTTTGGGCTGGTGCCTAGTTTCCACGAGGAAGAGAAAAACTCTGTTTAATAAATGGGGAGGGGAGGAGTTTAATGTTTCTACACATACAAATCCAGGAGGAAAGAAAAAGGATCAAGAAGGATTGACTCCCATGGGAAGGGATGATTAATGGCTCTGGAGTTGAGAGCATATCCCAAAAAAGCAAATAGAAATAGCTGATAGCTTTTTGTTTTGTTTTGTTTTTATCATGTTGAGGCTGGATAATGCAAATCCTCTTTGCCATCTCCTCTGTAAAATTACCCCCAATCTCGGATGTGTGGATTGAGTGTCGGGAATTATGAAAGGAAGAGTCAGATCCAGTCAATAACTGAACCCATGTAATTGATAAGAGAAGCTCTTTACTAAATATAATTCACTAGGCATGACAAGTTGAGTATGTGTGTTTTCTTGATCAAGGCAGGATGAATGAAGCCTAAAAATTCTAGAAGTCTTGACTGAATATGAAAGAAAGTGTAATAATCATTAACTTACCTATGTGAACCAGAGTGTAAAAACCTCACAGTACCAGTATACCTCATATTGTTTCAGGGAGCTTGTTAAATTTGCTCTGACTTCACAGGAAGGCATGAGTGGCTAATGTGTCCATTCTGGCAACCTATATTCATAATCCTGCAAATAAAATAGGCTTACCCAATAAGAGAGATGAAAGACAGCAGATTGGTTCTAAAGGAATTGCTATAGTAATTTCTTTTGGCAGAAGGGAAATTATATTAGAGGGAAACCTGAAATATCAGGAATGAAAGAAAAGCAATAGCAATGGTAAATATTTGGATAAAATGGAAAGCAAATATTATAAGAAATATTATAACATTGGTGAAGTTTTAAACACATATATAATACTTCAGAAAACTACAACATAGAAGGGAGAGGGAAAAAGGACCTGTATAATAGTAAGGCCTATATATCCCACTTGAGGTTATAAAACATTGACTCTAGATTTTTTAAAGTTAAACATGTTTATCAAAGTCCCAAGAGCAATTGACATTTATACAAGTAAATAAGAATAGAATAATAAAAAGTGTCTGAATATTCCCAAAAGAAGGCAGGGAAAAGAAAACGAAAAAATTAAAAGCTGACATAATAAGCAAAAATCAATTATAAAGTGGTAGACTTAAATCTAAACATATAAATAATTACATTAAATGTAAATGGTCTAGACACACCGATTAAGAAACAGAGATTGTCAGAATGGATAAACAAACACATGGCACAGCTATATGTTGTCTAAATGATAACGACATAGGTAAGTTAAAAGTTAAAGGATGGAAAAACATACACTATGTAAACACTATACTAACCCTGAAATAGCTATATTAATATCAAAGTAGACTTCAGAGCAAAGAAAATTACCAGGGACAAAGAAGGAAAATATATAATGACAAAAGATAGTTCTTTGTGAAGACTTAACAACAATAAATGTGTAAAACCTAAAATCAAAGATTCAAAATACATAATGCAAAAGCTGGAAGAACTAAAGGATTAGTAAACAAACCCACAATCTTAGTTGGAGACTTCAACATTGTGTCACTAATAATAGAACTAGCAGATAGAAAATCATCAAGGATATAGAAAAACTGATAAACACCATCAACCAAAGGCATCTAATTGACCTTCATAAAATTGTCCACCTGAACCAGCAGAAAACACATTTCAGGGGAAAGTAGATTATTTGACCTGAGCAAAAATGAAAATACAACATATAACATTTGTGGAATAAGGTAAAGAAATGTTATCAGCAAAATTTATGGAATTAAGTGCTTATGTTAGAAAAGTTTCAAATAAATATTCTGAGCTTTCATCTCAAGTCTCTATAAAAAAACAAGGAAAAGAATGACAAAGCAGCAGAAGAAACAAAATAATAAAGGTAGGATAAAAAATCAAATAGATTTAAAACAGAAAAGCAATAGAGAAGAATTGATAAAACCAAAAGCTGGTTCTTTAAAAGACAAACCTCTAGAAAAATGGACAAAGATAAAGGAGAGAAGAGTCAAATTATCAATATCAGGAATGAAAGAAGGGGTATTACTATAGATCCTGTGGACACGAAAAGAATAATAAGGGAGTCTTATAAACAGCATTATGATCATAAATATGACACCTTAAAAGAAATGGACAAATTTCTAAAAACCATAAATTACCAAGACAGACTCAAAATTAAATACATAACCACTATAAAACAAATTGACATTATAGTTACAACTCTTTTCAAAAAGAGATGTCTAGTCCAGATGGTTTCACTGGCAAATCTAAAGAACACTTTAAGAAGAAATAATGCCAACTTAAAGCATATTTCCCCCAGAAAATAGAAGAGGGAGAAATAGTTCCATACTCAGTTTATAAATGGTGGCAACCTCCAGAACCCAACTGTCCTCAGAGAGTAGAACACAGACAAGAAATACATTTTTTCTTTTCTTTTAAGCCACTTTATAGGAGGGGACAGGGTTTTGATTTTTAATCATGTGCATGCATTACTTTATTTGTAATTGTAATTAAATATGGGCATCCTGATTATAGGTCTCCAAGGCACTCAGTACAGAGCTATTAGTTGTATCACTTTATGGACCCTGTCACTGGAAGCCAGTGACCTGGTTGTCATTTTTTCCTCTAAAATATGTTCTTTTCCTGCAACCCCAGAGCTGTCTCAGAGGACTTAGCAATTGTAGGACATCTGACCTACCTCATCTCAGCTCTTTTTTAATCCTAATTTCCCCTAAATGAGGCCCTTAATCTACCAAAATGGTGTGAATTCAGAGTTTTTTTCCACAATCAGCCTCAAGAGAACAATCAATGAGGTTCTCAGAAAAGAATGCACATTGAGGAAATCCCCTTTGAGCTGACCATGTCTGTGAACTCCAGTTCTGTTTGTGGTTTCATACTTGCCAAGCACCCAGAGTGTATCAAGGGACTGTCAGAGAGAGAGCCTGGGGAGTACTTGTGGGAGGCCATGACACCGTCCATTGTGAAACTGCCCTGGCTGGGAATATGGCTGACCTTGGGCAAACATCCACTTGAGCTGGGTGAGTGGGGTTGGGCCATGTTACACAGCCCACTTGGGAGAATTGCCATGGCATGGGGGCAGAAGAGAGCCAAAGTTTTGTGGACATAGAATAATCCCATGGCCGTTATGTAACCTTTGACAGAGGCCAGGGAAAAGGAATCGGAACCACATAGAATGGACTTTAGGGCTTTAGCAGGGGAGAACTGGTTGGCGAAATCCTGTTATCTATCAAGAACCAGATGTTTTAAAAAACACTCTAAGCTATTTTTCTCAAGCCAGATATCTTTGGATGGATCTCAGTTTTATTTCTCCCTAGCTTATTGTAGAGGCTTATCAGACATTTTGGGATGCTTAACATTGTTGATAGTTTTCTGATCCTCTGAAGTGTGTGAGGACAGTAGTGGGGGATCTGGCTGGTTTCACATCTGAGGTCTGATTTCTCCACAACTGGTCCAAAGCCAGCCATTGGGCATGATTTGAGGCAGCTCAGGTGTTACTCTGTGAAAACTCAGCATCTTCTACTCCCACAAACAAGCTCATGGAGAAGCCATGAGAAGACTGGATAGAACCTCTTTTATGGAGTCTGCTGTCAGTTCTGCCCATGAAGCATTCAGAAAGGGCAGCACAGAGAACATAAAGGAAGGGCAAAGTTTCTCTCCAAATCACATTTCTTGCCAGATCCAGCAGTGGCTACAAACACAATCACATTTAAGAAACCAGGAGATGAGCTTCAAGAGAGCAGCAAAGATCCACAGAACCAACCACCCTCTTCCTGACATATAGACGAGTGGGAATATAGAGAACCAGCAATTATAAAGCAAATGCATATGTAGCACTTACTTCGTAAGTGTTTTGAGGGTGCTGTGTATGTTAACTTCTGACCTTTGTAACTCTTACACCAACTCCATGAATTGTTATCATCGACATCTGTTAGACACGGGGACTAAAGAACACAGGGGCATATAACTTGCTGGTATGGTCACACAGCTAGTAAATGGCAGGGTCAGGATTCAAAGTTGGGTGGGCTGGCTCCAGATTCTGGGTTTGCAAGCCCTCTACACTTCCTCTCCTCCCAGAAAGTGATGCTCATTTGGATGGGCCAAGGCCCCTCTCAGCTTAATGTCATGGCTCCTCTGTTGTCCAGAGCTATCACCTGTCTTAGTCAAGCAGTGTGGTCATTGGAGATCAGTGTTCTCTTTCAATTATGTGTCTCTCATTGTGTCCAAGAACATAAGTAAAATGTTCATCTCAAATGGCATTTAGCACCTCATTTCATCCTTAAGACTGACTGAAACATATATTTGTGTTCTTCATCTGCGGACTGAGTAGGGGGTAGGGTCAGAGAGCAGGACACTGAGTGTTCCTGAGATGAGTCAATGCTGGGTGCGCTGTGTAACTCAGGGGAAATAAAACTGTCTTGAGTTGAAATACAGGGCAAAAGTGTGGTCAGAAGAACAGCAAACAGCAAGTCTACAACATAAACACATATGCAGAGAGCCGAAGTGGCAAGAAGGAAGAGCAGACCGACCTTAAACTCAACTCACAAATCCAGGGAGCTGGATGGGGAGTATGAACAGACAGGTGGAGATGGGTGGCTCTCTGTGCTGAGTCTGCTCCAGCCTGGGCTCTGAGGGCACTGCCCTTATAGACAACCTTTGTAACATTTTATGGCAAGCTGGACTTGGCCACACCAGACAGGAACAAACTTTAAACTATGCCTTTTCTTCCACATAATGATCCGTAGCTGTTGTCTCCCACTCAGTTGATGTTCCTCAGTGTTTGAATCTCTCTTTCCCTCACCTCAAGCACACAACATCATTTTTGATTCACGATACTATTATCATTGGTCAATTCATGGCCTGATTTTCTTCATATATTTATGGATTTCACTAGTAACACATTTTTGATAATGTGATAAGCACCAATGAGCACTATCCAACATAAAAACTAGAGTCCCAGAAATATGTCTGAGCTTTTCCAATCTCATTCCCTAGATTTCCTCAAAAAAATTTTTTTTTGTTTTGGTCAGTCTGTGTTAGCCCAATTATCAGCATGGCCTCAGTCCACTTGGATGTTAAACAATTGCAGCTGATTTTTCAACAAATGTCCTGGAGTTAGGATTCTCTTCACTGAGCAAGCTTGAAATCCGGTCAAATAAAGATAAGTCTTGTTATTAGGGCTTTTTCAGGGAGCTGCCAGACAGGTAAAACAGTGACAATTCTTTCAGGATGAGGCTTTGAGGGGAGGTACAAACCCTTCTGCCCTTCCTAGGCTCTTGTGTTTTACATCTATAATGGTTCTGAGTCCACTGGTTTTTAAGGCTACCATGGAGTGAAGTATAAGAGAATGAGAATATTTGGAGCCCTGGGGTAACTCAGTCGATTGGGTGTCTGACTCTTGATTTTGGCTCAGGTCATGATCTTGTGGATCATGGGATAGAGCTCCGCATCAAGCTTTGTGCTCACAGCTTGGAGCCTGCTTGGGATTTTTTCTCTCTCTCTCTCTCAGAATACACAAATAAACATTAAAAAAAGAAAAAAATATGGTGGGAATATGGCAAGTGAAAATGCCCCAAAGCTTGCTGTTCTTACTAGGATTCATTTACATTTTCCTTGAATAAATGTTTTTTGGATAGTTTCAAGCCTCCTTCTTCTACATAATGATCCATAACTGTTGTCTCCCACTCGGTTGATGTTCCTCAGTGTTTGAATCTCTCTTTCCCTCACCTCAATAACATTAAATTTTAATAAACATTAAAAAAAGAAAAAAAAATGGTGGGAATATGGCAAGTTAAAATGCCCCCAAAGCTTGCTGTTCTGGAGTTCTGAAAAAGTTAACTTTGACAATATTATAGTTGATTTTATAGAGAGGCGTATTTTAGGAGATACTTACTCCACCACCCTAGAAGTACTTCCCAGAAGGAATATTTTATAATAACAAAATTATCAATTCCATCCAATTATCAGGAAGACCTTACAATCATTAATATTCATATTAAACTCGTGCCTAAGAGTTTCGAAGCGCTTGAAGCAAAACTGCAAGAATTAGGAGAGTAATACAGAGATTCACACTCATAGTAGGGCATTTTTCAACATTGGGTTACACTCAAAACGAGGAGAGAAAATATCACTAAGATACTGCCAGCAGCTTGAAAAACACGATCCATATACTTGATTTAATGGCCTTTCACAGAATGCTACATCTAACAATTTCAGAATACATAGTCTCTTAAAGTACACATGGAACATCGATTAAGAGAAGCCATATTTGGGCCTATGGGTACCAATCAATTTATAAGAATTGAAACGATAAATAGTTGATCACAAAATAAATTAGAAGAAAATTTCAAAATCTCCAAATACTAGACAACCAAAAAGAAAGCTTCTAAGCAGCTTATGAGTTAATGAAGAAATCACAAAGGAAATTAGGAACTGTTTTAACTTCTACAACAATGAAAATGCCACATATAAAAATTTTGTGAGCAGCAAAGAAGGCATATTTAGAGTTTTAAATATTTGTTAGAAAAGAAGATAGATATCAAATCAGTTACTTAAGCTTCTGTCTTAATAATATAGAAAAGGAAGTGCAAAGTACCTAAAGGGTTAGAAGGAAAGAAGAAATAAAGAGCAGAAATTAAAAAATAATAGAAATATAGTAGAGAAAATTAGCAAAGCCCAGAGTTTGTGCTTTGACAGAATTAATAGAAATGGTAAACCTCTGGAAAAACTGATCTAGAAAAAAAGAGAAAATACGAATTGCCAATGTCAGGAATAATACAGAAATATTATTACTACACATTCTAAAAACCATCAAAAGGATAGTAAAAGAACCCAATGAATAATATTATACCATTAAATTTGATAACTAAGATGAAATGGACAAATTCTATAAAAAATACATCTTTAGTAAAACTTATGAGAAATAAAATAGGAAATCTGAATACCTTCATATCTATTAAAAGAATTGGATTTATTAGCAAAAAAAAATATGCAATGAAATCTCCAGGTCTAGATAGATTTCACTGATAAATTCTATTACTATCAAACATTTAAGAAAAAAAATATCAGTCTTACATGAATTCTCTCAAAGAATGAATGTGGAAACTCTTCCTGTATGAAAGTCAATATACCCTCAATACCAAAACTAAATAGATATTACAAAAAAAGGAAACTATAATGTCTTTTAAGAACATAAACACATATTTTTAGCAAAAATGAACAAAATGAATCAAACAACATTTTTTAAAAAATATTTTTATTTATTTCTAGGAGAGAGAGAGTCAGCGTGAGCAGGGTAGGGTCAGAGAGAGAGGGAGTCACAGACTGAAACAGGCTCCAGGCTCCGAGCTGGCAGTCAGCACAGAGCCCGACGCGGGGATCGAACCCACGAACCGTGAGATCATGACCTAAGAGAAAGTCGGATGCTTAACCGACTAAGCCACCCAGGCACCCCAACAACATTTTAAAAGATAATCATTATGATCATGTACGGTTTCTCCTATGAATGCATCTTGGTTTAATATTTAACAATTCATCCATGTAATTCAGCACATTAACAGAATAAGAGGAAATACAGATAGTTATCCTAATAGATATAAGAAAAAGATGTGACAAAATTCAACACTCACTTAAGATTTGGAGAATGAACTCTCAGCAAAATAGAGTATAAGGGAACTTCTTCAGTATAAAAAGGGGCTAAGATATTTAATGAGGAAAGAGGTCTGTTCTTACCAGTTCTATTTAACATTGCTAAGGAGGTCCTCCTATCCAAGGCAATAAGGCAATTAAAAAAAAAGTGCTTAGCAAAAAGAATAGAAAGGGAAAGAAAATATAAGTCTATCCTTGCTCATTGGAGGCAGTAAATACATAATGTTTAAAAACTAGAATATCAGCTACAGTCTTTATGGAGGATAATTTGGCAATATCTATCAAAATGTGAAATACACATGTCATTTGACTTATGAACCTACTTCTAAGAACTTTTCCTAAAGATATATTTGGCACATGTGTGAAATAATGTATGTGTAAGAATATCATTGCGGTCTTTTTAAAATTTTTATAACTAGCAAATGTTTGGAAACAATCTAAATATTCATCAACATGAAACTGGCTAAAAAATATGAGGTACTCTGCAGCTGTACAAAGAATGAAGATAATAAGCGCCTCAATGTGTTCTGCTAGGGTACAATATGCAAGATATTTTTTATAGTTAAAAAAAACAGTTGCAAAATAAGGAATGGATTCTGGCTCATTCCTCATTGAACTGCACACATCTAATTCAATTTCATTAAGGGTACCCCGAGGACTGCCTGCATCAGGGTCTTCTGAGGTCTTTGCTAAGAACACCTATTTCCTATCCATTCACACCCCACCCAGATGTACTGTGATTCATAAGAGATATTTGAGAAGCAATAAATAAATGAATGAATGTACATTTGTCATCATATCCATGTTGTTTCCTCTCCCACACTAATCTGAAATGCTTTATTGTTCACAGTCAACCAAGAACTGTGTCCTCGGTACTTTATAGCTGATGATAATCCTGTGCAAAAGCAGTGTATGCCGTTGTCAAAGGGTGAGACACAAATGCTTCAATTCTATTTCTGTCTCTGACTGAGACATAAAAATGTGTCTGCCCCCATGACATTTCTTTTTCTGTGCTTTAATTTGTGTGCTCAATAGGAAAAAATGATACCCCAGGGACAAAGTATAGAGCCTATGGATACATTTTCTTAGAGCCCTGGATTCAAAGTAATGGGCTCAGAAGTTTCTAAGATATTCTCATGATTCAGAAATTTCTTTTAAAGAAATAAATTACTGGGGCACATGGGTGGTTCAGTTGGTTGAGCATCCAATTCTTGATTTCAGCCCAGGTCATGATCCCAGGGTTGTGGGATTGAGCCCTGAGTCCAGCTCTGTGCTGAGTGTGGAGCCTGCTTAAAGTTCTCTCTCTCTCTTTGTCTCTCTGTCTCTCTGTCTTTCTCTCCTTCTCCCTCTTTCTATCTCTCTCTCTCTGTCTCTACCCCTCTCCCCCACTTGCACTCTCTCTCTTGGGTTAAAAAAAATAAAATAAAATGAAAAAAACGTAGCACTTCTTACCAGTTTGTAGAACTGAGTAATGCAAAATTTCTATTTGATTTAACTTTCTTTATCGCTTGAGGTGTTGTTGTAGGTTATGAGTAGATTATCTTTTTGCATTGAAAACTTACCACTTATTCATCCAAATTAAACCAATATCCACACACACTTATTAGGCACCAACTTTAGGTGAGATACCATGGTTGATACTATGGGAGTGCCAAGGTAAGTATGAAAGAGAGGCACATTCACATAAACCTCCTACCTGAGGAGAAGACCATCACCTCGATGAAGGCCGTATCTTCCAGAGCCTGGGAAAAGCTGAAAGGGAGGCACAGGCAGAGTGTCTGTTGAAATTAGAACACCAGCTCACCTAAATGGGGATTGCAGATGATGGCGAGGTGCATGAGCTCAGCCTTGCAGTCAGACAAGGCTTCAAGAGAGAAGCCGACATGGATGGACCTTGAGGGTGTTATGCTGAGCGAAATAAGTCAGGCAGAGAAGGACAAATATCATATGTGTGCACGTATAGGAGGATTAGGAGGAACTTGACAGAGGAACATGGGGGAGAAGAAGGGGGGAAATGGTGGGGGAAAGGGAGAGAGGCAAACCATGAGAGACTCTTGAATGCTGACAAAAACTGAGGACTGATGGATGTCGGGAGGAGGGGGGATGGGCATGGAGGAGGACACTTGTGGGGATGAGCACTGAGTGTTATGTGGAAGCTAATTTGACAATAAACTACTTGTAAAAAAATAAATAAATAAAAAATAAAAAAAACAAAGGCTGGGAAAAAAAAAAAAAGAGAGAGAGAGAGAGAAGCCGAGTTTGCAGTAGCAGGAACAGCATTGCAAAGGCACTGGGTCAGGAAATCACAGTATTTTCAGGACCTAGTGAGGCTTTTGATCAATTTCAGAGATATTGTAGAACACTGTAATGGATGACTCATGCATGCACAAGAGAGGAGGGGTGGGTAAGGTAAAAGATGGGCAGGCTTTTGGAGAGGAGTTTGGTTTCCCATGGTGAAAAGCACTGGATTAGATCTAGAACATGGGGGAAAATACTCTTACGGCAAATCCGTTAGGTGATTAGGCTCGAATTTCTTCCCACACAATAAGTACCTGTAAGCCCAGTGGAAGGGAAAACACACCTCCCGTCATTACCGTTACATGGCTGGCATTCAATGAGTATTTGCAAAAGAAGCCATTAGATAGATGGAAACAAAAAAGCATAAGTCCGAGAGAGAACTACTGGTCAGCGCCAGTGCCACGAGGGAGGCAATTGTCCCTCTTATTCCCATTCCTCCAAGCACTGGACAAAGACCGGACAAATAGCAAAGCCAAGTTTAAAGGGAGAACTTCAAACTTTATTGCATGAAATAGTCAAATACAGCACCACAGAAGAATGGTCTATATCTGAGGGAAAATGTGCTGAGAATTGTAGAACTTTCTGTCCTGCTTTGCTGATGTCTCTTTAGGAGTCTGATGTCAACTCGCAGAGACCAGAGGAACCCAGTTCTCTCTCCTCTCCCTGTCCTGGTGAGAAAGAAGTGAATGAATAATTGCTTCATAGAGTATTATTTTTCCTTAGCATCTTTCACTTAACCAGAGCTTATGATTTTTCAAATGTCTTTCATAATATTATTGCATTGGCTTCCACAATCCATTCTTTGTGTGAGACAACAGGGGAGGGATTATTTTTGTTTGGTTTGACAATGAAGAAACTAAGGCCTACAGGATTTCATGGATTTTCTAAGATCCAGTTGCTAAATGGAGAAGGTGAGATTCATCTCAGGTTTTATTTATTAAGTAGTCAAAGTCTAAGTATTCCATGCATCGCAGGCACTTGCTGAATGCTGAATAAACCACATGCCCTAATTCAAGACCTGCAGAGCCCAGAGGGAAGATTCTAGTTCATAAAACAAGAGAATGGAGCAAATGTGTGGAACACCTTTCCAGTTATAAAAGCAGAAAAATATTGGATAAGTGTAACCCAAACAAAGTCTTTTTAGATACGTAGCTGAACTTAGTAGAAAGAAAGAAAGAAAAATTCCCACTTGCCAGAAATGAAATGGAAACCAATGGCTAGAAAAGTAAGGTGTGGTCAGATTCTTCAGCCAGCAGTGGGCTGGAATCCGGATAGAGATCCTCGTGGCTGGATTGGGGCCTGTGTGCCCTACCAGGGTGTCCTACCAGGGGATGGGAGAAGGAACAGAAGACTTGTGGAAGGCTGGAGGTTGGATCTGAAATGGTCTAGAAAGAGCTGGAAGTCTGAAAGGGCTGTCATTCTATAAAGGGAAACTTCAAACATGGAAGCAATAAGGAACCCTAATGTTCACTTGGGACTCTGAGTAGAAAGGAAAGTAACCTGCAAGGGATCAAATGCGAAGTTCATGCCATGCACGGGAGTGGGATGAAGTTCAAGTGTATGTCCCCACGTGGTATGGGGATGCCTCAGAAGTGAGTGTGACAGTGGGCCAAGCCAGATGCTGTCATTTAAACTCCTGACCATCAGTTTCTTATTTTAATAGAATAAGTGACTAACATCAAACTTTGGACTGCAGAGACATTCATTTCTAAGACATCCATCTGGAATAAACACACTGCCAGCTACAGCTGATAAGGAGCCAGGCGACGCTGCCCATGAAGCCCTCTTATAGACAGCTTTGAGTGACCAAGATAACCAACTGCTTGAGCAACCCTGCTTTTCCCTTCTCACTCTTTACTTCCCATGCTTATGTCTTAAATTCAACATTAAAGAGTGAACCTATGAAGCGCCACCCCCCCCTCTACTCTTGACTCCAATAAAGACAGAACCCCAGGCCCATGCTCTCTTTCCCTCTAATTCTACCCATAGCCTCACTTGTGGCCCCAGGCCTGCCATGTACCCTCTAAGACCTGTGAGTAAGAAAATAAACCCATCTTTCCAAAGTTCCCTGAGGATGGTGACTGGTGTTCATCTTGCAATCATAAAAACCATGAGATCAGGTCCACCCTCAACATGGGCTCTGGTTGAGGAAATGTCTGTGGGGGGCTCAGCCACAAGAGCGTGAGCATCCTGGTGAGCGTCCCCAGGCAGTTCTAGCCTCGCATCACTATCAACAGGCTGAGCCCCACACAAAACAGGTATCTTACAGGAGCAAAGGCAAACCACTCTGTCAGGATCTCTCCCCAGTCCAGAGTGCCCAGAGCACCTGCAGAAAAACAAATTCCATGGAAGGTCCACTTTCAAACAGACGTTGGAACTGTGTGAGAAAGCTATCAACTGTGAGAAGGACTGAGAAGACATGACAACATGAAAACAAGGCATAGGAATGTGGAATGGTCAAGCTGTTTGAAAGAGGCTAAAAATAAGCCTATCTTAATATTCGAGAGATGAAAGAATGATCAGAATCTCAAATGAAATAGCAGATTCTGGGGAAAAACAAAACAAGACAATGCTGAGTAAATGACCTTCCCAAAATAAAAATACAGTAATTGAGCTAAACAAGAAAATAATGTGCCAGCGAGTCACATTGGCCTGAAGAAAGAATGAATGCTTGGACGATGGACCTGGGGAAACTGTC
Source organism: Proteles cristata cristata (assembly GCA_017311185.1). Lineage (NCBI taxonomy): Eukaryota > Metazoa > Chordata > Mammalia > Carnivora > Hyaenidae > Proteles > Proteles cristata. The sequence goes on from JAESUZ010000886.1 coordinate 238,756, forward strand.
TGGAGATAGAGAATATAAACCACAGTTTAGGGAATATAGAGAATAAGAAGTTGCAGTGTACATCCGACAGGAGTTGTAGAAGGAGGTAAGACAGAGAGGATGTGGGAGGCCATACCAAAGACCAGAACTTTCTGTACATAATAAATCTTCAGTTGCCATTGTGTCTTAAGTCCTCAGAGGGATAAGGAAGAATGAAGAGTCATGGTGGTCAAGCCCCAGAACACTGGACCAACAGGCTGGTGGAGATGAGCATTTAGAGACCTAGTTGCTGAGGGGAGCCGGGTGGGTACAGGCACCAGAAATAGACATCAGGCTTGGGGAGGGGAATTCTCCAGAAGCGCAATGGGGGGCTGTGGGAGGGTAAATGGAACAGGGCAACAGGGTGCTGGATCAGAGCCCAATTTTCTAGGCTCAGGGGAAAATGAGGCAGTTAGTGGAGGTTAGAAATGGCCGCTGGAGGAGCTAGAGCCGCAGAGGGAGATAGGCCCTTCTCTGGGAGAACATTATGTGTTTCTCTTCCTCATGGGCCCAGGGGAATCTAAGAATTTTAAGTAGAGCAAGGACAGGGTAACAACTGCACTTTAGAAGACATTCTGGCTCTGTGTGGAGGATGGACAGGAAGTGGATAAAAATGAAAGCAGGGGCATGAGCTAGAAGGTTGTTAGCACAGTTCAGGCATGGGATGGGTGCTGAGGGCTGACATGCAGCCGGACCCAGGAGAGGGAGAGAAAGGAGACAGCCCTGCAAAGGGCTGAAGGACATGTGGTACGCAGGACATTGTGGCTGCAGGGAGAAGGAAGAGAAATAAAGCGTGACTTCCCTGTGTGGGTAGGGAACAGGGATGCCTGGCCCTCTGACACAGGCCATTCAGGCTTTCTGATCTTTGTGGTTGTGTGGGGTTTAGACTATGGGTCACTGTCTCCTTACCCTTTATTAATTCACTCTCTCTCTTTTTAATATCCAACACCAAATATCATTGATCCACAATTACTAATTCACCATTATGAATAATTTTGAAAGGAAATTCCTGTTTAGTTTGGGACAAATGGTGACATGTGGTGTTCTTTGCAAGGCAATATTTCATTAATGAGTAGAATGCTTACACTGTTTATCTGCTACATAGAGAGGCCTCTTTAGAAAGGAAGTAAACACTTATAAATATGTGGAGGCCCGGAGTACACTTGTAAATAGCAAGTATTTATGGTAAGGGATTGGGGGAGATGATGTTTAGAATGATAACAATTGCTCAGCCTCCTAAAAGGGTGCTAATGGCATAGATAACAAGGTACGGGTGAAATCTCACAGGCCCTTCCAGACCTGTGGAGAGCCTAGGCTGGCCCCCTAATGGGTGGCATGGTGCACTCAGGGTTTCTCAATCCAAGAATGAGAGGAAAGAATAATTTTCTGTACCTTGGGTGAGTTGTAGGGTCAAAGGGGGACACACTACTGGATGTGCGTAAAGTGCCAGAGATTCTTCATATTTTTTTTAACGTTTTTTTTATTTTTGAGACAGAGAGAGAACAGAAGCAAGGGAGGGGCAGAGAGAGAGAGAGGGACAAAAGATCCAAAGAGGGCTCTGTGGTGACAGCAGAGAGCCCCATGCGGGGTTCGAACTCACGAACTGTGAGATCATGACCTGAGCCCAAGTGGGAACTTAACCAACGGAGTCTTCAAGGTGACCCCATATGTGAATTCTAAGTGAACGAACCTCACCACAAACCTGACTGTGATTGTTATCACTCTCTGAAAAGGAAGGAAACAGGACTCAGAGACGCTCCTTAGGTGAAGTTACAATCTGTGAATTGGGAGATGTTTTGAAGGTGGGCAGGTGGGTTTCAGTAGGAAACCTGAGTCCAGGGCCCCCAACTAGGCCCTCTGTCAGGTTGCCGCTTCTCTAGGAGGAGCCTCATGGAGCACCAGGACAGCTCGGGGCGGTGGCCAACCCTGCTCCACCATGCTCTTGTTGTGTGGTCTTCAAAAATCACTTAACCTCCTGCCGCCTTGGCCTCCCCATCTGTGAAATGGGGATTGAATTTCATTACTGTGCTGCCCTTGACCATCTACTTCAGTGATTAATGATTAATTAGATCATAGGGTGCAAAGTGTTGTGCCCCAGGGTAGACCCATTTATTATGGAGCAGAGTCCATATTTCTTCTCTCTTTCAAACACTGACAAAGATATAAAAGACACACACACACAAAAAGTTAAACAAGGTAAGATAAAAATTTCCAGAATTTTATTGCATAACATTTAATAATTACAAACTAGTTTAAGCTAAAAGCCTTTAATAAGTTAATAATGTGAGATTACTATCTGAGAAAACCGATTTGGTTTTGGTGTCGGTATAATTTCCAAGAATTTAACCAGACTTAGCATTTTTATTCCCTAAATAAAATGGATTATGCACAAAGTGACATTACAAATTACTCGAGTTTCCAAACACCTTTAGGGCTTTGAGGTTTGGTCCCTTCTGTAGGGAGAGACTGAGGGATAGTTTAAATAATTCTAAACCAACTCTCAGCTTGTGATGGGCTTTTCCAAACATTAGGATGGAATGAATTTCTACGTGTTTCTTTAAAAATTAAAACTAAGAGTTAAGGGCAGAGCAGTGGCTTCAGTCTCTAAAAACAGCACTGACCAGGAGGATTTACACATAAAAGTCATTGTCTCGTGTGGGGTGCAGTAAGTGGTGCCTGCCTTGGGTGGTTTAGAATCTTGAGGGACATGTATTTATGTAAACAGGTCATTTTAATACAAGGCACCTGTGATTTGAATTCAGGCAGCACTCTCTGATTCTCATAGTCTGAGAATATATCTTTGCACATTTCTGATACTTTCCTAGAGGATTCTTTCATTAATGTAATACACTTAATGTGAGCATGGTTTTGAGCCAAGTACGTAACAGTGGTGGGCGGTAAAGATCAGCAGAAAGGGGTTTGAGACTCCAGTGCCTACAGGTAGGAAGCTAGTGGGTGTGAGCTAGCTAAGGAGACAGTACATCTCTGACAGGTGCCGCCCTGGAATGAAAGCCAGGCATTCTTCCATGAGATGGCAGGAGTTTGGATTTTTATGTGAGTCTGCTTGGTTTTCAAATATTGGTAATTACTTGTAAAACCATAGCTCTTTAAACACTGGGCACCACGTGAGGCCAAATAAAACTAGTTAGCAACCTTTGCTTTCCATGTTCTTTCTGCCCCCAACTTCTTATTTCCATCAACTGTTCCCATAATTGCTTTCCGGCCACCTTTTTGCCTCTGTCTCAAGTAGGAATGTTACACAGGGCATGCAAAAATGCAACAACTCAGTTGTAGTTCTTATTTGGTGTCATAGTTACCTCATTTCTCAAAAAGAACAGTTCTGTTATTAATTAAGAAAGGCGGTCTAAGCTGAATGCATTGCTCAAGGGAACCAAATTCAAAATGTATGTATTTCCAGGTGGCCAGCCAAGCATTCTCCTTCACAGTATCCTTCAAAGAAACTCAATATGCATTTATTTAATGCATACTTATTCTTCCTTACAAAGAAACTCACTCTCTGTTGGCTCTAAGATCTTTTAAATTAAAAAAAAAAAAAGGAGAACTTTTGAGCCACTTTTAGAAGCTAGTTTCCTATGTATATCTGTGTTACCATTTCTCTTTGTGAGCAAAGCCCATAGAGAAAGCTGGAGAGATCCAGAACTCCCCATTAGCAAATCATCAGTCCAGAATTAGATATATGGCCTATAAATATCAATCTGACCCACTGAGGCAATCTTGGGCTCCTAGTGACCTTGACTCATCATCTTTCAGTAGTTGTGCCCGTTACAGTGTGGCTGAAGTGGACAAATATGCCTCAGGACACCCATTTAAGTCAAGTTGTCCTGAAACTGTTCTCTTGGTGAGGCACAGAAGGAAAAGATTTCCATGGTGTGATCAGGACATAATATCCTTCTCACTCTGCTGCACCGATTTGGACACACCAGACAGAATGACCTGAGAAGTTAGAGCAATCTTTTCGACAGCTCACAGCGGAAGCACTTAAAGACTTCTCCACATCCCCATGTTCCCAAAGGCAAATCTAAGTAAGATGTAGACAAACAGAAGGCGCCTCTGCCTCCTTTGAGATCGAAAGACCACCCTGATCTCACTGGAAACAATGAGTCGAGCTCCACCATTGGGCTGCTGATTGGTTATGTGTTTGGGGGGAGGAATAGCAATTTCAAAGATGGCAGCAGCTTGAAGTTTGCAATTCTGTTGACAAATATTAGCTCAACTCATTCTGTTTTTCTTTTTTCCTTTAGAATGACATCATCCCCTGCCTTGATGAGAAATTATGAGTAAGAGTTAATATCTCAAGGCCAAAGAGTATTGATCTGAGTATAAATGAAACACAAGCATACTTGCATTAGAGAATCACATACGGGATTTGTGAGCTTTACTTTGAATTTCTCTGTCATCTGGGGCACTCACTATACCTAGTTGCAACTGATTAGATATTGATTGAGACCACTGGGAGGAGAAGCCAGCTCTTCTCCATTATGTATCCTGAATGCATAAGATGGCTTAATGGGAGTGAATGAGGATAAATAGCAGCACGAATTACTTGTGGTCTAACAAGACAGTTTCTCCAAGAAAGTGAGGTTTATTACTGAAACAGACTCTGGATAATTACTGATTTTCTGTGTTATCAGAGGTCTTGCTCTTTTTGGTTTTAGGAGCCAAAACTATTCTGTGGAAAATGCAATACTGGTACAGCCCTTACCAAATACCTTTAGTTCCTGGATGGGGAATCAATGGCAGATTTAATCACTGACCAGAGTATTAATTGGAAGTCCAGTCTTCAAGAACAGACCTTCCATTAGAGTAAACTCATTCTTGTATTTACTTTCACTTGGGTTAAAGGAAAGAAAAGTGAGTTTCAAGGTCTTCGGACGATGCATGCACGGACAGAATACAGAAAGGTGGGTGAATATTTGTGTATTCCTAGACATGATTTTGAGAGCAAATGTCTACTTATTGGAAAAAACTCTTACTTGGGGACATTTTAATATCTTCTGGTTTCAGTCTCTCACATTCTACTGGACTGTGTTTCCTTATTAAGGTCTGCAGTTTCCTGGGCATCACACAGCTACCACAGCTCTGGTTTAATCAGTAGCAGACATCCATCAGGAGCAAAGAAGGGCCCCTCCTGCCCCCTTGTAGCCCCCCGTTAATGAAATATTCACCAAGAAAACAGTGCCAGAACACAAAAAAAAAAACAGTATTGACTATATCCTCGCCCCACTTCTAACCTCCTGTGATCTTTGGCTTCTGTTCAGTAATTGTATTTATTTTGATTTCATTAAAAATGTGAGAGAAGGAATTCCACTTAGGCCTGAAGTTCAAAGATTTACAGCCCAGATACAGCAGAGATACAGCCTGGTGTTCGTATCAGTTTGGAGTTAGAAGCCCTGATCTAGTTAGGATGATTACCTGAAAATGAGGTAATGAATGGCCCTCATATTTCCTCAGCAATTTATACACAATCAGAACATGCTATCGCAATCATTTTCTCACCTGATCTCAATAACTGCGTGTTGGGTGTGGTCATTCTCATAAGACAGATCTCAAGTCCTCATTTCCCCGGATTTCGGGGATTAAAGATAGAATGCTTCAGAGATATTACAGGTTGATGTCAGCATTTCTTCCATTCATAGCTGTCTACATGCTTGAAGCGCTCCTTCCCTGTGTTAGGCCCACTGCGCCGAGACCACCGGTATGAAGACTGTGTCGTGGATAACCCACATGCCAGAGGAGAGGCAATATGTCTACATTTGTACTCCTACAAATTAAATCACAATTTGAAAATAATAAGTCACAAATCGATGTCACCATTGTTAAAAACAGTTCCATGATCAGAATCCTCATCGCCATGCTTCTCCATTCTCTGTACCCCTGAGTCTTTAAACCACACTGTCTGCATGGGATGGAGTAAGGCATTACGACTCCATTACTGCATGGGCACATTATCCTCAGCCCGTGTCTTATCTGGCAAGACTTTACCAACTGAAGGGAGCCACACATTTTGCACTTGCAGAATTCCAATTCTTACTCCATTACTATCTCATAAAACCATGTACAATATATTCCAAACTTCCAAAGAGAGGTGAGAATACTAAGGTTTAGAGAAAAGGTTAGAGATACTGTCCTGCATGGAGGGTAATCAAGATGATGTGACCAAGAGCCCTCTTAGCTGGTGATGAACCAATTTGACTAATAAGTCAAGAGCATGTTGGGGAGCAGCTGAGATGAGACACCAGGCATATCCTCTGGAGCGGGAATAAGGCAAGTGCTAACCACAGAGGTATGGATTGAAGGTGCTGGGTGTAGCCAACATACATCGGAAATGGACACTCACACCAAAGAACCAGTGTGGCCTCAATGAAGCACATTGAGGAGAAGTAAATATTGTGAGTTTGTGCTCTGCGCATGTTGACACCCTCAGCTAGCAACAAAGTGCCTGGCTCAGAGGGGAGTTCGATCATGTTTGCCAGAAGATAATCCACTGCAGATGGGTTTTAGGGCAACTGGATTGCCAGGACATCTAGGTCAGAGGGTTTTCTCAATAAAACCAGCGCATTTTAATGTTCAAGTCTTTCCCTATTAGGGGAGTTCGATTGACACAGTAGATAATAATCCCTCAATATTGAAGCTATTATTACTATTATATTGTCCTTCAGTGTTTTTTCCTCCTTTTCTTTTCAGTATGAGTTGAATGCCAAGTCCCTAAAGGTTGACCTTAGTGATTTTTCCTCTTTCTCTCCTTTGATTACTGCTGAGAATGGCTCTGACAGTCAATGTTGTGGTGGTGGTGTTGGGGGTGGGGGGAGTGTTTTTCATTTCCTCTTCTTATTTTCATCAGATGAGGATAATAATAGTAAGGAAAAGGTCCTTAATTGTCCAGAACAAGCATGGTGTTAGCACCAATTTATGACTTTATCCTAATGCATCCCATATTTAGAGTGACAGATTTCTTTGAGGTTTAGGATTGTGTGAGACATAAACAATGTTGTCACAATAATCTGTGGAGATTGTCAATGTCCTCACCCCATGAAACCTAACAAAGTTGAGCTCACTGAGCCCTCAGCCAGAGAAACAGCCCATTGTTTCTTTCTCTCCTGATTCATGCTGCAAATTCTTTCCCCGTTCCTCCCCTAGAAGAACTTTATAGCCACTTAGATCGATGTGAGAGCTGGCACTTTTGGGGGGAAAAGCTCAACCACAATTATACAGATATACTTGGCAACTATAAATGAAAAAGAAGAGACAATATAGAGATGAAAAGCTAAACATGAGGAGTCTCTAACCACAAACGTAAACTTCACATTTTTTAAGACAACACTCAGAATAAATCCACATTAATGTGTTTAAAAATATCCGTGAAATTAATTCTTTGCCAGGAAGAGGAATTACCAAGATTAACTAAAAGAACATCAAGACTGAACAAAGCCACAGGAATAGAGGCGAAGGTGACAGAGATATGGCACAATGATTCTGTGGCGGTATGGTATTGATGATTTTTTAAAAAGTTTCCAATATTGAGATCATCGTTACACTGTGTAAACTACTCTGGACAATACGGAAATGTGAAAAGTTTACCGAGTCACTTTTCGTCTGAGCACAACAGGAGCATCTAAATCTGAAAATACTAAAACAAAGGAAAACTTTAGGCTTAACTGAGTTATGAGCAACAAAGCAAAAATTATAAAGTGAAGCCTAGCAAACAGAATCCAGCAACATATTTAAAGACGAGCATCCAATGTCCGCTTTCTTCAGAAATGCATTGCTGATCTGTTTGTTTGTTTGTTTGTTTACAAATGGTTTATTGTCAAGTTGGCTTCCATATAACTTTCAGTGTTCATCCCCACAAGTGCCCTCCTCCATGCCCATCTTCCCCCTCCCCCCCACACCCATCAGTCCTCAGTTTGTTCTCAGCATTCAAGAGTCTTTCATGGTTTGCCTCTCTCCCTCTCTCCCCACTATTTCCCCCCTTCTTCTCCCCCTTGGTACTCTGTTAAGTTCCTCCTAATCCTCCTATACGTGCAAACATATGGTATTTGTCCTTTTCTGCCTGACTTATTTCGCTCAGCATAACACCCTCAAGGTCCATCCATGTTGCTACACATGGCCAGATTTCATTCTTTCTCATTGCCATGTAGTATTCCATCGTATAGATAAACCACATCTTCTTGATCCATATTGCTGATCTGTTTAAAATAAATTAATTAGGAGACTACCTAAAATAAATTGGCCAAAGGGGAAATGATATATGTTCATTTAAAAATATAACAAAAGTTGGGCACTTTGGTGGATGAGTCAATTGAGCATCCTACTCTGGATTTCAGCTCAGATTATGATCCTAGGGTAGTGGGATCAATCCCGTGTGGGACTCTGTGCTGAGTGTGGAGCCTTCTTGAGATTCTCTCTCTCCCTCTCTGTCCCTTCCCTACTCACATCCTCTCTTTCTCTAAAATAATAAAATAAAAGGGAAAACAATATTTAAGAAAAATATCAAAGGTCATTTGATGAATTTCAACATATAATCCTATGAAAACTATAAATCAGAAAAGAGCAGGACAAGGAATATGTAATAAAATTCAACTAGTGGACATCATTCATGATGTAAAACTCTTGAGGCATTGCTTTTAAGATCATCGGCAAGGAAGTGGTGTCTATTATTTACCATATTTTTGGAATTTTCAGCCACTGCACTGAGACATGGAGACAGAAATAAGCTATAGCAATTACTAAGTAGGTGAAGGCTAAAGATGTTTGACTCATTGCTTTATTCATTACAATGGCTCTCTAGTATTATATTCAACTATGACACTTAGCATTGGGACACAACGTTGGGAACCTAGCCTTTCTCCATCATGGAAAAGGTGGGTAAGGAAAAGCAAGAGATGCCAAGTTCCTCTCTACTTTTTGTTATGTGCTGAATTGTGTCCCCCGCCCACCAGTTCATATGGTGAAGCCATTCCAGTACCTGAAGATGTGAGTGTGTTTAGAGACAGTGCCTTATAGAGGTAATGAAGTTACAATGTTGTCATGAGGCTGGGCTGCAGTCCTATGTGACAGGTGTCCTTATAAGAAAAGACTAGGACATGGAGAGATGACACGCACAGGGAGCAGTAGCCAGCTGCAAGCCAGGAAGAGAAGCCTCTGAAGAAATAAACCCTGTTGGTACCCTGATCCCAGACTGCAGGATTCCTGAACTGAGAGACAAACAAAATTTCTGTTTCTTAAGCCACTAAGAACTGTGGGGTGTTGTGGTATTCCTGGCACGCTAACATACCCTTTTCCTCATCATGTTCTTGTGTTCTACTTGAGGTCCAGTGACCTTGACTCCATCTGCAAAGCTCCCGTGGTAATGCGGGGTCTTTATAACCCAGTGTGGAACACGGATGTCTGGAAGCACAGAGCTGGGGAAACCATTGTGAAATCTCAGTAACCCAAGTCTGCCTGATGAGCCTGATGCAGTCCAATGTCAGAACTGCTGTTCTATACCCATCGAACGATAACGTACATAAGTATCGATACTTGGCTGGGACCACAACAGTGATTCTGGTGAGACAGGAGAAGCAGGCTTTTCTTTTCCAAATTTTCAGAAACCTCTGGCTTTCAATTATTTTTCTCAGAGCCATTTATCTCTGATGACTCATGTGCCGTGGCGTACCCCTGATGGTTGGAACACAGTTCGTTCTATTTCCAAAAGTCCATCTGATTGAGTCATTTGAAAGAGTTGTCTTTTCAAACCCCAGATGTTCTGTCTTCCCTCTCTGATTCCGTGAGGTTGACTTTATCAGTCTTTCAGGGGGTCTGACCCTCCTTGTCTTTCTTGGATGTCTCTGACAAGGTACATGGTGCTTCCAGAGAGAAAGCATTTCTTAGTTCCGTCTAAGGCGCTGAAACTCCTCCCTAAATGAGAGACAGTATTCTAACGAGGAACACATGGAGGGCACAGATGCCTTAGCCAAAGGGCTGGGAAACTTGAGAAAGGAAAATACCAATATTGCCAAATCCATCTGAGCTACAAGTTCAAAAACATGCTTCATTCAGCTACAGTTTGCAATTTGGTAATTCGAAAATTACAGCATTGCTCCATTGAAAAGTTCAGAGTTATGTGGAATTAAAAAATAAACGCATTTAATCAAGAAGCTATAACTCTTGTACACATTCAACAGAAGGAATGTCTTCATTTGTCTTTAAGAGCTTGAATTAAAAAAAAAATTGCAGTAATCCAAACCAAAACCAGTGACTAATTACTGCAGTTGAGCTGAGTGGTAAAAATATGATGTAGCAAGCAACAAATTGTGAGTGTGATGTCTTTGTTTATACATCATATGTAGTAGCTTTGCCATGAGGGCTCTGAGCCATGCATCATGTACCAAATGTACACACAGTGACCAGTTTTCCCACCCCCTCTTCATTTGATGACATTTGTGTAGCTTCAGATCCTTGTTTGTGTACTTTCCTGTGAAGGGCTCTTATAACCACCACTGTGTGCTATTCCTAAGCAAGCTGATGATAACAACAAAAAACTACAGAAACTGTGAAGTGTCTTTCCCTCATTTCTGTACTGTGTGGGCACACCAAGAGGCTCTGGGGCACTCTGATTTGACTGGTGGAAAGATGTGCACAGAAAATTGCATTGTGGGGTGCCTGGGTGGCTCAGTCGGTTAAGCGTCCGACTTTGGCTCAGGTCATGGTCTCGCAGTTCGTGGGTTTGGGCCCCATGTCAGGCTCTGTGCTGACACCCAGCTCAGAGCCTGGAACCTGTCTCAGATTCTGTGTCTCCCTCTCTCTCTGACCCTCTCCTGCTCATGCTGTCTCTCTCTGAAAAATAAATAAAACATTAAAAATTTTAAAAGAAAAAGAAAATTGCATCAGCAGTGACTATGATTTTCCCCAAATGATGGCAGATAAAGGGATGGAAGGAAAAAGAGGCATATCAGAGGTCCTGTTTTGTCTTCTTAAGACACACACATGCCTCTCCTTGTTCACTATCTCATTCTCCTCATTCCCTGGCCTCGAATTCTGGTATTTTCTCTTACAAGGCCATGCAACATTGGCTTAAGATGAATTGAAAATACTCTTTCCAGAAAATATTTTTTAAACATCTCCGAATGTTCCAGATCTTTTTCTCTTACATTTAGTCCTTTTTTTTTTTCTTTTTTGCTGTTATGGAAGGAAATCACATTCATTAAACACTTTAAAAATACAGAAAAATAGACGAATAATAACAAAACCCTCCACAGTCCCACCCATTTTTGAACAACCACTCAGCCCCATGTTGGAATACATACTTAAATATCTTTTCTATACAAATTAAATCCTATAAATTTCTGTTATTTTTCTGAGAAATTGTCCCAAGTAATCTACTGCTGGGCATTATTTGTTCTGTCTTTTTACTACTTAAATTTCTACAGAGTAGGGACAACAAGCTAAAATTGAATTGCATTTATCGACATTAGCAAGTTTCTGGAAAACCGACATAACTGCCCTGAGATAAATCAAGGTTTACCAAACTACCCGCCAGGATGTGTCCAAAGTGACCCAGGAGTTTAATGTTTGCTTTTGACTCAGATGCCCTTAGACCCCATTGTCTTGTCTTGTTTTTCAACATGAACTTGAGTCAACTTACTTTAAGCCAATTTACCTTTAGACCAACATGATGTTGTTAAAATCGTGTGCAACAATTCTAAGAGACCTTCTTAATTTTTAACTCAATATTCTGTTCCATTGGTTCTTTTTTTTAAAAAAATGTTTACTAATTTTTGATAATGTGAGCAGGGGAGAGGCAGAGAGAAAGGAGGACAAAGAATCTGGTGAGTTGCTCTCTGCACTGACACAGAGAGCCCAATGTGGGATTCAAACTCATGAACTGAACTGTGAGATCAGGACTGGAGCCCAAGTTGGACTCTCAACCTACCCAGACACTCAGGCACCCTGATACCTTTCATTCTTATCTTTGTGTTGTGTCTTCTCCTCCTGCCCATTCTAAACACCCCATGGGTCTCCACCCGGCTACCTGCCTAAATTTGTTTCTTCAACTTCTTTCAACTTGAGAAGTTCAAAATCTCTTGGGAAAAAAGATCTATGGACATAGTAAATTGTGTAGCATATAGCAAACATCATCCCCCAAACCAGTATCTCCTATTATTTTTTGAGCCTTTAATCTAAGAACAAGGATAGCATGTTCATTTTCGGTGTTAGGATTCATAAAATCATGACATTTCTCCCGCTTGACTTGAAGGTCCCAAGATGTGGAGAATGCATGTGATTTCCCTAAGGGCAGAGCTAGATTTTAGACAAAGATCGAACTATTACAGAGTTATTTTCTGCGCTGAGTTGGTTGCAATATTTGGATATGAGAGTTAGCTTTGTATGAAAGTGAAGGAAATTTAAAACTTGAAAAGCCAAACGCAAACCTAAAAACTTGCTGAGTTTTCAAATTCTATTATGGCGAATTCTTTCAGAAACCTTAAATTTGCAAATGTAAATAACATCCCTCCGGGCAAGGCAGAGCTATTATTTAGATGTTAAGAAAACAGACTCCCCAAGCAATTGTTTTTGTGAACTTGGTTGGCATGCAGAATGTGTTTTGCAGAAATTCAAAGCAAAATTATTTACAGAGGACCCTGTTGCTCAATGTGGGTGCCCTTGTGAGTTTCCTAGAACATGATGAAAGTGCTCAGATTAGGACTCAAAGGGGTCGGTGTGGCTTTGTCAGACACCAATGGTTCAGGATCTGATCTACTACAGAGTGGGCATCAATACTTGGAGAGTTTCTTCTGTAGCAGTTACTACTCTGAGTATTTACATAATTTCTGAATCCTCACAACAAACCTATGGGGTACACATGACTGTAATTTTACATATGAACAGACTGAGGCACAGGAAGGGTAGACGCACTGCCCACATCACCAGCTAGTTGTGGGAGAAGTCAGGGTTGAGCCTGGGTGGCCTGGCGCAGAGTTGCCCTGAGGTACTACCTCTCTGTGGTCTAAGAGGTCAGATCTGGTGGCCTTGGCATTAGTTGGGAGTTCCACAAAGCAACCTATACAATTCTTAAAAATAAAATGAAATAGTTTGGGCTACTATGGACTATATTGCATTTATTCCATGTGCGTGTGGATTCGTCTGTCAGCCCCAATTGCCTTCTGTATGACAGTAGGTAAGAAGGAGGATGATGTAGTGGTCAGAGGTGCGAATATCACTCTCAGGCCAATCCCTCACTGCCTGTCTCTGCAGCTTCACTGTCTGCCCCTCTGGTCTTAACCCTTCCTGTAGGAGAGCCCAGTCCCACATCCCAGAGCATGGATATCACTGTGTGGCTTGAATTGGAACAGAAAACACTGTGGTTCAGGGGGAGGGTCAGGAAAATCTGCACAAAGGAGGTAGCTTGCACTTGAATGTGGGTATGACTTCCATCAGGCAGAAAGGCATGAGTGAAGAAATGTTTATTCTAGGAAGTGTGGGAAAACTCTCATGAGCCTTGAAGGGCCAGACACAGTGAAGAATGGGAAAAGCTAGGGGGCGCGTGTGTGGCTCAGTCGGTTAAGTGTTGGACTTCAGCTCAGGTCACGATTTCAGGGTTCATGAGTTCGAGTCCCACATGGGGCTCTGTACTGACAGTGCAGAACCCAGAGCCTGCTTTGAATTCTATGTCTCCATCTCTGTCTGCCTCTCCCCTGCTTTTATTTTCTTTCTTCTCAAAAATAAATAAACATTAAAAATTTTTAAATTAAAAAAAAAAAAAAAAAAAGAATGGGGAAAGAGAGGATCACTGGTGCCCAAGCAGCAGAGGGGAAAAGTAGAACAGGGAGGCCTTGACATGCTAGGGTTTTCCACCAAAGTTCTACACATCCTTTCTGCTCCAGGCTACTTCTCCCCACTTTATAAATAGCTTTCTCACTTGCTCTGTCATGGAGAAATCCTCAGCCTCCAAAACACTCCTTCTGAAAGGTGGTGAGTTGAAACCACATAAGAGAAGGACTCAAATGCCAAGTTGAAGTTTCAATGTCATGTAAGAGGAATATGGGAGGGGGACTCTATCTGGGGATCTGTGAACGATATTGGCATGATGGTGCTAAGTATTAGTACAAGAAGCCTCTTCTGTATCAGATGGATTGGGAAAGAAAGAGAGGAAGGAGGAGAGGAAGGGAGAGAAGGGAGGAAGGGAAGAAAGAAGAGGGAAGAAGGATAAAGTAGGAGCCCAGTGAGAAGGCCAAGCACATCTGCTTGAAGACACGAGAAGTGGAGAAGGAATGGGAAAGCCCAAAGATTCTCTTAGGATCTTTCTTTCTACAGACCTTATCCGGAGTGAATCCAGCATTGTCACATGTTCATCCTTCATGTTCCTTTCCACATTTATCAGGGGAAAGAAGAAATTTCCATCTTGTAAAAGAGGAAACTATCACACAGGAAGAAGGCCAACAAAAGTGTTGAAGTTGGTGCTTCCTGGACAAATTCTGGTACCCAAACAAATGCTCGGGGGGAAACATAGGATTTTTTCCTGCATATTTACATCTCATGATGAATGTAGTGAGTTCAGCTCATTTATTATACATTGTGCTTGTAGTCATCTCAATTCGTAAATAGAAAAAAGATAATTAATATATTTGACCTGTGCCCAGCCCCCACCACGTGTGTGCAGAAAATGCAGTGATGAGTAAGACAAAGGCCTTTGATTCATGTCGAAATGAGGAAAGAGAGCAGTTGAGTAGTGGCAGAAAAAGACCGCTCCAAATCCCCCATTTTCAATCTCCACTGAATGTATCCTTTTGTGGTATTGTTTATTCGTGGGTCGGGAGGGGGCTCAAGGAGAGAGAACATTTTGAAATAGTTACATAAGAGACTCTGGTCTTAAAATCGTCACTTACATGTACTCATTAATGTTGGCCTGATTCTTGTATTACACTAATTGCATGTCAAGCTGTCTGACAAGATGCTCAGGATCGATGTTCACTGTTGGTGGCACTTGACAAATGGAGAGAAACCTCAGCACACACCCTGTCTTCTTTTTCTGCCCATGGGAAGAAGCACTTTCAGAGAACTTAGGGGACAATGATTCTGGCCAAACATGAATGTGTGTTGCAAGACAGGAAAAGTGTCTGCAAGCCCAGCTGGCAATCCCACACTCTCTTCCAACGATTACGTTAGCTTCCCATTTCAAACCCTGGCTCCAGGTCTGTAGCGTTTGTCTTCTAACGAGAGCGCAGTAGGAAGGGTATTCGCTCCATGCAGTAGGCACAGCAAAGTCCACTGTGAGAGTGTGTGATGACTGCATGGGGAAGGACACCACCCTGTTGAGTTTCTTTGAGCTCTCCTCAGGGTGGGGACGGGCACAGAATGGACCTCGTTGTGAAGTGGTATCACAGTGGGAAGCTGTTTTTAAAATTTTTCCTTCTCCGTACACATCATCAAGGAAAAAAGTTGGCTTTGGTTTCTTTAATGAAAAAAAGCTGGTTGTGATCATTTCAGAAACCCATTGTAGAGTTGTTCCTTCAAACAATTTTGGCTGTTGTGCAGCTCAAGGTTACAGACTTGAGCCAGTGTCCAGGCAAAGCTTTGGCTAGGAAGCCTCCCTCCTTTATAAGAACCTTGGACCAAAGAACGCCACACCCAGAGACAGGCTGAAGTCGTTGGCTATGTGTCAGCTCCTTAGATTACAAAAGAACCACCTCCTCCGTAAATCCAACACACCTACACACTATGTGCACTCATAGGCACCCCTCCCCCCGCCCACCACTCTCTCACATGCTTGTGCGTGCAGACACACATTCATACTCACTCATACGGCCCACTCCACTGTATCTTGGTGTCACGAAAGCAGAGTACCTTAGGGCCAGAGGCAAATACGGCATTAGTTGTATGAATTGGGACATCTCTCTACCTGTACTACTCATTAACTTGTCTTGGAAGGAAAACTTAGCAGGGAAATGGTAAGGTCAAGGACATTGACTCCCCAGAAAGAGGGGGTGTGTGTTAAGTGGGGAGAGACCTAACACTCTCAGAAAGATTCCACAACCTGATAGGGTCTCTATTCCCACAAGATCGTTGTGGCTTGGGTGTCAGATGAGTATTCCCAATCACTTAGTTGTATCCTAAAGCCCTGTCTACTAATGGATGCAGAGTCCCAACAGAATAGAGTAGGGTCCTGTGGTGAGCGAGCCTTCTTAAACACAACCCTGGCCTAAGCCAAATCCCTGAAATCCCCCCAGGAGGCACCAGCTTGTCTAGTTCAGAAAACGTCTGCCTCCAGGAGATTTCTTTTGCCACTTTGGCCTAAATATGAGCATAATCCTTATCTCCAAACAGTGAAATGCTTGCTCCTTTGGTTTTTAATTCATCCATTCTTCCCTACGTTCAAACTTTCATAAACCATGATAGTATACTAATTGCCAAACCTCCCTCAAGAAGAAATGGATAAGCTGCAGACTCATATCTATTAAAGACACTGAATCTGGTTTTTTTTTTTAATTTTTAATGTTTTCATTTACTTTTGAGGGAGAGATAGGGACAGAGTGCAAGTGAGAGAGGGAGATACAGAGAGAAAGGGAGACGCAGAATCCGAGGCAATCTCCAAGCCCTGAGCTGTCAGCACAGAGCCCAAAGTTGGGTCAGAAACCACAAACCAAGGGATTGTGACCTGAGCCGAAGTTGGACGTTCAACTGACTGAGCCACCCAGGTGCCCTAAGGAACTGAATTTGTAATGAAAAATCTTCCCACAAAAACCTCTCTACTTCCAGATAGCTTCCCTTGTGAAATTTACCAAAGAAGAAGTAATACTCATTATATTCAATACTTCCAGGAAACTGAAGTGGAGGACACACTTTCTAACTTATTCTTAGAATCCAGTAATTACTCTGATATCAACCCAGACAGAGACGTGACAAGAAAATTACAGACCAATCTCTCTCCTGAAACAAGGTGCAAGGATTTGAACAAAATCAAAAAATTTTAGCAAATCAAATCCAACAATATATAATAAGGATGATATACGACAGCCAAGTGAGGTTTACCTCAAGAATGCAGGGTTGCTTTAACATTTGAAAATCTATCAGTATAATTTCCCATACTAATAAACTAAAAAGGAAAAGCCATATGATCATTTAAATAGATGCAAAAATTTTTTTATAAAATATAACATCAGTTACTGACAAACTTTCAGCAAATGGAGAACTTTCTCAACCTGATAAAGAACATCTGCAAAAACCATGCAGCTTATATCACACTGATTAGTGAAAACTTGAATGTTTCTCTGCTTGAGAGCAGGAAAAAAGACAAGATGTCCAGTCTCACATCTTCTTTTCAACTTTGTGTTGGAGCTTGAAGCCAGTGCATCCAAATTGGAAAAGAAGCAGCAGCAAAATGGTTTCTTTTATAGGTGGCTTGACTGCCTACATAGAAATGGAATCTAAAAAAAGGCTACTAGTACTAATAAGTGAGTTGAGTAATTTATAGGCTATAGTACTAAGAAATCATGCTATTTGTATATACTAGAAATGAATGATAAAATCCTAAAGATTAAAAAGCCAGCACTGTTTGTAATAACATCAAAAGTATTAATTACTTATTGATAAATCTGACAAGGTATGAAAAATCTGTATACTAAAAATTAGAAAACGTTGTTGAGTGAAATTTTAAAAGATCCAAGTAAGTGGAGAGGTATACCTTGTTCATGGATCAGAAGGTTCAGTATTTTTATGGTATATATTCTCCCCAAATCAATCTATAGATTCAATATAATCCTAATCAAAATCCTAGCAGGCTTGCTTGTAGAAATTGACAAGCTGAGAGGCACCTGAGTGGCTCACTTAGTTACGCGTCTAACTTCAACTCAGGTCATGATCTCACGGTGTGTGAGTTCAAGCCCTGCGTTGGGCTCTGTGCTCACAACTCAGAGCCTGGACCCTGCTCAGTTCTGTGTGTCACCTTTTCTCTGCTCCCACCCTTTTTCTCATTCTGTCTCTCTCAAAAATAAATAAACATTTAAAAAATTAAAAAAAAAAAAGAAATTTACAAGCTGGTACTAAAAATTCATATGGAAATACAAAGGATCCAGATTTGCTAGAAACACCGTTGAAAAAGAAGAGCCAAGTTAGAGGGTTAACAAAATTTAAGACTCATTATAAAGCTATGGTAATCAAAACAGTGCAATATTGGCACAAAGATAGAAAAGTTCATCAAAGGAACAGAACAGAGTCCAGAAATGGATGGGCGCACATGTAGGACAAGTAACATTTGACAGAAGTGCAGAGGCAATTCAGTGGAGAGAAAAGTCTTTTCAACAACTAGTGCTGGGGCAGTTGGATCTCTACATGCACAAGTGATGAACTTTGATCCAGATGCAAAAACTAATTAAAAACGGATAGTAGATCTAAATGTAATGTCTAAAGTGATAAAACTTCCATATGAAAACATAGGAGAAAATATTTGTGAGCTTGTGTAAGGCAAAGATTTCTTAGCAACAACACCAAAAGTGGAGTCTGTTTTTTAAAAATGATGAATTTGACTTCATAAATATTAAAAACACTTCTTTGAAAGACACTGTGAGGAGAATAAAAAGATGAACAATTGCTGGGTGAAAATACTTGCAGAGCAAATATTTGATAAAGGACTTATATACAGCATATAACAGACTCTCGGAAGTTAATAAGATGAAAACAAACAACCCAGTAAAAGAACAGTTAAAAGATTTGAATGTATACTTCACCAAAGAGCAAATAACATATGAAAAGATGCTCAACCTTAGTTATTTGAAAGGTGTAAGTTAAAATCACAGTGAGATGCCACTTCACATCTGTTAGAATGGTTCATATAAAAAGAGTTGGCCATACCAAGTGCTGGTAAGGATGTGGAGAAACTGGAGCTTTCATATGTTACTTGGGGAGAGAATGTTTGCTGGGGCTATGAAATGAAATAGCCAGTTTGGAAAACAGTTTGTCAATTCCTTAAAAGGCTAAGCATACACCTACCAAATGATCTAGCTATTTCATTCTGGGTATTTTCCCAAAGAAATGAAAGCCTATGTCCACATGAAGACTTGTACATGAATGCTTATACATCTTTATTTTTTTAAATGTTTATTTATTTTTGAGAGAGAGAGCATGAGCAGGGAAAGTGCAGAGAGAGGGGGGAACAGAGGATCCAAAGTGGGCTCTGGGCTGACAGCAGAGAGCCCAATGTGGGGCTCAGACTCACAAACCGTGAGATCATGACCTGAGCCAAAGTTGGACACTCTACTGACTGAGGCACCCACGTGCCTCCGTACAGCTTTATTTGTAATAGGCAAAGTCTGAAAGCAATCCTAATGCCCATCAACACCTCAGTGGATAAGTAGTTATGGTACCTTCACACATGAAGACTACTCAGTAATATAAAGGAATACGGTATTGTGCAATGTGGATGAATCTCAATATAACTATACTGAGGGAAAGAAGCCCATACTAAAAGGGGACATCTATCCTGTTCATAAAAACTCCAAAAAATATAAAGTAATTATTAGTGACAAAAATAACAGCAGTTGAACTGCCCCCACATGGGGCCAATTAGGAGGATGTATTACAAATGTGCACAGAGCACATTTGGTGCTGATGGTTATATTTACCATCTTGACTATAGTGATGACTTCATGAATGTATGTGTACAGTTTTAATACCTCAAAGGTATTAAAAAATAGAAGAAGAAAGAAAAAGAGAGATTGGGACAGAAGGCAAGAGGAAGAGAGAAATGGAAGGAGAATAAAAGGAGGAAGGGAAAATTTGAAGACAGTATTATCTCTGGAGTTAGAGTGAATGTGGACTGGATGGTGGTGAGTAGGTGACTGGGAATGTTCCAGATGCTCTTCCACCCAGTTGGCACACTGAAGTTCACTGTTTCCATTTGAGCATGGCCATCAGTGATGTATTGTTGCTTTGGGGAACTGGGTCCCAAAGTGGAAGGATCTTCCATTTCCAAAGGACTTATCCCTAAGCCTGGGCAGAGTTTTTCCAATAGTTTGTGGCCTCTGGAGAGACATTTCATCTGCATTGTTGGTTGGTGACATGCCCACACCATGGCAGAGAATTTTCTTTTAGTTCTTAGAATGGCCTACAAAGCCCTGATTCATGAGTCTCTGGCTCACTTTTCCAGTTCTGTCTTCTATCTCAGCACTGTCACACATGGCTGTAATCACAACAGTCTTCACTCTTCTCCTGAAGCCCATCAGACTCTTTCTGCCTCAGGGCCTTTGAACATGCAGTTCTTATGCCTGGCTTACTTTCCCCCACACTCCAAGCCTATCTAGACCTGTTTCTCTAAAGTCAATGTTACTGACTCCAGAGGCCTTTCTTTTCCCACCCCAGAATAGATTTGATTCCTTTACATTGGCCAAAAATTCCCATTTCCCATACAATTCTGATTGAGAATCACAGTGCTGCATTAATAAGATAAAAGGTGAAGTCTGCCCTTTCCATGTCCTCTCATTTGCAAAACTACTCCCAAGCTCCGTTTATGTCTATGAGTGAGGGCAAACAGCAGCCTGCTGAGCCTACCTGCTCCTGGTCCCCGGTGGCGCTTGTGCATGGGACCCTCCCCTGACACTGTCCCAACACGCAGAGAAGTGAGCACAAAACTCATAGAAAATCACCTGCTTCTGCACAGATTGGAGCTTGGGATGTGTAAATTCTCTAGATTCCTTCCTGATTCATTGGGTTTGTAACTGGCTTTGTTGCTGCCCACTGCATAGCAATTTTGAAATCTGAGAGCCGTGACCTCAACCATGAAACACAAACTGAACACAATTCCTGGCTGGAGCTTATAGGGTCTTCTCTAAAACCCACAAGCTCAGCTTCCTAGCTTTGCCCGGGATCTGTCTATAAATTACTTTTATGGGAACGTTATCACATAATTGAAAACTAATAAAGCCCTCTGCTTTTGTAATCTTGCTGTGAATGAGCTTCTATGTGCTGCCTCTCCCATCATCTTCCAAGCTCCTCAAACCCTTTAATACCTCCTTCTAGATCTTTCCCATAGTCACCTCTTAGCTTAAGAACATGGAACATGCTCCAAATGAAATAACATCACTACCAGATTACCCCTGTATCTCCATAGCTACAGGGAGCTAACTAACAGTTCACTGAGCCAAACGAGTAACATGTGGATTTTATTTGTTGAACTCTTATCAACAGGGAAACTGCTGCTTCCTTATAGTTTCTACCAGGTCTCTCTGACTTTCATACAGGACTGCTTTCACCACCTGCATAAGGTCTCAACTGCTCTTCAAGCTTATTATTCTAATTGAGGCATAATTGACATGTAACATTGTGTAAGTGTAAGGTATACCATGTGTTGATTCGATACATTTATATATCACAGGATGAGTACCACCATAGTGTTAGCTAATGCCACTATCACATCACATAAATATGTTTACGATGAGAATAATTGAGCTTGTCTCTTAGCAACTTTGAAGTTTATGACAGTACAGTTGTCTGTAATCACTATCCTGTGCATTAGATCTCCAGGGAGTTGTAAGTTTGTAACCCTAGACATCTCCCTAGCTCCCCACCTCCACCCGAAGCACCTAATAGCCACCATTCTAGTCTGTTTTTGAGTTCAGCTTTTTTTAGATTCCACATATAAGTGAGATCATACAGTATTTGTCTTTGTCTGACATACCTCACTTAGCATAATGTCCTCAAGGTCCATCCGTGTTGTCGCCAAGGGCAGGATTTCCTTCTCATGGGTGAATAATACCCCATGGTGTATATGTACCACATCTTCTTTATCCACTTGACAGACACTAGGTTGCTTCTATATCTTGGCTATTGTGAATAATGAATGCTGCAATAAAAAGGGGAGTTCAGATATCTTTTCAAGATCTTGTTTTCATTTCCTTTGGATGTATACCCAGAATTGGAATTGCTGGATCATATGTTCTTCAAACTTTGTGGACTGCTTTGATCTTTTAGGTCTGACAGTTAGAAAATAGTCCCTGAGATGCTGGCGAGGATGTGGAGAAACGGGCACCCTCCTACACTGTTGGTGGGAATGTAAACTGGTACAGACCCTCTGGAAAACAGGGTGGAGGTTCCTCAGGAAATTAACAATAGAACTCCCCTAGGACCCAGCAATAGCACTGCTAGGAATTTACCCAAGGGATACAGAAATGCTGATGCATAGGAGCACATGCACCCCAATGTTCATAGCAGCACTCTCAACAATAGCCAAAACATAAAAAGAGCCTAAGTGTCCACCAATGGACGAATGGATCAAGAAGATGTGGTTTATCTATACCATGGAATACGACATGGCAATGAGAAAGAATGAAATCTGGCCATGGGTACCAACATGGATGGACCTTGAGGGTGTTATGCTGAGTGAAATAAGTCAGACAGAGGAGGACAAATATATGTTTGCACATATAGGAGGATTAGGAGGAACTTAACGGAGGACCATGGGGGAGAAGAAGGGGGGAAACGGTGGGGGAGAGGGAGAGAGGCAAACCATGAGAGACTCTTGAATGCTGAGAACAAACTAAGGACTCATGGGTGTGGGGGGGAGGGGGGAGATGGGCATGGAGGAGAACACTTGTGGGGATTAGCACTGGGTGTTGTATGGAAACCAACTTGACAATAAACGATTTGTGAAAAAAAAAAAAAAAAAGAAAAGAAAAAAATAATAGAAAATAGTCCCTGAGGCTGAGCTCCCCCTCCTGTCCCCATGCAAAACACATCTGTCTTCCCTTAAACCCCTCCCCTGACTGCTCTGGGAGCAGCAGAGAAATAGGAAAGGCGACCTGTGGTCATCCAGGTCTGCAGAATGCCAACGTCACTCACAGGGACCATGGGAGTGGTCTTCAGTGGAGCAAGTTTCCTGCTTCTGGTCTCTTTCCAACCATCCAGGTCCCTTCTGCTGTCACAGACAAAATCTGACCATATCCCTCCATGTCTCAAATCCTTCAGGGCCCCCATTATTTAAAGGATAAAGTGGGAGATCCTTAGCTGAGAGCGCAGATGCTCCAGGGCCCAGCTCTACTTGCTGTTCCACCCTGGTCTCTAGTCCATTCCCGACTTTTCCTTATGTCTCCCCCAGCTGCTTCCACTGACCCCACCTGCCTGGCTGGCAGTTCCCACACAATGTTACTGATGCTCTTTCCTTCCTTTTACATATTTTCTTATCCCCTTTCTCTATCTTCGTAACTGCATACTCATCCTTCAGAGTCCAAATGTGCTGGGTGCTGCCCTAGGATAGGAGAGAAACTCATCAAGGCGAGAATGAGACAGTGGGCAGAAGCCTGGGCAGTAGGCAGAACAGAGAATGGGGACAGGCCAGGGGCTTCCCTAGCTGCTGCCTCCTGCTGTGTAATCTAGGGGTGTATTAGTTAGCTAAGGCCACAGTAACAAAGTGGCACAGACTGAGTGCAGAAATATATTTTCTCATCCAGAGACTTGGAAGTCTGAGATCTAGGTGTCAGAAGGTTCACTTTCTTCTGAGGCCTCTACCTGGGTGTTTTGACTGCTGTGGCTGCTTCCTCCCTGTGTCTTCACATAGTCTTCCTCTGTGCTGTATCCAAGTTTCTCCAGTCATCCTGGATAAGGGCCCCTATAATGACCTCATTTTAACTGAATCAGCTCTGCAAAGGCCCTATCTCCAAATAAGGTTACATTTGAGGTACTGGGGGTTAGGGCTTCAACACATGAATTTTGGCAGAGGGACATGATTGGGCCCATAATGGAGTAGGAGGGGGATCCTTTATCCTCTCTGGTCTTAATTTAATCTTCATGTATTTCATAAGAGATTGGGGTAGTTTAACAGGTAATCTTGTATATCCTTTACAGCACTAGATTTTTCTGAATTGAAAATCAGGAGACGTGAAGTGGGAGCTTGAGCACTTAGATGCCTGTGTTTTCCTAACAGAAAACAGATCAGGGGTTTTAGACCTGAATGATCCAGGTAGGTGTCTGAATCCTTCCTCTCCTTTCCTTTCAGGCAAGCATCACTGAAGGGAATCGGTGTAAAGAAGAAAAGGAGCTTGTTGCCTACTTTCCCGTCTCATGTAGGGAAGATGGAGAAGAGAGCCAGAGAAGGTGGCGGGTGAAAATGCCCAGACTTTTAAGTGTTCCACAGGCATGAGAACTGGCACAGGATGACTCAGTGAGACAGAGAGAGAGAGTGGGAAGGAAAGAACAGTTCTACCATGTGTGTCCACAGTAGCCAGTGAAGCAAGTAGCCACTCAGGAAGGGCTAGTGTCTCCTTTATACTTTCCAGTCATTTGCATGCCACCAGCACATGCTCATGTCACCAAGAGAGGGTTTTTCTTTTACTCCTGAGGGATGCTCCAAAGGGTGCCCAGGCTTACAGGATCTTGACCATGAACAAGTCATCCTAGCCAAATGTCTGCATTAGGATACATTGGGAATGGGGCCCAGGACTGTAGTGCTATGTAGTTTGGGACAGAAGATATCTAACATTGATAAAAAATATATTCTAGTGTATTTACTTTTGAAACAATTTGCCAACATGTCCTGGAGGTTGGGAAGGCAGACTACCTTGGTGAATTTGGAGACAGATAGACCTTTCCTTCCAATTCAAGTTCAACTATAGAGACATTGCCTTTACAGTGGCCCAGGAATATAGACCTTCTCTACAAAACCCATGCATTCTCATGACCATCATCACAAAGATGGTCCTTATTGATTTTTCACTTCTTTAAGCACATGTGTGGACAGAGCATAGAATAGTCAGTCATGGTTATGACAAAAGAATCGCTGGTTGGCACCATACAGAGCCCCTGATGCCTCTTTCCATATGCCAAATCCCATTCCTAGTCTATCTTTGAATCTCAGACTCCAGTGGAAATCTTGCAGACCCTTTTTCAGGTTTGGATGGGGTCCTCTGATCCCATGTCCCTCCCTGATAGAGTTATGATTGATTTCAACTACATCTCAGTGAGCTGTACTTCCACTTTGTGACCATCCATTCTTAATTGATTTGAGTCAAAATAGCCATAATGAAAAACAAAAGATTAACAAACCAGATTCTTTGTCAACACAGAATAGATCTCTATAAGCCACTAACCCATTTAGGGAGATGACCAGCTGTCAGGTAAAATTCTCAATCATTGCTGCTACCATGGGGGAATAACTTATCTACTGTGAATTTCTCTGGCAACACATTTAACCTGCCTGTCAGGTAAGTTCATGAGTGTTTCAGTGGGTGACATCCCAAACTGTTAAATGATTATTTTTTCTAGCCATTTAAAAAAATGTTTATTTATTTTGAGAGAGATACAGAGAGAGAAAGAGGGAGAAAGAGAGAGAGGGAGAAAAAGAGAAAGGAAGGGAGAGAGAGAGAGAGAGAGTGGAGGGGAGGGTCAGAGAGAGAGAGGAGAGAGAGAATCCCATGCAGGTTCCATGCTATCAGTGCACAGCCTGATTTGGGGCTCAATCTCACAAACCACAAGATTATGACCTGAGCGGAAATCAAGAGTTGTACACTTAACTTACTGAGCCACCCAGGCACCCCAAAAGATTATTTTTTCAAGAGGATATTACCATATCTCTCATACAAGTATGAAAAGAACACTTGTCAAGCATTATACTTTACTCATTAATAATGTAATATAGTAATTTATTATAATAATGTTGGCTTAATAATAATGTGATGAGTAAGGTTTTTTCAAGTGGTTCACAGATAAATTCAAAATATCATGCATGACTAGGCAGAGAAGAGATATTGAAATTAACTTAGATGCAAAAATGGCATATCCACAGGGCAATAATTACATTCTATTGAATACAATTAGTTTGTATTTCTATAGACAAGAGTCAGTTGCATCATTATCCATTTCCCCACAATTTACAGAGTTGTAAAACATCTCAAAGGCAGCAGAAAGTAGAGATAACCTGGAAGTATTCACTGGACAGGGCAGTGAGTAATTCTATTTTCCATTTCAAAGTCTTTCATAGTTTTTCTGATACTCCAGTATGCCTTAACAACATCTCATTTAGCAAGAATGCTTCTGACCACTACTCATACAGCGCTGTATTATGTTGGGCCCCAGGGAAATTTTGCCTTCAACCTACAATTCTCACATAGTTTTTTAGTGAAACAGTGCTCATTGTTTTTTGAATACCTATCTCTTTAGTTCATATACTACAGGCCGATCTACTGAGAATGCACCAAACTAGTGAAAATCACCCCTCCCTACAACACTGGACCATCATCCTTGCTCCAAGTTATCACATTCCCAATCTCCATTCTCTTAAAATGGAAATATACAAAATGGCCTCTGCAGATGTGCCCAGTTATGTTTGGACTGAGAAACCAACATGATTTGGACTACCAAGTTGGAGCTACCAAGGTTTTTCTATTGAAAAAAAAAATCAATACTCAGAATAAGAAGAAAACAAAAATTATTTTTAGTAAAGATTATAAGACTCAGTGTTCTTGTGTAAGGAAAAAATAGTGTGAAGACTAGACAATGTGATTCTTAACATTCCTTGTTAATCATTTGTTTATTTCTTTGCATAAAAAAGAGCAGCTGCCATCCATGTGCCAGGTGCTCTACTAGGAATTCCTATATGCATTATACTTAACCTTTATTTGATGCCAGAAGAAAAATATTATTATTCACATCTTGCAGATGAAAAAAACAAAACAAAACAAAATCCATGGTTTAAAGAAGCTGAAAGTTTTACTCAGAGTCATAATTAAAAAGGGATGGGTCCTGAGTTAGTGTAATTCCAAAGCACATCCTCTTACTTCATGCCCTTCAATAAATGCCATCAGAATGAATCCTCCTGCTTCCCATCTGGCAGAGTGAGCAGCAACTGCCTTTCTTACTGGAATCTAGAAGCTGCTGCACATGATTATTTGTCCAAGGAGTCTGCACCTCAAGCAGAAGCAGATTTCCTAACGTTTTACTTACAGTGGAGAGGATCTGGCATATAGTCAGGCAGGGACCACAGAGAACACACCAAGCCTAGTGAGACAGCCACCAAAGCCCCAACATAGAGCCCTGAGAGATTTTACCAACTCCCCAGTTTGATGGAGCTGCCTGCAGAGAAGGCCAGCTGGAGGACCAGAAGGAGCCCAATTATCACAGGTAGTCCTTATTTTGCTGGAGTTGGTGTTTCAGAGAGGAAACCCTCCAATGAGCCTTGGCAAAATTGATGGACTTCCTCTTCAGTTTAAGGCTCTGTCCCTAAGTTCAAGCCCCAAAGTACTGGTTGCTTTAAAAAAAAGGAGAGGCATAGAGGATCCAGGACCAGAAGGAACCCAATGTTCATTTTGGAAAAATTGGTGTGTGTGCAGAAGGTAATCTGAAGTTAAAACAAAGCAACGAAAATGTCTCAGCAAAACTAAGAGTTGGTTTTTTAAAAAGATAAAAAGAATTGGCAAATGCTTAACTAGGTTAAGGAAATAAATTCAGAAATGAAATAGGAAGCATTATAATGGATGCCACAGAAATAACAAGGATCACAAAGACTCCTATGAATGAATCTAGGCAATAAAATGAAAAACCTAGAAGAAATGAATAAATTCCTAGAAACATAAAACTTACTAAGACTAAATCATGAAGAAACAGAAAATCTGAGCAGACCTATAACTAGTATAGAGATTGACTCAATAATCAAATCTCCCCAACAAAGAAAAGCCCAATACCAGGTGGTTTCACAGATGAATTCTACCAAACATTTAAAGAATAATTAATTCCAATATTTCCGAAGCCATTCCAAAAAACTGAAGATGAGGGAACACTTCTAAACTCATTTTGTCAGGTCAGCATTACCCAGGTACCAAAGTCAGACAAAGACATCACTAGAAAATAAAATGAGCTGATATCTTTAATGAATATAGATTCAAAAATCTTTAACAAGATACTAGCAACTGAATTGTACAGCTCATTAAAAGCATCATGCCCCATGACCAAGTAGGATTTATTCTTGGAATGCAAGGATGGTTCAACATATGAAATTCAATTAGTTTGACAGGCCACTTTCATGGAATAAAGGATAAAAATCAAGTGATCATCTCAGTAGATGCAGAAAAAGCAATTAACTAGATTCAACACATTTTCAGGATAAAAACATTCAACAAACTAGGAATGCAAGGAAAGTAGCTCAACATAATAAAGGTCATATAGGAAAAGGTCAAAGTTAGCATAATTTTCAATTGTGAAGACTGAAAATTTCTCCTTTGAGATCAGGAAAAAAAAGGATACCCACTCTTTTTACTTCTATTCAACATATTCCTAGATATCCTAGACAGAGCAATTAGGAAAGAGAAAGAAATAAGAGACATTCAAATTGAAAAGGAAGAAGTAAAATTTTCTGTTTACAGATGGCACGATCTTATGTATAGATAAACCTAAAGATTCAAAACAAACAAACCTGTTAGAACTAAGAAATAAATTCAGTCAAGTTGCAGGATACAAAATCAATATACCAAAGTCGGTTGTGTTTCTGTATATTAACAATAAACTGTCTGAAAAGAGAGAAACAATCCCATTTACAACACCACCAAAAAGAATAAAACACTTAGAAATTATGGAGATGAAAGATGTGTATACTGAAAACTATAAAACATTAATCAAAAAACACTAATCAAAAAAATTAAAGAACACACAAAAAAGAAAGATATCCCATATTTATAGATTGGAAGACTTAATATTGTTTTTTTTTTTAATGTTTTATTTATTTCTAGGAGAGAGAGAGAGACAGCGTGAGCAGGGGAGGGTCAGAGAGAGAGGGAGTCACAGACTGAAATAGGCTCCAGGCTCTGAGCTGGCAGTCAGCACAGGGCCCGACGTGGGGCTCGAACCCACGAACGGCGAGATCATGACCTAAGCGAAAGTCGGACGCTTAACCGACTAAGCCACCCAGGCGCCCCGACTTAATATTGTTAAAATGTCCATTTTCCTCAAAGTGATCTTACAGATTCATTGCAAAACCTATCAAAGCCTATGGCTTTTTTACAGAAATATAAAAACAAATTCTATAATTTATATAGAACTACAGAAGACGACAATCAGTTCCTCAATTTTGAGAGGAAGAAAACCTGGAGGCATCACTCTTCATGATTTCAAAATATATAACAAAATTACAATAATCAAAGCAGTATGTTACTGACATAAAGACAGACATATATACCAATGGAACAGATTAGAAAGTCCAGATATAATACATATACAGTCAACTGATCTTTGACAAGGGTGTCAAAATACACATCGGGGAAAGAATAGTATATATATATAAACATTAAGTGTCCATGCCATTCTTCTGTTTAAAAGTCTTTCTAAGACCTCCCAAGATCCTGTCCAAAATTCTTCATGAAGGCTGCAAAGTCCTGTGACCCAGTCACTCTGTCTGTTATTGCTTCCTTCTTGTCCCTCTGCCACCTGCTTCAAACTTCCTACAGCAGTTTCTGCCACATGTGCTAAACTTTCACTTCTGTGCTCATACATACAGATTGCCTGAAAATGTTCTTTCTCCTCCTTGTGCACTTGGGAAACTGGTTTTCATCCATCTGGATTCACATCAAGATGATTTCTCTGTGAAGTTTCTCATTTGATAGCTGGAAAGAAGTACCTATAGAGGTATGGATTCAAAATGAGAAATCAGCAGGTCCCTGAGGGTAGAGACCTTTCATTTGTGACCTCTTAATTTTTTGACAACCAAATGAATCCTAATTTTATATATGCAAATTGAGGTATAAGAAACAAATACTACAAACTCAAAAGTCACATTTCAATAGAAACTATTCTATGGCCATTATTTGAATATCCAATCAAAGATTCTCAATAGATCACTAAAGAGAGACATATACATACAATATATAGACATACACACAGATGGTTATATAATTAAAGAATAAATAGAATCTATGCTGGCATGTAAACCTTGCAAACACAGGTTCTGAGCTTCTCTTAACTAATTTGAAAATCAGAAAGAAAGAAAGATATGCTAGTCCAGCTTGTGTCTATCGCCAGGGTGCCACAGATAGATTCTCCCAAGCACCTATGGGAGTCCACAGCAGTGGCACAGACAGCCGGGGCTAGCCAGCCCCATGGGCCTGCATCCACAGATGTGATTAAGGAATATCACTATTGTCTCATTAAATATTATGAGTAAGAAAATGTTATTAAAAGAAAACCTTTATAGTTTTACATTTGTGGTTTTTTAAATGTATTTTATTTATTTCTGTGAGAGAGAGAGAGAGAGACAGCATGAACAGGGAGGGTCAGAGAGAGAGGGAGACGCAGAATCGGAAACAGGCTCCAGGCTCTGAGCTATCAGCACAGGACCCAAAGCGGGGCTCGAACCCACCAACTGTGATATCATGACCTGAGCTGAAGTCAGTCATTTCGGTGCCCCTATAGTTTTACATTTGTAACCCCACTTCTAATCCTGTTTTTTGAATAAGAAAACCTTATTTCATTTTGCTCTTGGCCTTGCAAATAATGTATCCAGCCCCAAAGACAGGACTTGAGAAAAGGCAGAATATTTTAAATCTAAAAAATGCAGACTGAACAACAAGGGATGCAGACGATAGTATGAAAACACAGAGATTTGGCAGAGGTTGGATGGAAATCAGGAAACAGAAGTAAGAATTAAGTATGTGCGGAAGGAAGACTGGTTCTATAAAATGGTTTTTAAAGTAATTTTAATAACCATGATAAAGAAATAGTTTTCAGAATGGCAGGCTAAGTAAACAGCCTATGAAATGAAAGGAGAAGAGTGTTAAAGAAAGCCTGCGTGACCCAGGAAGTTGCAAATTAAAGTTTTTTAATAGATTGCACTGAACTGAATGATGCCTAGCAGACAGGCAAGATGAGGTGCCAATAAGAACAGACAAGGAAGAAAGGAAGAAGGGCATATCTTTAAAAAATTCTGTTAATGTTTGTTTATTTATTTATTTTAATGTTTATTTTAGAGAGAGAGAGACAGAGTGAGCAGGGAAGGGGCAGAGAGAGGGAGACACAGAATCAGAAGCAGGCTTAAGGCTCTGAGCTGTCAACTCAGAGCCCGAAAGGGGGCTTGCGTGAACTGCAAGATCATGACCTGAGCTGAAGTCGGACGCTTAACCAACTGAGCCACCCAGGTGCCCCAATGTTTATTTGTTTTTGAGAGAGAGAAACAGACAGAGCACGAGCAAGGGAGGAGCAGAGATCAAGACACAGAATCTGATGCAGAGTCCAGGCTCTGAGCTGTCAGCACAGAGCCCAATGTGGGGCTCAAACTCAAGGAACAGGAGATCATGACCTGAGCTGAAGTTGGATAATTAACCAACTGAACCCTCCAGGCCCCCCAGGGTATATCTTTTTAAAAGCTGTATTGCTGGTTAAAGATATGAGCAGCCAGGGAAAAAGAAAACAAGGGACCATTTATTGTGCAGCTAGTATTTGAATATGTAATCAAGGATTCTCAAAGATCACTAAGGAGAGATGTATAGATACAGATATATAGATATACACATACATGAATATATAATTAAAGATTAAATTAATTAAAGATAGAAATTTTATATATAAAGCTGATAATTTATATACAATCTATATACGGATAAAGCTATAGGAAACTCTCTATATAAAGTCTATAAAATTAAGAATAAAAAATTGCCCCAGAGTGCACAAGAGGTTGGACTTGAACTCAGAATTTTTCTGGCTCAGAATCCTTTTGATTTTCTACTCTACCATGCTGCTTTTCCTGCAATCTTTTTTTTGAACCTACTGTAGAAATCCTGCAGTTTGACTACACTGGTTTAGGACAGATTATTGTGCTGTTTTGAAAAGTATGAATAAATAGAAGCTATTAACTACTGACTAATTTATCTAAAGTAACCATAGTCTGAAATATTATCTTACAAAATGAAAAAGAACTTAACTTTCATTAAAAATGGAAAAGGCTGACCCAAGATAATATTAGTTGTATCCACTGATAAAAAGGAAAGGAGAATGAAAATCTATATGAATGGACAACAAAAGGAAGTGCTTATTGGAGAAGCTGAGGAAAAGCAAAAACGGCACTGAGTTTGAAGATCTCTATGGTTTACGAGACAGAGATGGGCAGGGCTTGAGAAGCACTCTGCCAAGATCTTATAAGCATAACCCCCCTTCCTGCCTCCTCTTCAAGGCTAAACTTCTTGCAAAAGTTGTCTAAACAGACTGTCTCGCTTTCTTTATTGCTAATTCATTTTTCAACTCCTCTTTCTCTGGTTTTGTCTACAAAAATCTCTGCACTTGTCAAAGCTTCCAACAAGATTCACAGTATCAAATCTGGGAAGCAATATTTTGCTCTCATTATATTTTATATCATAACAGTATTTGACAGGGCTATCCACGTCTTTGTTCTAATGAGTTTCTCTGGGGCCAGCATCCTTGATGCCACATCTCCACAATGTTTCACTATTATCTACTTGGAGCTCCCTTTCTCTACCCAATTTTACCATGTTGGTGTTGTTTCTCAGAACTTCATTTTGGAATCTCTTCTCTTCTTTAACCTGTTTCCATAAAGAATGCTGTCTATTCCCACGTCATTAAATACTATCTGTAGGACAATGATGGGTAATTGTAATATTTTCATAGCATTAATCGGATATTGTTATTTATTTATTTATTTATTTATTTATTTATTTATTCTTACTTTTCTCCCCCCCCCTTCCATTAAAACAACCGTTCCAACAGCCATAGCACTTTGTAAATTTGGTCACTAAGAGGTTACGTAAACAGGTTCAAGTTCTCAAAGTTAGTAAGTGGCAGAGCCAGAAATGAATCACAGACCTTTCTAATTCTAGAGTTGTTGATGTATGTTAGCCTGTCTCTCATAAAATGAAAATTAGAGGGATTCCTATGTCTGACCAAAATAGAGTAGCTTGAAGTAGACTGATACTTCTGCCAAGAAAAATTTAAAAATCCAGATATAATGCAAAATAAACAGCTTTTGAAGGCATTGTAGAGATACCAACAGAGCTAGGAATTAAGTGGCAGAAACTTGTGAGAAGAGTGAACCACATAAAAATAAGCCCAGCACTTGGTGGTTTTCCCCTAAAGGTATTTGCTGAAATCAATAATGGATAGAGAAAAAAGATGCTGAATAGCCTGGAAGTTCAACAACTCTTCTTGGATCAATAAGAGAGGGGAGAACACAGGGCAAACCACAGCTTCAAAGATTGGGAAGGCAGGCAAATACAGAGTCACAGTTTACCGAAGACTCACAAGTGGTCTTGGGAACCAGCAGTGGGGTAGGAAAATCTGGATAGCAGTTGAATTGCTGGAGGCTCAAGAAAATAAGTCTGAGAATTAAACATTCCAGGGGTACCCAGTCATAGAGGGGCTTCCACAATATTGTGAGATTTGCCTCCAGGGACTTGACCAGGTGCTCACCATAAATAAAAGAGAAAAATCCCCTCATTCTTCTGGTAGGAGGAGAGGAAAAGGAATAGAAGCACTCTGTTCTTCTTAGTAGGGCTTGAAATCAGGGGGAGCTAGTTAACCAGAGCCTAACCTACTGAGGTATTATCAAACCTGACTGACCTGGGGAAAGGAAATACCCAACTCCAGCCCACTCTAGCCATCCTGTCCCACCCAAGGTGGATAAAAACACTGAGAAACACTTGTGAGTTCACAGTTCAGAGGCACAGGCTTACTAAAAGGCAGAGACCTAATCATAGGACTGTAGAATGCTTCCCCTCCCCTGACAGTGGAACCAGACATGACAGTTATGGTGGATATCAGAGTGAGAATTTAAAACAACCATGATTAGTATTCTAAGGCCTTTCATCTATAAAGTAGATAGTATGCAAGAACAGATGGGTAATGTAAGAGAGAAGTGGAAATTCTAAGAAAGAACCAAAAAGAAAGGCTAGAGGTCAAAAACGCTGTAATGGACATGAAGAATGTTTTTGATGGGTTTATTAGTAGACTGAACATGGCTAAGGAAAGAATCTTTATGCTCTAGGATATAGAATAGAATCCTCAAAATCCAAAGAACAAAGAGAATAAAGACTGAAAAAAACCCCAGAATGGAATATCCAGAGGCTGTGGGACATCTAAAAATGGTATAGCATATGCATAATGGGAATACCAGAGGAGAACAAATAGAGAAAGAAACAGAGAAAATATTTGAAATAATAATAAATGAGATCTCCCCAAATTAAATTAGATGCCAAACCACAGGCCCAAGTATTTCATAGAACATCAAACAGGATAAATGCTAAAACAATAACAACAACAACAGCCAAAGCCCAAAATACCCTACACATAGACACATCATTTTCAAACTACAGATCATCAAAGACGGAGAAAAAGAAATCCCAAAAGAAGCCATAAGAAAAATCACCTTATTACATATGGACAAAGAAAACATTATATCTGACTTCTCTTCAGAAATCAGGTAAACAAGAAGAGAGTAATGTGAATTATTTGAAATGTTGACAGAAAAACTTCACCAACCTAGAATTCTGTACCCTACAAAATTATCCTCTAAAAGTGATGGAGAAATAAAGACTTTCAGACAAATAAAAATTGATGAAATGAATTGCTAGTAGTAATTAACTACACAAAATGTTAAAAGAAGTTTTTTTTATCTTTATTAAAAAATTTTTTTAAATGTTTTATTTATTTCCGAGAGAGAGAGAGAGACAGCATGAGCAGGGGAGGGTCAGAGAGAGAGGGATATACAGAATCTGAAACAGGCTCTAGGCTCTGAGCCAGCTGTCAGCACAGAGCCCAATGGGGGGCTTGAACCCACGAACCGTGAGATCATGACCTGAGCCAGACGCTTAACTGACTGAGCCACCCAGGAGCCCCTAAAAGAAGTTTTTTAAAGAGAAGAAAAATAAGATAGGTCAGAACCTCAGATCTATTGATTTCTGGCCAGAAAATTTGCAAAATGTCTCAATGGTGATGTTGACTCAAAAACTCCACCTACCTGCCCGAGAATAGCTCTGGGGCCTGCTGTCCTTTAGGCGGTCAAGGGTATGCGCTTCATGTGTAGAAGGTGACTGCAGTCCAGTCACAGTGAGCAATGATGGCGCTACTTACCAGAGACTGGGCAGAGAAGGAAGGAGTCCCCAAAGCCATTTACCTACTTCTTTCCCAGACCTTGGCTTTGGGGAACACACTTGGACATTCCAGCTACTGCAACTCAGCTCAGATTTCTAACATCTGCCCAGCTATGTGGTTGCGGAAGCCTCTAGCTGCCAGCTGGATGTAAACATGAAAGGCTGTGTGATCTCCGGATAAACTAAGCAAGATTTGTGGTAACAGCCCAAATCAGGCAAATATTTGCCACAGGAGCCGCATTTGAACTTCTCCCTGTCAGAAGGTGGTTTGCTAGCGTGACCTGACACTTGCAGCCTTGCCCTCTACTTGATATTTTGAAATAACTTATATTATTGAGTAGGATTTCAAAAATTCTCAGTATAAGTCAACCAATGATCTTGTGCCCCCAAAGCATGCTATTTGAGGCTGCTCTACTGGAAGATTAGGGTGGCTCCTGGGCAGGTAGATGGTGGAGTTGTCTTAGACAAATACACCTAGACATTTTAGGTCTAGTACCCACATTTTAGAAAAGGTGTAAAAAACAGAAGCTGGGCCCAAGGACATCCCAAGCAGCAAGATAGCTCAAACGGATGATTTAATATAAATAAATAAATAAAAAAAAAATGATCTCATCTTGCATACCCACCACTTTGTGGCTCACACACTGTGGATTTCCTATGACCAACAGAAAAAAAACTTTCATCCTAAAAAGATGTTTTCATTATTCAGACTATCATTAAGAAGAAGGAGAGGAAGAGGAAGAAGAAAAGAAGGCAGAAGAGGAGGAGGAGAAGGAGAAGGGGGAGGGAGTGAAGAAGAGGAAGAGCTGGTATTTATTTATTTATTTATTTATTTTTTTAATGTTTTATTTATTTCTAGGAGAGAGAGAGAGAGACAGCGTGAGCAGGGGAGGGTCAGAGAGAGAGGGAGTCACAGACTGAAACAGGCTCCAGGCTCTGAGCTGGCAGTCAGCACAGAGCCCGACGTGGGGCTCGAACCCACGAACCGCGAGATCATGACCTAAGCGAAAGTTGGACGCTTAACCAACTAAGCCACCCAGGCGCCCCAGAGCTGGTATTTATTTAATGCTCACTGCATGTTAAGCATTCTGTACATATTATCTTATTCAGTCATTTAAACAATCTTATGAAGGTGGCATGAATATTTCCCAGATTTTCGGATGAGAAATTCAGGTCTTCAACAATTAGATAACTTCCCCCAAAGTCACAGACATTCAGGAGGAATGCGCTGGAACTGGTCTGGACAGTGTGACCTGAGCCCTAGCGTCCTGCCCTGAGCTTATTCTAGTAATCAGTATCCACACAGGATACCAGCATATGGACGTCTAGCCACCTGTGTTGGTGGATCCATGCTGGATCTTAGTAATCAAGAGACACTTTTAACTTATAGACTATACCCTAAAGGGAAGCCCTAGCATGTGAACCCTCAGCTAACAGACTTATTCATTCAAGAGTTTTTTGAAAGGATCAACTTCCAGGATAGTTGATGGGATCAAAGACATTAAATTAAATCTGTATTTACTGAATGAGATATTCAGAATCATATCCCCAAAGCCCCACCAAATAATCTAATCACCAGAGTAAATTATGGAGTCTAGACCCTATATCTGGGTTCCCGTGGGTTCTGGATCTGGTCCTGGTCCTGGCAATAACTGACAGGGTGATCTTGGAGTAGCCATTTAATATTTCTGAATCCCACGCCCCTCCCCTATAAAATGAGAGATTGATGCCTCCTTGTCCTGTAACAGAAGATGAGTACATCTAAATAAACATTGAAACTACAAGGATGGTAGTATCGTCATCCTAATCATCATCCTTTGCCAACTGATGTGGGTGGGATGGAGGAAATACAGATTACTTTTGGTGCAGACAACAGGGGGACCGTCCTGACTTATTTGGAGCTAACGAAGAGAACTTTTCAGAGAAAAGTGATGTTTTAGCTGGGATCTGAGTTGTTATCTGGGTAAAGGGGAACAGAGAGCATTTCAGCCGGAGGGAACAGCAAGGGTGAAGCCCAGAGACAGGAGGGAGATGGCCATATAATTGATCCTACAAATTGGGTCATGTTAATGATTACACCAGGATCTTAGGCATAAGCCAAGACTGTGCCAGGCCAGCCAAGATAAGTGGGCATCCTAAATATAGGCTGTGTTGAAATATTTGATTTCATCCTAAAAGAGATTTGAAAGCCCTGATAGGTTATCAAAACTTGTTTCCTTTTCAATGGATTGTATAGATTTATAAATGACCTGTTTTTATTTTTTGATGTATAATTAACATATAGTGAAGTGTACAAATGTTAAGTTTATGCTGGGTGAATGTCAACCTATTTATTCACCCAGGTAACCATTCCCTGGATTATGATACAGAACATTTCCAGATTTGCACAGGCCTCGCCTCCAGGGATAGCTACTTTTTTTAAAAAAAAGCTTATTTATTTATGTTGAGGGGAGGGGGAGGAGAGAATCACAAGCAGATTCCACACATTTAGCACAGAGCCTGACTCTGGGCTCAATCTTATGAACCGTGAGATCTTGATCTGAGTTGAAATCAAGAGTCAGATGCTTAACTGACTGAGCCACCAGGTGCCCAGGTAGCCACTTCATTGACTTCACCTGAATTTCATTGAAACCAAGTCCTAAATTATATTGCTGCAGGACTCTAAAGGGGTTTGGGTGATGTCATTCATCGGTTTTCATTTGGAAAGATGGTGTTGATGGCAGCATCGAGAATGGATGAGAGGGGGTGAGCTGTGGCTGGGACGTGAATTGGAAGCTCTTCTGATACCAGGACAGACATGGTGGGACCTGAATGGGGAGGGGTGTGGAGCAGATGGAGAAGAGTGGCAGACAGAGGTGAAATCCACCAGACCAGGTGACTGACTGTGTGCGATGTGGAGACGGAGAGGCCAAGTCTGAGCTCCTGGCTGCTGTCCTTCCCCGGCGGGGTGGGGAAGCCATGCACTGGGCTGAGGAACCTGGGGAGGAGCCTTCAGAGAAAAATGGTGAGCAGATTTGGGGTGTGGGGTTTGTTGACCTTGAGATACTTGGAGCCACCAAATGAAGGGGCTGTGCAGGGGGTCGGACATGTGGGTGTGAAACAGAGGTAGGACAAACAAAGGGAATATGTCACAATCCTGGGCAAGTAGATGATGCTGTGGGCATCGGGGTGCCTCAGGAGAAAGAAATCAATGAGAGAGCAGGCAGGAGCCCAGTGCTTACTGGGGGTAGGAGAGGATAGGCCCACAAAGAGCCTGAGGTAGACCCCAGAGGAGGAGGAGGAGGAGGAGGAGGACAACCAGGAGAAAATGAAACCACAGAGTCAGAAGGAGAGAGTGTTTCCTAGAGGCTCAGGGCAGGAGAAACCTTTTATGAAGCATCCACGAGGCCCAAATTCTCCTTTTCTGGTATCTTCGCTCCCAAGTAATGACTACTAAGCTCTTAGTGGGAAATTTTGAATCATACTATTGGGGCAGGTCTGAAAAACATAAGAACTGCCTCAAGGTCTAAACCTCTGCCTTTATAACCTTAACACTCCTCACCCCCTGCCTGAAGAGTTAGGGGGAAGCATAGTCTTCCTGCAGCTGTGGACAAGGTCTCCCAAGGCAGGAGAACTAATTCCTTTCATTCAGGGGCTTCAGGGACCCCAGGCCCCTGCTCTTCCTTCCACCTCTAGTATCCCTGAGGTCATCAGCCCTAATGTCCTGAATGACCCAGGTCACTTTCCCTTTAGAAAAAACTGAATACATAGAACAAACAACAAAACTGACAAAGAACCCCATGAAGTCATCAGGTATGATCATAGTAGCAATTGTTCACTGACCAGCTGTGGGCCAGGACACTTCATCTGCTTTGTCTTATTGCCACAATAGCCTTGTAAGTTACAATTCCAATGTTCAGACAGAGCAGCCAGGACCCCTGGAGCCACAGGGCTTGTAAACGGTGTTGGAATCCACGTGGGGCTGACTGTAGAATGGACCAGACCCCCGTCCACCTTGGCTTCCTTGAGAGTGACACCCTGACCCCTCAGTGACAGATGAAGATGCCAGGGTGAAGGCATGTGGAGTCATTTCAACAAACATGCATGAAACCCCTTCAGTGCCAGGTGTATTGTTATACCGTCGGCGCTGAGGGTTCAGAGGAGAGCCCTTGGGTAGTCATCTTGTAGTTGAGACAGATAGACAACAAACTAGTGGGCAAAGAAAAGAATTTCAGCTCATGGTAAGTGCTCTGAAGGAAATAAGATGATGCGATCAAAAGTGGCCCAGATGAAGACCTGGAAAGGACGTGGGATGCAGTAGAACAAGCCCAGGCTTGCACACCTGGAAGCCTAGGGTGTACCTGCCTAGTCCCTTTTGCTGTGTGGCTTCACCTCTGTCTCCAGTCAAAAGTTGAACTCATAACTTTGTCTTAAAAATTCTTTGTTAAATGGACCTATCTGTGCCTGGACTGGAGGAGCTGCATGGATGGAATGTTCCTGCACCCCCTCCGCAGCCACCCCCAGAAGCTCAGATGGAATGTCACCCAGTCCTTGTCTTCCTGTTCTGTCATCTTTCTCATGATCTTGCCCATACTTCCTTCTCTGCTGGTCCCCTGCTTCCAGTGTCTCCATGTCAAGCCATCTCTCTCTAACCTCACCCTGCTCACAGTGTTGCTGCTTGAATGTTTCAAGGATGCGTTGCCACATGCTGACATTGCCCTTGGGTAACAACATGCCCCCATGCCCCACCACTGGGTTCTCTGCACTGCACTGTGGCCCTGGCTTCTTTCCCAACTCTTTGCCGCATAGTCTCCTCACCTTGGGATGGGTCTTCTCCTTGGTCATGGTGGCCTTGTGAAAGTATCTGTGCTGGCCTTCATCCAACTCCTCTGAGTCCCTCTGGATTCATCTTGTCCTATAGGCACTGACTTTTTGGTCTCCCGTCCTCCTTGGAACTGTCACTGATAAGCATTCCTCTGAAATTTTAGAGACAGTTGTACTGTGTTTTTAATTGCCGCCTTCCTTAAATAAAGCCCCCTTGAAAAATCTGATGTCTCATCTTTCAGTCATTAGCCAACTGCACACAAGATGCATTGTGTGAGAAGAAGATCCCTAATGAATCTGACAATCATCGAGAAGAAGAAAAAAATATTCCCCACAAAGTTGTCAATTAACAAACTAAGATGCCCATTAAGATGTTAAGAACATTTGTAGAAGGAAGAATATAAGATGAGAACAGAATGTAATAAAAGAGGAAAATAATACACTAGAGAGGGCAAATAAAACCAAAGCTGTTTTGAAAAGGCTAATAAAAAGGATGCACTCTGGGCAAGATTGGCCAAGGGATAAGTGGGTAGCTCTCGATGGTTCTTAATCCAAATGCCATCCAGATGTTGGGTTTCATTTATCAAAACAAGTCTAAAATCCTTAAAAGACATTCCAATCTGAACTTGCTGGTTCATTAACGTTTACTTAGCGATCTCTCTAGGCCTCCCTTCCCATTGCCGTGGGGTTTCGGACCCCCAAATCTAGTGTGCTTAAAAAGGAGGAGGTGGAAGTAAGCAGAGGACTGGAGCACATTAAGCTCCATGCTTTCCTGCAATCAGAGATCTTCAGCAGCTTGAGAGATAAAGATTCCACCCGAGTCCTTAAATGACCACAGGTCATTACAGATCATAGAATTGCCAAACAACACTCAAGCAAGGAGTATAATTCAACCCCACACGTGGAGACAAATGTGCAGCATCTGTGGCCATGACTCCCTGAAACTCACTTTGAGGCCAGCGCTGCCTTTGAAAGAGGAATCCAAGACCAACACCAGCTTTACGAAGCCTGCCACTGAGCTGAGATAATTAACCCAACTTGCTGAGCCATTGCAGCAGAGTTTCAAAGTTCTGATTTATAAATGAGTAACTCACATTAGAGGGACGTGTACAAGCTTGATCATGCATTTACTGGCTTACTGTGAGCATCTATTTCAGGACTATTGGAAATGTTCCTAAGTATATTTAAAAAAAAAAAATAGAAAGCATCATCAGGAAAGACAAGACTCTACAAGGCACTTGGAAGTGGGTAACAAGTGAGAGAGAAATTTAGCTGAGGCCCTTGCCTTTCCATTGGGACCCTGTCTACCAATCCAAAGAGGCCCTCTCTAAGGGCACAGGGAAATACCATTCTGAGGGTTTAACACTAATGAAGGCCAGTTTCCTTCACTGTTGTCTTTCAGCTGTAACCAGGACATCCTGCAATTCAGCAGACATCTGCTGGGAAACTGATCATGTGTCAGGCACTGGGCTGGGATCTGGGGATATTAAATGAATTAGGTATAAGTCCAGCCTTTGAAGAATTCAGTCTATCTGAGAAGACAGTCACCCGAACACAAATGTATGGCCCAGTTTGGTAATGAGTACAAGGTACATAGAGGTCCTTTTTATGTGAATGAATGAATGAATGAATGAATGAGGACGCTAGCGATATGTATAATGTGCTCACTAGCTTTAAGTTCTCTGACTGTTATTTGCTACCATAAGTATATGGGTAAGATGAGCATAATAATTATCACCCATGACACTTTTTTAAAAAAATTTTTTTAATGTTTTTTATTTATTTCTAGGAGAAAGAGAGAGACAGCGTGAGCAGGGGAGGGTCAGAGAGAGAGGGAGTCACAGATTGAAACAGGCTCCAGGCTCTGAGCTGGCAGTCAGCACAGAGCCCGACGCGGGGCTCGAACTCATGAACCGCGAGGTCATGACCCAAGCGAAAGTTGGACACTTAACCGACTAAGCCACCCAGGCGCCCCCACCCATGACACTTTTAAGAGTGAAAAGGACACCCATGAATCATTGCTTAAGGTCAATAAGAGTGAGCTGAGACTGTCCCAAGCGAACATGGCTATACAGTAATCTTAACTATAGGAAAGTGAAAATACAGGGGAGCTTAGCAAGTGAAAGGTATTTATCTTCTGCTTATTCTTTTTTGTTTTAAAACCAAAACCTTTGGGGTAAGACCTACATAACATAAAATTTACCATCATAACCACTGTTAAGTGAGTTCAGTAGTGTTAAGTACATTCACACTGTTGTGAACACACACACAAAAATCTACAAAACTTTTTCATCTCGCAAAAGCTGAACCTGCGTACCTTTTAAACAACTTCTCATCCCTCTTTCCCTTCAGCCCCTGGTAACCCCCATTCTACCTTCTGTATCTATGAATTTGTCTACTCTAGGTACCTCATATCATACAGCCTTATTCTTTGTGTGACTGGCTTATTTAACATAGCATAATGTCCTCAAGGTTTATCTCCTCATTCTTGATAGATATGGTCACAATGTCAAATTCACACTTCCAATGACATCACTGAGAACTAAAAACTATGTAAGTCATTACTTGAATGCCCTTCTCAACTGATAAAATATTCGAGCTCTTTGTCGTTGTTTTCTTCTTTTATTTGCATTGGGTTAATTACATTGAGAATTCTTAGACTATTGTGAGGTTCTGCTGTGGAAAAATACAAATTGTGCAAGACTCTGTGTCTGGGGGCTGCTCAGAGAATGGCCAGACCAGGGTCACTGGGGTTGGCATGTTGGATATTGACATGTCATTGACAAGTCATTGTTTCAACCGTATTTCATCTGCATGGGATTTTGTTTGTTCAGAGATTTTCACTGAGGGCTCATGTCTATTTCATAAGTCTTGAAACACTTACCTTTGTTTTATTTGAAAGCCTTGTTTCAAAGAACAAAGTGCAAAGTAGCACCTACAGAGGCAAACAGCTGCCTAGCTAATTACCTAGATTTAGAAGTCTGTAAAGCCACAACCCAAACTATAACAGTATCTAACTCTAGGGAATGGAGTTTTTAAAAAAGTTCCATATGATTTTATATTGCATTTATTAATAATTCTGTATCATGAGGTGATCTAAGGGTGGTGTAGGGTGGGGGAAGGGCAGGAAGCAGATTGGTGTAGTAAGAGAAACACTGGATGTTAAGTGTGAATCCTGCCACAGGCTGAGAAGTCACTATGCACCCTCAGTGTCTGCCTTTTCATTTACAAAGCAGGGAAGATCATGATGTCTACGTCACATGGTGATTATGAAGTTTAAACGAGCCAGTGCACCAATAGTGCCTCAGATAGAGCAGTCAGCGACTATTTGTCTTATCTTGAGAGTTATTTCTAGGGAGGCTGGCCTAGCCTGGGATTCAGATGAACAGCTTATGCTGAGGAAACATGCTGGATGAGTGTGAGTGAATTCATTTTCTTCATGTTGTTCTGCTCATATTTGTGAGAGTTTGACACTTCCTGAGAAACATAAGCTGAATGGCCATATAGAACTTACTAGAAACCTGGTAGTGGAGAAATTCAGCCAGTGGCTATGGACTTCACAGAGTTACTAAGGCAATGGACTTGACTTCAAATTTGTTAATTGTGTTCTTTAACCATGCATTCTCTCTGGATCCTACATTGCCTTAGTATTTCTGTGCACTGCCTGCATTTGGGGGCCAACA
Organism: Proteles cristata cristata; assembly: GCA_017311185.1. Taxonomy (NCBI): domain Eukaryota; kingdom Metazoa; phylum Chordata; class Mammalia; order Carnivora; family Hyaenidae; genus Proteles; species Proteles cristata. The sequence continues at coordinate 282,317 of JAESUZ010000886.1, forward strand.
CAGAAATTTCTGTCTGCTCAGAGGGCAAGGAAGTAGGGTTCTGGTCTTCTTAATGCATACAGAGAAATATGGAAGAAAGCCTAGGGAATATCTATAATAGGGTGAACATCCACACAGAATGAATGAATCTCCATGGAGGAGTGAGAACTTCCATAGGAAATAACAAGCAGGAGCATTTTGGATGCATGGGCATCAGATTTTACATGTAGTGAAGAGGTTACATTCATGAAGACAGTTGCTTTGACTGTGGTCTCTTGTAACTTATTGGCTTGTGCTCTTGATTGAGTTATTTAACAGCATGAGTCTTGGTTTCCAGATCTATAAAATGGGAATAGTACCTTATTATACTATTGGGACAGCTCCTGGATCATAAACACATAGCTCTTAGAAGAATCCTAGCACTGAGTGGTCAATAAATGTTAGAAAGCTGCCTTGGCAATAATTGAGTTTGCTCCTTAACACTGCCCAGTGGGCATTATTGTCCCTGCTTCAGACGTGAGGAGACCCGACTGATTGAGCTTAAGTAAGATTCAAGAGTAGAAAATTGCCAAGCAGTAGAAGCAGGTCTTGAACCAGACCTGACCCTAAACCCACGTGCTTTATTATAGCTCATGTCTGAGTATGTCTCATGTCTCAGACTTGAGAATGAGAGCAACATACTATGAGGACAATGGAGGGGGAGAAAAGTGTTTTAAGGTGTTAAAATGAGTATGAAAATATTTGGGATGTTGGGAAGCACTCTGCATTTGTAGGAGATAAGGCATTGCTCACACTCTGTTTATCAGTCCCAAACCTCCCCAGAACTAGGAACAAGTACCTCACAATTGTTCGTGGTCATGCAATTTACATACAACTCTCTAGAAAGCTGTTGCCCTATAAAAAGTGCTAAGGGAAAAGGTTTTTCTCAGAATAGAGAGGAAAACCTGGCTTCACCAGTCCCCAGGACAGTGTGGACAAGGGGATCTGTGCCTGGGTACTAGAGGTTCTGGGGGCCTCATTTGGTAGCCCTGACTTCATCGCAAAGCCCACCCTGAAATCTTCACGCTGCTAGCATGCTCACAGCCTCCCTGTACACCCTGTGGTCCCCAACCGAGCTCTGGTCCCCGTCAGTTCCAACATGGCCTCCAGCATCCTCTAGGCTCTCCAGGCCGCAGACTCAATCCTGCACATACCCTGAGTTACTTGATTTTCTCTCTTATGCTCCCTCTTTGAACTAGACCTGCAGCCTAGGAGTTCTCCAACCAATGGATCTGGGGTCCCTGGCTGTTTTGGTAATCAAAAAGCCAATCAAGCACAAAAAAAATCACACAAATAATATTTGGGTATCATGAATATTTTATTTTACTTTAAATGTATACATGAATATTTATCTGCTATTTTTTCCACATAAAGCCAAGCGTCTTTTTAGGTTTAGGGCCCTAGTAGGAGTTCTGCAGTGTCTTTCTTGCACAGATCGTATCTATACTGCATCCTTTACAAATCCCAGTGTTCATTTCTGTAAAAGGATTAAGAAGTTTAAAACTGGTGCAATATTCTGCTTGTAGAACCTTAATAGAATGTTAGTGTTTTATGCTAGGAATTTACCCAAGGGATATAGGAATGCTGATGCATAGGAGTACATGTACCCCAATGTTCATAGCAGCACTCTCCACAATAGCTAAAACATGGAAAGAGCCTAAGTGTCCATCAACAGACGAATGGATCAAGAAGATGTGGTTTATCTATACCATGGAATACGACATGGCAATGAGAAAGAATGAAATCTGGCCATGGGTACCAACATGGATGGACCTTGAGGGTGTTATGCTGAGTGAAATAAGTCAGACAGAGGAGGACAAATATATGTTTGCACATATAGGAGGATTAGGAGGAACTTAACGGAGGACCATGGGGGAGAAGAAGGGGGGAAATGGTGGGGGAGAGGGAGGAAGGCAAACCATGAGAGACTCTTGAATGCTGAGAACAAACTGCGGACTCATGGGTGTGATGGGGAAGGGGGGATATGGGCATGGAGGAGGGCACCTGTGGAGATGAGCACCGGGTGTTATATGGAAACCAACTTGACAATAAACTATTTGTAAAAAAAAAAAAAAAAGAATGTTAGTATTTTATTTCTCCAATAATTTACAGGTGCTCCTCTACACCTAATTAAATAGCATTCTATTTTAGTGGCTCCCACTTTAGCAAATTTTCTCAAAACTTCGCATTTAATTTTCACAGAAACGACGCTCTTTATACCCACATTTCATCCATTTTAATAACATTTACTTAAAATAAACTACTTTGATAATAAGCATAACAACCATAAAAAACAGATTTGGGAAAAACGAAACTGACCCTCAAGGAGCACTGAGTCAGCTAGGGAAGGAGAAGCAAGGGCAGCCAGGGAAGCAGCCAGCTCTGGACGCGCCTTCAGCGTGTTTGCAAAGGGAAAAGATGGAGCTTCCAGGAATCCAGAGAACTAGCTGAGTAGCATTGGGTTAAGGAAGCTTCTAGTGTGCGGGCTAACCCTTTTCTTAAAATACACTCCCCACCAGGGGTGGCTGGGTGGCTCAATCGGTTAAGCATCTGAATCTTGATTTCGGCCCGAGTCATGATCTCACGGTTTGTGAGTTTGTGCCCTGAGCAGGACTCTGCACTGACAGTGCTTGGAACCTACTTGGGATCCTCTCTCTCCCTCTCCCTCTCCCTCTCCCTGTTTTAGCCTCTCGGCTCTCATCTCTCTCAAAATAAACTTAAACAAATGTACTGCCCACCAGTTCACTTGACCATCTTCTTTTAATACTCTATGCGTTCGTTAGCTTACACAGCACCTCTTCCGTGAAATTTCTGTCTCCTTTCCAAAACTGAATTTCCACCTAAAACTTTCCATTGTCATGGAATTTAAAACACCATATTGCCATTGGGTTTTCATTTCTTTTTATCTCCACTACTAAATTATCATTTCCTTCAGGTTAAGGCTTATGCCTTATTTACTATTGTTTACCTAGAGCTCAGCACAGCATCCGTCACATAGCAAATATGAATGCTTATTGAAAGAAGAGATAAACTTAAAATCTGAGAAAAGCCATAGAATCTAGACGAAGCTCTCAAGGCTTGTCATTCTTGCACTGACCTACCCATTGTCTGCATGGTGAAAATGTGAGGATGGAACTATTTCCCTGTATAACACAGAAGCCAGGCCTGCTGGCCTCGCTGTCAGCTGCAGCCCAGCCTCATGTGCACCCCAGGCCTTTGGGGGGCTCCCGGTTCCTTCACGCCCCTCACCTGCCTGACTTCCTGCTCCGCCAGCACTTGCCCTGAGGCAGCTCACTGTCCTCAGCTTCTGGTGCTGGGGAGTGAGTCCTGAGACCCAAAGGGCAGATAGAGGCAGTGAAGGAGGACCCCCTCCTGGGTTTCATCTGCCTCTTTCTTTTTTTTTCTTTAATGTTTACTTTTGAGAGAGGGAAAGACAGAGCACGAGCGGGGGATGGTCAGAGACAGAGGGAGACACAGAAAATCCAAAACAGTCTCCAGGCTCCCAGCTGTCAGGACAGAGCCCGACACGGGGCTTGAACCTACGAACTGAGAGATTATGACCTGAACCGAAGTTGGATGCTTCACTGACTGAGCCACCCAGGCGCCCCAAACTACCTCTTTATTAAAGTAGCTTAAATTAAACACACTCTGCACTGTGAGAGCTAATTTTTTCCAATGTGCGTTTCTAATTTTTATTTTAAGATAATTGTAGGTTCACATGCCGTTGTGAGAAATAATGTGGAGACTCCCCCACTTTCCCTCAATGGTCATGCCTCACAAAACTGTAATACAGTGTCACAGCCAAAACTTGGGATTCATGCCACCAGCGACCTTATTTCCATCTCACCAGTTCCGTGGGCACTCATTTGCCGTGTCTCTCTGTGTATTTAGTGTGACATAAATTCCCACCTGTCAGCTCATGTGACCACTACCACAGACAAGATACAGAGCAGCTCCATCACCGGCGGCCCTTGTATGACCTTTTATAACAAGTCTTGTCATAGCAAAGTATGTGCCAGGTGAGATGTGAGAGGTGCTGAGCATGACAGTGCAGCATAGGACATTGCCTCTCCTGTGGTAGGAAACCCTCCCTAAGGAGAGAGAAAAAAAATGAAGGAGAGGAGAGAAGACTTCAAGGTCACCTAGATATGCATCCAGGTGCCTACATCCCCCATGTTCTTGTAAACTGAGACCACTTAATCAGACTGCATGTTTATGTGTGTTACCATATATGGGAGACAAAGAAATAGAAAATGTATTAAAAAAAACTATGCCATGTGATGTGGGCCACTTGGTTTTTTGGGTACGAACCCAACTGAGCAGTGCCGGCACGAATAAAGTTGCTTCCTGGAAAGAAAAGCCTCAGTGTCACAACTCTCTGTGCGAGAATCCTGCAACACTCCTGCTCCTAAGACAGAGCATCGAGCTGTGTGTGTGTGTGTGGGGGGGTGGGACCAGAGGGTTCCCCGACCCCTCAGCATGAATCAGCAAAGAGGGAACAAGTGAGAGGCAAGACCATTAGGGTCTTGGCTATGCCAGTCAGTGCTCTGCTCATGGGAAACTGTGTCCTCACCTCTAAGACTTTGTCCACACCTCTGGAGCAAGGGAGAAGGGCTATATCATGACCCCAGAGCACAGTCCACACAGCATGCCGCGTAAGACCACTGAGGTGGACGTGGGCATTCACTCTGCTGGCCAGACAAGTGCCTCTAGCCCATCTCAGGGGACAGTGCCTCTGGGCAGGTAACTTCATTAGCCTAGGACCTTCCACTCACCAGAAATTACGAGGATTCATGAAGCCCGAGGTATGAACATCACAGATCGCCTTGACTCAACTGCCTCTGGGAGACAAGAACCAGCCAGTGGTCATTCATTCTCGATGGTAGATGGCTTCATACATGTTCATTTTCATATTGACCCCAAGGCTTCACCATGTCGCTGAGGCCCGAGACCTCAGAGGAGGATGTGCATGGCAACAGGCCACAAGGGTGACATGGAACTCTCCCCGGACATCTTCAGTGTGAATTTGGGGGAACTGCTGCCCCGCTCCCAGGCCCATGATGCTTGGCGGCCTGATGCTCAGCTAGCTCCTTGTGTCTCTGAGACTCATTGTGATTTCCATAATGACCTCATTAGCATATCACAGGCCTGGTGCTACTTACAGCAGGAAACATGCCAGAAATGTCTGTCCCTGGCTTCACACATCCTGCAAAGGTGTCAGACATTTGGTTTTTACAAACGCCTTATAAGGTTTGGTCTCTAAATCTCAGGGAATGAGCCAAAAAGTGGCATTGCTGTCCACAGGCCAATTTTCGGATGAGAGCTGTTTTTATACCTACCAACCCATGGTTGAGCTAAAAGAATCATTCTTCACTTGCTTGAGGTCCCCAAACACTCGTATCTAGTCCAGTCTGAGTCACCTAATTTAGAGATGCTCATTCTTGTCTCAAACTGTCTTATAATGTCAGGTGCCTGGTGGTGCTTTTAAAAATCTTAGGAAGGGGCACCTGGATGGCTCAGTCAGTTGAGCGGCCGACTTCGGCTCAGGCCATGATCTCATGGCTCATGAGTTCAAGCCCTGCATCTGGCTCTGTGCTGACAGCTCGAAGCCTCAAGCCTGCTTTGGATTCTGTGTCTCCTTCTCTCTCTGATCCCTCCCCTCAGCGTGCTCTGTTTGTCTCTCTCTCTCAAAAATAAGTAAACATTAAAAAACATCTTAGGAAAAAAATTAACTCTTTGGAGCAAGAGTCACACTCTCTTAGGGCCCAGAGTGCCCATGGGTGAAGAAGATACCACCTGCTGGCATCCTTAAGCAGTGACGACCATCTCTGGATTCTGCCATGAGTGCTCTGCCAGCTTCCCTGGTTTTGGTTTGATTAGTCTCACCCCCTGTCGGCTTATGACCTTTGAATCTCCTAGTACTGTATTCTGGTCACTGGGCATATCAGTGACCTTCCAACACCAGCTCGGTTTATTACTGGTCTGACTCTGCAAGGTGGTGGAAAGCAGAATAGTCTGGTTATAGTCAAGTGAGAGGTAGGTATGGTGTTGAGCCATGAAGAGGGCCACCCTTCTTCTCCTTATTATTTCTTTTTTTTATGTTTATTTATTTTGAGAGAGAGAGAGAGAACAGGGGCAGAGGGGGAGCAGAGAGAGAGAATCCCAAGCAGGCTGCATGCTAAGTGCAGAGCCTGATGTGGGGCTTGATCCTATGATTGTGAGGTCATGACCTGAGCCAAAATCAAGAGTTGGACGCTCAACCAGCTGAGCCACCCAGGCATTCCCCCACTTATTATTTCATGAGACAGAAGCTGACATGATGCAAGGTCCAGTACTCCACAAAGAAGTCTTGGGTTGCTCTTTGCTTTCCACTGGACCAATTTCCAAGGGAAGCCTTTTCACTTGTTAGCTCTTCTGATATGATCATCTTTGTAGGTATGTGTGTGTGTGTGTGTGTGTGTGTGTGTGTGTGTGTGTGTATGTGTGTTTGCATATAGATGTGGAACTGAGTTATAGCCAGTGCTGACCCGATGTCTAATCCATCTGTAACCCACATTCCTCCAGAATTCCACTGCCCAACATGGTAGCCACCAGCCACACATGACTGCAACTATTTAAATTTAAAGTAGTTGAAAACATATAAAATTAAAAACTCAGTCACACTTGACATATCTTAATTGTTCCATAGCCACATGTGGTTGGTGGCTCCCATATCAGGCACTGCAGATTTAAAACATTTCATAACTGTAGAAAATTCCTTTGAAATTCTAACAAAGAGAAGGTATGGCCTCCTTGCTTTGAACTGGTTTTGTTTAAGATCTGGGAAAGGTGAGTTTTATACTTCTTGGTCTTTGAGTCCTGTTTTCTCTGTTAGTGACTTTGTAACCAGGTTTCACCAATTCGTGAGGCTTCAACCTGTGTTACTCACAGTGTCCTTTATCCTGCACAGCCGTGGATGCCTGTGTGTGTTCCTCCACAGGTTTGGGACTCCTGGAGGGGGACCCACGAATCTCCCTATTTTGAAAAAGCCTTGAGGTGTAAAGAAGCCAGTAGTGAGCTTGGCTCCGGACTCAACATTAAGCAACACAACCACGGGAAGAGAAAATATAGAACAGAGAAGGGTGGTCGTCACTGATTCATCCAGGCAGGAAAATCCAAATCCAAAGCTATCGATTCCCCTAGAAAAAATACTCCTAAATTTCGCTGATTTTGCAGAAATGTGCTATGTGTCCCACCCTTGGCCTGATGATTCAGATCCCCTGAAGTGTTTGCAGCTGGGCCCTGGCCAGTCTTCAACCTTCATCCTCATTCTGAGCTTGCAGCTCTTTCTGTGGCCCAGATCTGCATCATTTCTCCCTCTGACCTCATCATGATGACAGCATGGCTAGAGCAAGTGGTGACCTTTAGACCGGGACCCATGCTACATCTTTGTCTCCATGCTCTGCAGGCCCAGTGCTTCTTTCTCAGCCTCTCTGAGGCCCAGGCCCCAGGGCAGCCCTTTCCCCTTCCTTTTCCCAAAAAAGAGTCTTGACATCAGCACCATCTCCTGGCCCGTCACCTTGCCCTCTGCCTCTGACTCCCCGCCCTCCCTCAGCCTCCATAGAACATCCATCCTGCTCTATCACATGCACTGAGAGCCCAATGGAGGCCAGCTCTGTTCTAGCTATTTCCACATGTGCACTCAATCTTTATAGCATCCCAAACACACAAGTGCTGACATTGTCCACATCTTGCAGATGAGGAAATCAAAGCAGAGAGAGGTTATGTAAATTCCCCCAAATTACACAGCTAGCTGATGGTGGAGCCAGGATTCAAACCCAGGGACTTTAACTTTGGTCCAAGTCATGTTAACCAATTGCGTTATAGCCTTTCAATGGTTACCAATTGCTTCAACTTTTTATTTACTACAATGTCTGAGATATACGATTTTTATGTTCCTCCCACTGACAGTATCTTCGCCTGGGAGTCAGAGTTTTAAGAGAAAAAGAAATGAGAGAGGATTTTATTACCCTCTAATTGTGTGTCCTTTTAGTTCTCTCCAACTCGGGGCAGGGGTCTGGAGGGAAGCCCCTTGGGGGACGGTATGGCATCCGGATGGAATTCAGGGAAGGATTTCAAGTTGGCAGCCTGATAGTTCTCCGGGTGTGCCTACTTGGCCCAGAAGCAAACAAAAGCATGTTCTAGCTGGACATATCTCACCTCCTGCTTGAGACCTCTCGCCAGGACTCTCCTGCTTGCCCCAAGCCTAGTGGGGAGCAAGGCTAGAGGCAGGGTGAGGCCTGTGGCTGCAACACAGGGGAGACGCATGCTTACATGGAACAGAGCGAAAAGAACTGTATTCGCCCTGATGACCCACAAGCTTCTAATGCCCACTTCCTGCAAGGGACAGAACAACGCTCAAGAGGGAGCAATGGCTGGCTCAGGAGCCAGCACCTCCAGCAGCCCCTGGATGTACTCTGGGAGAGGTTCCATAGCAAGAGTTGCTAAATTCAAAGGCAGGCTGGATGGAGCTGTGACACCTTCTCCAAAGCATGGGCTGGATGGAGCTGAGTAGCTTTGAAGGGCTGGGGCGGAAGTGAGCCTAAAGGCAGGAAGACACCAGGAGAAAGGAAAGAGGCCAATGGGGTAGGGGCATGGGCCTCTCCAATCCTGTGCAAGGTGTCCCTTTCTGTGGGAGGAGAGCTCTCAAGGCTGCTGTGCTTGTAGTGGAGAGGGGCAGGCTGGCTTCAGAAAATCAAATGCAGATGCAGAAAGGGGGTGCAGTGGGGTGACTCCGAGCCAGGACCCAGGTTAGTCTCCCTCTCTCTGGGCACTGGGAGACTGAGCCCCATTACGTCACAGTGATGCGGGAAGAGACAATCATTGTTTTCTCTCTCCTCTCAGCTACTTCTGCTCAGCCCCTTGGGCAAGTGATTGACTCAGAGACTCCATCTCCTCAACTGAGTAACTAGGATACCACATCTAAAACACATCCCTCCCAGCATTCTGCTTGTGTCTTGGGGATCAGATGAGGTAGTGGACAGGGAAGCACCCAGAGAGCTGACTGCGGCCCAGAGAAGGTGCATCCCAGTACCTACCTAGGGCGGGAAGGACAGGACCCAGGCTGCAGGGATCAGAAGATTTCAGAGCCCTCTTCACTTAAGCCCTAGATCCTGGGCAGGTTTCCATCAGGCGAGTCAAGTAATTGAACTCAGGTTAGATTAAATCCAGACACATCCCGTGTTTAGTGCCAATTACTCACCGCCGGCAGGAACGGGTGAGGGGTCTGCACTGTGTCACACCGAGCCTTCTGGCGACTGACTGCTCCTTCAAGCTCAAGGTGAACTGACCTGCAATAATTATAGCTGCAGCCCCGGCTTTGTTGGGCCAGGAACTGGCACAGTGGTCAGACCTGCTGCTGCTCAGAGGAATGGCTTTTCATCTCCCTGCTTACAATGAAGGACAGGGCCCTCAGGACCCTCTATCCCTCCTCTATCCAGGCTGGGCTGGCAGCAGATTCCCAGGAGTGGTGGGGGTTGGGGATGGAAGCCTACTCTGCCCTTTTCACTCATCCAAACACAAGGAACGGGCTGGGTGTTTGCCTCCTGCCGACCCTTGGATTTCCCATCCCTGTTGGAAATGGATGCAGCTTGTGGGGGTGGCTGTGCAGTCAGGAGGAAGAGGTGCTGTGATTTGTCATCTAGTGCTGAGATCACAGCTTGGGAGGAAAGCAACCCAGATTTAAGAGTGTCGCTTCCCACCATGAAATGGCTTAAATCAAGCTGTGGCTTTAAGCCAGGGTGTGGGAAGCCCCAGATGCACCCTCTCCAGGGCCACCAAGCTCCACCTTCAACCGCCCCATCTCCTTCCCAGAGCAGGGATACACAGAAGGGTCAAGACCAGCCAGAGAGAAGCAGGGAGTGGAGAGGAAGAACATTTAGGGTGATGATTTGGGTGCTCAGCATGGAGCAAAGTATTAATTCAAACCAAGGAAAACGTTGGGGAGAAACTTGGAATGAACCAGCACCAGAACCCTGGGAAATGGGACCGGTGGTTTGGCGCTGTGGCTCTGTGCACCCCACCCCCCAGAGGAGGGAAGGGATCCAGTGGTGAGCACAGTGTAATTGAGAGTCTTTGGCTGGTGTGACAAAGGCCCAGAGGAAAGCTCTGTCTTTGAGAACAGAAAGTAGTTTTGTTGGGATTTTTATTCTCCTTTTTAAATCCAACATTTCCTTACTGTTTTTAATTGCATACATTGCATAAAGTCTGTGCATTAGTTATTTACTGCTGTGTAACAAGTTGCCTGAAAACACAACATCTTAAAACAGTAAACAGTTATTGTATCACACAAGTTTTGAGGGTCAGGAATCTGGGAGCTGCTTAGTTGGGCAGTTTTGGTTCAGGGTCTGCCGAGAGGTGGAAGTTAGGATGTTGGACAGGGCCACTGTCACCTGAAGGCTTGGCTGAGGCTGGAGGATGGGCTTCCATGATGGCTCCTCACATGGCTATTGCTTGTAGGCCTTGGTTCCTTGCTGACTGCTCATAGGAGATCTCATTTCTACCTGGTGGGCCTTTCCACAGGGCTGTTTGAATATCCTCACATTATGGCACTTGGCTTTCTCCAAAGTGAGAGATCCCAGACAGAGGGAGAAAGACAAGCAGGAAGACACAGGGGTTTTGATGACTCAGAGAGACAAGCCGAGTTCTGCAGTGCCCCTTCCTCCCACCCCAATTCTGTCTCCTGGTGTAATACCTTGCTTTCGAATGTAAGTGGGACTTATAAATATGATGGGATCTCACCCTTCAGCAGAAAGGATATTGTAGTTAAGACCCCTAACAAGTTGATTTTGAGTTAATGACAAAGGAGGTGATCCTCAGTTGGCCTGATCTAATGAGGTGGCCCCTTAGAATGGATCAGAGAGATCTGAAGTCAGGAGTTTTCCTGATGGCCTTGAAGGAGCAAGGGGCTATATTGTGGAGGGATCTATGCATCAGGGCTCCAAGAGCAGCTTCTAGGAGCTGGCAGAGGTCCCCAGCCAATAGTAGGCAAGATAATGGGGACCTCAGTGCTGCAACCGCAAGGAACTGAATTCTGGCGATAACCTGTGTGAGCATGTAAGAGGATCCAGAGCCTTAGAAGAAATATCAGTCCTGGACACACTGGATTTCAGCTTTGTGAGACCCTAAGCAGAAGACCCCATTACACTGTGCCTGGTCTTCTGAACTACAGAACTGTGAGATAATAGATTTTTGTTGTTTAAGATAAATTCATGGTAATGTGTTATATGGCAATAAATAAAAAGAATACACCTCTTTTCTGAAGCATATACCATCACTTCTGCCATCTTTCTATTTGTCAGGAATAAGTCACCAAGGCTACCACCCTCAAAGGGAACAGTTTACAGTTTGAATGGAGTGTCCCAAGAATTTGTGAACATATTTCAAAGCACCGCAGACCAACAGTGAGAGCACATGGGGCCATGCAGATATACCCAACACAGAGATGAACACTGGCCAGTGCTTTCAACATCTTGAGTGAACTCACGCAGGATGCCTTTACAGGCTTAGGTAAGGCAAGGGAGAGCATTCTTTTAGGAAGTGACAATCTCAGCTACGATGTGGGAGGTTGGTGCTTATTTTTTTCCCTCTTTTGATGTTCTCTTGTGAGCATTCTATAGAGTAGTTGGGTAGAACCTGAATGAGAATGGAGAACTCCTGTCTTTAATTTGAAAGTTACAATGTGCTAATCAACCCCAGTCAACCTTGCAGGAATGCTGAATTTGGGGTTAGCTTCACAGTTTTCCCAGATGGGGCAGGGTGAGGAGGACTGGGGTGGAGTTCAGAGGACAGCACACAGGCAAAATCTTCTGGGACCCTTTCAGCAGGACAAAGCCAAATGTCCTCACAGCTGCCACAAAACAAGTTGTAGCTCTGGATGAAAGAGCCTTCCAGATTAGTCATCATGTCAGTCCTGGAAGCAACAGGGAGTTTTCTGGATTTGCCTGGACGATTGGAGATCGCCTGGTAAAAGCACATATACCGCCTGGGAATTTCTTTAATTCCCACAAAATTTCCCATTATATGGCTACATAGATGAAAAGAAAAAACACCTTTGTATTGTAGCTTCTTCCTTGGAACTGCCTGCTTTCTGCGTTCCTAAGGGCTCACTGCTTCTGAGGCCTGGGTTGAAATGATAAGTGAGTGGCGATCTGGGTGGGAGGCAATGGCCCAGAAAACCATCACTGTTATGAACAGACTAGGACCACATGCCTGAGGCTTTATCTTCCCAAGAAGCAGAGACGAAGGAAAAACAAAAACTGGATAATTTAAAAACATGTCAGCAATTTGGCAAAAGTCAGAGAAGTCAAAAAGCCGCAGGAGTTCATAAATAAGCCACAGATCCTGACTGGATTTTAGTAAAAATCCCTGGAGGCTTTGCCTATTGACAGAAGCTTACAGTTTGGTTTCACATTTTAGCTGTGGCTGGCAGACTGTGTGGGGCTGGGTGGATGAGCATGTGAGCATGTGCAGACTGTCAAGGGGCAGGGGTGAGGGGGATCCGAATGGAGGCCCCAGAGGGCCTCAGAGCTCAAGGTGCAAGTCAGGACCACTTCCTGTGCTGTGTCTCCATGGTGTCTGTTAACATAATTGTTATCATTGCTGATGATGGTGATGGTAGCAAATATGATGGTCAGGCCTCCCAAGAAAAGACGATTTGCCAAGAGGCCATTTAATCTCTCAACTTGAGCCTGGTGGGAGCTGTCCCTGTTGGGGAGAATGTCTCACACATCTCGGTGCAGAAAAGGAGTTCTAGTGCCTCTGATACCCTCTTTTTCCCATTTATTGGGAAGTCTTAATATATTTGTGCATTTAAGATAGGAACCAGGAGGGAGAAATCATTTTGCATCATGCAGTGACTATCTTCTGTTAGAGTCCAGTTTCTTATGTGCAAAGACCTTTGAACACTGCTACTTTCTCAGGTTTGGTGGAGGAAGGTAGGGATGCCCTTGTAGTCTCTGGAACTTCCTGAACTGTCTGAGTGGACAGCTAAGACTTGAGTCAGATTGCTCCATTGATAGTAGACATTAGGACAACCAGCCTGCCCACCTCCCCTTCTCTTAGCACAGGGCCACTCAATCCCTGGGCTCTTGTGGTGCTAAGAGTTGGGTTTTAATATACATACATGTTTATCATTTAATCCTTATGAAATCCTAAAAGGTAGAGATTATTCTTGCCCCTCTCTGTTGGTTGGAAAACCAGAAAGCAAGTGTCCTGTCAAAGGACAGATGGCTACTAAGTGGCAGACCCAGGACTTGAGCCTAGTGCTTCCCTAATCACACTACAGCATCCTCTTAGCAACACACTCCCACAGATCGAGCATCTGACCTTTGCCCTGAGGAATATCTGGGGCCAAACCTGGCGGAACGATCTTGAATTGGCCCAGCAGGCACACACAAGGGTCAGGGTAGCAGAGGAGAGTTGAGTCCACTTAACTCAGCACTTGGAAAAGAGAAACAAATCTTGACTGAGTACTGACTCACTGCTTCACTCATTTACTTGGAGGTGACTGTTTGTGTCAGATTCAATACTTGACATCTGACATCTGGTTCAGCTCTATTAATATCATGGGTGGGTGTGGTGGGGTGAATGTGGGCTCCAAAAGATATGTCCATGTTCTGATTCCTGGAGCCTATGAATATCACCTTACAGGGCAAAATATTTAATGATGTTAATGATCTTGAGGGGAGGATCTTATCCTGAGTTATCTGAGTGGGACCTGAATGCAATCACATGTATTCTTTTTTTTTAAGTTGAGGTATAATTGATATATGTTAGTTTCAGATTATAACATAGTGATGTGACATGTATACACATGCAAAATGATCACCATAGTCCATATAGTTAACATCAATCACCATGCATAGTTATAAACATTTTTGTTCTTGTGATGAGATCTTTTAAAATTTACTCTCTTAGCAACTTTCAAATATGCAATACAGTATTATTAACTACAGTCACCATGCTATACATTGCATCCCCATGACATTTCTTTTATAACTGGAAATCTGTCACCCTTCACTCATTTTACCCATCCTCCAACCCTTGTCTCTGGCAACCACCAATCTCTTCTTTGTATCTAGGAGCTTGGATTTTTTGTTTCGTTTGTTGTTTTAGACTCCACATAAAAGTGAGATCAAACAAATGGTATTATCTTTCTGTCTGATTTATTCACTTACCATAATGCCTTCAAGGTCCATCATGCTGTGGCAAATAGAAAAGTTTTCTTCTTTTTTATGGCCCAGTGACATTCCATTGGATATATGTACCACGTCTTTGTCCATTCATCCACTAATGGGCACTTAGGTTGTTTCCATGTGTTGGCTATTGTAAATAATGCTGCAGTGAACAGGTGAATATAGATATCTCTTCACATTATTATTTTCATTTTGAATCACATGTATCCCTATAAGAGAGAAGCAGGGGTAGTTTTTTTTTTTTTTTAATTTATTTTTTTTATTTATTTCTGAGAGACAGGGAGAGACAACGTGAGCAGGGCAGGGTTCCGACAGAGAGGGAGACACAGAATCTGAAACAGGCTCCAAGCACAGAGCCCGATGCGGGGCTTGAACCCACAAACCGTGAGATCATGACCTGAGCTGAAGTCGGACGCCCAACCGACTGAGCCACCCAGGCGTCCCAGCAGGGGTAGTTTTGACACAGACAGAAGAGAAGGTGCCGTGCAGGCAGAGATTGGAGAGATACAACCACAAGCCCAGGAATATCAGGGGAGCTGCTCTTCCAGAGGGTGGAAAAGGGAGGGAAGGATCCTCCTAGGGGAGGCTTTGGAGGCAATATGGTCCTATTGACACCTTGACTTTAGACTCCTGGCCTCTAGAACTGTGAGAGAACATTTTGGTTATTTGAAACTACAGACTTTGTGGTAATTTGTTACAGCAGCTGCCAGGAAACTAATACAATGGGTAAAGCCCCTTTCTCCAAGGGCCCGCCCACTTGCACTTAACCTGACCCAGGGAGCAGAATGTCCTGCTGGCCACTGCTAGGTTGCACCAGGCAAAAAAGTGAGTGAGAAAAATCAAGAAGCAATCACCCAGGCTAACTCTGAAGGCCATCCCCAGCTCACCAGCCAGCCAGCACGAAGGCTTCGTGGGGGTGCTCCCCAGGACCCCAAGCCCAGGGCCTAGAAACCCAGACATCCAGGAGTGGGACCTGCAGGAGACTAAGAAAATGAGATCCTTCTAAACATGTTGTCTTGCAGCTCCCTTGTAAATTAACACCGTGTCTGGGACTTCTACCTACTCTAACACTAGAATTCTTTCCGCAGCTAATGGTCTTGCAAGATGTCCCGAGAAAGACAGAGGAACAGGCTTGGGTTGAAGTCAGTGCTAAGGTTAGGATTCGGATTCAAAGCTGGTGTTGAAATACCATAATTGGTCTAAAGTATCAGAATGACAGTCTTCTGTCCAAGAAAACTGGAGAGAAACTGGAAAAGAGGAGAGAACCTCTTTTGCCCAGATAAACACTGATGTAATTCATCTGGCATGAACGGAAGGCCGAGGTGCTTGAGGAACCAAAGGCTCAGACCACACATGACAAGCAGTTACCCAGGGGGATATCAGGTGATGGGCCTAAGTAAGACTGTCAGGGAAAGAACGTCAAAAAATTCACAGAGGAACAGAATGATTAGGGAGAGAATTTAAAGTAATTCTCACCTCCTCAGATGTGTCTCCACCACACACGGAGCCCAGAAAGGGAAAGTTAGCTCTGAGATCTTAGTGCCAGGGTCGTGTATGAGCTCAGGCATCCCTGAGACCTGGTAGGGCGGACTTGCATGGCCAAGGCAGAGCTGAGAAAGCTGAGGGAGCCTATATGTCATGATAGGAAGGTGACACACAAATGGGTGAAGATCTTGGGGGCTGGGATTGCGGGGCGGCTTCCTGGA
The DNA here is from genome assembly GCA_017311185.1 of Proteles cristata cristata. NCBI lineage: Eukaryota > Metazoa > Chordata > Mammalia > Carnivora > Hyaenidae > Proteles > Proteles cristata. Next base: position 298,275 of record JAESUZ010000886.1, read on the forward strand.
AGAACACTGTCTCCACCAGCCATGCTCTCCAGCACCCCCAACAGTGGCCTTGCCCCATAGCTGCTCCCAGCGGGCTCTGCAGTAGCAGAGTGAGCACTGTGAGGAGCTCAGATTGCCCTCCGACTTGGCTTCTGAGGGTCCCAGCTGCTGTGGGCCCTTCCCGGCCCTCAGGTTCAGGTTTCCTGCCCTTGCCTCATTGCTCCCTGAGGCCGCATATGACTCACCGCACTGTCTGTGACATCTCGAAAGTGCCTTCTTAATGCAGCTGGGACTAAATGACAACAGAGAGGATTTGCAGACGCTTGGGCTGGTCTTCTCCTCAAAAGGCCTCCAGGAACATGGGGCGCCTGGGTGGCTTAGTCGGTTAAGCGTCCGACTTTCGCTCAGGTCATGATCTCGCGGTTCGTGGGTTCGAGCCCCGCGTCGGGCTCTGTGCTGACTGCCGGCTCAGAGCCTGGAGCCTGTTTCAGTCTGTGACTCCTCTCTCTCTGGCCCTCCCTGCTCACGCTGCCTCTCTCTCTCTCTCTCCTAGAAATAAATAAAACATTAAAAAAAAAAAAAGGCCTCCAGGAACAGACTTGAAATGGCTGTGCCCTGGGAACTCACTCATATGATCAGTAAGGCAGTGAGTGGATTTTTGACCTTCTCCCATTTGCTTTCTTGGTGCTGTTTAATCTTTATGGTAATGTCTTATAAAAATAATCAAAACATTATAGCTAACAATGAATTCTTCACCCAAATTGCTTACCTTTCCCCTGGGCTTTATTTTCTCCCCATTCAAGCATATGTATTTCACCAGGAAAAAGATGTGGTAAGACAGGTAAGAAAAGACAGCAGAGTTTTTCTGCACTCAGTTACAAGGTCCAATGGAAGCAACTGGACAGTCTTGAAATACCTTGATGAATCATCTTGGTTGCAGCAAGAATTAAACACACTCCGTTAACATGCATGGGAGGGGTGGAAAGCCATGATCCTACCGTGTCCTTCCCTCAGTCCCAAAACCACCATCAGCATTTGGGGTCTGTTCTTTCAGATTGTGTTACTCTGCATATCCTATGTTTTATGCAGACAATGTTTACTATACGTATTGTATTGCAATTTAGTTTTTCACTTAAGATCCTATTGGATATTTCCAGTTCAATACATATAGAATTATCTTAGTTTTTTCCCCAATAGCATGTATTAATTCAGTTGTCTCTTATAGCATAATTTATGGAACAAGTCCCTTTCAATGGAAGGTTGTTTATTTTTTAATCGTTTTCTTTTTTTAATGTTTCTTTGGTTTTGAGAGAGATAGAAAAAGAGCACAGGCAGGGAGGAAGAGAGAGAGAGGGGGACATAGGATCCCAAGTGGGCTCAGCGCTGACATCAGAGGGCCCAATAAGGGACTTGAACTCACGAACCATGGGATCATGACCTGAGCCAAAGTCAGACACTCAACTGACTGAGCCTCCCAGGCACACTGGAAGGTTGGATTTTTGCAAACAAGTCTGCACACATATCCTCTGTACATATAACTTGACAGGTATGTATGTACATATAACTGGACACATGTCCATGTTTCTGTATTATAAGTTCATAAAAGTGGAGTTTCTTGGTCTAAGAGTATAATAGAAGTGTAAGGAAGACTCAGATTAGCCTTTTCAGAAGTTCAGGAACCAATATCAAGACTTAAGAAATTGCCCAAAGCAGACAAGGCGATCAAGATGCTAAGACAACCCATTGGATGGAGGATCTTCCTAAGGGGGCTGTAGGAGTGCAGAACTGAAGGAAGACTAAGGAGAATAAAAAGGTGGAAAGGTTGGGTGACTTGAGCCAGAAACCTTTAGCTGGCTGCCATGACAGAAGGAAAGCATGAATTCAACTAAGTTAATTAAACCAAGCTGTATTATTTTTCTTGGCATTCTTTGCTTCCCCTCTATAACGAATCTTTCTGGAAGGCAGCCTTCACTCTGTCCCTGGTAGAAAACTGATATCTCACCTAGGAATTGGGCATAGATTTCCCCCCTTTCCCCCTTGACTGTGGATTCACCCACCAGATTCTCTGGTATTTTTGTAACTGTTTTTTAATTTCATTTCACACATGCTAAAGAGGATTGTTACTTTTTCATGTGTCTTTTATTAAAGTGATTTATGGAAAACATGCCGAGCTGTGGCTTTTAGAAACAGCAGGGATAGAACTCCGCCTGCTTCATTAAACCATAACCAAGAGCATGTCCATGAGAAAAATGGGTATTTTCTCAAGCCCTGCTGAGAACTGGCTTCTTGAAAATTCTCCTTCATGTACCTACTGCCTCATCAAGAACCAACTGACAGGGGCACCTGGGTAGCTCAGTTGGTTAAGCATCCGACTTGGGCTCAGGTCATGAGCTATAAGTTTGTGAGTTCCAGCCCCGCATCAGGTTCTGTGCTGACAGCTCAGAGCCTGGAGCCTGCTTCAGATTCTGTATCTCCCTCTCTCTGCCCCTCCCCTGCTTGTGCTCTATCTCTCTCACTCTCTCAAACATAAATAAACATTAAAAAATATTTTTTAAAAAAGAACCAACTGACAGAAATCACAAAGACTTGCAGTTTGTGCTTTGTACATACTACCTGGACTTGGCTGATATTAATTTCTCAATTTTCTTCCATGAACATCTGTCAGTGATTGATAGAAATCACTCAATGCAACTCAGATTCTCCTACAAGGCTGGCACACACAGTGCTTCAGAGGAAGCCCAGATGCGCAGCTGAGACCCCTGCCTGGCTGGGCTATGAGGTCCCTTAGAAAGTTCTCTGGGCCTTGTGTCAAGTAATCTCAAACACAGCACCTCTTGTGGAGGCAAACAGGATGGGTTGGTGGCAGGAGCAGGAGAATGGGCAGTGAGGTGAAGGAAGGAAATGGTTAATCGTCTCCATGCTGCCAACAAGAGAAACAGGAAGAGAAGAAGACATTTCACTGGGTTTAGTAATAAGGAAGTCACTCAGATTTTTCCAAATGGGTCTTTGTTCGGGGGGGGAAGGGAAAGTCCAAAATGGAGTCACTTACCACCTCCTTACCCCCATGACAGCAAACCAAGACTTAAAATGACAATTTTGATCCATCCCAGGAATCCCTTCAAGAAGTGGATCTGCAATTTCCAGATCAGCACTAGTGAGGTCACTTGTATGACAGAAACCTTGCTTTTCCCTCCTCCCCCAAAAAGAAAAACGTCCTAACTTAAAACTATCCTTTGCTAATAATTTCTGGCCCTGTCTTCCTTCCTATAAAAGCCTTCCATTTTGCACAACGCCTGGGGGCATCTTTACTTGCTGGTTGGGATGCTGCCCAATTCACAAGGCACTTAATAAACCAACTAGATCTTCAAACTCACTCAACTGAACTTTGTTTTTCAACACCTCAGTAAACGGTTCACACAGGAGCCAGGTGTCTCTGACAAAGCATGTTCCTCCGTGGTTCTCATAGCCCTTCATCCTCCTCTCCCTCGGATGGGCCTGAAGGAAACAACACTTGATTCCAGAAGAGTCACACTCATGGGCAGGTGCCAGGATGGGCTACTAAGAACAAAGGTGCTGGGAGCTCAGGCCTACCAGTTGCAGGTGACGGGGTGGGTTGAGGTGATAAAGGGGTTCCCTGGTGCCTTGCCTCTGGGACGTCTGTCCCTAACAGGACTCTGTTGGGATGTTAAGAAGTGAGGTTGGAATTTTAGGCAGGGACAAGCTATATGCTATCCGGTCATGACACACCGTTCAGCTCCCTCCTCTCCAGGATATGGGGACCACCGATGCTCTGTTCCCTTTTCTCTCACTTCTCTTCTCTACCACCTTCTGGTTTTCCTGCCATAGAGGAGCATTCAAGGAGCCTACCCTTCCCTATCGACTTTTAAACTCCAGCCAGGGGCCTAGTTAGTGGGCGGAAGGCTGCCACCATACAGGAGGCCACCCTGAGGACACAACTGCTCCGATGTGAGCTAAGCCCTGCCCACCAGCACCCAGACCTCATTCTGAAGTTTGAAGAGCTCCCGAAGTACACGGGAAGCAGAGGCCATGGACACTCATCACCTGAGGGCCTTAGAGAGGAGAACCCTAACAATCAACCATTAAATGGCTACATACTTGATGCACGCATGGTTCTAAGCTCTTGGCACACACGGCAAAGCTAAACCTCACAATGGATAGATAACCTTCTCATATCTCCACTTTACAGATGAAGATACTGAGACACAAAAATGAACGTGACTTGCCTGAGATCTCCCAGCAGGCAAGTGGCTGGTCTGTATTCTTAAGGACATCACTCTGTTAAGGAACAGGAAAATGGGGAACAGTCTTTGGAGTCTAACAGAAATGAGTCTCCGCCTGGACTCCAGAGACTCATTTACCCTGTGTCTATGTATAAACGCATTTATATGATATATAACATATACATGTTATAATGTAGATACATATAATGCAGATGCACTTCCACAGATGCTGAGAAAGGAGGGGGCGTGGATGGTAAAGGAGGCCGCAAAGCCCACCTTCTGCATTCCACTGCTGTCCCTTTCCTGTGACGTTGGGAGTGGATCTGCCCTGCCCAGCAACGGCCAGGAGAAGCATGTGCAGTCTCACGGCGGCGCACAGAGCTGGGCTTTGGCTCTCCGCTTCCCCCCACCTCTCAGGCGACGAAGGGTAGAAGGAGGGACACGGAGACATGGTGATACAATCAGGTTATTTCTGAGCAAGCCCCACTTCCTCTGGCTTTGCCAGGCCTGGCCCGTGTCTTGGAGGAGCTGAGTCTTCGCAGCAAACTAAAATACCCCGCCCCAAATCCGCCGTGTTTCTGCTGGGGCCCACAGGCAGCCAGGAAGTCGGAGAAGGCCGTCCCACGGCGGCTTCCGCGCTCAGAGCCACAGTCTCCCGCCGCGCTCCAGGGAGCCAGGGCCTGAGCGCTGCACGCCCGCCCGGGCCTTCCGCCTGCAGCCCGGGGCCTCCTCCCTCACCGGGGCCGCAGGTCCTCACAGCCTGCAGAGGAGGTCTGTCTTCCTGGCGCCTTTGATTCTGGGAGAGCTCTGGCTCAGCCTCAGACTGTGATAACAGCGGTGTCACCGAAAACAAAGGAAGCTGCTTCATCTCTATGCAGCCACATTCCAAAGGGAGGCTCCCAGCTTCCGGGGGAGCCTTTGTTTCATCAGGGGGCTTGAGTGACTCAGATCTGCAAAGGCACCCAGGCTAGGAGGGCAGGCAGGCCCAGGAGGGGGACACGCGCCTCCTCTTAGCTCTGCCACCACCCTGCCCTGCGACGTGATGTGAACCGTTTTTCTTCCAGATGTTAGTGTCCCCACCTGGGATGCAGCCGTTCCTGGTCTTGATGCTGGCATTCCAGAGAGGTGGTTCTCAAAGTCAGGCCAGTGTTGGTCCCCTGGGCCCACCCCCAGAGCTGCTGATTCAGTGAACTCAGGGTAGGTCTTGAGAACTTGCACTTTTAGCAAGTTCCCAGGTGATGCTGATAGTGTTTGTCAGGGACATACTCTGAGAACCAGCTCCGAGGAAACATTATACATTTAAGAGAAACAAGACTTTTTTAAAAATATGGATTCTAAGTTTGGGCATGGCATCCTTGTTTGAATTCTGCCAATTTCCAGTAGATTTTTGCAAAAGATTGGCCTCATATGTGCTGGTAATGTATGCCCCTGCTTCACCTTCATAAAGCAGCTACAAATGGAATATCATACCAATTAAGGGATTTTCCATGAGTTGGCTGGGAGTTATGGGCTAACATCGGGAAGATCGACAGTGACTATTCAGGCTTCAACACCCCGTGACAAGGTTCTGAAATGCAAGTTAAGAGTGTGACCAAAAAGAAATCGCATTTTTAAAATTCTAAATTATCAACTTAAACTTTGTCAAAGCAAATCATGATGACGTCCAGAATTTGAGCGTTTTGTTGTAAACTGGGTGTGTATTAAGAGCTCAGTGTATGCTTAATCTCACTTGATCTTTATGCCAGACCCAGAGAGGGAAATGCTACTGTTTGTGGTCTATTAAGACCCTTGGTGAAGTACACAGTGAGGGAGGAGGCGAGAGATCAATCTCTTGTGATAAAGAAAGATGTCAGCCCTAAATTTGTTAGAGTCTGGATCAATGGTTCTCAAAGTGTGGCCCGGACTAGCAGTATCATTGTCACCTGGGAATGTGTTAGAAATACAGCTATTTGAGGGGTGCTTGGGTGGCTCAGTTGGTTAAGCGTCCAACTTCGGCTCAGGTCATGATCTCACTGTTTGTGAGTTCCAGCCCTGAGTCGGGCTCTGTGCTGACACCTCGGAGCCTGGAGCCTGCTTTGGATTCTGTGTCTCCCTCTCTCTGCCCCTATCCCACTTGTGCCCTCTTTCTCTCAAAAATAAACATTAAAAAAAGAAAGAAGAAAGAAAGAAATGCAGCTATTCAAACCTCACCCTGACCTATGGAATCAGAAAGTCTGGAGAGGGGCCAGCAGTCTGTTTTAACAACAAGCAGTCTGTTTTAACAACAATCTCCAGGAGATTCTGGTGTGTGTTGAAGTCAGAGAGGTGCTGTCTAGAGATCAAGCCTATAACCACTCCACAATCCACTTTTCCAAATGCGCATTCTGTGGGAAATCAAATAAAGCTTAGTCATGGTGCTTAAGGAGCCACTAAACCTTGTGTCCCTGAGCAGATGGAAATTAAAGGTAGAGTCCATTGTCCGTGGTATGGGCATTTTGTGCCCACCCAAGCGGGTCAATGAATCCTTCTTTCCCTTGTGTTCTGCCAACCACACATGGACCTTCCTCAGTGCTGCTTTCATTTGGCTCAATTCTGTGAATGGGTATTTGAATTCTACTTGCCTTTGCCAGTGTGGAGAAGATCCACGTTCCTTCAGTGTACTTTAACGTATAAATATATAAGCACCAGTCTGTCACTTGATGTGGCTGCCATACAGAGCAAGCAATCTAAGGGAAAGAAAAGAGAATGATTAATTACAAATACAGCTTCATTGTTAAACTGAAAATCTTCAGCAATGGAACTGATAAAGTAAGAGCGGAATGGAGACTGGAAGAATAAATTCAGCAGATTGACTCAGAAATTCATCTTGAAAGAAAAATACAGGGGAAATTTGGCAGCGATGGTGACCTAATATACTCTCGTCTCACTGCCAAGACTCAAATCCTGAAAAGCTACAGAAAGTGTATTTTATAAAATCAATAATAGAGTGAGAAAACAAAAATATATCTCAATAGCAGACCAGAAACTATGAGGAATCCTTAAAAGACAGGATGTAAATAGGATCTGTCTGAAGAAGGAAACTATAGGCCAAATTCAGATAGGAGAGGACTTTTGCAAATGGTGGGTGCAGCTCCCCAGGTGGTGGAAATTTGGGAGCAAGAAAGGGGTCTGGGAGATAAATGGAGTGATCAGCTGGGTGAAATCGGAGCAGCCAGGGCTGAGGACACTACCTCCACCCCCACTGTCCTGTTCTGTCACTCCGGTGAGGGAGGCCAGTTGTGGACCTGAGCCTAAGAGTCACGGTAGTGACCTGAGTGTCTGAAAATGTCCAGAAGAATAATGAGCAATAATGAGCAATAGTGTGACACTTGACCTGATGCCACATCTCCAATCTCTGCTGCTAAGTCCCAACAAATAGGTCCAAGCATACAGTATTCGAACATGTTCACGACTCTCCATAATAGCCTTTTATGTTATTATGTGGTCAGCTCATCATTTTTCTTTCCTGAATAGGATCTTGTGGCATAGGCAAAGCCGCACTGAACTAATTCTCTCCCACGCAAGGGCAAATTTAAACTTCTCCTGCTTCTTTCTAGCTATGGGACATCCCGATCTGATATGGGAAGCCAGGAGGAGGGAGGGAAATACAAGGCCTGTCTTTCTCTTCCAAAGCCTGTTTGATGGAAACCATTTCATTTTTTATAATTGTAGTGAAATATAAGAGCAAGGTTTGTGTTGTGTTTTGTTTTTACAGTCTGAAAGGTAACCACTGGAAAATATAAATTAGGTATAACAATTTGCCAAATTCTGAACAAACAAGAGGAAAAAATATTACTGAATCAACCCACTGAAATAAAAAAAAAGATAAAATGGGAGTACTAGAAACATGATAAAGATAAAAAAATGAAATAAGTATATGACTGAACTTCTCAGTTATCAGAATACTGTACGTGAGAAAATAAGTAGGCTAAACTTTTCTACTCAAACACCAAGTATATTAAGAGGGTTTCAAAAGGGAAAATTCAGATGTACTTAAAGTAAAGTGACACAGAAAGTTTGATACTTTGACACTTAGGAAATGCCCAAGGATCTAACAGATACATTTTATATCAAATATTGAAAAAAAAATCTAAAAATGGTAAAGGAGAAAAAATATGTGTATTCATAAAATATACAATCCCAAATTAAGACATTATAGTCATGAATATTTACGTTCCAAATACTGATTTTAAATATTGAAGTAATGATGTAAAAATATAAAACACATAAAATAATGACATTCTTTGGTATCCAACAGTTTTAACACATTGCACAAAATTTTGCAGATCAAAGAGATAAAAGTAAGGATATTTATATTACTAGTAATACAAGTAACAAACTTGACATTCTAGCTGCAAAGAAAGTTTTGTAAGGCACAAAGAGATAAAACACATTCTTTTAAAATATTAATATATTCATACAGCATTTATAAACATTTATCATGAGCTAGGCCCCAAAACTTTCACAAGCTCTATTTTAAATAAAGCAGAAATTCTACAAGCCTTATTCTCTGACCACAATGTAATAAAACTAGAAAGTAAGGAGAAAGGATAACAACAATATTTAATTACATGGAAATTGTAAAATGACTCTATCAAAGACCCCAAACCCAGAGAGGGAGAGCTTTTTAACAATGTAAATTAGTGCTACCCTCCTTCAGATCCCTTATAAATAATATGTCATAGTTGATTTTATTGGACCTTGAAGAGATAATTAAATGTGGTGCTATTATAAAGGTTCTAAAGCATCGAAAGCTTTTAGAAATTGTCTTAACTGCTTGTATAAGGCTAGCATCACACCGAAGCCAGAACTTAACAGAGATATCAATAAAAATATCCTTAGAACAATTGTATCTACGAATATAGATGTAACATTTATTAATGTAATATGTTTACATTAAACCCAGGAATATATTCAAAGAACTAAATACCATGAACTAGACAGATTTATTCCATGCAGTGTGGACATAATGTATTAGCATATGAAATATGTTAATATAGCTTATAACAACCATTTGTTAATGGAGAAAATCCCCAAATTATCTCTTTTATTGCTTAACTGACAATTCAACAACTGCTCTTGTGTTAGCCCCACATTAAGGAGAGTGTTTCTTAGAAATACCCTGTCTGCACTGTACTTGTGAAACAGAGGCATCCATGGCTAAGTTGGGAGTAAAAGAAGGATGTCCACGCTCGATATCATGTCTCAGCATTGCCATGGGATCACATTTTTAGCGACTCCCAAAAGGAAGGAGAAATAAAGAAATCATACAAATGCTGGAAAGAAAAAACAAAATGCTTATTATATTGAGGTAAGACTATTGTGGTTCTCTGTAAAGTAATCCACAGATATAACCAAATGTCACTTACCACACTAACAGTATGTAATTCAGAGTCTTCATCTGGAAGAATAATGGTCCAAATTAGCAATACAAATGCTGAGCAAAAAGTCCAAACATAGAGAGGTGATCTTAACAGATTTCACTATCTCTCATCATGCCCCAATGCCCACCACTGTAGAGGCACTCATGACAAATGGCCACGAAAGCACACACAAGGATATATATGTGTAAAGAAGTCTCCTTAAATCTACGGGAAAAGGAAGATTAGCTAGGGAATGTGTTGTGACAGTCTACTAACCATTTCAGGGAAAAAGAGTGTTACATTCATACCTCATACCGAAATGAATTCCAGATGGGCTCAATATTTTAACGTTTAAAACAAGACATCAAGGGGCACCTTGATGGCTCAGCCGGTTAAGCGTCTGACTTCGGCTCAGGTCGTGATCTAACCATTCGTGGGTTCGAGTCCCGTGTCTGGCTCTGTGCTGACAGCTAGCTCAGAGCCTGGAGACTGTTTCGGATTCTGGGTCTCCCTCTCTCTTTAATCCTCCCCTGCTAGCGCTGTCTCTCACTGACTCTCAAAAATAAATAAAAAAACATTTAAAAATGTTAAAACAAGACACCATGAAGGCACTAGAAGAAAATATAATGAAAAGTTGGGGGAAGATCTGGGTGTGAAAGTTCTTTCTAAGGATGCAGTCAAAATCTGAAAGACTATAAGGAAAAGAGCAATACATGTTAATACATACAAGTTAAAATGTGCTTTGAAATAAAACAAAAACCTGCCAGATACAAAGGTAAGAGATAAGGAAAACTAGGAGGAAGGGGTGGGCAGGAAGGAAACTGGGAAGTACATGTAAAAGAATTAATATAGCTATTATATGGAAAGGTTTTATAATACATTAAGAAAAAGGTAAACAGCGCTCTTTAAAAGCAGAGGGAGAATACAAACAGGCAGTTCAAATAGAATAAAATGAAATGTAAATGACCAATAAATATGAAATGCAGAAGTAAAATTTAATTTATATCCCCCAATCACACAGATTAAAAAGAATCTTAAATGTTAAAGACTACGGCTAATCTTGCTCATAAACTACTGCTGGGAACAGCAGTAACTACCTGCAGGATCATGGGCAGGAATTCAAAGCCATTCCCCAGCTTCAGGAATCTGTTCTAAAGACACAATTCAGGAAACCATCATGGTACTCTTTTTTTCTTAACTGAAAAAGACAAGGATACATTTTAAATGCCTATTGATACAGGATTAAGGAAATTGGGTAACCTCTGTTCTATAAAATATCATATAAAAAATTACATATGATACAGATCTGTGTTTACTAACATGAAAATCTATAAGGACCATTAAGTACAAAATCTTATTAAAGAATAGCATGTGTAATACGATGAAAAAGTGAGATGTGTATTGGTCTGTCTAGAAAAGTATGACCCAAATATTAATATTTAAATTATGATGCACTCCTATGGATAAAAGGAAATACTTATTCATGTAATATAAAACAAAAAGACAGGTTGGATATAGAATATGATCTCTAGCCACCCTTCCCCTCCGAAAAAAAATCTCCCTCTATATACAATATGGACTTTAAATTGCAAGAAAAATCACTAAAATATCAACTGAAATTTCCTCTGTATGGAGTGGTTTGGAAAAAGTGTTATTTTGTCCTTTTGAATTTGTGTCTATTTTTTCACTTATCCAAGGTGGACGTGTGCCAATTCTAGAATTGAGGGAAGTGTTAAAGCAAAGGGGGAAAGGAGAGAACAGAGAGGGTCAGGGGGGGGTCCCAGCACATGCGCCCATCCCCCACTGTAGAACCGCCATGGAACCAGGAGTCCGGAGCAGGCATCCAGGAGTGAAAAGGGCAGGTGTACTGCCTGAGCCTGCATCAGGCTGGCACAGATCTGGTAGCCTAAGCCGGGAACATACATGCCTGGAGAACTGCCCCACGCTTTGGGTCTTTTCCCAGAGAAGCACCATAGAGCGGATCCCTGAAGCATTTTTCATAATCCATTCTTGAAAGGTCGAACTCTTTAAGAGATGTGAGCATTCAGAGTAAAATCTTTCACTGAGTGACGGAATCACTGAGGCATTTTAAACCCATCCCAAAAGATTATTTTATGTGCCACATTATACAACTGTATACTAAAATTACTATATATCATAGTATATATGTAGTACATATATATAATACACATATATGTAGTACATATATATTGTACATGCATATATATTGTATATAGAGAGAAATCTGGCCGTGGGCTCTGTTAATATTCTGGGGTTTTGCTAAAGTGGTTTCTCCCCGTCACCACACCCCCCCCCCCCTTGCGGGTACAGCCTCCAGCTCTGGAAGGGAGATCTGTAGGCAGGGTTCCTCCTGAGTGGGAGGCTATTTGCAGGCCTGTCTGTCCCCTATCTGCATGCCCACTGCTTTCTCTGAATGTATGCCTGACCTGGCCTGCCCAAGAAGGAGGCCAGGGTCTTGCGTCTTCCTGGAGTTTCTGGAAGATTCCTGGTGTTAGGTAGAATGAGGTAATTCAGCCTTGCCAGAAGTAAAGGGAATAAGTGATGTAGAGGTAAGAATGGACATGAAGGAACTCATCTAGAAGTACGGTTCTTGAGAGCCACACCCCCGCTCCCCCCGTCCTGTTCCCATATCAGCAGTGTAACTCCTGTCATTGCATTTTAACCTCAGGCTGTGGATCTCTGATGGCAAGGGCCACCTCTGTAACACAGGACCCAGCACAGAGCTTTACTCATCTTTGAGCCTAAAAATGTCCACTGAATGAATACATGAATGAATATATAAATAGAGAAACAAATAGAGATGTTTTTAGATCTAAAGAGTACCATGCAAATCAATTATTACTGTTCCTGTTGTTATTGCTGGCTTCACCAGATATTTGTCTGGCTACTATTTGCTTGAGTAGAAGACAACTAATTGCTAATTTCTTTTTTTATTTTATAATATTTATTTTTGAGAAAGAGAGACACAGAGCACAAGCAGGGAGGGGCAGAGAGATAGAGAGAGAGAGAGACATAGAATCTGAAGCAGTTCCAGGCTCTGAGCTGTCAGCACAGAGACCGACATAGGGCTTGAACTCACAAACAGTGAGATTATGACCTGAGCTGAAGTCTGACACTTAACCAACTGAGCCACCCAGAGGCCCCTAATTGCTAGTTTCTAAATGACTCCGTATCTGGCCATCCCCAGTGATAGACATGCCTTTGGACTGGAGATTGTGATCTTCTCCCTGGAATTCTGTGTGTTCAATGGTTCTGATTTTCCAGGGCTGGTTTACTGACTTGCACTTGTTTACCTGAGAAATAGCTGAAGTAACCACCCATCATTACAGGAGTTAAGATCCCTGTGGCCATGGTCTTATGGATGGTGATGGTCATGAGGACACTCGGAATGTGTGTGTGTGGGGGGGAGGTGGCTTGCATTCTATCATAGAGAAATAGCAGCCAACAAATGGCCAAGTCATTCACAGCCACCTGCTTCCTGCTTCTCTGGACCTAATTAATCTCCTGGTGTCAGAAATCTCTTGGCCCGGAGCCATCTTGCTCAGGGGAGACTAGGACCAGCTCAGTGAACCAGGCAGAGTGGGTAGGCAGGAGCCAGCATAGGGAGTCCAATTTTGGATAATGCAAAGAGAGAGAAAGTTGAAAGCCTGGAATATTCTTAGATTCTTGGATAGAATAGCAAGTGTCAAATGGGTGCTTGAAAGAAGAACCAATCCCGAGATTTTTTAATAGCCCCAGTAAGGAAAAACAATAAGGCCTATGCCAAAGGTGACCTATGTCAATGCCAAGACCATTGTCAATGTTTAAGACAGGATATCAGGGAAATCTTTGTGGAAGGTGGAGCAGGTGGTGGGGAAGGGGGAGGGATGCCCATTGCTGAAGAGACACCCAGTGGTTCCATCTGAGGGTGCCGTGGATCCTTCCGGATCAGAGCACTCAGTGGGTTTACAATGGATTCAGTTAAGAATGCTTTTACCATCACACATCAAGAGGAACATGGCATCAGGAAGTGTACCAGGACAAAAATACCCATGTTGTATGACATGACTGCTTGGCATTATCTCAGCTCTCTGTATTTGTTACTGTCATCGAATAAACTGGAAAACTAAGAAATAAAGATATTTAAATAACCAGGTGTTCTCCCAGCCCCGCCCATCTCCCACTCCCTTAAAAGCTGCGACCCAGGTGCTTCTCAAGCTGTGAGGCTAGAGAATGTCTGAGGAGGTAGCAGGAGACAACTGATCGGGTTATCCGCCAGAGTGATCATGAGCAAAGAGCAGTTAATTGCTACATGAAGGGCTTCCACTGTCATCACCGTCTAGCACGTTCATTTCCTCTATGTGGTGACACAATGTTTATAAGGCACTTGAAGCCAAATATTACTACAGAGGTGATGCCAGTCCAGGAGCTTTGCTCACGTGGGCCTCTAACTCACCCCACTTGGGCATCCAGCAAAGGAGGTGTGGGGATGCCTCCTACCAGAATGATAACCTCAAGCTGTTGAATCTCTTAGGCCTTGGTTCTGCATCTCTTGACGAGCAAACAGGTACAAATCCCTCTGCATAACATCTTGCCCCATACAAGGGTGCTCCATCAGGCCGGCTGCTGGTGGAGTCACTATTATTACTGTCCTTAGATGGTCATTCTTTGAACAGGGTAGTAACATAAAGTATCATATGCCTTAGTTAGCTTTGTTTATTGACAACAAATATTTTGGAAGAAAATAAAAAATAACTGTAACATTTTGGGATTAGAGTCCAAAAGTAGAGACCCATTTTCCGACAGAGAAAAATAAAGTTAGAAAGAAAGGTGTTGCTATGGATGAACAAATCAAGACATGGAACAATCCTTTCTAGGGTTTATCGGTGTGAGTCAAGGCCACGTATAAATAACATTTCTGGGATGGTTGAGGTTTTACTGCAAGACCAGTAAAGGGATTCACATGGGACTACTAAGGATATTAAGGAAAAGAAGGGATTGAATTTTATTATCAGTAAATTAGAACATTTTGTTCCAGAAAGGCAAATAATGATCAAATAACTCCCTCTGCCCCTTTCAAAATCACAAAATAGAACTTGAGTTCAAATATACACATTAGAAACCACGCGAGCAAGAGCACTTACAAGACTGGTGTGGTGGGATTTGACACGGAGGGGATCCTATAAAAGGTTTCCCTCCCCAACCAAGGGCCCAGAGGACATCAATCCATTCAATCCATGCCCAGTAGTGACCGTGCTATGAGACGTCCAGGGACAAGAGGGTTATCCGACCAGTCCCCACGCACCCTGTAGACTGAAACGCTCACCCGCCTCTCTGTGGGCGGCACAAGAGGGCGTATACATCATTTCACCTGTGGGGTCTCATTTAATCCATCTTCAGCTCATTTTAAACTTATAAAAGAAATCAAGTGAGGCCTCAGAGACTGCAAGAAATTGGTTGGCTTGCTCAGAAGAGCAGAGTCACTAGCAGAAATCGGCCCCCTTTCCCTTTTCAACACCTGCCGGTCCGGCTGGTGCAGCACACGGACGGATACTGGACTGGGAATTAGCGCTGGCACAAGCTCAGCCCACAGAGGGCGGGATGGCTGAGCTGACCTGAAGAGTGGAGGGAGGGAGAAGAAAAGTAGAAGAAAGTACAGAGACAGGAATACCCCTCGCTTTACAAAGTTCAGTGGGAACTGAGTCTGTGAGAAGTAAACAGAGTCAGAAGCAAAAGGGTGAGCGCGTTAAAGTTACAAGGTTACCAACAGATGTGCTGGTAATAATATAATGCTCAGCATTTCAAAGAGCAGAGGAGGAAGGGGTTGGTTGTGAGGGGGACAGAATCCTGTTTGTCTCCAGCGGGATGTGCATGGGTAGGTGGATGGAGCACAAACAGGGAAAGACACCAGCAGAGATGAAGCATGTTACATAGCGTTACGCAGGTACCCTCAGGACCATTACTGACAGAAAGTGAAAAATCTTTGCAGGTTGGTTCCGGGCTATGGAGGGATCTGGTAAGAAACACTTTCTGTCGTAATCCCTTCTTTTTTTTTTTTTTTTTTTTTTTAATGTTTTATTTATTTCTAGGAGAGAGAGAGAGACAGCTTGAGCAGGGGAGGGTCAGAGAGAGGGTGTCACAGACTGAAACAGGCTCCAGGCTCTGAGCTGGCAGTCAGCACAGAGCCCGACGCGGGCTCGAACCCACGAACCGCGAGATCATGACCTAAGCGAAAGTCGGACGCTTAACCGACTAAGCCACCCAGGCGCCCCTGTCGTAATCCCTTCTTAATATTTGCTTTCTTAATTATGAATGTGTATTACTTTAATTTAAAAAATGGCATAGAACTTGGGGCGCCTGGGTGGCTCAGATGATTAAGCATCCAACTCTTGATTTTTAGCTCTGGCCATGATCTCACAGTTTGTGGGTTCAAGCCCTACATCCGGGCTCCTTGCTGACCGTGTGGAGCCTGCTTGGGATTCTCTCTCTCCCCCTCTCTCTGCCCCTCCCCTGCTCTCTCTCTCTAAAAGTAAATAAGTAAACTTTTTAAAAGAAGGACATAGAACCAATTTGCTGTATTTCTAGTACAGAGATATTTCCTAGCTTCTCATAAAGAACATTTTCAAGAGAAATCCTTTCATATTGTAAATGATATGCTTGTCATTTCTGACTCCCAAGAACATCATTGCTCACACTTCTTTGTTTTAAAATATCTGTTTCATTATTATAGGTAGAGTAAGATCAACAGATCAGGGAATGCCAGCCATTGAAAAGATAGTTTGTTACAGTTCCCAGAGGAGAGGCAGGCCAGCCAGGGCCACACAGGGGAGCACCCGGGTGGGGCAGGAAGAAGGGGTGGAGAGCAAACAGGGAAAAGAGTTTTTCTTGTGGTTTCTATGGGATGGAAACCGCAAGGCAAGGTAAACAGCCTGAGGACTGGCTAAGTGGAATAATTTCATCAGGCTGTGGGCATAGGGACTTTCCCCAGTTGCCTAGAATGACTTGATCGCCCTGGAGTGGTCAGGGCAAGTGGATAGTGGCCCAGAGGCTGAGAGCCAATCAAGGAGGTGGTGGGGGGTGGGCTACAGATGTTGCATTTCTCCCGCATCGTATTGGTTTGCATTTGACACACATGCTCAAAGGCAAGTTGGACACTATCTCTAGGAAGTGGTGGGCCTGAGTAGGGGCAGGGCCTCCAGGTCAGCAAGGCCCTGAGGTGTCCACGCATCAGGGTAAACAAAATAAAAGATGTGGCTGATATGTCTGTTGAAATAGCCTCTTCTGTCAAAAAAACACCATCCCATGGCCATTGCTTACATCCGTAAGATAATATTAAAAAGAAAGTACCCATTGCTAGATATTGTCACACTGGGTAATGGCTCACAAAGGCCATTAGCCCATTAACCGTCATTGATGGGTGGTGATACAGTCTTCTGTTTATATCTCTGCTATTCACCTGGCATTTCCCCTCCTTATGCTATCTGCCTCTGAACCAGAACAGCACACAGGGCCCATCCTGCGGGCAGTGCATGCTGGGAGTGCTGTCCCCCTTCCCCCTCCCCCCATGGCAAGCAGCCTTCTGGCTGGACATTAGTCCCCTCAGAAAGAATGCAGTGACATCACCCAGGGGAGGATGAGGCATCTCCTATCATATTAACAACCGATACTTTGTCTGTATATCAACTTTTTGTACTTTTGCTTTGCAGCTTTGCATGAGCTAAGTCTTGCTTCCAACACTTCCATAGCCCCATACCAACAGGGGATATATTTTTGGACCTCTAAACAGTTGCCCCCATTAAAGCTGCAGAGTGCCATCTGATGTTTATCTGTGAACCCTCATGTTGTTTCAGTCGGTCATTTGGCAACAAGGTTACTAGATAAAGCCTGGAAATGGGAAATAGAGGGTGATATAGAACGAGGATCTTAACCCAGAAAAAGAGAAGCGGAGTGACAGCCTTTGCTTTGGGCCTGCCTCTCTCACTTCCGTCTTCATAACACAAATAAAAGTCCTCTGCTGTTAAAAAGAAAAAATATGGAATTGACTAGCCCTGTTCATTTTCCTCAGTGAATGGTTGGCAGAAATCTTCCAAATTGTTTACTTAATAATTTGTCAAAAAGTATAGTTTTGCAGCTGGGTGATTTGTTTACTTTTTTCCCTGCGAGAGAGGGTTACATCCAGGGATTGCTTGTTATGATGGAAGCCGTGTGGATGATTTGGATTTTGATGAATGTCCCGCCCCCACCCCAAGCTGCTGGAGACTTGCTGTGGAGGCCTGCCCTAGCTCCCCCACACCGGCTGTCCTGTCCCCTTTTCTGGTCCACTGTCTAGTCTCCATGCGCCGCCATCGGGAAGTCTAAGGGCAGAACACACACAGTCATGTAGGTCGGTCAGGTACAAATGGCACTGTGGGCCCGCTTACTTGGAGCCTAGCTGCCTAGAAAAAGTGAAACGAAATCGGTTTGTAACAAGCAAAGTCTAATGAACTGTGGCCTCTTTTAATCATAAACAGACAGTTTATCCACTGAAAACATCATGTGCGCCAAAGAATCAGAGAACTTTTAGATGAATAATCCATATGGTTTTATATTCAAGAGAGGGAGCGGGAGGGAGGGCGCCAGTCGGCTTCCCGCTCGCCCTGGCCGAGCCAGCTGGTGCGTGTGCATGGAGTAGTTTTAGCTCTCCACTTCCCCGTTCGGCCTCCTGGCCCCAGAGAACGCTGCCTTGGAGCTGTCCTCACTCTGCTCGGGGTGGACAATTCCCTGATGATTCTGGGTGACATGGAGACATGATGAGAGACAGTCCATAGACGGAAGCCCACAGGTGAGAGCATCAGTGAAAGTACCCTAATGCTAGGCGACAGCATGGGGGATGGAAGGCCTGGAGACAAAAGAAGCATCCACGTTTCAGCTTTATGAAAGGTCCAGACGTCCCTGTAAAAAGTTGGCTGCCTGGTGTGACCGGGAAAGACCAGAGACTTGGCCCTGGAAGGTTGAGTTTGGGGCTCTGTTCATTTCATCTCTTTTTCTCCTGTGGGGAAGACATTTGAGATTGTTGAGTTGGCTAAATCCATAGGAAGCAAGATGCTTGAACTTAATGGTGCAATCCAGGTGTGACTGAGCTGAGCTCACCCCCATGTGAAACCCTGCAGAGGAATTTTCACCTCATGGTGTGTAGAGGTGAAAAGCCACGAAGGAAACCAGGGAGGTTGGCACCAAAAACTGTTTTCTGCCTGCAGGGCTGATTGGCTTCTCTCACCTTCTAGCTCTAGGAGCCCCAGAAGGGTTCATTTCGGAGCAGCTGATTCCTAGAGGGCGAGGGAGAGAGAGAGCCGTGTTGGCCCCCACTGCCTGTCGGTGCTCATCATGGGTCCAGGAGCACCACTGTGTGCGTGGGGCCCCATCGGGAGGGGAGAGGCAGGCCTGGAGAGAGGAGCAGCCCTCAGAGAGGTGAAAAAGAAAACCTCCAAACAGAGAGCAAGCGTGAGAAGGACTGTGGTTTGGCCAGCATTCCGCCATGCTGGGCAGAGAAAGACCGAGAAGCTGAGTAGGCCCCAAGCTCTTCCATGGCTCCTTTCAGACACTTAAGCCATTGACCTCTGCTGCAGGCCATTGCATTCATGCCAGTGGTAGAAACAGTGGTGCCCTGGCTCAGGTGAACACGTTTCTTTTCCCTGGGCCCTGCCCATTGTATCTACTTCTCTCAGCACCTGGTGACCAGGCCCCTGCCAGCCTTAACTCTGGATCCCATCCATTCCCCTTACACCAGCCAGAGCCCAGGCAGGGAGCTCTTCTTTCATCTGTGAGAGTGCCCTCTGCTGGCAGTGGTGTCTTTTCTCAAGACTCAGAACTGAGGAGGACACAAACCACTGATTCTGGGCATGTGTATCTTGTCTTATGCCAAACATGGGGAAAAAAACTGTTCAATCAGCTTCTGCTTGACGAGGAGCTCATTAGCAGTCCATTCCATTGTTGTCAACTCAGACCATTGGAAATACCTTCCCTATGTTGAGCCAATACATGCTCCTAGTCATTCATTTTACTTGTCCTAACTCTGTCCTCACAAATCCCCCTGAGTGAGCACAGTTCTGCTTCTCATGACAGCCCTTCAGGAATTTAAGCCCAACCATCAGCTAATCCCAGTCCTTCCCCTCTTTCTAAACCTTCATAGGTCCTCTAGCCATCCCAGTGTGAGGTCACTTCACTTCTGGACCAATCCATTCCTCAAACTCTTGCCCTGTGGTGCCCAGAAGTGCACTTGACCCTGAAGGTGGTCTGGCCAGTGCACTAGATGGAGTGTCACCCCCACCCCCAGGGTCTGGCAGCTGGACGTGGAGCACAAAGTTAAGGGTCACAGCAGTCGATGCACTTCTGATACACTTGGTTTTATGTTTAAATTTAATTCATTTTTATATTTGATGCTAATGAATCCCAACCATTAATCTAGCTAGCAAACATTTAATTCTTGCCATATGCCAGGCAGTTTCTATTATTGTCATTTAGTCTTAGTACATCTTCACAATTTCTGTATTAAATTTCTTCTTGGTTTATTATGTCCATAGTTCTCATGTCCAAAGATCATTCGAGATGTTGATTAGTCTGTAACATCATCCAGATCCATCTAATGAGTTTGGCAGGCAGCTTTTCTATGTCTTAGTGCTTCTGAATACCACAATCCATCTTAATATTTATTTAAAGAGGTCGCATAGCTCCTAGAGAGCTCCCTTGGGTCCACATTCATCAGTCCCCTTTGTGAAAGATTGTTCAATCAACTACCAAGGCTTTTATAAGGAGCCCGTGAGGATCTTGTCTTGTCATCTTTAGACTGATCAAAAGGCCTCCACATGTCACCTTGTCACATGCTGCAAAATCCAGAGATACTGAGCCCACCACATATCCTTAGCCTAGTGAGTGCATTCATGTTTCCTCGTTCTGCTGTGGGGTTTTGACATACATCTTTTTTTTTAATGTTTATTTATTTTGAGAGAGAGAGAGACTGAGAGCATGCATGCATGGCAGGGGCAGAAAGAGAGGGAGGGCGAGAATCACAAGCAGGCTCCACACTGTCAGCAAGGAGCCCGATGTGAGGCTCAAACCCATGAACCATGAGATCATAACCTGAGCTGAAATCAAGAGTTGGATGTTTAACCAACTGAGCCACCCACATGCCACTTGACATACATCTTCTAACTGGCCCTTAGTAGATTTTAAGCCTATTGCTCACTGACCAGGCTGGACACTGAGGTCCCACTGCTGCATATAGAGGCATGGTCAGTTTTGGTTCAAGCTTATGCTCTAAGTATGCCCTTGACTCAGAAAGGAGGCTAGCACTCCCTGAAATCACCCCCTGCGATGAGGGTGCTTTGTTTCTCCTCTGTGTTTAGCAGTGAAATGTGTCCTGTTGTGGCTAAAATGTGTCAGATCATGGGGCCTGCCCAGTGTCCCTAGGGAGGCTATTTTAGTCTAATAATAGATGGCATTCTTAACAAGCACTTCCTGATATTAGTCATAAATTGTCCTGTGCTGATTTCACCCTATTATTCCTTCTTAAACCTTTGTTTTTAATACAACTTAAGCCTATTTCTTCAGTGTGGGCTCAAATATGTGTGTTATGTATGATATGTATAAGGGTCTTATACAAGATAAGTTACTATTTTATATATATTTTATAATATATACTGTACTATAATATTACATTTTATAATAAATGCATGTAAAAGTCAGAATTTTATCTCATTTTAAAATACACTGAAGTGGTGTTTGAGGCCTAAGATGTGACTGTGGGGAAGTGGAGAAGTGTCTGAGAATCTGGGACCAGAAATCGGGAGTCCACCCTATCCTGCTGTGTGACACTGGAGAATCACTACCTCTCTCTGGGCCTCAGTTTTCTTGCTTATACAATGCACTTGATCTTAGCCAAAAAACCACGAAGTGATCCTGCTTATACAATGAAGGGCTGGACATCCCCCCCAACTCTTGTACGATGTATATAGATGATCACTCACAATAGAGAGGCATTGACACTGATGCCTGTAACTTGATGCTTATAATATTCCCACCCTTACTACCAGGACTGTAATAATATTTAACACTCATTGACAGTGTTTGTGACTTCAAATTCAGCACATTCTTATAATCAATCTTACAATCAATTCTTATAATCAATCTATGAAGTAGATGTGCCTTTCTCATTTATAGATGAAAAGACTGAGGTTTGTTGCACTCGAATCACTTACTGATATTGACACACATTATGTGACAGCTGATAAGCCAGAGCTGTTGAATCCATTATGGTCTTCTGCCAGAGGCTCTAGCCTGATGGTTAGGAGGAGAGGACACAGAGTGTCCAGAACTATGGAGCCAATGCCTCCTGCGAGACAACCCCTAGAGCTACTGCAGAAAACTGGATACCCAGCAAATCACTCCCACTGTGGGTGGAAACGGCATGAAGTTACGAAGATTTTCCTGGCAGGTGGAGGTGAGGGGGTCCAATAAAAACCCTGAGGTGTGTATGACTACAAGAAGGATGATTCATTGAAATAGCTCCTCGTATAACTGAGAACAATTCCACCCAGATGCCTAAGAAAACTTAGCTTGATTAGGAAATAAGACAGAGATGGATTGGTAATGATTCTTTACCGCCCAAGTGCCAAAAGCAGAGCCAGGACTAGCGTAAAGAAGGGCATAAGTAGGTGTTCATGCTCAAGGTCTCTCTGGTAGGAGGTCAGCTCCTGGGAGTCGGCACCTTCTTAAGTGTTGGGCCCTTGGTGGGGTGGTGCTTGGCTGGCTGGCTACACCCTAGTTCCAGCCCTGACCAGGAGGGTTGTTAAGGCCTTACTTACATTAGCTTATCTAATCCATACAAAAGCCTTGTGTTTCAAAACGATTATCCCCATCTTATAGATAGAAGACTGAGGCTCAGGTTCAAAGTCACATGGTAAGTAAGTTCACACCCATTCCCCACACTGGATAGCTCACTCAATTTAGTCTCTACAATTTGCTTAAAAAGATCTCTGAGTTTTTCCAAACTTTAAAACAACTCTGGAGGGCAGGTGGAAGAATCTGGTTGGTCTTGGCTCTGCCACTTTCTAGCAGTTTGACGAGGCCAGTTACTTAATTTCTTGGTTTTTAATGTGGAGGATTGGTTTTAAGGATGAAATGAGAAAATGCACATAAAATGCTCAGCCAAGTGCCTGGCACTGTAAAGACAGTAAACACGGACTAAAGCACACACATCCACGTGTGTGTGTGTGTGCCTGTCTATGTACACATGCATGGGTGCGTGAATGTGTGCATGTGTGACTGCACATGTGTGTACAACCAATGACAAAGGACCACTCATTCGACAAAATGTTTCCATGCCCCGGAATCTCCAGCAAGTTATTGTGCTTGAGGAGCTCATAATCTGGAGATAGGACAGAAAAATAAAGCAAAAGTCCACAAAGGATGAGCCTGAGTTTTCCAGGCAGTAAGAGTACCCCAAGTAGCTGCATTATAGCCCATGACCCCTTTGGGAAGTAGGAGAGGTCCTCAGAATGCCTGGTGTGGATGGAAGGGGGCGGGGCAGGAAACGTTGAGCCAAGCAGGTCTAGAACACTGGTTGAGGAAGATAGTCATCAGTGTGCTGTAAAATGAGCACCAAAGAGGGTTTTCAGTGAAAGGGTGACAAGGTAACATCTGGGTTCTGGAGCACGTGTTGGTCGGGGAAAATGCATTTCTGGCATGAGGGCTTGTCCAGACCTTGGTCCTTTTTATAGAGCCTCTTCTAACCCCAAAATAAGTTTGTCCAATCATTTTGTCTCAGAATGCTGAGGCTGCAGGGAATATCACACAACCTCCTTTCATGCATTCCAGGACAGGGTCCCTGTTCCCTGCTGTGTCTTATTCTTACGGCCATTGGTCTTTTGTACCTCACCCACACCCCCGTCATGCCTCCCTGACCCCCCTCGACTTCCTATGTTTCCAAACAGGTTGTTTAAAAAAGGGACATTGTCCCTGTTTGTGTTGGAATCCACCACACACCTACCTCTGAGCTGCTGTCCTTGAGGTACTGGCCTACATGGGGCTGCAGGGTGAGGGGGTGTAGGTCCACATAGCATTAAAAGGGGCTCCTGGCAGCCATGAGTGGAGAGAGGGCCTGGGGCCCTTTGGGAGGGCATTGGTTTGGGAAGAGAGGACCCTGGATGTGGCCTGTGCCCCCTTAGACAAAGGTCCCCTGGCTCTCAACACCGTGGGTGGCCGTGGTGAAGGGCTTCTCCTCCTGGGGAGGGTGTGAGGGGGCATGATTACCAGCAAGATCATTATTCCTACTTCCATTTCTCAGGTAAAGAGATTGGAGGGTAAAGAGGTGTGTTCTGCTTGAGATTACTCAGCCCACAGGTGACAGAAGTAAGATTTACATTTGATTTGTGTTGCCTCTAAATTCTGAGCAATGTCCAGCACTACCTGCAGCCTCTCAACCATGAAACTAGCACCAATTTTCCCAGTTTTCTGCTTTTGTTTGAATCAACTCTCTATCCTCATTGCTTATAAAAGGTTACTCGGGTAGGTTTCCTGTGCCCCACCTTCCTCTTTCTGTGTTGAGATGAATAAAATTGGTCTTAAAACTGCTCCTGGACAATTGGCAGGTGCTTCACTCTCCAGCCCAACACCTCCCACCAACACTGGCTCCCACCACCACCTGCCCCAGCCCCTCCAACCGTCCTTGGCTCTGTTCATCAGCATTGACCCATCCCGCCATCACCATCCCCTCCCAGTAGCACTGGCACCACCATGCACTTCTATGGCTCTTCCCTGGGATCTTGGCCCCCAAATGGAGGCAGGAAACTTTGCTGCCCATATCTGAATTCCCCAAACCAGCTCAAAAGTAAGTAGGGGTTTAGCTGACCCTTAAAGATTTGAGACACTAGTGGGAGAGTGAAATGCCAGTAGCATGCAGCAAACAAAACTGAATATGTAACAACCTTGTTTTTAAAATTACTCAATCACCCCATGCCTCTGGGAATTTCTCATGGAATACGTTTCTCCTAAGTGGTCAATGTGACTCTCCCCTCATTCCTCATCCCCTCTCCTAGTAAGTGTCCACTTTCATCACTGGCCTCCTCCACATCCGCATTCCTTTTGGTTTCCTAGACAACACATTTTAGCTGTATCTTCCATTTTCTCTTTGCAAATAACTTCCTGGGAGCCTCCTCCTTTACAACAAAGACCATGCACTCTGTAGCAAGATTGTTTCACTAATTCCAGTTCAGAGATCAACAAAATGAATTTGGGTTTTGTTTTGTTTGCTTTTACTCTGCTGCACACTCAAAGGCACAAAGGGATGCTTTACTCTACACTATATCCAGTAAGGTCCAGGGCGGAGGTACCATCCAACCCATGTCCTGTCATAATCCCCACCAGTACCTTCGCCCCCAGTGCTGTCACAAGGGCCATTACCCTGGGGCACCAAGGATGGCCAACAAGGGAAAAGCAAGTCTCTGTTCCTTGTAGCTGTTAGCTGCTGCCGTGCCAAGACCCTTAAACACTTCGCTGTTGGTCATCATTTTAACAAGTCCCCTGGCTCCATTTTTTTTTAAGTTGTAATTTATTTTATTTTTGAGAGAGAGAGAGAGAGAAAGCACAAGCAGGAGAGGGGCAGAGAGAGAGGAGGGAGTGAGAATACCAAGCAGACTCCATACTGTCAGCATGGAGCCTGATGCAGTGCTTGAATTCATGAGCCGTGAGATAATGACCTTAGCCGAAGTCCCTGGCTCTATTTTTAAAACAAGGCAGCTGTGAATGCTGTAACTATAGGGACATGCCCCTGACAACTTCTAGATTAATTTCCTTCATTTTTTAATTTTAATTTTTTTTTGAGAGGGAGATAGAACACGAGTTGTGGAGGGACCATGAGATCATGACCTGAGCCAAATCAAGAGTCAGACATTTAACCAACTGAGCCACTCAGGCGCCCCCAGACTTACTCTTAAAAGTATTTTTTCAGTTATAACTTGACTTTATCACTTTATCCTCAAATCATTTCGTAGAAATGCTACATTTAGGTCCCATCATGATTAATCACCTTAAAGAGAGGGTTCATTCCAGGAACACCAAGTTCAAGAAAGTTCTTGGTACACTTAAGGCTCATGAAGTCAACTGCGTTGGTGGCTGAGCAGCATGTGGTCACCTTGAGACAAGCTGGCCGGAGGGACAAACGCTGTCTTTCTCCACTTCCCTTTCTGTGCACCCTGAGTCAGGCCCCCTCTGTGTCCTGGGTCAGAGAAGAAGTACTTCCACTCTCTTTTCCTTCCACCCTGTGGCCTCACCACACATTGCAATGGCAGCTGTGGGATAAAGGGGCCCCAGGCCCTTAGGGTCTGTGGCCAAAGTTGCCTTCTGCCCTACAAGTGTGAAGGGGAGCAAACCCATGGAGCCCACTCTCCCCCTTTCTCATTATTGTAGCAGTGTCTTGTTATACTCTCCTTTGCCCCAGAGAACATCACCTGTTCTAGGAATCCTTTCTCATACTTGATCTCCCATTTCAGTTCATGGAGATATTGGTCACATGCGTTTTGCAGCCAGAATATGAAGACCATAAATTAAGAGCACAGCTCCAGGCAGAGGCAAACTGGGCCATTATATTTTCTCCCTGGTCTGTCTTCCTCATCAATGTCATCACCCTCACATAGGCACAGTACTCTAAGTTTACCACGCCTTTTCATATCCATTTTTCTCATTTGCTAGTTACATACCTGGTTAGAAAGCAAAAGCGGAGGCAATACCCCTCCATGTTACAGAGGGGAAAATCAATGCTAAGTCAGGCAAGAAAACTGTAGGTTTTCTAATATTTGGCCTAAGCTATTTCACCTTTACCAGGATGTATCAAAGAGAACATATTTGCCTATTAGTCTACTACATGCTTGAATTAGATTATTCAGGGGTAAATACGTCATATAGACGTTATAGAGGAAGTAGTCATCTGAAAGTCTGATGACACCAGCAAAGCTTCAAAGAGCTCCTGAAGTATATGATAGGCAGCAAATGAAACTAACTAGTAATGGGAACCACATACAAAGCTAATTATACAACTTGATAAAGGGCTTCTGTGAAAAGCCCACAGTAATATCATACTTAGAGGTAAAATACTAGATGTTTTTCCCCTAAGATCAGGGCAAGAATATCCATACTTGACATTTTTATTGAATATTGTACTGGATGTTCTAGCAGGGTGGCATTAGGCAAGAAAAAGAAATAAAAGGGATCCAGATGGAAGAAAAAATTTAAACCATATTCACAGATGCCATGATCTTGTATGTAGAAAGTCCTAAAGGATCCAAGAAAAACCATTAAAACTATTAGAAATGAGTTTGGCCAAGTTTCTGTATATAAGATCAATATACAAAAATTTATCATATCTCTATTTGCTAGCAGTAAACAATCTAAAAATAAAATTAAACAGTTCCATTTTAATAGCATCAAGGAGGATAACATACAAATAAATTTTTCAAAAGAATTGCAAGACTTATACATTGAAAACTATAAGGTATCATTGAAATAAATTAAAGAATTAAATGAAATAACTGGAAAGACTTCCCATATTTCCCATATTCATGAGTCGGAAGACTTAACATTGTTGAGATGGTAATATTTCCCATAATTTATAGATTAATGCAATTCTTATCAAAATCACAACTTCCTCTTTTGAAGAAATGAGGCTGGTCTTCAACTTTATATGGAATTATAAGCAGCTCTGACTAGCTGAAAATTTTTTGAAAAAGAATAACAAAAGATGGAGGACTCACACTTCCTCAATTTTAAGTTGCAAACACATAGTCATCAAGACAGTGTGGTATTGGCATTAGGATAGATCAATGATCTAGAACTGAGAGTCCGTACATAAACCCTCACACTTATTATCAGTTGATAGTTGTCAAGGACACTCAGTGGGGAAGCAAAGCCTTTTGAACAAATGGTGTTAAAACAACTGGAATTCCATATACATAAGAATGAAATTGAAACCCTACCTCACACCATATAGAAAAATGAACTCAAAACAGATCAAAGATGTAAATGTATCTTTGTAACAGTTAAAACTACACATTTCTTTCTAAGAATTAAAACTATAAAACTCTTAGAATAAAGCATAGAGTTAGTCTTACTAACTTTGGATTTGTCAATGAATTCTTAGATATGACACCAAGAGCACATGCAACAAAAGAAAAAAAAATAATGTCAGACTTCATAAAAACTAAAAACTTCTGCATCAAAGAACACTATCAAGAAAGTGAAGGGGTGGGGCACCTGGGTGGCTCAGTCAGTTGAGCATCCGACTCTGGCTCAGGTCATGATCTCACAGTCTGTGAGTTTGAGCCCAGCATCAGGCTCTGGGCTGACAGCTTAGAACCTGGAGCCTGCTTCAGATTCTGTGTCTCCCTCTCTCTCTGCTCCTCCCCTGCCCCTGCTCTGTCTCTCAAAAATAAATAAATGTTAAAAACTTTTTTAAAAAAGAAAGTGAAGGGGAGCCTGGGTGACTCAGTCTGTTATGCATCAAATTTCAGCTCAGGTCACGATCCTGCAATTGTGGGTTTGGACCCCGTGTGCTAACAGCTCAGAGCCTGGAGCCTACTTCAGATTCTGTGTCTCCTTCTGTCTCTGCTCCTCCCCTGCTCACACTCTAACGCTCTCTCTTTCAAAAATAAATATTAAAAAAAAAGAAAAAGAAAGTGAAAAGATAGCCATTATGGAAGAAAAAAATTACAGATCATGAATCAGATAAAGGTCTGGCTATTCAAACAAATAACTCAATAAAGAGTGGGCAGAGATTTATGTATTTATTTAATAGATTACACAAATGGCCAATGAGCACATGAAAGTACACTCGACATCATTAGGGAAATGCAATGAAAAACACTTCACACCAATTGGGATGACTATAATATAAAAGAAGACAAGCAATAACAAGTGTTGGCAAGTGGGTGGAGAAATTGAAGCCCTTATATATATTATTAGTAAGAATGTAAAATGGTGCAGCCACATGGGAAAACAGTTTGGCAATTGCTGAAAAAGTTAAACGTATAGTTACCATATGACCCAGCAATTCCACTCTTGGGTATATGTCCAAGAGAATTTAAAATATATCCACACAAAAGCTGTACTTGAATATTCCTAATAGAGTTATTCCTAATAGCTAGAAGGTGGAAACAGCCCAAGTGTCCATTAACTGAAGAATGGATGAACAAAATATGGTATTTACACACAATGGAATATTACTTGGCAACAAAAAGTAGCAAAGTACTGACACCTGCTACAACATGGATGGACCTTGAAGACATGCTAAATGAAGGAAGCCAAACACAAAATATCGCATTTATATGATGCTTTTGCATTAAGTTTTCAGAATAGGCAAATATATAGAGACAGAAAATCCTTGTGAAGGGTAGAGATGGTTGAAGATAGGCATGGGGAGTAACTGTTAATGGGCATGGGTTTTCTTTTGAGAGTGATGAAATATTCTGAAATTAGTGGTTATGATTGCACAATCTTACGAATATACTAAAAGCCACTCAATAGTACATTTGTAAGGGGTGAATTTTATATTTGAATTATATGTTGATAAAGCTCTTACTAAAAATATATTGATTGTTTTTCAGTGTCACTAAACTCCATGCTGTGTTAAGGTTGAAATTTCTGCTCACTTTTCAGAGAAGATCTGCTCCTGGCCACTCAAGAAAATAAATCATTTTTCAATCTGATGACTGGATATCAAATGTATAGCTGATGAGCAGAGTTCTAATTTCTGAAATGTTAGGCTTAAACTATACTGCCAAAGGAGTGCAGGTGCTGTGACTCCATGGTTATGCAGTTGTCCTCAGGTAGAGCTTGTAGATGACATGACTTCCTTCTGTTATGACAAGTGAGGTATGATGTAACCTAGGCCTCAAACAGATTATCCTGATGTTCGTAAGTCCAAAATAAAATGCATTTTCCAGAGGAGGCTCTTTGGTTGTGTTGGAAACCACTTCCCTCCTCCTTCCTCCCTCGGGTCCTGGAAAGTTTATTATTCAGGTTCAGAGGCGGAACTTTGCCACGCGCAAATATGGACTGTCCTAGAAGACTGGCCTCCTCAGCTTCATCCAACAGAAGCATGGCGGTAGAGGGGGGTGGGGGAGCTCCTGAGCACAGCAGGGGGGGGGTCAGTTTTGCTGAACTAGTAGCACAAGATGCAGAGCTGTGTGCCCACCTTCTGGCGCAGCCTGGGTGTGCGTTGAGACCACGGTTGTCTCTGTTGTCACCAATGAGGTGGCAGCTCTCCTATGGGTAAAACATGATTTCTGTCCACCTCACTGGCACTCCTTTTAATTGCTAATTTCTGTCAGAGAATGTACGCTGAGGCGATACATGAGAATGGATGCCCCATCCAAACCCTGATGTCTCGATGGGTCGTGAGGTGCATCATGCATACCAGTTAATACATAATAACACTGTGAACAGGCATTAAAACTTTATTTCAGGTTCACAGCAAAATTGAATGGATATTACAAAGATTTCCCATATATCCCTTGCTCCTACACATGCACAGGCTCCCCCATCATTAAGGTCCCCACCAGAGTGGCACCTCTTTCCATCGATGAACTTACATTGACACGTCAGTATCACACAAAGCTCATAGTGCACACCGCGGTTCACTCTTGGTTTGGTCCATTTTGCAGGTCTGGACAAATGCATAATGACATGTATACACCATTACAATCTCATACTGAGTATTTTAAGTGCTCTAAAAATTCTCTGAGCTATACCTATTTATTTAACTTCCTCCTCTAAACCTCTGGCAACCCCTGATTTTTTTTTTACTGTCTCTATAGTTTTGCCCTATTCAAGAATGCCATATAGTTGAAATCATATAGTATGTTGCCTTTTCAAATTGGCTTTTTCACTTAGTAATTTGTATTTAAGTTTCTACTATGACTTTCCATGGCTTGATAGCTCATTTCCTTTTAAAATCACTTTATTTATTTATTTATTTTGAGAGATAGTGTGCATGTGTGCAAGTGGGGGAGGGACAGAGAGCAGCAAGAAAGAGAGAGAGAGGGAGGGAGAGAGGATCCTAAGCAGACTCCATGCCCAGCACAGAGTACAAAACAGGGCATGAACTCATGAGATCATGACCTGAGCTTAGATCAAACTTAACCGACTGAGTCACTAGGGGCCCCAATAGATCATTTCTTTTTAATTCTGAATGATTCACCTACTAAAAGATATCTTGGTTGCTCTCAAGTTTGGGCAATTATGAGTAAAACAGTTAATTTTTAATAGAGAAGATTCAAGTTTTTCCCAACAATGCCCCTCTCACTCCCGAAAATCTCTTGATAGAGTAATAGATGGAGGTTACACACAGAGGGAGACCCATGGGAATAAGTCTTGACTTAAGTGGACGATTGTGGGAAAATATGAAGAAAATCAGTGATAGACAACTAATTCTTCCAGATTTCTTTTCTTTTCCTTTCTTTCTTCCTTCCTCCTTCCTTCCTTCTTTCCTTCCTTTCTTCCTTCTTTCTTTCCTTCATTCCTTCCTTGACCAGCAAGATGGCTTCTTTTTTTCACAATTATTCTTGCAAAAGATAACAGACAATATGTAAAGAAATATTACAAATACTGTTCCTCTTCTTCCCAACATCTGTGAGCTACCAGGACACTTTAATCAATAGAGGAGATAATTGAGAATATAGGGGAGACAAAATTTTACCTTTACTTTCTTAGGGTTTTTCAGCCAGGACTAGGATTAAATTGATGTAAGACAGATTAACAGGAGAAAAGTATATAAAGTTAGATGTTTTATATGACAGGGAGCTCTTGTAAGAAAAGACAGACCTAAAGAAATAGCAAACCCACAGGCTTTTACATTAGGTTGAACAAAATGAGGCAGCTGTGGAAAAGTAACTAACGAGGCTAAAGGAAGATAAGTGTTATTTTAACACGGTCTATTTATACAGGATTCTCTTGGCTTTGATTATCCATTGAAGAATGTTCCTTTTCTCCTGGTACAGGGCTCACACTTTCACACAGGAGTGTTTATCTCTTGCTTTCAGGAGGAACAGGGGAGGTCAGAATGCCCTTCTTTGCGTCTGCTGTTTTTTTAAGTGCCTTCAGTTCAAAACAGTCCTTATGCCAAAGCTCTCCTCCTTTGACAATTCCCCCAAAAGATTCATGGTCCAGAATCTGAGTTGGCAGATTATTCTATCGCTCAGTGACTGAGTATCAGTCTTGAGAATAGGCCCATTCATTTTAACAGTTGTGTCTTAGTTTAGGATGCAATGGTGTAGATGAGAATAGCTGTTCATCTAAGCTAGGTCTTCATATGATATGAGCAATCAGGCATTTACTGAGGGGTGCTCTTTATAGAAACTAAAGAAAACCAAATATTAATAACTAGAAATTTAGTTTCTGAGGCCAGAGGACAGCCAGTTCAGAAGATTTCTAGATTTAAGCAAAAGCTTCTTTATATGATAGAATGAAGATGCCAGTTGTAATCTGATGAATTTCCTGGTTTGTAGTTTGAATGTCTCTCATTACAGTTACTGGGTGTCCCAGTGAATTTTCCGACTGGTCCACACGAGTAGACATGAAGGTTGTTTATTTGTGATTTGCTGTGATCTTCTGAAGTTTCTATCAGGTCATCCAGCTTTAGCTTGTAGGACTTGGGAAAACGGTAGTTTTCATTCTGTAAGCAAAGTATTGGGCTGGTGTTTCAAGAGACGTTATAAGCATTGGTTGCTTAAAGTCAACCTTAATTCCTTAAATCCATCTGGTCACATTTGAATCTATGTACATCACTGTCAAATATGACATTACAGTCGGACTTGATAACATAATCAATGTTTCCAATCATGTTGTTTTTCTGTGTGTGGCTTTTTTCTTTTTTTGGTCAGATGACCCAGGATTACTTAGCATTAAAGCCACTGAAATCCCATCATTGTCACAGGAAATTGTAGGGGAGGCAATATTGTACCTCTGTCTTCTTAGGGCTTTTCAGTTGATCCTGAGAATTAAACATCGGTAAGTTTTGCACAAAATCACTGTGGTGTGATTCGGTCCACGGGGCTGTATGAGGTGCATGCTCCACTTCCTTCCTTAAAAGCGTCCCTCTGACATTCCGGGAGTCCACCGACCTGGCTCCGGACCCCACGGACCTCACGTAGGTGGGGCCGGAGCACATCACAATGGCCGCTTGCGCTCTCCTGTGCCAGCCTCACCACATTCTCCCACCTTTCCAGTGGGTACCCTTTCTACACCACCCGCAGCCAGTGTGGCCCTGGGCGCCTTTCTCTTTTTTTCTAAACCTAGGAATTCCCATTGCCAAGATGACCAATGCTGTCTCTACCGTAAGCGAGAAATACACTTTGGAAGGCTCTAGGCAATCTGTGGCTGGATCAGTCACCAGGAAGCCCCGAAGCCCCAAAGCTACAGAGAAAGCCTAGAGTCCTGGTACAAATCTTGCTGCTTTCTTCTCACCCTTGCCTTCTTCAGCGGCCCTAGGCCCTCGGTATGGTCCAGCTGCCGCTGAGTCTGGTTCAGTGTCAGCCTCCCCACTCTAACTGTTCCTACTCAGAGCCGTGGCATCTCTAGTTTAGGAAGCTTTTCTATGGAAACTGTCATGATTACTGCAGGGCTCCACATTCTGGCCCCAGGCCCTGCATCTTGGCACTCCATGTGTCCATTAGTTCTGATGGCCTAGTGCCAAGCTGACAGCGGTCCCTCTAGAGGCATGAGCACTAGCCTTGATGTCTGTTTGGTTTCCTATTTTCTGAACAAAAATCCATTTTTCTGAGTGGGGTCACCTCTGGTGACAAGAAATAAGAGGTAGCCATGAACCTCCAATGATCCTTGATAGGCATACAGTTACTATGATGCATGGAGAACTTTAGGTCCATTGTCACACTTGATTCTCCAAAACTCCTTCAGGTCAGGGATCCCAAGTGTCATATGACTTCTGCAGGGTCACCTGCAAAGTGGGATTAATCTGTGCCACCACTTTTTTTCAGAACCATAACCCCTGGTATACCTCTGATCCAAAGTTATGTTAACAGTGATTTTTCCCGCATGATCCACAGTAATGTTTGGCTGTGTGATTTTGCCTCTAGTCTACTCACCTCCTTTAAGATTTTCGTTTCTCCCTAACTTTTGGAAAACAGGAATCAAAAGAACGGATGTCAATTGATGATTGATCCAAAACCAGGAGCAGCTGGGGGGTGCTTGGTGGATCCGCCAAGCAGCCATTCCTTGGACATTTGGAAGTGTCTGGTCAGCTGTGTGTGATGGGTCTGCTTGGTAGTGGGGACAATTTCAATTACCTGCTAACCCTTATCATTCTAGCTTTTAGCTGCTCTTTAGGTTTCTTTTCTTAGAAAATATGTATTTATTTTTGAGGGATAGAGAGAAAGCACAAGGAAAGGAGGGGCAGAGAAAAAAAGAGAGAGAGAATCCTAAGCAGGCTCTGTGCTATCAGCACAGAGCTCAATGCGGGGCTCAATCTCCTAAACCATGAGATCATGACCTAAGCCTAAAGCAAAAGTTGGACACTCAACCAGCCTGGGCACCCCTAGATGCTCCTGAGATTTCTACAAAATCCTGGGCATTTACATCAGCTTAAGAACATGACCTCTGCAGACTGCCCTGGCCTTTCCCTCCTCCCAATTTTCCCTCTGTAGTATCCTGGAAGATACCTTCGCACTGACCTCCACCGCTAAAGGTGAGTGGGGAGGCTGGTGGGAGGGGTAATGGGAATGAGGAGGGCCCAGGCTGCTGTGTCTGAATAGCTTAGGGTCCAGCCCTGACTCCCCCAGCTGCCCACCCTGACACTGGATGAGCTCGTGAGTTTAATCTCCTGTAAAATTAGAATAATATTACTATCAGTAATACTTACCTTGGAAAATTGTGAGGCTTTAAAAAAAAAAATGTAGAAACGGCCTAGAATTATGCCTCATACAAAACCATCATTAATGTTAGTGAGATAAGATTTTAAAAATGCTTTTCCTGCAAATGCTCAAAATCCCTGTGAAAAGAACAGTTCATGGAAGGATTTTGAAAAGCTGCTTGCTTGGAGATGAACTGAGGGAAAAAAACAAGACATTGTTCCCATTTTTATGAACAGCTTTTGTAAATAACATAGGCAATCCCTCCAAACCAATCCCTTCCACATCCTCTGAAACTAACCAGATTTTATTATTAAAATATTTATAATTACCATATTTTCTGAAATATTCATTTTATAGACCAAATACATAAGATCTAATTCTTATGTGTTTATGAAGTATTTCCACATAATTTTAGAACAATTTGTGACAGTTTATAGAAAATACAGATTTATCATTCCAATTAAGGGACGCCTGGGTGGCTCAGTCAGTTAAGCATATGACTCTTGATTTCGGCTCAGGTCAGGATCTCGCAGTTTGTGAGTTCAAGTCCCACATCTGGCTCTGTGGGACACAGAGCTTGCTTGGGATTCTTTTTCTTTCTCCCTCGCTCTCTGTCCCTCTCCCACTCACTCCCTCTCTCTCTCTCAAAATAAATTAAAAAATAAAAAGCTTTATAATCCCAATTCATGATACAGTGAGGCTGGATTTTTACACGGCATTAACATTTTTTGAAGGATATGATGTTCTCTTATATACTTAATACACATAGCACATTCATAACTAACATTTCAGGGAATGGGAGAAGATCAGTGTAAAAAGCATTTTCCGCCACACAGTAAATGAAGTCTAGTTTGCTCTGTGCCTTTAAGTCGCTTTATTACTTCAGCAAGCGTTACTTACTGCTCTGAACTTCAATTTCATCCTTGAAAACCTAGGCATCTGAAAGAGTTCTGTGATGCCAATTATCCCTTCAAAATATTATAAGAATGAAAGTCATTAGTTTAAATTATTGCAAGGATTTCAAATTACCGTGTTTACGATATTGTCCTGAGACATGCTGTTTTCATCTCTGTGGTAATGTGCCTGCACATGTGTGTGTATGTGTGTGCATGTGTGTGTAATTTTATGAAAGAATTTGATCACGAATATAATTCCAACATACGCTTGCGTACATATCTCCGGATTTGCGGTCAGTCTGATTCTCAGTTACTGGCAAGGTGACATAAGGCAGAGGACTTGGCCTTCCTGAGCCCATGGTATGCAAGGGTTCTGTCTCCCCTCTTCTCTCTATGTCCCCTCCATCCCAGATTTCCTGTTTCTCCAAGGCTAAGAGGGCCACAGCTTGTTCATGTCCATCTTTGCCACAGCTGGACAAGGCCAGGCCAGCACAACACACACTTGTTTTCTGGTGATATGGAATTTCACTTTCTATTTTTTGCCTTTTTTTTTTTTTGCATCAATTTATATGCTCATATGGCTTTTCTTCCTCAGCCTGTTGATATGGTGGATTATACTGATGATTTTCAAATGTTAAAACAGCCTTGCATACCTGAAATAAATCCCACTTAGTCATGGTTTATAATTCATTTTATACATTACTGGATTTGCTTTGCTAATATTTTGTTGAGGATTTTTTTTGCATCAAAATTCATAAGAGATATTTGTCTGTCGTTTTCTTTTTTTTCCATCCTTTCCTTTTCTGGTACTGTTTTGGTTTTGTATCAGTGTAATACTAGCCTCATTAAAATCTGCTGGGATGTGTTCTCTCCTCCCCTATATTCTGGAAGAGATTGTGTAAAATTGATGTTAATTCCTCTTTAAATGTTCGGTAGAATTCTTCAGGGTACCCATTTGAGTCTAGAGATTTTGGGGGAGAGTTTTTAAGTTACAAATTCAATTTTTTCCATGGTTATAGGATTTTTCAGATTGTCTATTTTATCCTCATTGATTCTGTTAACCTCTGGTTGTTGAGGAATTGGTCCATTTCTACTAAGTAACTGAGTTTATGAGAGTGAAGCTGTTTGTGGTATTTCATTCTTATCCTCTTAACAGCTCCAAAATCCATAATGACATCCTCTGTTTCATTACCTATATTGATGATTTGTGTCTTTTTTCTTTGTTAGCCTTGCTAGAGGTTTATTACTTAAATAATTTTTTTAACAATTATTTATTATTGAGAGACAGAAAGAGACAGAGCATGAGCATGGGAAGGGCACAGAGAGATGGGGAGACACAGAATCTGAGGCAAGCTCCAGGCTCTGAGCTGTCAGCACAGAGCCCAAAGTGGGGTTCGAACTCACAAACCATGAGATCATGATCTGAGCCAAAGTCAGATGCTTAGCCGACTGAGCAACCCAGGCTCAGTAAACCGAGGTTTATCACTTTTATTGATTTTTTTTTTGAAGAACTTTATTGTGTCACTGATTTTTCTCTATTGTTTCACTGTCTTAGATTTTATGAATTTCTGTCCTTTTGTTACTTTTCTTCTGTTTGCTTTGGGTTTATTTTGCCTTTTTTCCCCCCAAGTTATTTGTGGAAGGGGCTTAAATTCCTGATTGGAGATATTTCCTCTTTCCTAAACTCAAAATTTCAGACTATAAATTTCCCTCTAAGCACTGCACTAACTACAGATAACATATTTTGATGTGTTGTCCTTTTATTTTGATTCATTTCTATGTATTTTCTAAAATTTCCTCTGAGACATAATCTCTGTCTCATAAAGTATTTACAAGAGTGTTGCTTAGTTTCCAGGTTGCTGGAAAATTTTCTATTGTCTTTGTATTGATTTCTAGTGGGAGTTTCATTCTCCTCTGAGAATGTACTTGGTATGATTACAATTCTTCCAAATTTGTTGAGGTTTGTTTATGACTCAAGATATGGTCTATCTGGCTAATATTCCATGGACACTTGAAAAGAGGGTGTATTCTACTGTTCTTGAATAGAGTTCTCTATAAATGCCAGGCAGATCCTCCTGTCTGTTAGGCGGTGGTCCATTCTGATTTTCTGTCTAGTGGGTTTATCAATTGCTGAGAGCGAGGTGTTAAGTCTCCAGCTATAATTGTGGACTTGTCTGTTTCTCCTTTCAGCTCCAACGGTTTTTGCTTCACGTATTTTGTGGCTCCGTTGTTGATCACATGTACATTTAGAATCATTATGTCCTCCCGGTGGGTTAATGTTTTTACCATTATGCAAGGTCCCTTTTTGTCTCTATTGTTTGCTTTCCTCTGAAGTCTGCTTTATCTGATATTAATATAGCCATCCCTGTTTTCTTTATTAATTAATGTTTTCATGATAAATCTTTATCCATCTCTTCACTTTTAACCTACCTAGGTCATTGTATTTGATGTGTGTACATCATTGTATTTATATATTTATTACAGACAATGTACTTTTGACCATATTGTTAAGTCCACTCTGTCAATTTCTCTTTTGGTTGGTATTTAGATCACCAAATAAAGGCAGTCATTGATACAAAGGACTTAAGTCTGTCGTTTTGTTGTCTTCATCTATTATCTGTTCCTTTATTTATTTCTACTTGCCTTTCTTTGTACTACTTGAACAATATTTTAGGATCCTATCTTGATTTATTTATAGTTGTGGAGTTTTTTTAAATTGAGAGACACTGCCATCTAAATAATGTGACCTTCTCTGTGGGAAAGGCTCACTCAAAGCATCTCTTGTGATTAAGGCAAAAGCACAGCACTCAAACCCCAGGTTTCTTTGGAGTAGGGCACCTATAATTGGGTGCGTGGCTCTTTCTACCCTTCAGAATGAGGAACCTTTGATGGATCTCAGTGCCTGTAACAATGGATTCTCTGGATGACAAGATTCACCAGGACAAATCTTTAGGGGCCAAGAAAGAATTTCCCAAACTTATCACGAGAAGGAGATACCCAAGAAGGAAGATAGAATTGCCCACAGTTTGCAAAATGGGTGCTCCAAATTTAGCCCTAGAAAGCTGTGTTGGCTTCATTTCATACCCCAAACTAGTGAAAACTCCTGAAATGCTAATTTTTCTCTTTCTGAAGAAAATCAGAAATATCTTAACTGCAACCTTCCTCATAGTGATGTTTTGAATCCAGATTATCTGCCTTAGTTGGGGGAGAAGAATGGTGACAGCTTCTGTCACCCTCTCTGCTCCACATGAGAGGAGAGTGCAGGGTCGCAGTCCTGTGGCAAACGTTTCCCCCCAGGATGCTCAGAGCTTCACAAACTCAACCTCATTAGTCCTTGAATTACAGATCAAAGACTTTATCTCTCCTGTATGAGTGAGAAGATTAAAAAACAATGGATACTTGCTCAAAGTCACATGCTAAGCCAGTACATGAATTAGTAGTTAAATTCCCTCCCTGGATGTATGAGATAATTGGCTATACAAGCTAAAGGACCGCAATGCTAATTATTTCTGATACTTAATTTATAAGCAAACTGGGACTTCTGCCCTCTTGGAAAGAAGCATGTATTCTGCTTCAGAGAGACCCAGCTCAGTCATGGTTTATTTAGCATGCTACGTAATGATGTGTGTGCAATGGACTGATAATAGATCACTTCTTCCCAAGGATTTTGGGACTCTTGCAGAGATTTTTCATTGGATTTGTCCATTCACTACTTCATTCATTAAACTATCCCTGCCAAATGCCACCAGAGCGCAGAAGTGCTCCCGAATCAGGAGCTGCCAAGGTGAATGGGACAGTTTGGTGAAGAAGGCACCCAGGTGAACAAACAATTAGAGACCTCAGGATATGTGTTATTGAAAAAGGAGCTATGAAAAAGCAAGGCAGAGGAAAAGGGGGCTGGAGAAAACTTTTCAGAAGTGGCTGCCCTTATTTAGAAATTTGGCAAGCAGCCGAGAGGGTGAAAGCTATTCCAAGCAAAGAGAGTTCCAGATCGAAGAGACACTAAGTGCAAAGACATTGGCTTGAGTGCAAATGCGCATCCATGAAAGGTGAGGAATTCAGTGTGACTGGACACCAAGAAGGCCAATGTATATTTATGGGAAATTAGACCAAGGGGAGGAGCTGATGCCAGATTACAAGGGGCCCTGAGAGCAGTGCACTGGAGTCAGACCTGGCTTGCAGGCCAGTGTTGCTTGTTTATGGGATTTCTAGCTTTCCCCTCCTCCCAGCCACCCCAACAGTTGTCCAAGGTGTGTATGGGCATTAGACAAAGGATGGATTTGCAAAGCCATAAAAACACTGATGCAATGTCCTCTAATAGTTTGGAGATGTATCTGGATTTCAAATCAGCCAATGGGGCCTTGGAGCCACTTTGCTCTGGTTATAGGATCTGGTGAAGCTTAAGAAATTGGCTTGAGACCAGGCCATGCAGAGTAATTGTTTGCCAACATCTCTTTCCAAGGTACCTGGAGCCATTGCCTCCAGGAGGCAGACTTCCCACTGCCTCCTCACAAACATCTTGGGAATATATTCCCCAGGGTCACAGCTCGACGTTAGGAACACTGGCATATTGATCTTGGAGCAGGTTCGTTGTGTCCACGGATAGACTTGCAGCCACTCACTCTTCCTAAACTCTTCCCTGGGAGAGAAGCTCCAGGAATCACTATCGAGATATCAAAGATTGATATCTTCCTCTCCTCCCTCTTTTTTTTAAATTTCTTTTTTATTTCCTCCACAGAAGATGATTTATTGAATGCAGTAGCCACAACTGGAACATGTCTAACACTGTGTCTATTAAACCAAAACCAATGGGCTTGCCACTCTGTTTAAAAAGCTGTCTACACCTAAGCCGGGTAACAGCTGTGTTGACAGCCCTGGGATGAATGAGGAAAATGGTACAGAGATTTAAAATGTGTGACTCAGTGACAATTCCATGATGCTTCACTCTCAGAGGAGGGCTATTAAGAAAATGTTGATTTTTCTAGAGTTGAATTCAGCAACTCTGGAAGGGGGTCACAGTTTTTCAGGTTTATCTGAGGACAGACGTTTGATGTACACACATACTACTTTGTACATACTTTACACTTAAAAACATACACATCACATAGACCTATACACATGAGAGAGTGCGCTTACACATACAATGTGTGCAAGAAGCTTCCTATTTGCAGAGGGCTGCTACATGCATGCACCTCCTACTGAAGAAGAGGAGTGGGGGCAGGAGGCCATGGGGAAGAAATCAACACTCTAGTACTCGTGACCAGGAGAGCTCATAGGATAGGCCAGGTGCCCTGATAACTGGCTCTTCGAAGCAGCTGTTGAGCTCTTCATTCGTAAGTGGGGAAACAAAGACTCAGCAAGGCTAAGTTACTGGCTTAAAGTCACACAGCAGATGACTCTAGGTTTGTCTCACTCTCCAGCTCATTCCCTATAATACACCACCGCAGATTGCCATCCAAGGCAACAGAATCGAAGAAAAACATGAAGGAGCCTGATTTCCATAAAGAGGTGTAATCATCTCTTCTATATCCCAAACCCATCATTCATAAATGTATTCATTCATTTGACCAACTTACATGTGCAGAGTCTACTGTGTGCCAGACAATGTCCATTTTGAGAAGCCCATCACAGCCTAAAACAAAGATATCCAGAACAGCCCCAGCTCCAGGTTTTTGTTTCATTTACATCTCACCTGCCAAGCAGCAGAAATCATCCCACAAGTTAGGTAATCAAAAGAATGAGAAAGTAGAGGTATTGTGATGTCACCTCAATTTTTTATCAGGGGTATCTCTTCCCACTTCTAAGTATTTATACTAGCTTCCTAGGGCTGTTGCAACAAGATGCCACTAATTGTGTAGCTTAAAATAGCGGACATGTATTTTCTCATCGTTCAGGAAGCCAGAGGTCAGAAAGCAAGGAGTCAGCAGAGCCACACCACCTCCAAAGCCTCTACGGGAAGATCCTTCTTTATGTCTTCCAGCTTCTGGCCGTTGCCATCAATCCTTGGCTTGTGGTAGCATAATGTCTGTGTCTGTTTTCACATGGCCTTCTTCTCAATGTGTACCTCTGTGTGTGCTCTCCTTGTCTCATAAGGATACCAGTTGTTTTGGATCTAGGACCCACCCTAATTCATTATGACCTCATCTTAACTAATTACATCTGCGTTTCCAAATAAGGTCACATTCTGAGGTTCCAAGTAGACATGAATGTTGGAGGGACACCATAGTAGGAAAGAAATCAGAGAACATCTAGATTGGCCTCCCATGTACTCACTTCTTACCAATATGATTATTAATTAGTTTCCTATATTTATGCCTGGATATCCACTTTTCTCATTCAGTACCTCTTGATCTAACAAGAATCTTGGTTAGAAAATCCTTGGAATCACTCTCTTGGCCCATGAATCAAATCCCTTCGGTAAGTTCTCTTCCTTCAGACTTGGTACCCAGGAAAATGGACCCCGTGCTATGAGACTTTTAGTTACCCAGGTATAAGCCAGGGGACAAGATGAGATCTGGAGTCAAACTAGCCCAGGATCAATTTGAAAATTAATGACTAATGACATCTTGGGACAGTATTTAGTTTCCATAAACTTCAGTTTCCTCATCTGTAGAATCAGAAATGTGTAATTCACAGGGTTATTGAGAGAATTAAATTAGGTTCTAATTTAATGTTATTAAATGGTAGCTGTTATTAGTAGTAGTAAAGTGAAAGATGCCTCAAGGCCCATGGGGAAGCTATAGCAAACTGTAGTATTTGGTCCACTGGGGAGAGTATGATTCGGATGAAAGGAAAAAGGAATCTCATCCCACATTCAGATTGTTCCAGAAAAAGGTAAGGTCTTCAATCCACTGGAACTGAGTGATTCATTGCCTTATTTCACCTGTAATAAGAGGTTGAAACAGAGGAGCTCAGAATGCTTAACAGCTCTATCTTTGGCTACAAGTACTACTTTTCTGGCACTTCATGGGATTCCTCCAGATTTTGCTTTCAACTATCCACAAATTCCTTTCTTCCTACCTGCCTCCCTTTCTATTGGAAGAGTAAAACTAAATGACTAGTTTAAATAATTCTTAAAAGGAAGAAGGAAAAGAAGCAATGCATTAAAATATGTAAAATTTATATTATAAAGCTATAATAATTATAACAATGTGGTTGTTATGGACTGAAGTGTGTCCCCTCAAACTCATATGTTGAAGCTATAAACTCTGAGCACTTGAACTGTATTTGCAGATAGACTCTTTAAAACGGTGACTAAGATGAGACTGTTTGAATGGTCTTCTTACAAGAAGAATATCTGATTATTGCCCATATAATCTGGCTGGTTTTGTTACAAGAAGAGGAAATTTGGACACATGCAAAGAGACACTAGGAATGTGTGCACCCAGTGGAGATGCCATGTGAGGACATAGCAAGTAGATGGCCATCTAACAAGCCAAGGAGAGAGGAGTCAGGAAAAACCAAATATGCTTACTCCTTGATCTTGGATTTGTAGCCTCAAGAACTATAAGAAAACAAATTTCAGTAGTTTAAATGACCCAGCATCTGGTATTTTGTTATGGCAGCTCTTATAATATAGTGGTGTTGATACAAGAAAAGATAAATAGGTAAGATTAAAAAAAAACAATTATATATCTATATATAACAAAGAAGTTAGATAATTAAATATAAAAATATACTACTAATAGCAATATATCCCACTAGGACTAAAGCTAACAAAAGATGTACAAAACCTCTACGCAAAAACCTCTAAAACGTTATGGAGAAAACTGTATAGAAAATGTAAATAAATGGAAAGGTCTACCATGTTCATGGATTAGAAGACTCAGCATTGTAAAGATTTTAATTCTCTTTTTAATTGACCTGTAGATTTAAGTCAATCTCTACAAAAATCAGGTTGGATTTTTGATAGAAATTTACAAGCTGAAAGAAAATTTATTTGAAAAGTGCAAGAAAACCAAAAGTAGCCAAGGTAATTTTTAATAGAATCAAGTAGGAGGAATCTCTCTGCCAAGTATCAAGTATTACAACATGAATAATTAATAGTGTGACATTAGGAAAGAATATATAAATAGATAAAAGAAAAAATAGAGAGCTCATAAATAGATTCAATTGAACATGGGTACTTAATTAATGATAAAGTGCAGTTGCAGAGCAATGGTAAAGAATGTCCTTTCATGTAA
Source organism: Proteles cristata cristata (assembly GCA_017311185.1). NCBI lineage: Eukaryota > Metazoa > Chordata > Mammalia > Carnivora > Hyaenidae > Proteles > Proteles cristata. Next base: position 341,845 of record JAESUZ010000886.1, read on the forward strand.
TGGTACCAGATCTACTGGAGGTTCCTTTCAGGGGAAAATAAACCTCGACCCCTGCTCACATCATAGACACACACACAGATACTTCCCAAATGAATTATGACTGTAAATATAGGAAATAAAGTTTCCATAAGATAATAAAAGATAGTATCACATGATTTGGGAGATGCAAATATTCCTTGAATGGAAGCTAAAACCATCAATGATAAAATAAAGGACTGATATGATAAATAGGACCTCATTCAACTTAAGAATGCCTGCTCATTGCAATCTACAATTAAAGAAATGAAAAGGTAGCTGTTACTAGTTGCAATATATCAGAGAACATCTACATTGGCCTCCCACGCACTCACTTCTTACCAATGTGACTATTAATTAGTTTCCAAAATTTATACATGGAGCAGTAGAAGATAGTTGCCACACATAAAACAAAATAAAAAAGGGCTCATATCCAGAAAATACAAATTCCTACAAATTAGTAAGAATTAAGGCATACAACACACAAAAAGTGGGCAAAAGCCTTGAACAGATACTTTACAAAAGAGAACATCCATCTGACAAACATACAAAAATTGTCAGCAGCATGAGCCACCAGACAAGTGCAAATGAAAACCACAGTGAAATACACACACCAGAATGGCTCGAATGAGAAAGACAGAGGGTTGGATAGAATGTGGAGCAACTTGACATCTCCTTCACTACTGGCAGGAGTATAAATTTGCATAAATCGCTTTATAAATCTGTGTGACATTCAAATGATAGAACCTAGACACAGATGTTAAATGAAATGAACTACCTCATATGTGTCAATGTGGATAGACCTCAATAATATTGTTGATACAACAGGCAAGATGAAGAATATAGCATATGGAACAATACTGTTTAAATTCCTCAGCCACACGCAGAGACCCCAATACTATATACTGGTCATGAAGATACACGTCTGTACGAATATGAAAAACAATGACTGGACAACATACACCACGCTTACAGCAGTGGTTGGCACAGAAGAAAAGGAAAGAAATAAGATAGAGGTTCAAGAATATTTTAGTATATTTTAGTTCATTTGAGAACATCTGCTCTCCTTACAAACAAAACAATATTGAAAACAATTGTTAATCTTGGATCATAGGCATATGTTTACTTTTTTGATTTTTAGAACTTTGAATTTTTTTCTAGAAATATGTAAATGAAGATGAACTAGCTCCAGTTTCCTCAACACTTCCGGGATTCCTTGTTCCATGCCCCCACACCCTCCACTAACTATCTCCATTCCCATTTGAAACCTCTGCTCTGATCTATTCTCTCCAGTATCTGTTCTTCTGCATATAGCTGGACCCTTCCCTTCTTGACCCATCTCCGTGATGAACACCTTGGTGAGATGTTGCAAATAGTCTCTGCTACCCAGCTTGATCTGAGCTTTTGTGGCCTGTCACTCCTGGGCAGACCCAGGTTTCCAGGGCTCCTCCTCCACAGGAAAGAAATAAAGTCACCCAAGCAGCATCCTCTCAGTCTACACTTTGCTCCTAGGAAGTCTGAGGCTGAGATGGCCCACTTACAATTGGGTGCAGCTGTTTCCATCTGGGACTGGTTCAGATTGAACAAAAAATTAGTTTGGGGCTACCTAGATCCAAATGCTGAATTTCACTCCATAGAAAGTCTCAGCTGCACTGAGGAACATCTTCATCAAAAGAAAGAGAACAGTCTATGTGCCTTGCTTCAGCCTGGGGCACAGAAGCCAAGGTGAAGTCAGGCTAATACAGTGTGTTAGGCACCATTAGGGATGGTTGCCCCCTGTTTCCTTCTCAATTAAACCAGGGCAAAGTGGGCTTTCTACTTGTGCCTTTCTTCTGGGACTAGATGATGTGTTAGGTGGGTAACATTTTGGTGCTTATCCGATCCCTTGATTCTTGACATGGCAGAGGCCCCACATGAGACCTTTAAAACCAGACTCTTGAGTAAATCCCAGATTTGGAGAAACCGAACTTCTACAGGAGTTGAGTGGAGCTATGGAAGCAAGTGGCCTTCTAGGGGCAGGGATTTGGCTCCACAAAGGTCAGAAAGGAGGAGCTGGGGGATATGGTCAGATCACAGAGAGAGTACTCTCAGCTGGCGTCTCAAACCTGCACCCCAAGATAAGTGGAAAGTAAAGCCTGAAAGATCAACTCGGATTGGAGGCCTGAGAAATTGGTACTTCCATCTGGTGCGAGTGAAAACCATGGCCATTTTCCAAGCAAAGGAGGGCCACTGAGATTTGTTTTAATATTCATGCTTACCGAGCTATCTAGGCTACAAGAAAGACAGGCACCTTTGTACTGCCTTATAGGCATTCAATACAAAAGTGGCCACACATCACAAGGCTGCATCTGCTTGTCGATTGCCTGGGAGGGCCACAGTGCTAACAAAATGTTCCTTGTCCGTAAGCCAAACTCTTGGTGTGTGCTTTTTCCCTTTGTCCTCTCTTGCATTCCTTGTTTTTGTTCCACCTTCCTTTTCTTATTTTATGACATTTTTAATGACCCAGAGGTACAGATTGGTAAGTACTCATGGAACTACACATGCCTGAAGTGTTCTCAAGCTACAGAGCTGTGGGCAAGTCATAGAAACCCACCTGCAATATTGGGACAATGTGGGGTGCAGTGTACACACAGCTTCCCAAGATGCTCATGCCCTTCGCCTTATTCTCTTGCTTTCTAGAGATGACCCTAAAGAGAGTCCCAGGGACACACGGCGGTTTCTGCATGGTGCTACTTATGACATATTTATCATATGATGGCAGTATGAGCAAACTGTAAGGTGCATTTTTCCTAAGAAACCTGAGGAGCACCTGGGTAGCTCAGTTATTGAGTGTCCAATTTCAGCTCAGGTCGTGATCTCATGGCTTGTGAGTTCAAGCCCTGCATTGGACTTTGAGCTGACAGCTCAGAGCCTGGAGCCTGCTTTGGATTCTGTGTCTCCCTCTCCTCTTTACCCCTCCCCAGCTCATGCTCTGTCTCTCAAAAATAAACAAACATTAAAAAAAAATTAGAAACTTGAATAATGTGAGGAAAAGGCTTCTGTTGAAATAATAAGTAAAAAATCAACTATATGGAAATAAAATTATAAACATAGAAAAACTGTGTATAGATTATGGCCCAACTTTGGTAACCATATGTGCAAAGGTATGCATCTACAAAAGGCTGGAAGAAGATACGCTTTAATGTTAGTATGTATTTATTTATCTAAATTGTGGAAATTCAAAGACATCTTATTTTCCTCTTTACATTTTACACTTTTACAAGATTTCCTACAGTTGAACTTATATTAATTCCATAATCAAACACAAAAGAAGAATGTAGTCTATCTAACAGCTGTTTGTCGAATACTTATCTGGCACTGATCTGTTGTAAGTGAAGAAATAGAGAAAGAAACAAGAGGGAGAAAAAGGAAAATAGATAAACAAAGCAGGATGTACTTCAGAAAGGAGAAAAATCGCTTTCTCTATGCCCTACATTATGCATGGGGATCACAGGCTGGGCTGGGGAGACAGATGTGTGCCAAGTTATCCAAGAGAGGCTGAGCTCAGATGCTCAAGGTCAAGTTGGCCCCCACCCCAAGGGCATTTCAAGATGAGGAGCTCTTCATGGTCCTCAGGGGTCCTGCCTGGCATCTGGCTGGGAGGCAGTCTTCTGGATTCCACGCCCAGCCCTGCCCCTACATCAGCATAATGACCCAGAGCCAGTCCCTAACCCTCGGAGCCTCAAACGTCCATTCCACACATGGCAAACTGAGATACGAAGACACTCGTGCTCCGTCTCCCAGCTGTGAGATTCTCATCGATAAGAGGTTTGCTGCCTTCCTTTGAACATGCATGCCTTTCTCTGAGACCCACTGTCCAACCTAGTTGTCTTCGCTGCTCAGTTTACAGTTCAGGTCTCGATGTTGGTGCATCAAAGAGGCCAAAGATCAGAAAGGGTGGATTTGCTTTCCTCTTGCTCAGCTATAAATGACGCCATTCTGAAGAATAAACCGGGGATAATTACTTTCAACCCCCTTCGAGCCCCAGGCACCACCACCTGCTTGATTTCCCTCGGGTGTAAGGGGATCTCTTAAGGCTCCAATCACTTCCATGTGCCCACTGTTCGGTGCCTCCTTTCTGCACTTTGTTTTGACTCTTTCCTCTTTGTCTCTTTATGGATTCTTTTGCAGGGACTACATTCTGTTCCTTCTGCAATAACCCATACAGTGGGGGAAGCATCTGTCCCATCTGTATTCTCTCTGAAGGTCCAAACAGAGGCAGCTGCCTTGCTCAGATCCCACTGGCTCCACCCCATTTGAAGTTGGCTTCAGGTTTCCAGTCACACAGCAAAGGAGCCACCATCCTCTGTCTTTTCGCCTGACCCTTACATTGCCAAGAAGACAGAATCAGCAAAACCAGCTGCTTTCCCGATGAGGTGATGAGAAAGATCAATCGGGTTTTCTTGGGTAAAAGGACTCTGAGATTTGCAAGTTCTCGTGCAGGGGTTAACTGGAGTTATTATTAGCTGCGAGATGTTCATGACTCACAGGGTACAATTAGAAACCAATTCCCTCCTAATTCCCATGGCCCTGACTACAGCTGTGATGAAAACAGGCCACAGTGTGGTCAGCATGACCACAGAATAGAGGAATAGTGCACAGGGAAGGGAGGACAGGGCAGGGCGAAGGCCAAGGGGAGGCACGGACCTGTGTGCCTGACCTGCATGATGCATGCCATCTGGGTGAGCTCCCGGCCCAGTGCATACATAGCCCTTGCACTGAACGGGCTTGGGTGGCCCAATCCTATAGATGTGTGTGTTTGTAAACTCTCAGTTTGAGCATGTGTATCTCATCTCTGGTTTAGAGTGGCACACAAACTTTAAGAGCTGTTATAAGAGAGCTGGAGAGGTGAAGTCAGTGTAGCTTTCAGTCTGGCACACCTGGTCTGTGTCTTTGAAGAGGTAGTCTAACCTCCCTGTGACTCAGTTTCCTCATCTGCAATGTAACAAGAGAAACAGCCTAGTTGGATTGTAGTCTGTTGAAAATGGATTAATACATGGAAGCCCCCCCACCCCCGCATAGGCTCTGGCACAAATATTAACTATCGTGATTATAGTGATGCACAGAATTGAATTTAGAGCTGTCTATGGTCTTCAGCTACAGTTCAAGAGCCTTCAGTTCTCTTGATCCTAAAACAAGTGCAGTTGCCTTCCTGTCCCAGGTGGGCACAGAGCAGGTGATCACAGTCAGCCAGGAGATGCTAGGGAGCTCTTGCGAGCACTGTGCCTGGACTATGAAAAAGGCATAGTGGAGTTGGTGACCCCACCCTCAGCAAGTCCGCGGCCACTGGGGGTTTCAATCAATGTCCATGGGGAAGAGGGATGCAAGGCTTCCTGGGAGGCACAGACAAGTTGGGCCAGACACCACCTGACTCAAAGTTCAGCTGCCACAGCAGATTTACAACACGAAAAGCAGCCTCGAAGCTCCACCCCAGCCCCCTGCATTGACCTTCTCTGGACCTCGCTCCTCAGGCTCCAAGTGGACTGAGGTAAACCAAGGTAAGGATGAGCTTTGAGGGAGGCACTGCTTTAACCGAGGTGAGCGTGTCTCCTCGAGGAGGGGCTCAGAGAGCTTCCATCACTCAAGCCTTTGGAAAAGATGAGACACAGTCATCGCCAAACCTTCTCCCATGAATCTAAGCCACAGGCAGAGGACAAGGGGTCGGGAGAGCCAGGCACAAAAGATGGAGAAACCTTCCCTGTGAGCTCTAGTGGAAGAATCTGAAATGGTTTGCTGCATTCTAGCTGGACTTTTGTTTGGGGCTGAACATTAAAAAAAAAAACAAAAAAAAAAAACAAGTAAAGGGAAGGGGGAAGAGGATTCCAGGAAGAAGCACAAGGAAAGGAAGGATCCAGAACACAGTCAGAACATTTATTAATTCCTCTGCATATTCGAGCACCTAGTATCTGCAATGGCCCCCATACCCAAGGACCTCGTATTAAGCAGGCGAGGATTCAGGAGAACAAGGAATGGAGGATGTAATACAAGTGACACCCGGCACATGCTGAGGCCTGCAGGGACTCAGGGCCAGGGGACCAACTGTCTGGGCTAGCTCAGCATTGCCCCGGTTTGAGGACCCCCCTCTGTCCCCTTCAAACCAAAGCAATTGCTCCCCCTACATGGGGCTTGGTGTTATGGGTAAATTGTGTCCCCTCCAAATTCCTACATTGACCTTCTAACTCCTAGCACCTTCAAATGTGGTTGTATTTGGAGATAAGGTCTTTAACGAATTTATGAAAGCAAAGTTGTTAGGGAAGGCCCTACGTCCAGATGACTGGTGTCCTCATAAGACAAGGAGGTTGGGAGACAGACATGTACAGAGGGGAGACCATGTGACAACACAGGGAGAAGGCTGCCGTCTGCAAGCCAGGCCCGGGGGCCCGGGACAGACCCTTTCCTCACGGCCCTAAAGAGGACCCAGCCCTGCTCACACCTTAATCTCCATCTCTCCAGGCTTCAGAGCTGTGACAGAATACATGTGTGTGTTGTTGAAGCCACCCAGACGGCGAGCTACAGCAGCCCTAGCCAAGTCATACACTTGGAAAGAGGTAGCGCGGCGACAAGCAAAGAGTCAATTGTCCAAGAGGCCCCGCATGTGAGAAAACATACAACTGGCGCTGTGGTTTAGTGAAATACCAGAATGGGTGGTGAGGCTTTACACATAGACAGAACTCAGATAACGAAGGCCATATGTGCCAAACTGGGGGCTTTGGGAATTGCCTTCAGGACAAGGGGTTTCTGGAATGGGACATGGGGCTGGAGACATCTGATCTGGTTTGCGTTTCAGCCAGTTCTCCTGCTGGGGCAATGGGCCTAGAGAGAGCCAACAGAGAGACCCAGCTGTCACGAATGGAGCAGCTCAGAATCCTGCGGGAAGAGTCCAGCTTTGTCTCCTTTGGACATATGCCTGAGGCACGTTCCTCCTAGTTGACCAAACTGTGAGGTTTACCTTCACTGCCCGCTACTTGGGTAGGGGGTCGGGTCCTCCCACACAGTTCACATGTCAAATGTGAGGACAGAACCCCATCAGCGAACTTCTCTACCAGAGCCCTGGTCCTCCTCTCTCCTCCTCTCCTCCTAAGGAAGTGCAGGGGGAGGTGAGACACTTTCAGCCTTACCCTTGGTGAGCCCACAGGGACCTGGTGGTCACTTCCACTCTGGGAACCCCATCTTCTTGCTGGTGAGGGGACACTACGGCATCAGGGCACGTGTGCTCAGTGGGACCGCTGCTGATGCATCACATAGGTACGGGCTCCCGGGGACACACAACCACAGATGCTGGGCAGAAGAAGGTGAAGGTCAGCCGACCAGCCACTCTGGGCCCACCTGGAAGCTGAGCATACGCAGAGGACATCTGCTAATGGGGAAAGTTCTTTTGCCATTCTTTCTTGGCTCGTAAAAAGAAAGTTGTGGGAACATGGTAACTGAGGAAGCTTAGACAGAGGAAAAATAGAGATGTTACCTAAGACGTTTCCATCGCAATGCATTCAGACCAGACTCTGCCACTTGAACTTGAAAGTGACTGGAAATCCACTTTGGGAGGGTTTTTCTGGGCTTTAACAAGTCCTTAAAGGCCAGTTTACTGCATGCAAACTGGTGCCTGGATCATTGGGTACTGGTGGTTACTTTGTTCAATGACCAACTTGCAGATTTCCCAAAAACATTTTTAAAATGATTTACTGAAGTCTTCAGTGATGTATATTAGATGGATTGGCAGAGTCTAAGGGGATTGGGAGCTGGGGCTCTGAGAACCCAGGGTCTCCATCTCCGTATCTTCCTGCTACCTCCAGTCCCTCCCTCTCTGAGTCAAGCAGTCCAAGTGGGACCATGTGCTGACCATCCTCTGCTTCTCCTCCATCAGAGAATTCCTCTCTGCCTCAGTATACCCTCCAGGATCCCTACAGCAGCACAAGTGGAACGTTCCTTGAAATATCAGTAAGTTGATAAAATCATCACATCCAGTAAGAACTGCCAAACACTCTATAAAGAGCCAAAAGAAACAAGTTGTTGACAACTCTGTGTATTTGATATGTTCACTAATTAGTCATTAGGCAGATTGATTCATTACATAATTGGCTTTTCCTGAATTGGAGGAGTAGCTACTAGCAGCCCCAGAAAAAAGAGACCATGAAATCTGCAACACTGCCGTGGGGAATTGGACCTAGGGATGGAGACAGAAACACCAGGAATGAGTGTGGTCCCTGGCAGCGTGGAGGGGCTGGGGGGCGGGGGAAGGACGGAGAAGCATTAGTTTCCTAGCACCTGAGGGCGCCTAACCCTTACTATTCACAAAGAGTAAAGAATAGTCTTCCAATCCTTTTCCTCATTTGATCCTCACACAGTCTGGTAAAGCAAGGCAAGTCTTTTCATTCCATTTACAGATGAATAAACAGACCCAGGGATGTGGTTTTCCAAGATTATGAAGTGAGTGCTTTATAAAACTTAGAGCTCAAACCCGAATCTTTAAACCCTAAGATCTATGTTCTGGTCTATTTCAGAGGCCATCAGACAGTGGAGGATAGCCAGGGATTCACCAATTCATCGCTGTGTTCTCTGTGCCTTTCACACAGTAGGTCCACAGCAAATGTATCATGAATAAATTAATGAGTCCAAATGATGATGGTGCTAACAAGGATGATAGTAATAAAAATGGCTAATGCATACTGAGTGTACAGGAATTATTTAATTTTCAACCCTATGTGATACATCATATGATTAAATCTCTTCTGCAGAGGTGATTTAGAAATACCAGTGGGCTTCAGGCAGAGCCAGGAGACCTTGTAATGAAGCATGGGAAACCAAGAGAAAATGCTTGACCAAGCAATGCTCCCCGCTCCAGGCAAACTGCAGAGAGTAGCTTGATTGTGTAACAGGAAACCGCGTCTGTAACTTGACCCCTGGGTCCTCAGTTTATACTCAGATTCCTGAGCCACGTGGTTCAAATATTTCGAGAAATCTAAATAGCCAACTGTGCCTGTGAGGTCTGTAGGGGAGGCTGTCAGGGAAGGGTGTCCCCCTACACTAATCCAATTGTGTGTTACCTCTCTCCTGGAGACAAGTGTCTGCTCACTCATTTCAGCCTGCCCTGCACACCACACCTGAGGGATCTGCTCTAAGAGCAGCACAGATCACAGCACACTCTGCCCAAAACTGCTGAGAGACCCCAGATACCTGAGATGGTCTCAGACCCAAGGGAATCACCTACAGGGCTTGTTAAAACACAGCTCGCCGCACCCCAGGCCCAGACTTTCTAATTATGTAAGTTTGGGGTGGGGTGAAGGATCTGCATTTCTTGTAAGTTCCCAGATGATGCTGATGCCGTCCCTGCAGCCGGTCCATTTGAGAAGCATGGCTTTCAATGAAAGAGAAAGGCCTCAACCTGGCATTCAACCACATTCATAATCAGGTGGCCAGCCCCATCCCCTGTGTTTGTTCCATGCATCTCCTTCTGCGCAGTCAGGTATTGCTGGTCAGGGCTGCCAGGTGTGTTCTTGCTTCTGCATAGCCACTCATCCTGTGTCTGCCCGGAAAGCCTGTATCCTTTCGCCTTGCGCCTGCTCCTGTCCCAGCGTCTCTGTGCATCCTTCTCTTACCCAGACCCTTCCCCATTCTGCTCGATTCCACCTGCTTCAGAAAGCCTTTTCTGACCCCACTTGGCAGGACATGTTCCTTTCCTTCCCTTGCTTTTGGAATAGCCTGTCAGCCCATCTCTTCTGGTGCTTATCACAACATTTCTGTGCCTACACATCTAAGTCTCGTGTACCCTACTCAGATGCAGGCTCACACAGACGCCGGGCAGCACAGTGGTTAAATGCACATGCTTTGGATGCTGGCTGGGCTGGTTTCAGTCTGTCCTCTGCTACTGTGAAATAGTAATATTTCGTATAAATACTATGTGCAATGGTTTTTAGGCGTGTCTGAAAATGCTTTAACACTCCTCTTGTTGAGTACAGCCTGGCTGTAGGGCCTCGCTGGTAGCAAATAGAGTGTGGTGGATGTGAGGCACCACAATCAGAAGTGCGGTCAGAAGGGGCCATACTGTTGCCTGGTTCTGTTAGGATGCGCTCTCTTGAGATCCAACTGGTCTTCCTAAGCAAGCCAATACAGAAGTTCCAGCGTACATCCCCAGGTGAGGTTCCATCCAGTCTTACATCAACAGCCAGACTTGTGAGTGACCCTCCAGCTGACTCCTAGCCTCATCACTGAGCCTGGTGACCCAGAACCACAGGAATGAATAATGAAATGATTGATGTTGCTTCATGCCATTAGGTTTTGGGGTGATTTGCACTAATGTTAAAAGCTAACGGAGACAATGGAAGAATTTCGAGTACCGCCTGGTGTGCAGTAAGCACATTGAGAGGAGCCATCTTTTGGCTCGTTGCTCAACCATCCTCCAATCTAACCTACATTTGAATTCCAGCTTTTGCTTATATGTGATGTTCCAAGTTGCCTAGGTCGACCAGATATTTAGATCCATGACCCATGTGCTTGCTACAGGCTCCTCCCAAAGCTCAGGACAAGGCAGCAGTTCACCTGGCAGTTGGTCCTCACTGACACCTGGTTCAAATGTGACCCTGACTGTCTCTGTCTTGTCTCTAGTAGGGAAATGCGTGCAGAGGCCATGGTTTCAGGGCTCTTGGCAGAGATGTACTCCTCAAGCTGTTCTTCACTGGCTTCCTAGGCAATTTTCAGGAAACTTTTTTCCACCTATGATCTTGGTTCTCAAAGGGCCATTATGAATTTTATAGTGTGCAGCTGTAAGACATGAACTCATATTCCTTGATTCTCCCTCTGTCAAAAGGTGGGCTGCATCCCCCGCTCCAACCACCCATAAATCGGGGTTTGACCAATAGAACACAGGAAGGGATGCCTTGTGACTTCTGGGGCTCAGCCAAAGAAGGCCTGGACACTTCAGCCTTCATCTCTTCCAATAAGCTCCCTTGAGATTGTCTTTCCCAGGCGCCTATATATTAGGATTTTCTAGAGAAAAAGAACTAGATACATAGACATATATATATATATGAAAGAGAGAGAAAAAGAGAGAGAGAGAGAGAGAGAGATCTATTTTAAGGAATTGGCTCGCATTATTGTAGAAGCTGGCAAATCCAAAATCCATATAGACTGGCAGACTGAAGACCCAGGAAAGACTTGATATCACACTCTTGAGTTTCAGGGCAGTTTGGAGGCAGAATCCCTTCTTTTGGAGAGGAGGTTAGTCTTTAATCTCTTGAGTCCTTCAATTGATTAGATGTGACCCATCCACATTATGGAGGGTACTTGATTTAAATGTTAATCCCCTCTAAAAACAAAAAACAAAAAACAAAAAACACCTCTCAGTGGCATCTAGATTAGCACTTTAACAAATATCTGTGTACTGTGGCTTAGTCATGTTGAAACATAAAATTAACCATCACTGGTCAGCAGTCACAGCAGAACCCAGCATGTCAGCCATTCAGCTCAGGTGTCAGACACTGAGTTAAGAACCTCCAGATGAATCCTGTCCAACCCCCAGTTGTTAGCATCATTCCTGACCATCCAAGTCTTCTCAACTGTGGCCCCAGAGATCAGGAAGGGGAGACGAACCAGCCTCCTCTGCATTGTTCAAACTCATGACCTACATAATCTGTGAACACAGTGAAATGGGGATGGTATTATTTCTCTGCATTTGGGGATGGTTTGATAGAGAATAATACAGAACTGGAATACTAAAATCTTTAGGAGGAAAATTCCAATGTAGCCCTGGGATTAGCTAGGGGAAGATTTTGTTGGTATGGCTGAAAGCCACAGCTCTCCAAACAGTTCTCATTAAAGCAAATCATAAGGCTTCTCATCTTTTGCCATCTCATCTTTCTTTGTTTTTCTTCCCCAGAAATCTAGCCTTCTCTGAAGCATCCCAAGAGCTCTTAATTGTTGAGTGTTAACTCCCCAGTCCTCTTTATTTCATCTTACGTGCCACTGAACCCTCAACAAACCAGGTATATAGCCTGGATCAGTTTAAAGCTTAAAAAGCAATTATGTAGGCAGATGGAGTCTTTATTTGAGTAAGAATAACTTCACCTGAGAATCCACATTATGGGGGTTACTCTGTTAATAAAAAGAAAGAAACGTCATCAATTAGCTGGAGTTAGAAAGGGATTCTTTCCTGATCTCCGAAGATCAGAAGGGGAGATAGCTTGGAAAGAACAGAAAGAAAGAAAGAAAGAAAGAAAGAAAGAAAGAAAGAAAGAAAGAAAGAAAGAAAGAAAGAAAGAAAAAAGAAGGAAGGAAGGAAGGAAAGAAAGAGAAGAAAGAAAGAAAGAAAGAAAGAAAGAAAGAAAGAAAGAAAGAAAGAAAGAAAGAAAGAAAGCAGTAGGCAAAGTCATGCTTCTTTCTACTTGGGCATAAACGGGTCACAATCCAGTTGAGAGAGGTAAGAATGACTGTGAAATGGATTGCATGCAGGGGAATCCTGATTCCATCTTTTCCTCTGGGGGCATCTCAGAGCCCTGAGTTCTGGTCCAGACTCAGGTTCTTGGTGCTGTTTATTAAGACAGGAAGAATGGTAAGCTGCCAAAAGGGCTTTTGAGACACTCGATAACTATCAGCATTCTGATCAAGACTTTGCATAAAGCTGGAAGGAATTTCAAATGCCTTGTTCACGGAAGAAACATCCCAAAATTAACTTGGCCAACCCAGAAAGATGGGAAAAATTTAGCTAAACAAAAATGCAAAGAGGCTACCTTGGGATTAATCATGGCTCCCAGACCATCCTGCAGAAGGAAGGACAAGAGAGAACTTGAAAGCCTTAGGCATCCAGCAACCATGCATCTGGGGGTTTCCTGGAAGATTCCAAAGATCCTGGGGCACGTAGACCACCTGCAGTCCTCAGAATGCACGTGACTTCTCTGCACTGCTCAGGGTCCAGCACTTTCGTGGCCACATTTCAGGGACTGTAGGTCCTGGTGGCAGAGAATGGGGCGTCCCTGAGCCCACAGGCTGCCAAAAGTCCCTCTGATAGGGTGCCAACCATGGGTAGGAGCCACCTGACCCAGCTTCCCAGCCAGAGCTACCATCTTAGACCCAACCTCCTGTCCTCCTGTCTTAGTTACTAGCACAGCTTTGGGGCATAACATTTTTTTTTTTTTGCATATATCTTTCTGTGCTTTCTTTCCTTCAAGATAGGGCTCAGAAGCATCAAAGTAACACAGATTTCTCTGAATTTCCTATACATTGTTAAGATGTCCCAGGGGTTCTTTGGGAGAAAATCCCAAGAGTTTTTTTCCCCCTGTTTCAGAGGGGGTGGAGGCATTCTCAATGGTTAAAAAATACATGTCATACGCTTTTTAAAATTAATCAATTGTTCAGGGGCACCTGGGTGGCTCATTCAAACTAAGCATCTGACTCTTGATTTCAGCTCAGGTTGTGAGTTCAATCCCCACAGTCCCAAGCTTAGGATTCTCTCTCCCCCCACCCCCTCCACTCTTCCTATGCTCTCTCTTTCACTCTCTCACAAAACTTAATTAAAAATAAAATAAAATGAACAATTGATTACTTGTTCTTATAGTCAGATGCATACCAACTACCCTCTGGGTTGAAAAAGTGGCCATTAAATACAGGGTCATCTGGAACCTGACAGTATAGATCCTGCTTTCAAATTTCCATAACCTGGGAAGGAGGGAACTTGGATTTCAGGACTTAAAGGAAATGGCAGGAACCTGCCTGTGAACCCTTAATTATTGTATTGAATGTTGAAGCTCACGATTATTTTTAATGAGCTGGGGTAATGGATCCAAGATTTTAAAATACCAAAATTGCTTAACTGGGAATAAAGTCATAGTGCACATATGAAGGGCAATTATTGATTTCTGTTCTGGATTTCTTATGAAAGGTATTGGGAGTACAGACCTCCGGCAGGGGCTGGTGAGGTGGAGCTCTCCTCCCTAGGGACCCCCTCCTCTTTTTAATATTTATTTATTTTGAGAGAGAGAGAGAAAGAAAGCATGAGCCGGGGAGGCTCCAAAGCAGGCTCCAGGCTCTGAGCTGTCAGCACAGAGTCCCACAGGGAGCTCAAACTCACGAGCAATGAGATCATGACCTGAGCCAAAATCAAGAGTTGGACACTTAATCGACTGAGCCACCCAGGTGCCCCAGAAACCCTTCTCTTTTAAGGAGTGTTCACAGTGGGCTCTGAGAATGACTTGCCTTTTAGCCACTGATCTGGGTGCCAGGGAGAAGGGAGGGGGAACAGTGTGATCAGAGGGTGGCTGTTCGTCTCTGTCCCAGGGACCTGGCAGAGGCACCATGGTACAGCCCAGACGGACTTCTCTGGGAAGCTGTGGTCTGTGCCACTATGAGGTACTGGGTACACAGTAAAGTCACATGGACATATTTTCAAAAAGAGCCTTCAAGTATTACATGACTTGAACTATGGCCCTTAACTACAAGTAGGATTTGAACACGTGAAGAAACCATTCTTCACGTAGGGAAGAGCAAAGGTGAGCACGCGGGGAAGGTTCTAGGAAGAGCCAAACCGGAAGATGAGTGGGATATCTGCCTAGACTGAGGGCTGTGCACAGGCCGGGAAATCCTGGAGTGTTAGACTGAAGGACGCGTTACGATGTTTTCTGGCTCTGGGAGCAGTTCAGTGTCTAGGTGAGAGCCCAAGAGAACAGTGCAGGGATTCGCTGCGGCCTCCGCACCTGCTCCCCACAGCCCCTGCGCTGTGCCACCTCTCAGCTCCGTTTCCTCTTGAGGCATGCGGTGGAGGGGAGAGGGGCATCGGCGTTGGGGTGCAGGGTGAGGGGAGAGAAGAGTACCTGCCTCACGTGGTGACCCGGGAACAGCAAGCAGGCTGATGTGTGTGGGGTGATTAGCACGGGGCTGGACGCATGCAGTAGGACACGTTTGTTCATGTTACATCACACAAACCCTTGGCTCAAGGAGGGTGTAACAGGCACACAGGAGCCGAAGGGAAAAACTGAAGAAGGGACGAGAAAGATGCTCCTACAAATGCGGTTCGGAGAAGGAGAAGGAGCAGCGAGGCGGGAGGACCGGGGTCCCGCGTGTCACAACTGCGATTTCCGGTGGGTGGACAGCGGTGTCAATTCCTTCACTCGGGGAGCAGCGTTGGGCACCTCCCCCCGCCCCGCCCCGCCCCATGCAAGGAACCGGGTGATGTGTCGCGAGATAAGGGAATAGAGCAGAAACAAAACTGCTTCTCCAAAGCCATTTTCCTCTTGCTTCTTATCTTTGTCGTGTTCCTCCCTATCTCTGTACATCACTTGATGCACCAAGACCAGATTTTAGTAAGTCTGAGGGGTCAGTGGGGCATCAGGCTAAGGGGTGACAATAGAAAATGTGAGACGGGGGGCGCCTGGGTGGCTCAGTCACTTAAATGTCCGACTTCGGCTCACGTCATGATCTCATGGGTTCGAGCCCCGCGTCCGGCTCTGTGCTGACAGTCAGCTCAGAGCCTGGAGCCTGTTTCAGATTCTGTATCTCCCTCTCTCTCTGACCCTCCCCTGCTCACACACACTCTCTCAGAAATAAATAAAACAGTAAAAAAAAAAATTAAATAAAAAAAAGAAAATGTGAGACTGAATTTTGGACATGAAATGGGGACAGAGTGGAGATTTAAGAGCCATTCGCATGGACCGAGTTCTGCAAGGTGGAGAGTGGAGGGAGGAGGGAGAAGAACACCGGGGAGACAGTCAAGGCTGGGGCTGAACCTCTGTTCTCTTCCTCAGTTTCCTCAGGGAGGAGGCTCCCCGAGGGAAGGGACAGCTTACTGCCCTGCGGCTCAGTTGCCCAGGGGGCTGGGCAGGACCTCCTGGGAGGCTCTCCTCTGCAAACAGCCTCGGTCTCAGGAGCTCTAAGCTACCCATCCCGCCGTGGCCCACACACATTGTCCCCCGCTTGGCAGCCGCTAAAGTGATTTTCTTAATGATTTAATTACATAATTTTCTTCATTTTTAAGCAAAACACACCTGTGTGTTTAAATGCATGTAATCCCTGGCCTATATACTGGTTGACTTAAAAGTTTCTGTTAGCACCCGTGTTCGAAGTCATTCAGGACTCAGAAGCCAAGTAGAAATATCCTCCATCCTCACCTCTCCCCGCCCCACTCAGGCAACAGGGACGTTTACCGAAGGGTACGTATCAGACGTGCAGAAGGAAAAAACAGCGGAGAATCAGCTCGGGATGAAGAAAGGCAGCACAAGGACCAGAGTTCTCTTTTGGATACCAGCGCCAGAAGGAGCCCCATCCTGCTACATTCTCTGTCCTTGCCTGCCTACACTTACAGGTCACACCTCCCACAGGGCATCCCTCTGCCCATCTTGGAAAGGAAGCCCTCAATTACCAGGCCCCCTGCCCCAGCATAGATGCCGTGGCTGGGATCATGGAAGAAGAGAGAAGATTCTGCAAAACGGAGCCTCTGTGCTGTTACGAAGAGGGAATGGATGCTAGGAGGTCTGAAAACAGCAATAGTCACTGCAGAGATCTAAGGAGCTCTTCACAGGCACCCTGGCCCCTGAGCAGAGCCAAGGACCAAAGGCCCTCCTTGGTCCAGGAACAGTGGCCTCCGGGAAGAATGGAAGGAATCAGAACTTTTGGGAAGCAGTACATGAGCCTCCTAGAGAAAAGTTCTGTGCTCCTGGGAGACAGTCACTTTACAGCAGATCTTCTAGATTTATTGAGAGATGATTGGATAAATGCCATGGCCTCATTCACTGGGCCTCTTTCTAATTCCCTTCCTTATAGAACCCCCAGTCTCTGCCAATCTCAGAGTCATTCTGCGAGACCGAGTCAGTGATGGAAATGCAGTGTAGAGATCGCTATTGCCCTCCCCTAAGAGTAGTGGCTCCGAGTGTGCTGCTAGGACCTGAGGCATCAGGTGGGAACCCTTGGGACTCCATGACCTGGGGACAGGGGAAGAGAGCCCCAGACCTGGGGCACAGGCGCTGCAGCTTCTGAGCCTGAGTGGAGGAGGGGCTCTGTGGTCACCCTAGGGAGACTGGCCAGGTGGCTGATACCTCCCCACCTGGACGCCTCACCCGAGGGGCTATGCATCACTGCTGAGTAAGTGCCAGCTCTCAGCTGACCCGAGGAAGCTTCTGGCCTATTTTCCTGATTCGTGGCAAGTGTAACCAGCTTTCTTGATAGGGCCAGGGGGAAAGGGAAGTTTGCTTTGGCCAGACACACGGTTGTTGGGGCTGGCAGTTCCAAAATTTACAAGACAGGCCAGCAGCCTGGAAATTCCCACAAGACTGGATGTGGCAGTCTCCATTCCAAAAGCAGCCTAGGGGCAGGTCTTTCCTTTTCAGAGAACCTCAATTTTTTTCTCTTAAATCCTTCAACTGATTAGACAAGGCCCACCTACATAATGGCAGATAACTTGTTCTATTCAGTCTACTGATTTATTTAGTTATTTTTTATTTATTTCTGAGAGAGAGAGAGAGAGAGAGAGAGGATGAATAGGGGACAGTCAGAGAGAGAGGGAGATACAGAAACTGAATCAGGCTCCAGGCTCTGAGCTAGTTGTCAGCACAGAGCCCAACGTGGGGCTCAAACCCACGAACTGTGAGATCATGACCTGAGCCAAAGTCAGATGCTTAACCGACTGAGCCACCCAGGCGACCCCCAGTCTATTGATTTAAATGTTAATCACATTCAAAAAATACCTTCACAGCAACATCTGGATTACTGTTTGACCAAACTACTGGGTGCCATGAACTAGTCAAGTTAATACATAAAATTAACTGTGACATCTTCCATCTCTTTATCTGTGAAAGGGATGAATAACACTACCTCCTTCTGATGGTTATCAGGGGAATGAAAAGAGCTATTCATAAAGTGCCGAGGTGAAGGTCTGCACGCGTCTGCACAGGGTAAGCATGAGCCGGCTTTGCCTGCCACCATCATCCTAGAGGAGATGCTCGGAAGCCTCCAATACACTGGATTAAAGCTGCGCCCACACAGATGCGGGGTCATCAGAGTGGCCCCTGAGGTCGGGGTGGAGGAGGTACTTCAGGGCACATCTCCATCTGTTTCCCCAGCACCACCTTTTATGAATCTACCTGTGCCCCTTCGAACTCCCTGTCTCTTCTGCAAGGAGCCAGGGTTTCCCTTCCTTGGCTTCTTGTGCCTCTCATCCTAAAGGGCCAAATGCTCCCTGCCCTGAGGGGCTGTCCCGTGGCATAGGAGGCTGTGCAGGCAGGGCACTGTACTCTTATCCCACCCCCAAGGGGTTGTTGCACAAAATCTTGCTTGTTTTCGTGTCTGTTTTCCACCCACTCCCCAAGGTCCTCAAGGTTGAAGACGTGTCCTTATTAGAGGCAGTTTTGCGTGGTGGTTACGGGCAAAGACTGGGCAATCGGCACTTGCTGGCGGGCTCTGCCTCTTAATGACTAAATGGCCTTCAGACTTGACTCAACCTCACTGAGTCTCAGGTTCTCCGTCTGTAAAATGGGAGTAACACCCTCCACACAGGACTGTGGGGAGAATAAAGGAGACAGAGGTATAAAGTAAGTGGTTAATGATCAGTGGCTGTTGTTATTCATCTCAGCAGCCCCTGCACACAGCACAGGGCCCAGAAGGTGCCAGCAAATGCCTTGTTTATGTGCAACACGTTTGTCCTGAAAAACTGGAAGATACGTCTTTGCCCTGTGCTGGGCGCTTGGAACAGTGGAAAGTCTGTACAGCGAACACACAGGCTTTCTTGGGCCTCCTGGACATGTGAGTTTACCCACCTGCTTCGAGAGGCCACAGTTTAAAGTAGAGGGCTGTGAGCAGCAGACAACTCTGCTGTCCGGTTTCCCTGAGGGAGCATGCGTTCTGCTTACAGATAACTTACCCTTGCCTTCTTCCTCCTGAGCTTTGTCAATGACCCTGGGAGGCTGATACTCTTATTCTCCCCATTTAACAGAGGAAACACTGAGGTTCAGAATACTGAAGGCCATGCGACTAGCTACTAGCCATGTGACCTCACTTCCAAAAAATGTTTCTTTCCATTCTTCAGCACTGCTTTCACGTGGAGATCAGTGTCACCAGGATCCATGCAAATCGCGGCAGGACCGGCCCAGAGCGGCAGAAACGGAACACCCTACCTGGTCTTCCTTTTGAGGGCCCAGTGTGCTGGAGAGCAACGGGAGGGCCGCTTCGGGTGCCGGGAGGACCACGTGCTGATTCCTAGGGGACTAGGGACATGAGCCCCCCCTCCCTTACCCTTCACTGTCTCAGGCTCTGGCTGCCTTCCTGGGGAGAAGAGCACAGGCTAGAAGAGGGAATTTCTGATGAGACCTGTTTCTGGAAGGAGAGTGTTTCTGACTAGGGTGTTTTGCAAGCAAGCAGTGCACAGAAGTTCTAGCCTATGAAACTGTGTAGTTTAGTGCCTTCAAAATTTCCATTCCATTTAGTTGGTTTAGTTTAGAGAAATTATGTAACCACTCAGTTCTTTCTTTGCATCTTCCTTCATGTCTCACCTTCCACTTCCCTTCCCTCCTTTCTGTTTCTTGCCTTTTTCTCTCTTGCCTTCATGTTCCCTCTCTCCCCTTTCCCCTCCTCCTCTGTCTCCTTCTCTCCGTGTGTGTGTGCGCGCGTATCTTTCTCCACCCACTCTTGCACAGTGATTGTGTCAGGAAGGAGGAAAAGTGTGAAATTCATTTTCCTGTACCAGAGATGAGACCTCAACCCAGCGGAGAAAATGTTCAGGACACAGAGACCTCCAAGGACTTAGGGCTTATCAAAGGCAGTGGACTTCCTGTTTACATAGCTCTCGGTCCCCGGGGAGGCCCAGCCGAGCTGGCCAGCTGTGGCCTCGGCCAGCCGCCTGGCCGCAAAGCCCAGGATCCCACCGGTTGGTGTCAAGCCCGGCCTCTTACCCCTGGTTCTGGGCCTGCGGGGAGCCCAGTGCGCATGTGCCCCCCACGCTCCCCACACCTGGATGTCTGCCTCTGAGTGTGTGCTGCTTTCAAACCCTGCTCCTGTGTCAGGGGTGTCCCGGGCCTGAACTCAACACGAGGCTGTGTAGGCATTTCCGCCTCCATTAGCCCTGTGGCGCAGCAGGTCCACGGGGCTGCGCGGCCGCCTGGGCTGTTCCTGGCCCCTCTGTCCTGGAGCTAGGTCCCCGTGTCTCCAAACTGGAAAGGCACCTGGGGACCATTCATCCAGCCGGTCCTCTCATATTCATTACACACCTACTACATGCTCTGCACTGTCCCTCCAGGGCCCTGGGGACACCTCAGGAAAACAATGAGGCTCTGTCCTCATGCACTTATGTTCCCAGACAATGAATACAAAACCAAATTACCAAGGAAATGCCTCTAGACCCTAATTGCCTAAATGGCCTGGGGGCAGAGGCTTAAGTGGTAGAGTGGTCTGCCTGGGTGATCTGGGGAGGCCTCTCTGAGGGGGTTTCCTTAAATTGAGGGTAAGGAGGGGGCAGCTGTGGGAAGATGGAGGGGGCAATGCTTCAGGCAAAGAGAGCAGTGCAAATGTCCTGAGGAGGGCGCAAGCTGGGCTTGGTCAAGGGACAGAGAAGCAGCTGAAGAGATCGGGTGGCAAGAAATGGCTGGGGAGAGGGGGGGATGAACTTTGGAAGGTAACCAGGGGCAGAGTCCTGTGGGCTCTGGAGAGGCGTTTGGATTTTATTCAAAAGGTGCATGCGCACATGCACACACACACACACACACACACACACACACACACACATACACACCCCATTGGAGAACTTCACTCGAGGAGAAGAGTTTGAACTCATTTATGTTTTAAAGATCAAATTGGCTGGCTGTAGGTGTTGATCACCCAACAGAAGGAGTAGAGGGTCTGGTGCCACAGGGAACCTGTTGCTTGTCACACGTCACATGGCTAGAGCCCGGCTACATGGTGGAGACCACGGAAGTGAGCCCTGAGCTACACAGATGTTGCAAACGTGATCTCCCTGATTTTCCCGCAGATCTGGGACTGCAGATGAGCAGAAGGGAGAGGACAGATGCGAAAGTGAGGCAAATTCTGCGGAGCCACGGCTGTCCCCTTGCGCGCCATCCTGAAAACTTCCCTTGCGTCCACCTGGGATGGACGAGGAAGTGTCTTCCACCTTTCAGGTAGGGATACATCCAGCTTCAGGCCTACTTTCCTAACGTCACATCTGGTGATGCCCACTTGGTGGGCGTCCAGCTCAGCATGCTGACTCACTAAGGCTCAGGTAGCGCCTCTAATGGTGGGTCAGGTTGCCAGCAAGGACAGGGTACTGGTATAATGAAATTGTCCACGTAGGGATCTAGGGGGGAGACGCAGCTTCAATCTCACTCAGGAAAAGACTCTTCCTGAAGAGCAAATGTTTGTTTGTTTGTTTATTTTTAGTTTAATTTATTTTTAAAATTTTGATCCAAGTTAGCATATGGTGCAACAATGATTTCAGGAGCAGATTCCTTAATGCTCCTTACACATTTAGCCCATCCCCCCTCCCACAACCCCTCCAGCAACCCTCTGTTTGTTCTCCATATTTAAGAGTCTCTTATGTTTTTCCCCCCTCCGTTTCTATATTATTTTTGCTTCCCTTCCCTTATGTTATTGTTTTGTATCTTAAATTCCTCATATAACTGAGGTTATATATTTGTCTTTCTCTGACTTAACTAATTTTGCCTTGCATAATACCCTCTAGTTGCATTCATGTAGTTGCAAGAGGCAAAGTTTCATTCTTTTTGATTGCTGAGTAATACTCCATTGTGTGTGTATACATATATATATACCACATCCTCTTTATCCATTCATCCATCGATGGACATCTGGGCTCTTCCCATACTTTGGCTATTGTTGATAGTGCTGCTATGAATAGCGAATGTTTAAAAAGCACCCCCACCCCCACCACCCTGAGCCAGTCACAGAACCCTCAGGTGACCTATGACAAGATGCTTGTCCCAAATTGACCCAATAAGGGATCTTTCTTCCTCAGGCCTCGAGTGGTGATGTCTCTGTACATGGAGTGAGCTTTGATGGCAGGTGCCCAGACTGCAGATATTCTGCCAACAGTGACAAAGGCCCGGGTAGGGGGGCTTCGTCACACCAAGGCAGAGCAAGTACAGCCTTCTGCGGTCTGGACCACACAGCAGGGATGGAGAGAATAAGGGCTGAAGACCACAGAGAAGGGTCCAGGGCAGACTAAGACAAAAAATCCCCCTTGCCTCAGTGAAAAGGAAACCAGAGGTGGATGTACCATAACCCACTTTCCTGTGCTCATTGACGCTCTATATGTGGAGCAGCATTTATAATTATAAATATATATATATAGTCACTGGAATTCAGGGACATGGAGGAGCTTTCTTAGGGCCTAGAAAAGGGACCTAGAAAAGCTTTTTTGGCAGAAAAGGGACCAAATTTTATACATCGTCTGGTGCCAAACTTCATATGACCTTCCCTCCCCTCCCTGCCCATCCTGTTTGGTTCTGTGGAGGGCTAGTTAGAAGTGAAGGTGTCATAGGGACTTCCCTCCTTGGGGACAAAAACAGAGTTCAAGGAGAAGAGGCATGGGAAGGGAGCTGGGCTCTGAAGTATTAAAATGTGCAGACATGGACCGGCATAGGCCATGAGCCAGGAAGGGCACTGCACCCCATCCAGAGAGATACTGGGGAGAAAATTGAATAAGAAATCAAGACGGTAACTCCCCCAGTCTTCACATCACCTGGATGGTGCAGCCTTCACTCTCAGGTGTGCTGAGATCAATGAATAGAGGATAGAGGACACAAAACTCAACTCTATTTAAGGGAGAATTTCACAATAATCAAATTTGAAAGAAATATCCTGGACTCCCCTGGGAGACAGGGAACTCCCTGCACTGGCGGGGAAGGATGCAGATGGAGGGAGAGCCCAAGAGGCAGGGTTAACACTCCAGAGGATGGGTGTGATGTTCAATCTTGACATCTTATGGGTCTCCTGCCCTGGCACCCCTGGAACAGTGCACGATCACTGCCTGCTGCATATCATCCAGCACTTTTAACTTTGAAGGCTGAATGCCCCAAACTCCAGAGCACAGGCTCTCCCTCACCCTGTAGTCCTGGACCTGCAGCATCACATCACCTAGGGCCAGAGAGACACACCTGCACCTGGCCCCACCCAGACCTGCTGAATATGAAGCTCTGGGGGGTACAGTAAAAAAAAAAAAAGAAAAAAAAATCTGTGTCCTAAGAAGCTTTTGAGCAATTCTCTTAATCTCTTAAATTTGAGAACCACTGGTCCAGAGCAGTGATCTCTCAGCGTGAGATAACCCACAGAACAAAACATTGCTGGTGCCTGCGTCTCATCTCCAAGACTGGTTTCTCGGGTCACAGCCTGGGGGTCAAGGTCCTGACGTGCAGCTCGGGCTGAGAGCCTCTGGTCCAGGCTGTTCCCCAGGGTCCTCTGCTGCCTCTACGCTTGCTTTTCATGTCTGCTTTTCAGTGTTTCTTTTACTAAATCTCCTTCTTGGATTTGCCTTCTTCTCTTTTCTTTCATAGAGTCACTGAAAGCGTGCTAAGGCAATAATTTCCTTTCCAAACATTTGTGGGGAAGGAAGTGCTAAACAACATAGATACTTGTGAGCAAATCCTCTGGGGGTTTGCACAAGCATGCTAAAAATCCTGTATTCCAGTTTTCCTCGCGCTTCAGTGTGCAGTCCTGGGGAGTCACAGTGTTCTACATTAAACTTGCTATACTAAACTGTTTTATTTTTTAATACAATGAGTACTATGCTTTATGTCATATATTAACATATACTGCAAATGTAACCCACATGAAAGTGTTTAGAGAAATCTGAGCTTGCCACCCTATTGATGCTAATTGGACCAGTGAAAACTCCTCAGGGCATATGGGCAACAGTTTCAGAAACGGGGCACTACTTTGTAAATCACTAACATGTGACAGTTTGCTGCCTTCCTTCTTGGTATAGTGAGTTAGGTTTTGACCAAAGAGAAGGGAAACAGACTTAAAACGGGCTGCACTATGGGCAAATACTTTCAGAGACTGTAGAATGGCCAGCTGCTCTCAGGAGATGTCCTTACAGGGCCAGCTGAGAGGTAAGTGTGAGCCCCACGGATGACAGATGACAGAGAAGTCTGTGGGCTGTGAAGGAAACTGGGTGGGGAAAAATGGTTATCAGGGAGGCATCCCGGGGAAGGGGAGGTTCTAGTGAAGGCTAAGTGGCATCGTGGGGTGGAAGGAAGGTCTGGGAAGAGGCCTTAGACCAAGGAAAGGTGTGCTTCAGGACCCTGGGGGAAGCAGGAAGGAGCCCATGTGATTGAGGATAGGGAAGGGAAAAGGGGGGTGGAGCGGGATGCCCTGGGAGGTTACTGGAGGTTTTCAAATAAAGGAGGGATATGATGCATGCAGAGCATTTTTATTTAGTGCCTACAGAAACCTCACTCTTTCCTGGGCACAGGAGCGGAACCCCAAAGCAAGGTGAGACTGATGTTTTTGCCCCGAATCTAACACGTTGCTCCCTGTGAGGTGCCTTCCAATCTTCTGTGAGGAAACCAATCAATTGACTCTAAAATCCTAAATAGTTGAAGGCCATTGTAAAGGCCCTTCTCACACGGTTTAAATTTATATGTGTGATATTATTTTATAAATTCTGTTTTCCATTCATTTCTTTTGTTTGTTTGTTTCTTCCAGACTCATTAAAACTCTGCATATCATTTTGCCCCATGCATGACCTCCACTGGCTGTGTCCAGAGGGTCAGGTAGTCTCTGTGTTTCCATTTCTGGGGTCTGGGAAATATTTGCAAGGGTCCATGAACCTGCCCTTCACTGCACTAAGTATGGGAGACACACCCAAAGAGTCACAGATCAAGGTTGGAGCTGTTCCCAAAGGCTGGCAGCAGCCTCCTGGCTAATCGAGTGTTTGGGTTTGGCTAAGTCACTAAGATGAGATTTCTCATAAACGGCTTTAGTCCCTGCCACAATTCCAAGCCCAAACCTGCTGAAGATGGCTTTTTTGGTCTTGTTTTATTTTACTTTGATGCTGAAGGGTGTGAACATGTGAACAAAGACTATGAGGAAGGAGCATTGTAGTGCTGGGAACCTCACAAATTTGTTCCGCTTTGATCTGATTTCTGTAAAACAACTCACGGTGTGTGTGTGGGGGTGGGGGAGAAGAGGAAATAGAAATCATTTCCAAGCCGCCTTGGACATTTCTGGACATCCTTCTAAACACCCTCTGGGCGGGGACCAGGTTGAGGGGATTTTGTGCAAGGACCCTCGTGGAGGGCACTTGTCCATCTTATTTTACTTGGAAACCTTATTTATTTATTAATTTATGTTTGGATAGGGGGCCATCTAGCTGCTCTGAGAAGGGGTTTCTCTTTGCTACCCTGGCATTGCCAGTGCTTGGATGCCCCCTCCCCACCTCCCCCCTAGCAGGACAGCTGGTGGAATGAATTTGCTGATGCTAGAAAAATTGGGAGGGAAGGATGATTGGGAATCAGAACTCCCAAGGACACATATGTGCAAGACTGTGGAGGCCTGTGGTTTGTGAACCATCAGCAAAATTAAGACATGGTGAAGTCCAGACATAAAGTTTTCAGTTCACAGGTAAAGGAGCAAAACTGATTTTCGAACTACGTCCTTGGCGGCAGACTTATAATCAGATGTGCTGTGTGTGCCAACAATTCACGGGGATGGGCAGCTGTGTGGAGCCCCTGGGTCCAGCCCAGAGACCAGCCTGTCTCAATCCTCCTAAGCCTGCAGGTCTGGAGGCTGGAACACGTGCCAGTTATACATCCTCAGGCTTTCGTTTCAATATTTTGTTCAACAGGTAATTAAAATTTCTTGCATTGAGTTAGTGGTGGCCCCAGGATGGAGACTTAGAAGTTAGATATCCATGAAATTGGGCAGAGCTGGTGGCCCTTGCTGATGGCTCCAAGGTCAAGGGCAATAGAGCCCAAAGCCCCGGATGAGTTGTGCACCTTGTGAGAGGGCTGAGTTCGGACCTAGGAGGACCCTGAAGGTGGCAAAGGGAACAGAGGAGGCAGGCTGAGTCCAGGATGGGTGGACTGTGGGCCTGTGTGCCCGAAGGCCAAGACCAGACCCCTAAGCACATGAACTTGGAATGACTCCTGAACTCTGACTTCATGACAGCATCCTACCTTTGGGTGCTTCAAACAGCTTAGGCCACCCCAGCAGGAGTGCCAAGGGAGACGGGCCTGGGGGAAAGCTGAAGTGAGGAATGGAGAGGAGATCTTTCATCCCAGCCTGGCTTCCAGAAAAGGAGCACTCTCAACACGGACAGCTGAAGGAACAGACGTCCCTGGGAGCAACTGCCACTTCACTAAGACCTGAGTTTGATTACAAATGGAGAGCTTGGGCGGCAGCTCAAAGCCCAAGAAGGGAAAGATCTGCAGGGTTGCATGCGGGACCACGCCTTTCCTGGGATGGCTCATACCCAGCCGTTTCCGGAGAGGACACAGAATGAGCTTTGGGGTCAGGCACACCTTTGCGTGGACTCCAGGGCTGCAGCCCAGGGCATGTGCATAAGCAGTGGCTGCCCCCCTGCACCGTTGTGGGCCTCCTTGCCCTTATCTCTGCCTGGGAGTAGCGACCTCTTTATAACACAAATCAGTCAGGTGCTTTACTCATGAAGGACTACCTTCAGGATCCACTTAGAAGCACAGAACAAGAGGCTCCGTACAGGGTAGGGATTATGGTCATGGGCCTTTGGTTCTGAAAGATCATCATTTACTTGTAAAGCCTAAAGCTGTCTAAGAAAGAAAATGCCATTAGGTGTATACACTGTGGGTGTAAAATGTACGCTGATTTTAGAAATAGTCATGCTTTTAAAAAATTTTTATTAAATCAAAGAAATCTGGTGTCCTCTTCCAACTTCTTTCCTACTATTCAGGGAGGCAAGGCCACATTCATCATCGAGTTTTATGTGCACCAGAGCAGTACAGTTTTTTGAGCATCGTGGACAACAACAATTGGATTTGACGCTATAAAACACACACAAGCACACATACACATGTGCAAATTTTTCTAGTAGGTGTGACATATGCCGATGTTTTCCCTACTCTTCTCTCCTTCCTTTGCCATTTGATGTTATTCCACTTTTTAAAAAATTGCTACTTCCTGACAGTCTATGATGATTTCACAGCCTGAGCTTGCCAAGCATTTCCTCTCGTTTAACTCCCCAACGTACCCTTGGACCTTACAGAGCAGACCCCAACCTGAGCCCAGCAGCCCCTGCCCACAACCTCTGCCTGGGGGGCTTTGTGAACTGGAAGAAGACGTTGTCAGGTACACTGGAGCCAATCTCCTCCGGCCTCTCACGTCCCAGCTTTAGACTTCTGTCTCTGTGTCCTTCACACAGGAGAAGGCTGTCGTCTTGTGACTGTGGGGAGCACTGAAGCAGGAGGTATCCAAGAAGCACCTCTGTGGGCTGGTAGGCACAGGCTGCTCCAGAAATGTCCGCAGGGTGGAGAGCACCTGACCAATGTGTTTGTTTGTCCTCAAGGGGAACTCTGTCCTAGCTACTTAAGGAGAAGCACAGTGAATGCATTAGCCTCCAGTTCCCCTTGGCCGCCTGAGCACGGGGGCAGCCCCACACGGAGGAAGAACTGGAAAGAGCTGGTCCCTAGCAGACCTCATTTCCAAGAGCCAACGTTTGGACATGGCGCTCAAGGGTTCCCAGAGCGGCCGGAAGGAGAGCCGCCTCCCCGGGAGCTCAGGAATGCCCCAAATGATTGTTTCCTCACGGCCTACAAGCCCATGTGACCTGGGCTG
Source organism: Proteles cristata cristata (assembly GCA_017311185.1). Lineage (NCBI taxonomy): Eukaryota > Metazoa > Chordata > Mammalia > Carnivora > Hyaenidae > Proteles > Proteles cristata. The sequence goes on from JAESUZ010000886.1 coordinate 369,625, forward strand.
ATGCTCAGGGAAATGCTTGGGAAGAGGCCGGGAAAAGGTGGCTGCATCTAGAGCTTTCCAGACTGGCCCAGTCCGGTCATTTCTCCTCTGGAGCAACATCCCCAGCTATATTGCAAAGCTTGGCTGTGCTTGGGAGAGCAGAACACTGCCTCTGCTGCCGCCAACCTTTCCTGAGTTCTCCTCTGACCTCCTCCCCAGAGGGCTGCCCCTCCTTCTGTGAGCATCTGCCTTAAGCCAAGCCAGCAGCAGCCATGTTGGACTGAAGCCTCCCCACTGGGCAGGTCAGTGGGAAAGGCATGGAGAACCCTAGAAATGACGCATGGGATCCTAATGGTGAAGGGCTCACTTTTGGAGCCAAATAGACCTAGGTCAGAATCCCAGCTCTCTCATTTCCAAGCTGTGTCCTTTTGTGGAAAGACACAACCTCAGCTTCTGGTAGTTGAGCCCTATTTATTGTTCTTTCCCACCTGGTGGTGGTATCTTTGGAATCATGCTCCTTAGGGCCCTGGCTATGTCCTGAGGTCTGGCCAGCCATCCACTGCCTGAAGCCAGGCCTGGGATGAAGCTCTAATAGCAGAGATCCTGTCCCCAGGAACCACACCCCATGTAGCTGTCCTTCTCTTGGGCCCCTGGCTGCAAAGTCCAGACTCAGTGGACCCCAGGCCAGCACTGACACCCCTACACTCTGCACAGGAAGTGTGTACAGGTCCCCACAGGAGGGAGGAGAATCCAGGAGGAGGCACTCCTGGGGACAGGGATGATTCTTTGATCTGGGTCACAGAAAATGAATCACTATAGTTTGTCATGCTCTGGGGACTCCATGTGGAAGGGACAGGCACAGGGGATTCTAGAAAAGTGGCAACGTGTGTGTATGTGACCACTGATATATGCACATTGGAGTGAGGTGAGTTTGGGTCCAAAGAATGACTTCACAGTATGCCCTTGAGTGTGCGAACAAATGCATGATCTTGTAAGGTGAGTACCGCCATCTTCATTTTAGAGATATGCAAAGAAAGATTCCAATGTGTTAACATCCTGTTGATTTACTAGGAAGTCATCCCAAAACTATTTCTTTAGCATCTTCTATGTTCCAGCCACAAAGCGAGCAAAACAGATCAAGACCATCTCTTCCTGCATGGTATTAACCTTCTCATAGAGAGAAGCAGACAGTGCACAGGTAACCATGGCTGAAGATACTATGGCTGGTTGGGGGCAGGGAGGCCCAGCAGGATAAAGGGGCGGCGCTCATCAAGGAAGGGCTGCTGTGCAGGCTGGGGCAGTCTGCAAAGGCTTTTTGACAAGGGGATGGTGAGCAGAGACAGAATGAAGGGAGGGGTAAGCCATGTGGTATCTGGGCAGAGGCCAGCTAGCACAAAAGTCCCCTGCCAGGGGCAGTCCTGGCCTGTTCAAGGGAGAGGGACCCAGTGTGGCTGGAGTAGAGGGTGAGGTGTGGTCAGAAAGGTGACAGGGGCTGGTGGGCGTAAACCTCTGTTGGTTGAAAACTGGAGGCTTGGGGGGTGCCTGGGTGGCTCAGTTGGTTAAGTGTCTGACTCTCAATTTCGGCTCAGGTCTCATGACCTCGTGGTTCATGGACCCTGAGTTAGGCTCTGCACTGACAGTGTGGAGCCTGCTTGGGATTCTCTTTCTCCCTCTCTCTCTGCCCCTCCCCTGCTCATGCTCTCTCTCTCTTTCAAAATAAATAAATAAACTTTACAAAAATACTAGAGGGTTGTACTAGGGGCACCATAGCCAGGCAGCATGGCAAGCCCTTCTCACTACCTTGAGGGGACATTGCAGGGCATGAGGGTGCGCTGATGGGAGCTTGGACCAAGACGGTAGCAGTGACAAGTGACTGGATGCTGAATATGTTTTGAAGGTCATTAATTGGGTTTACTAATGGTCTAGTTTAGGGTTGTAAGAGAATAGAATAAAATCAAAGATGGCTCTAGGGTTTTGGCCTGAGCAACTAGAAGGAATGGAATAGTCATTTGCAGAATGGAGATGAACCAGTTGGGGGAAATGTGGATATCAGGAGTTTAATTTCTCATTATTTTCATAGGAAGAGCCGGTGTACAAACCTGGAGCCCAGGAGACACATCAGTCTGGATTCCTTAGCCCTTGCATGGAGTTCAAGGCCAAGAGAGTGAATGGTGTGAAGTGAACTCCATGCAAGGCCAGTCACCTGGTGTGAAAACAGAGCATCTGAGGACTGAGTCAAGGAGTGTTGTGTTTAGATGGTCAAAGGAGGAGGAGGAAATAATAAAAATGAGAAAGTATGAAGCTGAAGAAATAGTCAGGAATGGTCTCCTGAGAGCCAACCAGAAAATGTGTTTCAAGGAGTATGATCAATACTGTCAAGGTTGCTGAGAGACCATGGAAACTGAGAATTGATATCTGAACTTTGGGTTTCCCAAGAGCCCAAAGCCTCTTGACAGAGGGCAGTTGTAGTGGAATGAGTGGTAGGATCAAAATTCTAGTTGGAAGTGAGTTCAAGAAAGATAAGAAAAAGAGGAGAGAAAGTGGACACAGGAAATATAGACAGCTTTTCTGAGAACTTCCCACGTGAGGGGAAGCTATAGGAGATAAAGGTATAGAAAAATATTATGTAGGGGTTGGTTTTCTTTCTCTTGTTTCGCCTTGATGGGAGATCTTATAGCATGTTGGTAAGCTGATGTAGAGTGAAAAGTTTATGGTGTAGGAGTATGTGGCGGGGGGGAGGGTTGGGATGGGTGTACTTGGGCAGGTGAGAAGCGCTGGGCTCCATGGCCAGGTGCAGGGTGGCCAGGGAGGAGGTGGCTTCCTGTGAGGTGAGAGCAGTGGCTGTGGAAAGAGGCTGGGTAGGGGGTAGACAAGAGGTGCAGCTCCTGGATTCCCCTTCGTATTGTTATCTTTCTTTCTGACTTAGAAGCCAGACCATCAGCTGAATGTGGAGCTGGGTAAAGACAGTCAAAGGCAGAGAAGAAAGGATGGCATGAGCACCTAGAAAGGGGAGGGGCTGATGGGACTGGGAAGTGTGGTAGGGTTCTAGAAGCACAGAGGACTGACTCCTGGTTAGTGTCACAAATTTAGAGAGCAGACAATGGTGGGAGTATAGCATGGACTGGGTTGATTTTTCTCAGTCTGGGTTCCCAGCAATGGACAGCCATGAGTGACATTTCCTGCATGTCCGGGACTCCTGCTTCTCAGCCACTCCTCTGTGCCCCCTCCACTTACAGGAATAACAGAAGCCTGGGGAGTGTCAGGAGCTTCAGCTAGGGCTTCACTCTGCTTTGTTTCTGTTTGGGTTCATGGGCCGAGATGTAGCTGCAACTCACCTGCTTTAAAGTGAGTGTCGACTCCTGAAAACTGAAAAGAGCAACCTCCTTGACATTTGAGAGCAGATCCAGTCCCAGGTAGAATGCCAGGCCTTGGCTGGGGCTTGACCAGAGGCTGCCATCCTTGAGCCTGTTGATGCCTCACAACGTGCTCCCACGTCAAATGTCTGTTAAACACCCACTATGACAAGCCCTCTTTGAGGTACTGGGAACACTGGTCTCCGCGTTCCCAACAAGACTCTCTAGGGATAGACTCCACCTGAGAATTCCGTTTTCCCAGTTTGTTCTCAGGGGAGCTCGCACAGGCTGGTGAGGTGACCACCTCACTACAATGATGGAGGGCAAGGTGGGTTGGTGCTGGTGGGTGCTTTCAGGGGCAGAAGATTCTAAACAGAATCTGTGCACCTTTGGGAGGGGCGTGGGGCTTCGGAGATGCCTCTGGGTTATTTATTAATCCCAATACGACATCAAGCATGAACTTAAATGGTCCTTTCTTGGAGTGCCACCTGAAGCCAGGGAGAGGGCACAGAGAAGACCCCTGGGGAGGCTGGTGAGATCTCTAACATAGCTTCTGTGCCAGCACCAGCCCGTGTCCTGATCTGCCTTGCCCACTATATCAGCCTAATTGTCCCCAGCAATGGTTATTTGGGTGTAATTAGCAGAAAATCTCTAGCACTCGAGGGGGATTTATGTGGCACATGGAGCCCAAGGGCAGGGTGTGTGGCTGGACCTCACCAGGGAAATTCACAGCCACTTCCACCCCTCTGTGCATGGTTGCATCTCACTTCCAAGTAGGGCTACCCGGCTCTCATCCCCACTTCTGTCTCTGAGTCTGTTTTACCCATTGTGTTTTCCCTCTGCTTCACTGTCTCTGGGCTAGCCACACTCTCCCTTCCAAGTGCAAGGTTCTCAGTCACAGACACAGAGAACCCCCGAGAACCTGACGAGCTATGAGTCACAGCCCTGCACTCTGGGGTAAGAACATTGGATCAGTCATCCATCCATTGTGTCAAGGTCCCCATTCATGATGCTCCCCAGCTGCTGGGACCCAACCCCTGTGGGGGGCCCAGCTCTTCTCAGCTGCATTGAGTGGCTTGTGCTCTGCACAATGATGCAGCAAGGGGAGTGAGGGGGCTGAAATCCAGCTTCCCCTACTCTCATGCCGGCCCCCCCGTTGGAGTGGCACCCATGGGAGAATAAGCTCCCATCCCTACAGCAGAACATTGCATGGACTCTCAATGGTAGTCCTCAGGGTTCAGTAGGTCACCCCAAAAGAATCTGTGAGGTCTTGGCTTGACCAGCACTTCGGTTCTGAGCCTTTGATGGTGCTCTGAGCTTCCCTGAAGCATAGCACATCCCCCATCCCATGTTACCTGTCCCGGGTAAACATGTCCCATAATACATGTTTACCATGTATTCTGAAGATGCTCATCATTGCAGTTCGGTCCCTCATACTGCAGGTTCCATGAAGTCAGGGGGCACAGCACCCACACCACCTAATACAGAGTCTGGTGCGGCTACTGTTGGCTGACAGAACGGGGGCCAACAACCCTGGGAAACACAGTAGGCCACGGACTTTGTGTTTTTTTACACTACATCATTTCAGCATAATTCCTAACCCCAGAGGATGTTAGCTCCCAGTGGTAGAACAGCGGTGGAGTGTGCCGGAACCAGCACTCACAGGCATTTGGGGAACCTACAGGACCCAACCCAAGAGGCTTCTCCCCATCTGTCAGCTAAGAGGAAGAAGTTCACCTTTCAAGATCACTTCTAGTATCTGAGCCTTGCTGAGGTCTAAGCAGAGGCAGGCGGACCCCAGGAAACAGCAGGTAGAGACAGAGAAGAAAACATACACTGCCCCTATCTACTGTCTGCACAACTCCTGGGGATACTGAGCTTCTGGGTTACAGCTGCAGGGGCCGGGACTCAGGACAGGTGGTGTGTCAAGTCACAGAGTGAGCAGAGAGCCCAGAGTTCCGGCATGCTCCGCAAATCTGCACACCCAAGCTCGGCCCAGGCCATCATGCTGCCTCTTGTCCTGGGCTCCTCGAATCCTTCTTTCTTCCTTGGGTCCATCTGCAACTGAGCAATCATATCAGGTTCACCCTATAAACAACCAGGAGGTTCCAAGCGCAGAGATAACATGGTCATGTCTGGCCAATGGGCAAGAGGATCTGGGGGACATTTGGGGCTTTTGTGCTGGCTTTTCTTTGCCAGTGTGGTTGGCTGTGAAGGATTAAGAATGTAGGAGAACGTGTGCAAGGCTGACGTCTGTGGGGACAGAGCCCTATCTGGCTCGCCATCTGGTCACAGTATCCTGGACAGTACTGGCAGTGCTGGAAGGTTCGGTAAGCTTCCAGGAGGGGCCCCAGTGCAGGGCAGAAAATAACGCAGGGTGCTGGACCCTTGACAGTGCCTTTAGGAGTGGGGTGCTCTTGTCTTCCCCTAGATGTGGGACGTACAAAGTGGAGGCTTCCTTCCCCAGGCTGTGGGCCCTTGCACAAAACCATCCCTACTGGAATAGAGGACTGGCTTGCCTTTAGGAAGGGATTCCAGCAAAACCAAGGACATCCAGAGAAACAGGAGTGCCCCCCCGACAAAGGATCAGTTGACTAGCGGAGGCAAGCATGCCCGCAGAATTTTTACTTATGATTAGCGTGATTACAATGGCCTGTTTTCCACTAACCAGTGCAGCTAGGTTTACACAGTCCTTCTGTGTTGGGTTTGAGGAAGAAAAACCAAGTTTGGAAAATTCCAAGTGGCAGCACCAATTTCAACCGGTTGGCCACTACATTTGAATACATGTCTTTATTAGAAAAATTGTAAGTGCATATACATCTTTTCATTGATATGACTTCAAAGTAGAAATTGTTGTTTCTCAAAAGGAGTTGTTATTTGTTAAAAAAAAAAAAAGAAAGAAAAAAGCACACTGCATACGGAAGCTGCCTTCTCCTGGACCATTTTCACATTATTTGGGAGGTGTAATTTAAACAACACAAAAATACAGTATTTATCACATTTAACACTGAACCCATCACTGCTCAGAGACTGAGAATCCAGCGAGGCTGCAGACTAACAACTTTCCTGGGTGTTTTGTTTTGTTTTGTTTTTCATCTTGGCAATGTCAATGGTCTGCTGAGGGAATTTGAAGGTTTCCAGGGAGCATTTCCCAGGGACAGGGCTTCCTGGGAATGGGTCAGGGAAGACATGTACAGGGACCCCACAATTCTCATCCAGCTGCAGGGTACACCGCCTGCCCAGGGTGGGGGGTGGTGATGAGCTCCCAATGGGGGAGCCCATGGCCATAACATCAGGCAGCAGTCAGAAAAGGAAGGTCAGATCGGATCCAATGAAAAAACATAGAAGTTCTCTGGACTTCACACAGGGGGAACTGCAACCTTTGCCTATTCAGGGCCTCTGCTCAAAGTTGAACCTCCTTTCTCTGGAGGACAGGCCCACATGCCCCCCTTCTTTTGCCCCCCTCCTGAGCCTCCTCGCTGGGGTCTCAGCACCTGGCTGGGGGCTGGACAAAGAACAGTGAAAAACAACACATGGCGCAGATTCAGATATAAACACACAGCACTTCTGGGAGTCCCGGTCCCCACCCAGGCCACACAGCTGCCTGGGTCCTGATGCAAAGGCCAGCAAGGGAGAGATGCCTTGGAGGTTACATGGAGCCCAAGGGAAGGTCAGGTAGAGCAGCACTTGACAAGGAGGAACAGCTGGGTGACCCCCAAACAACTGATGCACTTGACTTTTTAAAGCAAAAGGGGATCAGGGAGCCTTTTCCTTTGCAAATTGACTATTTAAATGCATATTTGCTTTAGTTGGGCAGTCTCCACTTAGGAGCAGTTTGCAAGGAGAGCAATTGTTAGGCAGATAATTTCCTTGAAGTTTCTACTCTTACCTATTTCCCCCCTTTGGGGGAGAAACAAACAATTCTTTAACAGAAGTCAAGATTTAGGGCCACGTTTATTTTCTCAGAGTAAGAGATTTAATGGCTCTGGTCAAGATGGTTCCACTTTTTCCATGAGAGTTTTAAATACCCTGGATGACTTAGAAAAAGACTATCTCACTGAAAATCGATCATTTCACATATAATTCAGGAGCCCTGTAATGTTGGGTTAATTTCAAAAGAGAGTTCTGAAACCTGTTCTGTATTCCTTTTAATTAATAAAGGGTCCCTGTACTCTATTCTATTCAATAAAATAGAGTAGATTTGAAGATACACATTTTTATTTGGCTGAGGGATTGGCTTTCTACCATGAAGATCCTATATAAAGGAATAGTTATGGAAATATTAACATAGTACTGATAACACAAAGATTATTAAACCTAAAAACACCTGCAATTCAAGATTATTTTGCTAAATTATACTTTCTGCATGTTGTTTACAGTGTCCTCTCAACAGATACATTTCCTTGTTTTGCCCTTCTTTTATTCCATTTTCTTAAAGTTTTTACTGGGATATTGAACCAAAAAGGGCAAAGTATTAGTAAGACAAAATGTGAAACGAAACACAACAAGCAAAAACCCCTCAAATGCCTACCCAACACATTTAAACTGTTTAATGTAACTCTACAAACTGGTCTCGGTAACGGAAAACACTCTACACGTCAGGGTTTAACCTACTTTCTCAAATACCCCCTTTTATAACAGGAAAGCTGGGGTGGACATTCTGGAAGCACAAGATAACAGCAGGGGCGAAGTCCAGACGCCACCGTACAAGGTGGCAGGTGATGGGACTGCCAAGTGGGGAAAAAGGTGAGGTTAGATTTTAATTGGGAAGGAACTGTCACATCCAGGAGTCATTATTTTATGGGTCAGCTTTTCAAAAACCAAAATGAAGAGCTGAGGATTCTTTTCATATTATCGCCTTAACAATCATGGTTGGATGCAATGGAGAAAAAACTCCCCAGTGTTCCAAGATATCTACTGTAGAAGTGTAAAGGGCTGGCATCCACATGGGTTAACACTGCTGCGCGCCAAATTCCCTTGGGCTCTGTTGATCCATCTTGGGTTTGTGATCACTGGGAAAACCCAGGTTGTCCACCCACGAGGGATCACAGCCCTGGTCAGAACCTGGTCAAAAGACCTCTCCTTACTCTGAGCCTTTGCATCGGAGGAGCTGACAGTGCGTGCCCCGAGGACATTGGCTTTGAACAAGAACACAGGATTGGACAGCGGACAATATTCCAAACAAGACACAGAGGTGCACAGTGTTTTCAGAACCGGGTGACACGAGAGACACTTTGATTTGCTTCTTGGTGCCCAGTATAAATGAAAGCTTTGGTCTTGAGAGAGTCTTTCTCCAGGGCGATGGAGACAGTCTTGGAGACACATGATGATGGATGAGAGAGAGAATGATAACAGCGTGATGGGATGTAGAGAAGAGCTCAGGATGAGGGGTGCGTCTCCCCCTGCCCTGGCCTCACGCCCCTGCCTGTCTCAGCTCCTCGGAGAAGCCCTGTGCTGCTCAGCAGTGGGGAAGGCCCTAGCTCTCACTCCGAGGAAGGGTGAGGCTCCTGCCTGACTCTCTAAACTTGACCCTGAAGCCCCACCCCCACCCCCTTCATGGGGCAGCCTTCACTAGGGTCTGCCCTGGTTCTGATACGTCCCAGGGGCTCTCCATCCTAGAATAGGATGATCTGGGGTCTCAGACTGCACAGCTCGGGGAGATACCAAACTCAGGAACCTCCAGTTGGGTGAGGGGCTCCACGGAAAGATATTATAACAAAGCAAGTAAAATAATGGCCTTAGTCTAAGTTCCTATCTGTCACCAGTGACACTGGATAATCACACTAAATGAAGAATAAACACCATATATTTTGCTACATAATCAAATGGTGAACGTAAAGGCAAACTGTGCAAAACAAAGCCCTTGGAAATGTACTGGGCCCTGCCTGGGCGCAGGGGGAGCCGCTGCGGGCTCTTCCTAACACTGGTTTCAGACCTGGGCTCCTATTGTAAGGTTTCCTCAGGCGTCTGACCCAACCTGCGCCTCTCACATCTTGAACCTCCTGTTAACAAGAACAGAGGGAGACACCGTTAAGGCGGGTTCCCACGGCGCCCAGGCCGCAAGGCTAAGACGCCGAGCCCCCGTCGCAGCAGGACCTCACTCCTGACTTCCAGATCGCCGCCGAGTGTGTGCCTCCTTTCCGAGGCCCTGGGAAGGGGGAGGGTGGCGAGAGAGGCAGCCAGGGCTGAAGCCGAGGGATGGGTGGATGATGGGAAGTGGAGAAGAAAGCCAGGCGCAGGCAGCATGGGAGACAGTGGACAAACAAGGGCACACAGACAGACGGCATGACACAGTGGTCACATGACAGGGCAGGGCACACTGCCTCAGCCCCGACACGGAGGAAGGGCTCACCTCAGTGTGGCCCGGTCCTGCACTGAGCCTGGAGCAGGCTGCCTGCCCGTCCGGGGCTTTGGCACCACCAACCACCTCCATCTACCTTCCTCCAGCCCCACAGCTGGCCCTGGGACCTCTTGGCCAGCACGGCAGGGATGGTCCTGGGACGGTGCTGGGACTGAGCGCTGTTCACTCGGCATAGCTGCGTGAGCACTGCCTAGCTTCAACCCAAAACAGAATGGAGCCCAGCACTTCTCTCTTCCATGGCCACCCTGTCTTCAGCAGGGCTGGTGCTACGTCAGCTTGTCAGATACCGTGAGGGCCAGGAGCCAGTGAAGTCATAGGAAGACAGGACTGGAGCCCGTCTGCTTTCCTTAATGTGGGGCCAACTGTCTTAGTCCCCTCAGCCCCAGCTCCCCCAGTAGGAGCAGAAAGCACAGCAGAGAGCAGGTTGTCATCTCAGGACAGCAGTAGCTTGACCCACCACTGTTAGATGGCAAACAACCCCTATCGTATTCAGGAAGGACCCGTCGCCCCTCTGGAGGCACTGAGATGTGCTGTTCCTGGTGTATGAGGAACGGAGAACATGGGGCACGGGCCTGCCCGGCTCCCGAGTGCTTTAGTAAAGGTAGGACTACCCAGCGCAGGTGCCCCAGCCCAGGACCAGCAAACATCCGGATGCCTTAGGAGGCAGGGCGGGTGGGAAGCGGAGGGCACCCTGCACAGCCCGGAGCAGGCCTGCTATGCCCAGTGCTGGCAAGAGGGGCCCAGGCTGAGATTGGCCAGATAAAAGGGACGGGGAAATAAAGGAACTTTGGCTGCAGCACCCTAGCAGGATGCTTCCCTAATGGGGGCAAGGAATGGTTGTCATGTTCTGCGCTGCCATCACAGAGGAGGGCATTAAAGCGTGAGGGGGACACAGTGTTCCAGGTGAGTCTGACGGGTGGGGACCTTGGATTTCGTCTCCTGATTTCATCAGTTCAACGTGCTCCAACCACTTCATCTTTCTGGATTCACATACTGTATCATGACCAGGGGCCTGGGGTGCAGGGTGAGTGTTTATGTGGGATGGGAGGAACACAGTCCAGACATCCGAGGTATCCTTTTTCAAAGTACTACTGAAATCGGGGCCTTGCTCTCCCTGGTAATCCCCCTCCTTCCGGTCCAAATTAGGCAGACTTGGCAAGAAAATCTTAGACATAAATCTGTGGGTGGTATGAAGAAGGTTCTAGAGCTTTCTAGAACACTATATTCACTTTAAGCACATATTTTCTATGAGTGAGGACTGAGGCAGCTGTGTCCCAAAACCTAATCGCACAAGTTCACAGAGACTCTCCCAGCAGATGGGTAGGGGTAGGCCCTTCACAAAGTCGCTCCGCGTCGGGGACCCGTTTAAAGAATCTATAAAGTGAATCGCCCAGCCAAGAGGCTCCCTGAGAAGTATTTTCCACAGCTGCTCCCCGGGAATGCAGAGCTGCCACCCACTCGGTGTCCAGAAACCACCCCTGCTCAGAGGTAAAGCTGCTCTCACAGCCTCAGGCCTGGAGAAGTCCCACCCCAGGCGGCAGAGGGGTGGAGGGCCACTTGGGAGAGAGTCAGTCATCACCTGGGAAAGGCATGGCCATAGCTAGCTTGGCCCCACGAAGGCTATGCGGGCAGCAGCAGCAGTGGTCAAGGGGATTGACTGCAGAAGGCCTTGCTCGCCGAGGCTCCGCTGCTGGGACAGCAGATGGCTCTGTGCAGGCTGGGCAACCGCCCTCTGGCCTCAGCAGGAAGGCAAACTGTGAGTGTGTGGAGCTGGTGTGCTCCCGTGGTCACGGGCACTTCTGAGAGAGGGAGTGGAGGGTGGGGCGGGGTTCAGCAGCCCAGCGCAATGCTGGAGACCCCAGGGCCACTCCAGACAGAGTCCTGAGCATAGTCTCCTCTTCCCAGACCACACCCCAGTCTCTGCACAACTACTTTCTTCATAACTTATCAGACCAGGAAGGGCCTTATAAAGCACCTAAATATGGGAGCCAGTGTGGCCAGAGGAGTGCTGCTCCTCCAAGGAAGTCTGAGCACCTGCACGGAAGGCAAGGGGTGTGCCCTGGAGGAGGGTTAGAGCAAATTTACAAAGCACGGGAGAGACATGAGCAGCGCGCACTGCGGTCCATCTCGAAGTGGCAGAGAACTAGTTTCTCCTTTTCTGGGCAGCCTTTCTCTTCTTCTGTCGCTTCTTTTTTCCTATCTTTTCTTTTTTCCCCATTTTTTCTTCTCTGCGCCCCCTTAGATAAAATCAGTAGAACCATTAATGATGTTGAAATGAACTCGGGTCTGTCTCAGTCCGCACAGTATTCAACACTGGCCTGGGGATCAGTCTCAACTCTGTCTTCCATCTTAGGCCTGGAGGCCCCTGGGCAAAGTACTTCATTAAAATGAAGCAGACATTTTCCCCCTGACTCAAAGAGAAGTATTAGCCAGACTTCCAGAACATCTGTGAACTGGCTATAGCCATGGCCAATTTCAGCTATTGCCTGAAATTTCCAACCTAGAAAGGCATTCACATCTGAAAGGGTGTGAAGGCAGTCCCAGGGTCAGGCTGGACTTGGCCTTCTAACTCCCCAACCCCCGGCCCCCCGATCCCATCTCCTCAGCCTTCCCTCCTTCTCAGTGCAGAGCTGAACTCTCTGCTTCAGCTAAAAAATATCTGCACTTCACATTGAATCATTCTTTGGAGGTTAGAGGCCCAACATTCAGATGGCCATCCAGGAGGGCAGAAAGAAGGCAGCCTGATCCCACCTTCTCCTTTCTGGATGCCTGGGGACTCCCCCTGGGAGTGACTGGGATTGTTCTGGAGAGCAAGGAGAGAGCTGGTTAGCACAATTTGATTAGAGCAACTGGCTCATGACTGTCACATTAAAATGATTCAAGCTGAATGGTATTTAATGATTTATGGGGTAAGGCCACCTGCTCCTGTGTAAGTTTGCTATTAACCATGGCTTGGAATTATGGGATTTTTACGTGGGAAAACGTGAAAGCTGGATATTATGAGAGTTGAGTCTGGAGATTACGTGGGAGTGTTAGGAGAACTGAGGAAGAGGAGGAAGGGGAAGAGGAATTAGTGAGTCAAATATTATTCTTCAGAAAACTAGCACTGTTGTTTCCATTGGGTTTAAAAAAAAAAAAAAAGGCTCAAAAACTGAAGTTGCAGCTCTCATCTGTTCCTGAGCCAGGCCCATGCTCACATGTGAACTCGGCAGGAGCGATTCAAGGCACCTGACCAGCAAGCCACCTCATCTTCATAAACTCCAGAAATGTATCTGAGCCCCATGTCTAACAACTAACGGATTTTATTTCAGGTAAATAAATTCCCACATCCAGTAGGAGGTTGATACCATGAAACAATTAGCATTTTTATTGCTAGTGCATATAATGTCACATTGGATACAATTTTAGTACAAGTGAAAAAATAACACTGTGGCTAAACATTAAAAAGCTGCAATCACATTTATAGATCATATATATTTCTTTACAAATTGCCAGTAGTTTAAGATCATAGAGAAACGTAACCTACTGACGTTCATATGGCTCCACTTCAAATATATGAATTGTTCGACTATAAATATATTCTGAAATACAATTGTTTTCTAAAGAAACATAAAAAAATGTGCACAAAAAATATATAAAAAATGCCTTGCAGAAAGTTACAAATACCACCAGGCCCATCTGTGTGATCACATTTACCCATGGAAATGTCACCCTGCCAACATTTCTGATTGGAGCCTGAAACTCGGCTGTAGTTTCAGGAGGAGGGGTTAGTGGCAAGAGGCTCATTTATTCATTTGTGTTTTCACTTCTGACTGCAGAGTGTGTACAGCCTCCGTGGCATATGTAAGCGTCAGAGGCAATCACAGAACCAAATTCCTCAAAACAAGTCCAGACTGAAAATTGCATTCGACTCTGCAAACACCTGCCTTTCGAGGGAAGGCGAAGACAGGATCTCCCACCCCACCAGGAGAGGGCCAGCCCCATTCTGGGGGAGGCCAGAGAAGATTCTCACAGAGGGCCTGAGCAGGAGGGGAGGGCGGAGGGAGGAGGGGGCTGTCGGGCAGGAGCCCTGGCAGGTCCTCTCCTCCAACTGAGCATGTACAGAAATGGGAAGCAGAAGCAAGATGAAAGCGTGTTACTGGAGGTGGGGAGAGGCCTGGGAATGACGGGGAGAGGGTCTCTGAGCACAGTCCCCAGGGACAGTAGCCTCTACACGGAGCCTACAGATCCAATCACTGAGCTCGAAAGAGGAGGTGGAGGTGGTGGCCGTTGCCTAGCACCGGTCAGCATCAGAGGGTCACCTTGGGCTGTCATTCTAGGACAGGCACCCGCTGCGGGAGCCGCCCACGGTCTTCCTCTGAGTCTGAAGGAAGGACACTTTTCTGAGCTCCATGCTTGGCCGCCACCTGACTGTGCCCAGATGCCCCAGGGGCAAAGGAAGAAAAGCTCCACAACAAACCAAATACAGATCGGGAAGTCATCACTGATTAAAAAATGATAATGGGAATGACGTGATTATGAGGATTACGAGAGAGAACCGACAGCGGGAAAAGCTGTTGGTACAACAGAATTCCTTAGAAAAACCCCAGTTGTAGAACAGCCAGTGCACAAGGGTGCACGGGTGGACATAAGCTGCGGTATCGTACCATAGGCTATAAATGCAGTTGTCTACATGCCGGGCCGACCTCAAGCCCGTTCCCAGGTCAATGCGCTACCCCCAAGGCACGCCTGGCCCCCCCCATTCAGGCTTTCCTCCCCCACACCTCGCCCTTCCATCTGCCACACGGGTTTTAGCTTTCCTCAAGTAGATCTAGTGGAAAGTCCTTTTTGGCTGTTGTGCTTACTTGTTTAAAGCTTTCTCCAGGTATTCCTGAATCCACTTCAACTTCGGGTCAATGCACACTTGTCTATTGTTGTTCTTGAGCCTCGCCCTGCCAAAACAGAAGAGGAGACAGTGTGCAGCCGGACCCTCACCGGTGCTCCACGCCCCACGTGGCGGGCTCAGGTTCGGGAGGAGCTCGGGGGGAACACATTCCTGGCACTGTGGCAAGTCCCGCCACAGAGATAGGGGAGGTGCGAAGAGGCTTTCTGGGGGAGCCCAGGCAGAAGGCACAGCAGGGAACACCTGAGTTGGCCTTTGAGGGATGAGAGGGAGCTGAGCAAGAGAGCAAAGCAAGAGCAAAGGCACCAAAGAGGCGCCTGCATAGATATGAGGGCAGAGGAGCGGGACTTTCTCTGTAAGATCGCGGCGCTCACACTGGAGAGTGACAAAGGCAGGTTCTTATTTGGATGGATCATCTTGAAAGTACGTGGTAGACAGACTTAAGAGTAAGTAGGGAGGTAGGAGGCCTGCGAAGAGGGACTGCGGTAGTCTGGGGAAGAGGGGTGACGGGGCAGGGAGGGAGGGACAGTGTAGGCAATTTGCCAGAGAATGGTTTCCAGAGAGATTTCACAAGTTCCCTCAATGTTCCACGGTCACCTTTTTTTTTTTTTTTTTTTTTTTTAAATTCGAAGGGCACCTTCTTCCAAGTCTCTGCCCCACTCACACTGCCCCCCATCCTCTCAGGGGCAGACTGGACTTCACTCTCCAGGCCCCCCTTCCCTAAAGCCCTGGGTAGCAGGCAATCTGAAGCAGTCTGAGGACTCCACGACCCAGCCACGTGTGGCTCGGTGGGGACAACTAAGGCCAGCACAGTGGCTTGGGGACACCGCCGGGAGTCATACAGCCCTCCTGTTAAGTGACTGACATATGCAGAGGAAGGGCGTGGTACAGAGCAAGGGGTTTAAATCTGGCCACGACTGCTTCTTATTTAATTCTGTCTTTGCCCAGACCAGCAACTCATGTCTGGCTTCTTTAACTTCAAGGTGCATTCCTAGCAAGTGGACCAGTGTAATCTGAACTGCAAAGCAGGTCTATGGAGCTAAATTCAATGTCTGATAAAATACTTCTCAAAGGAGAGATAGTATTTATTTTAAGAAAGTAAGTGAGGGGTGCCTGAGCGGCTCAGTCGTTAAGCGTCTGGCTTCAGCTCAGGTCATGATCACTCAGTTCGTAAGTTCGAGCCCCATGTTCTTGGGCTCTTCTTGGAGCCTGCTTCCAATTCTGTGTCTCCCTCTCTCTGCCCTTCCCCCGCTCATGCTCTGTCTCTCAAAAATGAATAAACATTAAAAAATTTATAAAAAGAAAAAAAGTCAGTGAAAAAAACATCCATCTTCTAGTGGGTCTAAAGCATCCTGTAAATGACAAACACATTCAAGGAAGCAAAGGTTAGCAAAAAAAGCAAAAATCAACTTAAAAACAGTGTCAGGTGGAAAAGGTTTCTGGCAGTTGCAGCTTTCACTCCAACTGCTGTGCCTCCTCCCCATTCTCAGCACTGGGACCTTCTGGGAGGTGAACTCCCCACGAGGGACCCTGAGCCTCAGCACCTTGGAGTCTAGCCATGTGACCACACCTCACTGTGCACAAGCATGGGTGCCTCAGAGCACACAAGGGCCAAGCAATGAACGGCGAGCGTGGCTCTCTTACTAAACCAGGCGAGAGATTTCTGTGTGTTGTATAGGTGTAACTTTAGTCTGTCTCATTCCCCACACGAATGAGATCAGATCTCAACAGTTGCCTTCAACACCAGCAAAAACAAAACCTCATGTGTTGCGTTTGAGGAAATGCAGTGAAGGGAGCTGAAAATTCCGAGTTTTACCTAATGGCTAAAGACTTAGCCTGAATTTGGGTCTTGTGGGATTTTGCTGTTGATAAAGGATGGATTTAGATCACCAAAGCCTGGAGACTGGCAGGACAGACAACTGTTACTAGCAAAGGGCTAGACTCTGGAGGAAACTCTGGTGAAGCCCTTGCTTCTCCAAGTCTGGAGGCATCCAACTGTACTGCCATTTCCGGTGCTGAAGGACGAAGCTTGGAAAAGAGAAACAAGACCTCTAGGGGCACAGCAGGGTGCCAAGGGTAAGAGTGGCTTTTGAAGCTCCTGCCCAGTGGCTTACTCAGGGGCCTGGTGGTGGTCATCACAGCTGCCTCTAATTATGCCAAGTTCAAGGCTGGTGGCTCAGCATGTGTCGGCTCTCCAGAATTTACAAGTTTTGAGCTAGGTGCTACTATGCCCATTAGATGCAACACTCCTGGGAGGTGATGTTTAGACTTACACGATCTGAAGGGCACAGTTTGGAGTGTTGAGGATTTTGAGATGCTTGACGTTGGCTCTGGCAACGTGGCTCTCGAAGAATCGGCACGGGCATCTGTAGCTCAGACTGACCGGTTTCCCTAGGAGAGGTAACGGAAACAACGCAGTGTGTTAGGACCCTGCCAGACCTCGGGGATACATGTATGTAATGTGTCTGCAGCCAAGGGTTAAGGTGGTGGAATGATGTTAGGATCCAGAGCCGTGGGACGGGTCACGGGTGCATCCTTGCTAAGGCCTCTGGGGCAGCACAGTGAGCTCTCCTGGGGGTGGGGGATTTAAAAGAAGCCCCCCCCCCTGCTGTGTCTTAAAATAAAATCTATTAATCCCAGGAGACAACTGTTTCAATCCAAGGTACTGGGGTTCCCAGTTATTCTTTGCAAAAAAAAAACAACAACAACAATCCCCCAGGGCCAATTAGCAAGGCCTTCCCAAATCTGGGAAGGAGGAGGGGGAAGGAGGCTCCAGAAGCATCAGTAGTTGCCCTGGGAATGCTGCCCTCCCCCCACCCGCAATCCTCTCTCCTCACATTCACCTTACACCCAGGCAACCACAAAAGAATCCTGGCAGGCTTCCTACCTGGGAATCCCCAGAGGGCAGGCCAAGGGTCCACGGCTCCCCTGCACTCCCCTGAAGGCTGGGAGATTATCAGGACTGGGGTCAAAAGTGGCTCTCATTGTGCAGGATGCTACAGCCTCCTGGGCTGTATTACCTCTTTGTTTGCCAATTCACCAATTTGCAAAATACCATAATTGACACTCATTAGTTTAAATAAGCAAAGGGCTCTGGCAGAACCCACCACTCACCCTTTAAGTCTAGAATTGCAAGCCCCGGGGGGCTGCGATCTTTGTGGGTTATTTTTTCTTCTTTTCTGCAGATTTTATCCAAGCCCCACTTAATACCCCAAATTATTTGAATTTGTGGATCCTTTCATCAGGGCTTAAATGTATGTCTGAGAATATTTAGTCCAGAGATTAAAAAAAAAAAGTTTGCCTGTTTACAGAGCTCTTAGAGGCCTCCCGGTGGTTCTGAAGTTCCGCGTTTTGGGGCAAGAGACCTAAGGACGCTGCAGGAACCTTGTAAGGGACTTAATTTTTCTAAAGGCTGTGTTCAGTTCAGAGAGGGCATGGCTTGCAAACAGCAGCCTATTATAGTCATCAAGTCAGGGGAAAAGGATCAAGTTTGAATACCTAAAAACCAGCAAGGAGAAAGCCTAACTTCAGGGTGCTCAGTGATTCAGGGCCCCAGAGCGCCCCCGGAGCAGCCCTCACGTGTATACCCGAACTGACTCCAGAAAGTCATTGCTGGGGCCCGGCTTTCGGCAATTGCACCCAATCCCTGCAGTAGATGCTTTTACTGTACTGCCCAGGCTGCCCTGTGACCAGATCACCTGGGAAAGCCACCGGGGGGCTGGAGGCTGGGTGGTCTGGGTAAAGGGGTGCCGGGGGCTAGGGAGTCTGGGTACAGAAGCCAAAGTCTCCCCTCTGAGTGTCCTGCCTCCAGTCTCCCTGGAATTCTCCTGTGTCCTCCTGAGCTGACTAGGGACTGGGGAACCAGGGCTGAGTGGTGACACAGGAAGGGTCCCAACCCTAGGGCAGCAGCAAGCTGAAAGGGACCCAGTGTGAGTGCTGCAGCCGGTGGCGCTGCCTGCAGGTGGGGGTGGGGGCTGCTGCTCTCCTTGTGTCCGGGAAGCTGTTCTGGCTCCACTAACCAAATAGTGGAGATCAGGCCAGAAATCAGAGCTGATTCTGAGCTCAAAACACAGGCTTTCTCTTCTCTCTTTTCCCCCCTTCTACCCCCTGGGATTATCCATTTCCTTCAAAGGTAATTCTTATTCCTGCTCCCAGGACCCAGTTGCCTGCCTATCAAGTGGGGCATTTCAATAGGTTTTTTTTTAAAGGGACAGAGCAGCTCAGGGCTCTTAACCTAGAGAACTCACCTGCTGTCTTCTCCTCCAGCTTTTTGTCAATATTACTAACTTTTCCCACTGGCTTGGATGTGACTCTCTGTACAGGTGAGACACCTGACTGGCCTAGATGTTACTGGGGTTGGGACCTGGTGCACTCGGCTCTGTTCAAGAGCAGTTCCAAGAGAAGTTTCCACTCCAACGCAGCAACAGGAGCCCTGGCCAGCCTCTCCAGCTGGGCCTCAGAATGGGGCCCTGCCTAGATGGATATAACCCCTGAAAGTCCAGGGCATCTAGGGGCCCAGCTGCTTGGCTGAGGTCAGGTGGAGGGCGGGCGGGAGCCAGAGCCTGACCTTGAACAAGGGTATCTTCAAGTGCAGCTCTGGGAGTCAGTATAGGGATACAGGCTCCAGGAGGTCAAGAAGTACATTCGAGCCCTGTACACACAAGGAGAGCCAGACAGACCTACAGACCTAGAGCCCAAGATTCTACCCTGATCTGGCCCCTTGGCCATCAAGAGGGCAACTCAGAGGGAGAAACAACCAACCCTTCCCTGGGTCAGGATGAGACTGTTAGTGAGCCCTCCTGCTTCTTCCGAGCTCCTTCCCGGCAGGCTACACCTGGGTCCCTGCATTCCTGTCTTGTCTGCAGCTTCCCAGGGGAGGGGGACAGCTAGAGGAAGCACCGTTTCCCTGGAGAGGTGCACGATGACACCTCCACTCTTACCACTTAATTGTTAATGCTCAAACCACAGTGTCCCCTGTGACCCAGGGCTTCCGCACAGAGACTCGGCCTCGCATACTTTTTCTTGTGGCTAGAAGGCTCCTCTGCAGCTCTGACCATCAACTTGGTGCACGTTTAAAGAACACTTCCCAGGCAGTCAGCTGTGAACCCCTGCTAGCCCTGGCCCTCATGCTTGCCCCAGACACGTGCGTGCTCACCGTACCCACGCTGGATTCCAGGCCACTGCCTGTGAGGATGCAGAGGGCCAGCGGCGGAACCCAGCCTGGGGCTGCTGGCGCTCAGGGCCCCCGGCCTGCGGCTGCCCCGCGGAACACACCAAGTGTCCTTCAACCCCATGCAGGCTTTGTTGGCAACTTTGCAGCCAAGGAAGGAGAGCGTGGTCTAACTAACACGGCTTGTTTCGTGTTTAAAGCCAAGAGTTTATTTTTGTTTTGCAGCAGTGGTGTCCTGTGACAGGACAGCGAGGTTTCTCTTAAGCTTCGGAAGAAAATAAAGCTCTCTCCCTCTCCCAGTGAAACAGGACACCACCTTCCCCAGTGGCCTAAGGCCCTGGCGATTGAACTTTGCTGCAGCGCTCATTCTGAGGGAAGAGTGATGGCCTGGCCGGTGACAAAGGCGCCTGTCTGCAGGTGTGTTTGGGGGACAGGGGAGGGGCACGAGAGACCCCGGCGGCCCCTGGGCCTCTCCTCAGTGAGCCCGGGAAGAGGCAAGGAAGCAGTGGCTGGACGCGCGCCCAGGTTAGCCGCGTCGTTGCGGACCGCGGAGCCGTGCAGAAGCGCGACCGCGCGGGTGGCGCAAACCCGACAGCTGCTCTGTGTGGCTCGCCCGAGAAGCCTTGCCAGGGTGGGTGCAGAGAGAGGGCCGGCCTCGGCTAGAGGGGACGCCGCGCAGCAGCACCGGCCGCACCGCCACCAGGAGCGCGTCGCGCTGCGGGACCCGCTTCGCGAAGCGCTCTCCCGCGCACGCCTCTCCAGCACCCAGCGCAGCGGGGCCTCGGAGTCCCTCGGCTTGCAGGCACCGAGCCGCGCGCTGGAGGGCACTGGCTGGGGGTGGGATGCGGGGGGACAAGAGCCCGGCGCCGCAGGCTCCCGACTCTGCTCTACTCCCCGGCGCCCCCGGCGCGCTCCCAGTCAGTTATCCAGTCCGACCCGGTGCGGCCGCTCGAGTCCGGCGGCCGCCACCGTCCCAGACCCCGAGCCCTGCAGCGGAGTGCGAAGCTTCAGGGCGGGTGGTGGGTGCTACGACTGGGCTTCGATCGGCGCGCCCGGCGAAGGGGTCTGCCTCGACCTCCCCTGTGCACGGCGGCGCGAGCCAGGTTAGCACGGGACGGCGCGGGCGTGGGCGGAGGAGCCGAGCGCCCACGCCTCCGCAGCCGAGCGCACTCACCGTCGCTGAGGCAGAGCGCAGCCAGCACGAGGGCCAGCACGGCGACGACCTTGGCATCCATGGCACCGGCGGACAGCGCGCGGACGCGGGCGGGACGCTGAGCGAACGCGGCGACGGAGAGTGAAAGTGCGGCGGCGGGAGGCGCGCGGCGGGCACTTTAGAGGCGCGAGCGCGGCGGGGCGGGGCGGGGCGGGGCGCGTGGCGAGGGGCGGGCCTGGGGCTGCCGCCAGAGGCCGCGGGGGGCTCTGGCGCGCTCCCCCTCCCAAACGGCCGCCAGTCGGGTCCCCTCCTCACCCCTCCGCGCCCGGGGTGCTCCAGGGGCTGCGACGAGCTTCGGCCTCTGACCTCCGCTCCACTGGGCCCTGCTCCGTAAGGCTCGACCTGCAGCGAGGACCGCAGCGGGGCTCGGCTGAACGCTGGTTGTTGTGCCCACTGAACAGGTGGAAAGATGGAGTCCCAGGGGAACTGAAGGAGGACCAAAGAGAACCAAACAAATCGATGCGTGCCGAGGCCCAAGATGGCTAAGAGCCGTCCCGTTTTTGGAGTCTGGAAGCACGCGGTGACCACCGGCCCAGGATCGCGCAGCATTGTGGCCCCGCAAACTAGGCCTATGGGGTCGGGGTCGGGGGTGGGGGGAGACCAGTCTTCGCAGTCCGATCAACTCTCCTTCCAAGCCAACGCCGTCATTGGTAACCAAGCCTCAGTTTCCTGACCTGTAAACTTGCGACTCTAGAATATTGTGCCGCGGAATTTCTGCCGGAATATCTGCTGGCTCCGTGAATTTAACGTGAATTCTAAGTAAACGTGAATTTACTTAGTTATCTGTACCTCTGTTTTCTCAACTGTGAAATGGACTGTTCACAGTGCAACTGGGGGAGGGGAGGGGATGATGGACACTCCTGTCTCAGGCGTGAAGTACTCACCCCTGAGTCTGGCACACAGCACTCGGTAAATGGAAGCTAGAATAACTGTTTAAGCTTCAGCAGTTTCTCCCTCTCCCAGTGAACGCCCCGCGCGAACCAGAGTTTTGGGAGAACTCCCCTCTTCCTCTCTCCCTTATACCCCAGGGCAGTCCTCCTTGCGTGGGCCTTTCTGGTCCAGAAAACAGCACCCACAGAGTCGTCCCTGGGCGGTGTGGGAACTCCTGGCTGGCCGCGCCCCAACCTGGACACATTGAGACCGCCCTAGCCCAGCAGTGAGGGGTGCAGGCCGGCGGCCCAGGGGGCGCAGGGGTGAGAGGAGCACGCTTTGTGACCTCATTAGTGACGATAGGACGCTCCAGCCACCTCCTGCTTACTGGCAGAGCTAGACCTTGGAGTGGACTCCATCCCCGCCCCCATTCAAGGGGCGCGGTGGGGTGGGGACAGGTCTCTCTACCTGGGCAGTCCGGTGGTCGGCGCCACAGGGGAATGGGCAGGGGCGGCGGGGCCTGGGCTCAGCAGCTCCAGCCAAGGGCCACATCCAGCAGGAAGCTGCAAGAACTCCGAGGACTCAGGTGGTGAGGATGGGTGTCTTTTCTATGTCTTTTTCCGAAACTACTTTCACGCCCGATTAGATGCACCGTGCACTTCCATTCATTCATTCACTCCAAGCCGAGCTTATTTCTGGGCACTGGGCGTAGAGCCGGAAAACGCATTGGGTTGGTCTTGCCCTTAAAAACTAACATTCCAGTGGACAAGTCAATCCTCAGGCATTTCTGGGACTCCACTTTTTTTCAGGAGAGCAGGGCGGGTAATCGCGGAACTTGTGCGGCTTGGCTGGCTGCGGAAGAGAAAGGGCGCGCCGGCTGAGCTCGGGCGCCCTCTGGTGGCAAAGTCTCCCACACCCTCTGCTTCCCACCCCTGCTTCACCCTGGCACCTCCCACGCCCCCATTCCTCCCTCCCCGCTCCCGTCCCTGAGGTCCCGGTGGACCAAGGCTAGGCTCTCCCCTGATCCCTGCGCAGCGAGGTGAAACTAAAGTGTTCTGTGGAAAATCGAGAAGGCGGGAGTTGGCACGTCTTGGAGCCTGGAACTCAGAGCCTGCGGGGAGCTGCGGGGAGCCTTCCTGCTAAAGGGAATTACAGTTTCTCGCTTGCTTCTTTTTTGCCTCAAATATGGTTTTGTCCCTGCGGCCTAGGGAGTCACTGGAGGGGCCCGCGTGGGCTGGGACAAAGGAGAACAGAGACCTCCTCCCTGGCAGTGCCCCCCACCCCCACCCCAGGATAGGCATTAGCATGGGACACATCAGAGCCGGCCACTTCCTTTATCAATTTATTAAAATACTTACTGAGCACCTACTATGTGCCAGACACTGGCTAAGTGTTTGAAGTACTTTACTAAAGGAAGAGAAAGTAAGAAAAGAAAGAAAGAAAAGAAAGGAAGGAAGGAAGGAAGGAAGGAAGGAAGGAAGGAAGGAAGGAAGGAAGGAAGAAAGAAAGAAAAAGAAACCCCCCAAACCTAGTCTGGGAGTTTATATCCCCAAGGGAAGGGAGGAAGCAGGAAAGAGAAAAGCTACACAAAACATAAGTAAGTAAACACATAATCTACAGAAGGTTCTTAGATTCTATGGGAAAATGGAGCCGAGGGAAGGGGAACGAGTTAGGATTTTAAATAAGGACACCAAGAATCGCATTTTAGGTAAAAATCTCCAGTTTTTCAGCTGGCAAGCTATCTGAATTTAACAATTACATGCCAATGCTCTTGGAGGCCAGGGGCTACTAGACTGTGACTTTTCTCCTGAGCTCTGTGTCCAGCCCTAGCGGTGCCTCCCAAATTCAGGACAGTGGAGCCCAACACTCTTTCTCTTGTGTCCTTTGCTTGTGTCACTATCTCTAGTTACAAGGCTTCACCTTTCTTCCTCTGCTAGGGAACTCCATTTTCCAGCAGAGCCCAAAGCAATCCCCCCTCCCTGTGAGGTCTTCCAGATCTCTCTCTACTCAGCACCCAGAGTCACTGCTCTTCAGAAACACCTCAGTCATGTGGCGTTCAAGGTGGGAGGCAGGCAGAGGTCTGGATGTTGACATGCATCTCCACGGCTTAATTGCGCGTGATGATCCTTACACCCCGGGTGCCCAGTCCAAGGGCCTGCCCATGGCCCTCTGCCCTTTGGCCTGGGTTGTTCATTCCTTTAGAGTTGAATGGTTGGCCTTTCAGGGACCTTAATACAAGGTGAAATGTTTGCACCAAATCATTGGTAACCGACAAGATAACCGACAAGATAATCTGAAAACATTATTTGTAAAAAAAAAAAAAAGATATGGATTTATATTTTATTTTTAAAAGTAAGAAGAAAAAATTATAACTAGCACATTAAAGCAGACATTTCAGATATTGTTCAGGGTGGATCTCATTTTTTAAAAATACATGATTTAAGAAGCAAGGAAATTTAAATTAACATAGTATGCACTAGTATAGGTGGTTGGAGACACAACAAAACTCCGACAGTGATACAAAAAGATCTGAAGTTTGAAAACACTGCCTAACGACAGAGCATTTTTTTTTTTTTTTTGGTATTTGATACTACTTCTCCCCTCCCCCCCAAAACAAACCACGTGGACCCAAAGAGGTAAAACAAAGTCACACAAGGGAGTCTCTTTCGTGGCAGATATCTGGGGATCCTTGTAGAGTCCAGTATGCAGGGCCAGCGCTGAGTATCCATCAGGCTGGCCATGCTTTCCTCAGCTGGATCCCAGCTTGGCCTCGGAGTCAGTTCCAAGAGCCTAGTTTCCTCCTACAGGGAAGGACCCCAGGGAGGCTGAGTCAGGACTCATGGATGAAGGGCCTCGAAGCAGGGTCCTGGCCAGTTTGGGGGCACATACACAGGCAGGGCTTACCGTAAGTGGATGTGCACATCCAGCAAGCCAGATCTTCTGTCCAAAGACTGCCTCATGGACACCCCTAAGACAGGGGTAGTAGTTTCCAGGACATCCTCAGGAGCACTGGACGAGCAGAGCTAGTGTTCTAGGCAAAGCGAGACCCAGGGGCTCCAAGGGTTCAGGTCTATGCTCTCAGCAACCACACTAGCTCTCACATACCCACTCAATTCTCCCTGTGCCCATCACCAAAATCATTGGAGTCATGTCTAGATGAATTCTGCTGTTCCCAGCCTCACCCCCCTCTCTCTCCCCTTACCCTTGCCTCTGGGTAGACTGGTTTCAGCATCTGGAGCTCCATCAGCATCGAGCATAGGGAATGCACACCAGCTTCTACACAAACCCCTGAGTGATGGGAGGTGTGAGCCCTTTAGGATAAATAACATTTACATATGAGTTAATGTTGTATGCCTTTCTCTTCTTTCATGCTCATGCCTGCCTTTGAGGTGGGTTCAGTATTAACCCCACTCCCCAGATTTGGGAGCTATGATCACAGCCACTCTTTGCAGAGCTGGGAATAAAATCAACTTAGCCTGGCTCTGGAGTAGGACTGTTCTTGGTGAAGGATGGAAGAGTGTCCTACAAAGCCCGGTTAAATTTAAATTTCAACTAAGCAATGAATGTTTTCTTTCTTTTTTTAAATATATGTTCCAAATAGTGCATAGGACATACTTATACCAGAAAGAATCACTCATGTTTATCTGAAGTTCAAGTTTAACTAGGTGTCCAGGATTTTTATTTGCTGAGCCTGGTAACCCTATTCCAGAGTCTACACTCTTCAGAACATAATGGAGTCCCTCTTTGTGAGCTTTCTCCCTGGGCCTTCAGGACATGTGGGAAGAGGGTGGGGAGGGTATTGGGAAGACAAGTTCTGGAATCATCCATTTTCTCAGTGAGGGGATTTCTGGAGTTTTATTACTATGGAATCTTTTTATGGTGTGAAATGGTACATTAAAGCAGTACGGGAATGATCCTTTTTTCCATCTCTCCTTTCTGCCGTGAAAATTTTATTTTATTTTTTTAGAGTTTATTTTTATTTATTTTGAGAGAGAGTGCAAGTGTGCTGTGTGTGCACAATGGCAGGGTGGAGACAGAGACAGAGGGAGAGAGAGAATCCCAAGCAGGGGCTGGATCTCACAACCATGAGATCATGACCTGAGCTGAAATCAAGAGTCAGACACTTTAACTGACTAGGCCACCCAGGCACTCCTGCCATGAGCATTTTAATTCTATATTAGCCCCAAACCTGATTTTCCAGAAACAGTCTGGTCATGACCGAGTCGGAAAGAGACAAGCTTTCTCCCCAGCATCACCAGCCTTCCTTGTCCTCTGGCCCAGGCTCAGGTACACGAAGCCCAACTCCTTCTGTTTTAGGTGGCATGGGCAGAGGATGGGCGAAGACAAGGAGTCATCATCCCAGGGGTGAGCATCGCATGAGGAGTATCCTGCTCTGGTGGGATGCGCAGATGAGGGAAGAGGTCAAGCCCCACTGTGGGTCATGGAGGAGGCTTTAGGCCTGCTGCCTGCACAGCTGGTCCCCTGGTCAGAGAAGCCAGGATTCCAGCCTCGCTGGCCTCCTTGTCCAGAGGAGGGACTTGTACTTTTTTTCTTCACCTTACCTCCCTGTGGCTGGGAGTTTGTGGTCTTGCAGCTCAGATGCGCTGGATAAGACCTCACACGGAGGCTGCTCCGAGTGGCTTTCAAGGCCAAGTGCAAAGGCAGGCCCCACCCACCTGTAGCCTGGCCCACGGTTGCAAGTGGGAGATGGACTCAGCTGGGGAGAACAGCCCAGTACCTCTAAGGTACCTATCCTACCAACCCACTGCTCAGAAACCCACTGGGGAGGTGGAATGGTAGTTTTGCTTAGGGATAATTTATCAAACAAAGAATCTGTCAATTTGTTTCTTTTTTTTCTTAGGCAATGCAAATCCAGGATATCTACTGGGAGTTCTGGCTTCATCCATGAAGTCTCATTGGCTTCCAGCTTATAACAATCTTTTTCTTCTTAGGTTCCCAGACTAAAGTTTCTATGTTTGCAGCCAGGTTGACTGATCGTTTATACTCCCATTTCCTCTGTAGAGTACCCAAGTTTTGCCTTAGAGCCCTAGGCTGTGCCACCAAGGGTGCTATACTTCCTTCATAAATCTATAATCCAACCTTCCATCCATCCATCTACCCTTTTACCATCTACCCATCTTTTCCTTCCCCTATCCAACATCTACCCACCCATCTATTCACCCATCCACTCACCAATCCATCCATCCATCTATCCAGCCAGCCAGCCAGCCAGCCAGTCAGCCAGCCAGCCAGCCAAATGTCCACCGCCCCATCCACCTGGCTCTCCTCTTTAACCACTCCCCACCGATCCTTTCCAGGTGCTCTAGCCCCAATATGCCTTTCCTGCCAGAAGCAGATGTGCCTCCTGCTTCCTGGGCCACAGGGGAAGAATAATCAAGCATCATGGGCCCCAAATCCAGAGATCACATAGCAAGCCCTCACCTTGAAACAGATTGAAGTCTTTGCTTTCCCCTCACTGAAGGAATGACCTCTTGGAAAGGCAGGGCGGGCTTCCTGGGGAATGCCCACCCAGGAAGGAGCTCAGAGCAACATGTGAACACTGTTTATCCCCTATCGTTCATTTCATAATTTTCTTCCAGAAGGTTACCAAAAAACAAAGAACCGAAAAGAAAAGAAAAGAAAAGAGAAAGACAAAGTAGCAAAGAAACGAAACTTTCTCTGTTTACCCCTCTGTATTTAATGAGGGGTTGTTAACATGACTAAAACCATCTGAAGAGTTTTGCCAAATGGAAAAATCTCCCTACAGGGGCAATAAAACAAATATTCAGGCTAGAGAGAGGCAGTCATAAAAGGCATTACCCAGTTGTAAACAGAGGCGGGCGGTGGTGATGTATTACCCCTGCCCCCGCAGCTTTCACCAAACTTCTGAGATTCCAGGAGCGGCTCTGACCCGAGGCAATATTTACTTCTGCGGCTTCTTCAGCAGGTCAGTGTGGGTATAATTCTGTCTACCAGTTGACTGGAGTTGAGCTTATGAGCAGGAAGTCCAAACCCTGAGCGCTCATAACTCAGGAGGAGTCAGGCACCCCTGACTGGTGCGTGCCAAGAAAAGCACATTGTACTGTCTTGGCCGGATGGGGTGAGGGTCTCCACACACCCAGGCCACTGTCAACAGAGACTGATGGCCTCAGTTTGTACCTGGTCCAACAACGCCACCGGTTCGTGAGGTTGTCAGCCGTATTGTGTCCCAGAGCTCTGGGGACACCCATCCTGTCTGATAGACCATCACATGGTGACAGGAGTCTTGGCTGGATGACTGTCTCATGCATCTTCAGTAGATGGAGTCGTGAGCCCCAGCAAAGGTCTTGAAGCTTGAAGGGAAATCAGAGCTCTCACTTAGGAGATCCGGCATCCTTTCCCAGGAACCAAGCCCCAGACTGCTTCTTAAAACGACCACAGTTAGCCTATAGGTCCTGTGTGTGGTGACAACCACAGGATGGCTGAATGTCAGACGGAAGCAGATTATGTAGACAGGTCACACTGCCGGCTCCCCAGTGGTAGTGCAGGGTAGGGTCGTATGCTTATCCTGCTCTTCAGGTGTAGATGTCCAGGCTCGGAGGGTAAAGGGACTTCTCAGCACAAAGTGAGCCAGTCGTGCAGACTTGATTCTCACCAGGGCTCATGATATGGCCTGTGGGTTCCCCTTCATTCCCCTGATCTAGGTGTGGGAGTGCTTGGCCTTTGCTTGCTTTGGATGGAGAAGTGCATCTGCTGGTGTGCAATAGGGGTGGGTAACATCTCTGTTTGGAACAGCAGACAGAATGAGGCCTGGGTCCCTTTGGACTGTGTCCACGGCCTGCGGTGGGGTGCAGGGCCTCAGAGGTTCAGGCTGGCTGGGAGCCACAGCGGGGGTCATAGGTCAGGTGCCCTGGAGGGCGGTGGCACCGGCTCCCACTGTTCCATGTTTACCAGCTCCTTCCCCGGGGGGCTCCAGGCATGGCTCTCTGGGCTCCTGAAGAGAGGCTCCCTTGGCCGTGCCTTGGGAGACCTGGAATTGTCATGACTGAGGTCATGAATCCAGATACCAGGTTCTTAGAATAATTCCAAAGCACTGCACTAGTAATGCTTTATTAGTATTATTATTTTACTTCCTCCTAGTTTATAGCTCGTGTTGGTTTACAAAGCAGCCTTCAGGTGCATCTGTGTCTCCCACTGAACTGCAGTGAGACAGGGGCTCTCCTCATTTAATGGAGGAGGAATCCAGGACTCAAAGACTTGAGGGACATTGCTCAGGTGGTGGGTGAAGATGCAGGGTCCTGAGGGTTGTTGTTCACTCAGCTGGGGGTGTGTCTAAAGGGCTGGGGTGCTGTCGGGAAGCAGCACCTCATTCAGGGGTGAAGGTGCATCTGCCAGGTCTCCCAGTAGATTTGCCCTTAATAAGACACTGGAAAAACAATTCACCCCCAACAGTCACTGCCTGCTACCTCACTCTTAACACGGGGTTTTTTTAGGCAAGTGTTTGTATACACCCAGTTCCTGGGTCAGATGAAACAGGTTTTGATGTCAAAGAAAACAGGTTTTGAGCCTACACTGCTCACTTCTACCCTTTGCTGTTCTCAGCTTGACCCCTTGACAGGATTTTAAATGGGAGCTTATTTTCTGTAAGCTTCAACCCTTGGGATTTGGGCATTCATGGTTTTAGTGAGAACCTGCCTGTCTACCTGCCTAGGATGTGATGGGAGATATAAGTGAAGATAAATCGATCTCTATCCAGGGACCCACTCTCCAGTAGCATTAGGGAAGGGGGAGGTGAGGTAGAGGAGACAGAAGGAAGCTGCAGGGCTTGGAGCCCCTGAGGTCCAGGGAGGGAGTACGTTTTCCAGGAACCTCATCACTGTAGGAGGAAGAGGGTGCCTATGGGTATCCTTGTTTGTTGGCCTCATTGGAGCAAGCTTCCAATCCCAGGATCCCAGGGAGAGCAGTGAGCACAGGGCCAGGCTGGGAGAGACTGGCCACCTGTTCCAACCTCCATCCCTGAGCAAGTACAGGGACTTCCCTCCCAGGCCACGGAAGGGACCCCCTCCACCCCCCTGCTTTTCCCTTAACTCACCCATCCCAGGTGTATGTCTACGCTTGCCCTAGAGTACACCTGGGGCCAGGAGGTAGCCCTGGCTGTGAACAGCTGGATTGATTCTGGGAATGACAGGGGACCAAGACAAAAAAGGAACTTGTTTATTCAGGCTGACACCCTTCATGTGTGCAACATTTGACCTCCATCTCCCCAGGCTGACAGATGGTAGATGTGTTTAGTTTGCAGATAAGCAAAAAGAAGGAACTGGAGTGGATGGTGGTCCACCAGCCACACCTCACAGTGCTCCATCTCCACTTAGGGCTCAGCAGAGGAGAGCACCACTGGGTAGCAACACCGAGAGTGCCCCAGGGAAGAGCCTTAACCTCCCGTGCTCGTCCCCTCCACGTCTCCAGCCTGGCCTGGGACTACAAGGACCACTGAAGGACCAAGCAAACTGCTTAACAGATGCTGAGTTGAGCTCAGATCATGGCCAAGGTGCGATGAGATGCACTCAGCATTGCAGCTAGCCAGTCTCCACCCAACACCCGGCACCTTGAACAGAATCCATTTGGCTGACGCAGCTGCAGATTCGGGATGCTTTGGAGCACAGTATGATGGGTGTGAGCTCCACACTTTCTGCCCCTTGGCCAGTCAGCTCGGGGAGGGTGGGGTAAGGGTGGAAAAGACCAGCCAGCAGCCACACAGGTCTCCATGCTTTTGCCCAATAAGTCCCTTGCCTCCCAAGACCTATTCTGGGAAAGAATCTGGAGAAGCATCTCTACAATCCCTGGGCACTGAATAGCTTCCTTGCTCCCTCTCTCTATACCCTTTGCAAGTGACTGCACAAAGTTATTTAAGCAATGCCAGCAGCTACACCTGAGCGCTGGGGGGTGCCCCTTCTGATGCCCAGCACTGTTCTGGGGCTTCTCTGCCTCCACTCCGCCCTGCGGAAGGGCACACTGGGATGATGCACACACTCCCTTCACTGTAGCCACGTGGGATCTTCCTCATTCTCTCTCAGGGGGTGACTGGCAGTCCCGGAAGGGCATGATCCTCGAGGACAATTCTTGCAGAGTCAGAGTGGGCAAGCCAGACTCACAAAATTCTTCAACTTCCTGGGACAGAAGTTCTAGAGCCATAGCAACAATGGGGACAAGAGAAAGGACCCACCATGGCACTCAGTGCCTACATGTTAGTGCACATTTCTCCATCACACAAGAGGAGGCTGAGGCTCAGAGAGTTTGTCATCAATGGGAAAGGTGGGATTTGAACTCTTAACCACTAATCTTGGGCTCTCCCTTCCCTTCCTGATGTACAAACCCCCTCAGGGCAGGTAGAGGAGGCCTCCTAGAGGGATGGAAGGGGTCTTGAATTGCAACAAGAATACCCATGAATCCCAGAAGGGGAGCTGATGGAGGGTGGAAACAGAGGACAGATGCAAATCTCAGGGGCAACTTGAAAGGCTGGATGGAGGGCACATCCCAGCTAGATGTTGAAGACTGAAAGGATCTAAAAGCACAGCTGAGGTGGGTGGAGGAGAGGGTTAGGGGAGGAAAGGTTAGTGTGTGGCCACTGGGGTGTATTGGGGTCAGCAAGGAGGATGATATGGCGGAGTAGCAGATGCATTAGGGAAAATCATGCACTGAATGGGGAAGACAGGCTGTGATCAGGTCTTGGAGACCTTGAGTGTTCAACCAAGGAGTAGGGAATTCTTCAGTCTTTGGTGCCCCCACCATCCCAGCCCTTGGGTACTGTGGGTTTGCATCTGCGGAAAACTCTCCCTTCACCAGGCTCCCAATTCTCCATGTCCCCCCTCGGGGTGGGTGGGGTGTCTTAGGAAGGTCCAGGTGCGTGTCCAGCTCTGCTCACTTGTTCTTTCATGTCCAGCCCCCACAGCTGTTTGAAGACATGCTGATACTGGCCCCGCTGCTGGACCAGCCCTAGAGTTAGGCCATCGGGGCCATGGGCTGAGCCCCATGCCCAGCATGCTGCCCACCTTTAGCTGCTGAGGCGAATGCTGGACTTGTCTGTGCAGTGTGGGGCACACCCCCCTTCCTTGCCTGTGCCACACTCTGCCCCGGGATGGCATGCTCTGGGTAGCTTCCATCAGCCCACAGCACCCCCGCAGCTGCCTCAGCCCCACTGGAGGGGAGTCACAATGCCCCCTACTCCCCTCCTGCCCCTGCACCTGCAGCTGAATGTCACTTTGCTCTTCTCTCCAGCCACTCTCCCAGCCAACTGACTCTCATCAGGTGAACCCTGGCAGGACATGATCAGAATGACCTGGTCTCCCTGCAGCTGGTCCCTTTGGACCACTGCTGGGAGTGCTGAGTTCTGGAGGTGAAAAGGGAGCCCCTGATGATGTTTGAGCCCAGGATTGTTGGGATCAGAGACTAAGTCTCCCATCTGTGTGTTTTGTTAACATGCACAGAGTTTATTCCGGCTTGCTCCTGGGCTTGACACCTGTGGAAGGGGAAGGAAGGAAGCAGGATTGGCCAAAGTGAGTTAGCATGTGATACAGCCTGAAAAGGTCTCAGCCAATCTCATGGGAAGTCTGTCCGCCATGGAGCAGGGCCCTGAGGCTCCTATGAGCCCCGGGTGAGACTGCCTTTCTCCAGCAGAGGGCAGCTTCTGATGGGGCAGCTGACAGGTGGCCATCAGCCGGTGGCACTCCCAGCCAGCACTCGAGAGAAAACGAGTCCTTCAGGCCCAAGGGGGACCTGGTGGCTCATCAAGGCATTTTACCCCCTCGCCTTGCCAAGCCACATCTAGGAAGAGTTTTGTGTTAGAAGAGGAACCTAGCCAGTTAAGTCCCTGGATGGGGACTGGGAGAGGAATCCATTCATGCACACAGGAGGCTCCTGGGGGTGGGCGCCCAGCTAGGACAAGCTAGGGGGACAGATCCTCTGTGAAACCTCAGGGTACCAGTAGAGTTTCATGGGACACCTTTCAGGCTATTGGTTTGGTGTGATTTAAGATGAAATGTAAGTTAAAGAAACTTTTATAATGAAAACAGGAGGGGGGAAGGGGGGAGGGTTGGTGTTTCAGTGGCTCAGTTGGTTACGCATCTGACTCTTGGTTTCAGCTCAGGTCTTGGTCTCAGGGTCCTGAGTTCAAGCCCTGTGTTGGGCTCTGAGCTGGGCATGACCCCTACCTAGGAACA
The DNA here is from genome assembly GCA_017311185.1 of Proteles cristata cristata. Lineage (NCBI taxonomy): Eukaryota > Metazoa > Chordata > Mammalia > Carnivora > Hyaenidae > Proteles > Proteles cristata. Next base: position 402,648 of record JAESUZ010000886.1, read on the forward strand.
ACAACAACAAAAAAGGTGTACCTAGGTGGCTCAGTTGGTTAAGCGTCCAACTTGGGCTCAGGTCATGATCTCACGGTTTGTGAATTCAAGCCTCGCATGCTGACAGCTCAGACCCTGGAGCTAGCTTCAGATTCTGTGTCTCCCTCTCTCTCTGCCCCCAACCCTGCTCACACAATCTCTCTCTCTCTTTCAAAAAATAATAAACATTAAGAAAATTTTTTTAATAAAAAAATAAAAAAAGAAAGAAAGAAAAGGAAACAGCAGGGATGTAAAAATTACACCAGCTTGTAGGAGCAGAATGTCAAACCTTTTGCTTGGGTTTTTGTATTAGTCTCTTTTATAGTCACAAGTGACTAAAACCCAAAAGAATTAATTCAGGCCAAGGCGAGGGAACTTACATGTTCTTGTAAAAAGACCAAGGAAGGGAAGGGCGGACTTGCCTCAGGGAAGACTAGATGTTCCTTTCTCTTCCCTTCCACCTATTTGAGGGTGGGAGAGAAACAGTAACTATTTTGCCCCTGGGTCTAGTCTTGGAACACTTTTAGGAGCAGGGAGAGGGAAGCAGCCGCAAGGAGAATGGCTGGGAGGGCTCGCTGGCCTCTGTTGCCCCTGGACACCCACTGCGGTCCCACCCCCGCTGCTCGAGGGAGGTCCAGGTCCCGGTGGTTCCAGTGACAGCAGTTCAGCCAGGGAGCAGTAGATCTGAGTTGTGCGGCTGCTGTCCTGATCCTGCTGGAGGGTCCTTGCCTGTTAGCTCCCTCCCACTCCCTGCCCTGGATGCTGGGATGCAGATGAGACCCAGGACCAGCGGCGGGACCAGCAAAAGCAGAAGCAGGGAGCTGGCCGGGTTCAGCATCTGACTTACACTTTCCTGGCTGGCTTCTCCCCCTCCCTTTGCTTTACTGCTGGATTTCTTCAAAACCTAGCAGGATACTCAGCACATCTGGTCAGAGACAATAATGCCCTTCCTCTGGGCCAAATGGCCTAGCAAGACCCAGGGCGGGTAAAGAGTGGTGTTGGGGAGAAACTCACATATGTGATCTCTGGATTTTGGAAGCTCCAGTTTCCAAAGGGCTACTTGATTCTGGGCACACAGAAGACAGCGCCAGACAAGGAGGGCATGGATGACATCAGCCACCAGGTGCCCGAAGAGCTAGCTCTGAGTGTTGCCAGCACTCATACAGACATGCCAGCAAGTCTGCAAAATAACCATTTTTTTCTGGTCACCACTGTCTTTTCCCAAAGGTGGGATACCGTCAGTGCATGAAATAGTAGTGGAAAATAGTGAGAAGTTGATTGTAGGTTTATTGAGCATCTATTACGTGCTGGTGGGCACCCTCCTGGGAAATAGACAGATATTATCTACTTTAATGGACAAATGAGCCCCACAAAGCAGGCAATTTTATTGCCACTTGACCCAAGAAGCAGGCTTAGGAGACATTAGTAGCTTGCCTGACCCTAGAGCTGGTGAGTGGCCGGGATTAAAATCTGGCCTGTGAGAGTCATACTGCCTGTGTCTATGAGGGAGCAGCTTCTTCTGTGCTCCTGAGTTAAGGGAAGGCCACTGCACAGTGCTGAGCCTCGTGCTGATGTCCTCACAAACAGAGCTGACCAAAGCTGCTTGCTGCAAGGAATAGGTAGGTATATGCGAAAGTGCCCCGTAAACTGTGAAGCGGTGTGCTCGCTGCGCTTTGAGCTGTCATGATTCTTACCAGCACAGCTGGTCACCACACAGCTGTGTCAAGGTTACAAGGGCAAGTCTTGTTTGCTTGTTTTCTGCTTATTTACAAATGCTCTCTGGCTGGAGAGGGTAACAAGCCATGGACTCCTCACCTCCCTAATGATGCGCCTATTTTCATTCGCAGGTAGGCAGTCTTGGAGAGGAGGCTCTGAATGTGAAGCTCAGAAGGTACTTTTAGATCTTGCAGTTACTGGGGTACAGCCTCTGCATTCCCGATATCTTGATACCCCAATACCCAGTGGAGACACTGTACAGAGGACCCTTCTGTAATGCGAGTCTGAGAAGGGCTTGTTGAATTGACTTAGGGATGGATGTAGGGAAAGAGATCAGGTGACAGGTTTGCTGGGGGACAGGATCTACCCAGGTCTCCTGATGTCCATTATGGGTCAGATTTGGCCACGAGAACTATAAAGTAGAGATAACTGGTCCCCAAAACCCTACGGCCTTTTTTTCTTTTTTTTTTTTTTAAATCAACGCTGGTGGGTCCAGCAGTGGAAGTATCTGAGTTTCTTGCCATAAAGACTTAAGAAATCTCTCCCCCTCTTCTGATCTGCAAACACCAAGAGCTCAGAGACCTTTCAGGTGCCAGATACTTCTCTACCCAGTGGGGCCTGGGAAACACAAGTTGATTTACTTCTCTTTCAAGAAAGGCAGAGCCCAGAAGTGCTTCAAGGTAGATATTTCTGTTTGTTTCCTCCCCAAGAAAAGCACAACTAAAGACGCCTACACATTCCACACCCTCTTTTCAAGGCCCATTAATAAGGGGCCTGGGGCCAAATCATAAACATGGCAAACTCTGTAACCACCAAGGCCAACAGAGAGAAGGCTGCATTAAGGGGGAATTTTAGCGAAATGCCGAACGGTTCCTAAATTCATACCAGATGAGTTCCAGGAGATTAAAGTTATTACAATAAAGCCCCAGGGAATCAATCATGCTCTGCCATGTAACCTTCTTGGTTTACCTCTTCACTCACACAAATCACTTTCTCCAGGGCCTTGAGGAGGATGTGGAGTCCATGGAGTTAAATGTGGCAAAAAGCAAGAGGGACAAAGAGGAGAGGCAATAGCACAGCTTCGATAGGTTCGGAGGACCCGGGGGTGTTCCTGGGCGAGATTCGCTCAGGCTGGGCTGGACTTTGGGGTGGGAAGCCCCCAAAGCAAGGACAGCTTGGCCTGGATGGGAAGCTAGGGTCTGGCATGTGGCTCATTTTGTGACCCGTCACAGTGTGGGGGGCATGGTAGAGGTTGGGGGGAGAAGGCAAGGAAGCAGAGAAGGGGAGGCTTGTACTCCAGTAACTTCCCAGCCTGCCTGAGGCCTGTCCCTGGGGGTGGCCTTTGTCCAAACCTTGATAAGAAACAGACTAAACGCTGCAAAGAGACTTGGTAAGTCGTGAAACATGGCACAGGTCTTTTTGTCCTTTGACACTACTTTGATGTTTTCACTTTTCATACTTCTTTCTTTTCCCCCAAGTGCCTTGCAGCTGCCTAAGATAAATCTGTGTGCTCAGGAGCTGTGAGCCAGCCCCCTGGCTGTTCCTGCTTGGAGGAGGGTTCTGTCTACCCCAGGCCACTGTGGTCCCCCACACCCTCCTGCACCTCTGCCCCTCATTCCCGGTTGCACCTGAGCCCATGCCTCAGCCCTTACTTCCGCTTTACTGCTGAGTCTCAGAACCATTCCTACAAGGGAGTCCAACCTCTCAGACCCACGACAGCCTAGAGACCCTGGCTGGGCACCTAATTCTTCTCCCAGTCCGTCCTCTGCAAACAGGCCAAGCTTGGCCACACTTCATTGTTTTGTCCCTGAAGGCCCTCAGTCCTGGTCTTCTCTTGAGTACTTACACTTGCTTCATGATATTGAGCGAGAGGGATCTCCCAGTCCCTTCAGATGAGATCCTGCTCTCTGCATCAGAAACAGACTTGGACCCAACGACCAAGCAAGATGCTCACACAACTGGCTGGCATTAGTGTGTTGCTCCGTTTCTCATGTACACATTCTTACTGAAACGAATATTTCATGTAGGGCTTATGCATTAATATTGTGGGGATTTTCTGTAGTTTTCTTTCTCTGGGCCGTCTCTTTTAGGTTTTGATGTCAGAATTTTGTTAGTTTTCCAAAAAGCAATTGAGAACCTCCCCTCCCCCCCCCCTCATCTAAACTCTGGATCAGTTTAAATCCAGCATATCCAGAAAAATGTTTGGACCAGGTGCTTTACAGGGTGCAGTTTTTTGACAATTGTTCTGGTTTGCTCTTAGGCTTTCTTATCTCTTCTTGAGTACATTTTGATCATGTACTTGATCAACAAATGTATTCAAAAATACATTTGAAATTTGTATTTTTCTAGGAAAGAGGCCATTTTATTCAGGTTTTCAAGTCATTAATATGTTCGTATAATTCTGTGCTGCTGGCATTCATACAGACATGCCAGCAAGTCTATGAAATAACCATTTTCTTCTGGTTACCACTGTCCTTTCCCATAGGTGGGATATTGTCAGTGCATGAAAGGTAGTGCATTTTTACTCCCAAACTTGGGTATTTGTGCCTTGTTTTACTCTGTTTCTTTCCCTTTTTCCTCCCTTGCCTCCTTCATTTTTCTTTAAGTAGTTTATTTTTGTTTTTCTTAACAGGGTTAGTTAATATTCTATTCTATTCTATTCTATTTTATTCTATTCTATTCTATTCTATTCTATTCTATTCTATTCTATTCTATTCTATTCTATTCTCCTTTCTCCCAAAGATCTATCTTTGGTACTAGGATCAATTGTAGGCTGCTTTTCTGTTTTAACTTCTTACCTTGCTTATGATTCTATGTTTAATATTCCTTTTAAGAATGTTAATTTTTAAAAATATTTTAAATTCTTAACACTTGTGTTTCTCATATTTATTACTAAAAATATTAATGGCTACCAGTTTTTCTATGATTACAGTTTTAACTGTATCGCAAATATTTTAACAAGGAGTGCTAGTTTTAGGAAGCTCTTTGATCTACCTTAAGTCTTATTTTGAGCACCGTATTATTTTAGGAAAGTGCTTTTAAAATTCCAAAATTGTTTCTTGATATTGGTAATGACTAAATGTTCATTATCAGTGTTTCTAGTTTAACTCTATTGACGTGATGGCAGGTGGTTTCTGCTAGTTTCCGTTTCTTTTATTTGCAATTTTCTTGGTGAAATAACATAAGAAAGTGGACCACAGAAAAGCCTGTAAACTTTCTGTTTACAAGGCATGGAGACATGATGATATATAAAGTACATGTGTTTATGTAAATATACATGTGTTACATATACTCAATTAAATTAATTTTATTATTTGGATTCTTTATATTTTACTCATCCTTAGTTTTTTGACATACAGGATTAAGTAAGAGCAACAGTAAAGTCTTCTAATGATTTCTGTGTTTTGCCAAATTTATTCTTTTGTTTATTCTGGCTTTTTCTTTAAACTTATATTTAATAAATACAAGTTTTGATGGCTTTATTTTTACTGTAAATGGAATGGATAACAAAGCATTATAAATATTTTATATTTTTATGTTGAGTATATATATTGAGTACAGTATTTTTTAATTGAATACAATTCAATATTTTTGTGACATAATCCTCATTTTTGGGCCCTTAATGGAGCTATGTGTGATGCTTAACATTGAGATTTCTATTTATGCACATGGAACTGGAATATTTTTGCTCCTCTTTTTACTTTCAACCTTTCTAAGTTCTTTTATTTTAATTCTGTGTTTTTGTAGAATGCACGTAATTTTGAATTATTTTGTTTTGGCCCTGACTGATAGCTTTTCTTTTCTTTCTTTCCTTTTTTTGTTCTTTTTGAAGTTTTTATTTATTTATTTTGAGAGAGAAGTGAGAGAAGTTAAGAACAAGTAGGGGAGGGGCAGAGAGAGAGGAGGACAGAGGATCTGAAGTAGGCTCTGTGCTGATAGCTTTTCTTTTGTGAGTTAGGTTTATACATTTTATTTATCACTGTAAGACATAGCTTTGGTGGTCAGTTTTAATGCTTCCTGGGTGTTTTTAATTTTTCCTCTATCTCTTGAACAATGGTCTTTGTTCTTCTACCTCAAAACCAATGCCAGGAATTAGGAAAGGATATAATTGGCTTTCAGTCTTATTTTATAATTTCAAATAATGAAGTAGATCTATTACCATGGTATAAGACTCAAAACAATGTGAAGTCAAATTAGAAACATGCCTTGTGGCTCAAGAACTTTCAAAGATTTGACTTCAGCATATTTTTTTTTCGTTAGCAAGTCACCTGTGATCTATTGTTACAAAATTAGGTGTCTCTTGACCTCCCCCTCCTGTGAAATCTGATGACAGAAATTAAAAACCCTACGTGGTAACTAGTTTGTCTTTAGCCCTCACTGCCCATGCAGATTGGCATTAGGTAAGAGGACCTAAAATGGGGTTTTTCTTCCAGTCTCAAAGAAGTGCCAGCTGTTGGACCTAGTGGTATTCAGAGTGCCTTTCCCTCAACCAGACAGAGCTCTCCTTGGGTGGCTTGTTTTGTGATGACCTCTGTCCTTGAGCTCAGTCCCAACTGTGGTGTATCTGAGGGCTAGTTTGCAAAGATTGTGAAATGAGGTGAGACTTTCCTAGTCCTGTGTAGATGATTATTTCCCCTTATTTCCAGATTGGCATTGGCATTTCCTTAAAATGCCATCTTCAATTACCTCTGAATCTGTCTTCTTCTCCAAGATGGGACTCTTTGACGCAAGAGAACAGTGATTGCCAGAATATGGGAGGTGGGGGCAATGAGAAACTAGGTCAAAGAGTAATGTGTTCGAGTTATGTAGGATGAATGGGTTTTAGAGATGTAATGTACAACATGGTGATTCTAGATAATAATGCAGTATCGTATACCTGAAATGTACTGAGAGTAGATCTCAGATGTTCTTAGCACACATATCCCAAAAATAGTAACTGTGAAGAAGTTGGATGTGTTTAATTATTGTGACTATATCATTCCGTTATGTATATGTATATTAAAACATCATGTTGTACACCTTAAATATATATATTTTATTATTTTTTAATAGTTTATTGTCAAGTTGGTTTCCATGTAACACCCAGTGCTCATCCCCACAAGTGAGTGCCCTCCTCCTATTTATTTAAAAACAATAAAAAATTAAAAAATATCTCACTATAAAAAAGAAAGCTTTAAAAAAAGGAAAGCTTTTCTTTAAAAGAAAATTTAAAAACATTTAGAGTGTGTTTTCCTGCGATCTTGATCTTATTATGAAAAAGTCCAGAAATTCCTTGGGAGAAATAATTAACGGCCAATGCTCAGAATGGAAAGCTTAACTTTCACTGAAGAAGAACCATTTTGAAGTTCATATAGACAGTAAATTAGCCTCTGGAGCCATAATGCTGTCCTCAAGAGCCTCAACCATCTGGAGAAGTGGTTTCTATGTGAAAATTTACAGTTGCATGATTGTATTTTAGTGCTTCCAGTTTGGTTTCTCATGAGAACTTTCCTTCTTTTGGTGGAGTTATTTAAATTTCAGTATGGCTAGCATGGTGACCACAGTTCCAAATTCTCATTGTAATAGAGTCAATGTCTTGGCTGTATGTAAATGGTCCATCTTTTTGATAGTATTTAATCTCCTGAAAATGGATATCCATTTTTTAATAAAATAAATTGCTGTTCTCAATTTGAAAGACGACCTTTAGATTCTATTTCAATAATCCTGAAAAATGCTGCCAAAGAAATAACTTATTTCTTCTCTCTCTTTCTGTGGTCATGAACCATCAATGGATTTATGAATTTAAAGGATTTAATGTTGCATCAGTAAGAAGATAATTTTGTCCATGTCTATTTCCCTGTTTATCGTTTTTCATTTATGAGAAGCAAAAGATGGATTAAAAAGATAAATGCCACCAACTAACAAATAATACTAAGAGTAATATAGTTTATTATTAATAAACCTCTTACAGCATTTAAGCTTTGTTTTGGTCAACAAAGTTTTATTCAGTACATCAGGCATCTTATAAGCACTTGGCCATGATAGACGTGAAGGACCAAATACAGCACAGAAGATCAAGAAATTGTTCAGAAAAAATATTCTTTTTCTGTGTTTTAAAAACTAGAGAGTTGACAACTTCTCTAGTAACAAAAGGAAGTACTGATTTTTTTTTTATAAGTTAAGGGGGAAAAGGCGATTGTGGACACTTATCTTTAAGTGACACACTTGTATTTAACCAAGTGGTTCCCTCCTACCTTTGATTCCTCCCATGCTTGTTGAGACTGAGTTGAAGGAAATCTTCACCTAGTCTATTTTTCTATTTTATCTCTTCTATTAAAATGTGTGTATGTCTTTAATTTTTTTAATGTTTTTATTTATTTCTGAGAGAGAGAAAGCGTGAGCAGAGGAGGGTCAGAGAGAGAGGGAGACAGAATCTGAAGCAGGCTCCAGGCTCTGAGCTAGCTGTCAGCACAGAGCCCAATGCGGGGCTTGAACCCACAAACGGTGAGATCATGACCTGAGCTGGAGTCGGACCCTTAACCAACTGAGCCACCCAGACGCCCCTGTATGTGTGTGTTTTAAAAACATTTTAGTGGTTGCCTTAGGGTTTACAATACACATTTTAAAATAATCCAACTTCACTTTCAAATAATATTGTGCCATTTCACATGTTGGATAAAGATATTTATTTCCAATTTTTTCTTTTATCTTTTGTGCTACTGCTGTCACATATTTCACTTTTACATAGACTACAAATGTACAGTACATTGTTACTATTATTATTCTAAACATTCAGTTGTCTTATAGGGTAATTAAAAATAAGAAAAACTAAATTTTATTTTACCTTAATTCCATTCTCAAGACTCTTCATTTCTTTGTGTATATCCCTTTTTCTAACTTATATCGTATTCTTTCTCCCTAAAGAAATTCCTTTAACATTTCTTATGGAGAGGTCTGCTATGCTGAATTATCTCAGTTTATCTCAGTTTGTGTCTAAGAAAGTTTTTACTTTTTCATTTGTTAATTTTTAAAAAATTTTTTTTAGTTTTGAGAGTGAGAGAAACATAGCATGAGCAGGGGAGTGGCAGAGAGAGGGAGACACAGAATCTGAAGCAGGCTCTAGGCTCTGAGCTGTCACAGTCTGCTGTGGGGCTTGAACTCAGGAACTGTGAGATCATGACCTGAGCTGAAGTTGTATGCTTAGCCAACTGAACCACTCAGGCATCTCTATTTTTTCTTCATTTGTAAAGAACTATTTTCACTGGCTATAGAATTTTGTTCTGACAGTTTTTGTTTTTCTTTCAGTATTTAGAAAATATCCCTCCATTGTTAATAGTTTCTGATGTGAAGTCTGTTGTAATTCTTATCTATGTTCTTCTGTAGGTAATGAGCCTTTTTTCTCTGATTGCCTTTAAAGACTTTCTCTTTGGGCTTTCAATGATTTAAATATATGTTGTATATTTTTTGTTTGGTGTGTGTGTGTGTGTGTTTGCTGTTTATCCTGCTTGGTGTTCTGTGAGATTCTTGAATCTGTAGTTTAGTATCTGCCATTAATTTGGGAAACTTTTGTTCTTGGATGTTATTTCTTCAAATATTTCTTCTATCCCATTGTTTATTTTTCCTGGAATCCCAACTATGTGAGTCTTACAATACTTGGTATTGTCTCACAGCTGTTGGATGTACTTTTTTTTTTAGATGGAACTTTATTTTTATAAGATTTTATGTTTTAGCTCTAGTTTTTAAAAATTGAAGTACAATTGATATATAATGTTATATTAGTACAATATAGTGATTAAACAATTCTATATGTTACACTGTGCTCACCCCTATTTCTCTTTGCATTTCAGTTTGGCTAACTTCTACCAATCCATGTTCAAATTTGTGATTCTTTCTTCATCTGTGTCATATCTATTGATTGCATACCTATATTACAGACATTTTTCACCTATGTTACTGTGTTTTTCATTTCTATCATTTCTACTGGATTCTTTCTTAGAATTTCTTTATTTTTTTAATGTTTATTTTATTTTCTTTGAGAGAGAGAGCATGAGCTGGGGAGGGACAGAAGATCCAAAGTGGGCTCTGTGATGACAGCTGTGAGCCCAGGATGGAGCTTGAACTCATGAACCATGAGATCATGACTTGAGCTGAAGTTGGACGCTCAAACTACTGAGTCACCCATGTGCCCCGCCCCCTCTTCCTTAGAATTTCTCTTTGCTGCAATTACCCATCTGTTCTTACATGTTGTGCTTTTCCCAGTAGAACCTTTAAAGTATTGATCATGGTTATTTTAAATTTCTTGTCAGCACCAGCTTCCCTGTCATATCTGACTCTGGGTCTAATGCTTGCTTTGTCTCCTGTACTGTGTTTTTCTTACATTTTCATATGCCTCCTATTTTTGTTACTGTTTTTGAAGTTGGACATGTTATGTAGGGTAGTAGATATTATTTTGTGTTTGAATATGAGCATGCCTTTTCTTCTGCTAAGCCCATAGTGTGGGGGGTTGTATTAATATAGTCAAGAGTTGGGTTTCATTGAAGTCTGCTGTTGCTCTGGTTACCTCAGTATACCAGAGACTTCAGATTCCCCCACTAATGCCTTGTGTTTAGGGTGTGGGCTAATTTTCCCACGTTTTTTCCCACTGTCTGCACTTTGCTTGACTTGGGATCTAGCTGGTTGGTGCAAGGGATTTGTGTTGCTCTCCAGAGAGAATCTGTTTGTTGTAACTCTCCCAGCTGTGGTCCGATGTTATTTTCACTTGATGTTTATCAGCAAGGTGTTAGGGAAATGGGAAAGGCTCAATCTCAGGCAGGCACAGTGAAAGTACCATTGGGGGTATGGCATTGGCAAGTCCTCCTTAACCTCCTTGCGGGGTCTGGCAAATTTTCCCGCCCTTCTCCAGGGAGACAGATTCACTTTTGCTGTTTGTTTCTCCTAGCTGCAGTGGGTTGTCACTAGTGTTCTCAGGCAACGCTGTGTGTTGCTCTTGTTCTGAGGATTAAGTCAGCTGTTACCTTTCCCTGGTGCAATGTGTTTGACTGTCTCAATTCTCTTTGTCCTCCCTTTGAATCTCTCATGGAGTTGATGGAGAAAAAGTTCGCAAGAGGCTGCCAACACCCCTATATCACCACTCACTTCCCCTGTCCCAGGGTTTCTTTCGTCATGCTGGACCACGTGTGGCATTTATCAGTTCACTAAGAAGTTTTAGTTAAATCTTCTTACCAGCTGACGTGGCACCTGGTAGTGTCTGCCCCAGATAATGCAAACACTCACATTCTGTCCCTCCTTGCATGCATCTGTCTCTCCCCCAAAAGTTGGGCTGGTTGGTTGATTTGTGAGCTCTATTCTTTGATCATCTAGGTTCAAGAAATATCATTAATTTACAATGTATCAGTTCAACAAAATGCCATTAATTTGCAATTTGTCTAGCTGTTTTCTTGTCGTAAGGGTGATATTTTTTCAGATCTCTATGTCTCTTGAGCTGGAACTGGAAGACCTTTCCTCAGATCTAAACATGTAGAAAGCAGCACTCCCTCAGATACATGTGCCAGAACTACCGATTCCTTTTTTTTATCTGGAGAGGAGATCCATGTGAACTGGCGTGTGAGGCCTCGATCTTGTTTTGAAAAACACATCTGTGCATATTTGTGTTTGCCAGAAACCTCAAGTTGTTCAGATAGTCTCCTGAGCCCTATAGTTTTCCCATTTTGGAAAAAGCTTTGGAAAGTGAGAATGAAGATTGAGTTGTGCTTTAACCAGGGCTTATGTATTCTGATGTGAGGGGTGCCTGCTGGAAGAATCGTTATGGGTGGAATGTGGTCAAGGCTGAAACCAAGCTTTGCCTTTGAGACTGTCATGGTAAGCCCTAGAGCTAGGGCTTGTTAGTGCCCTGGTGCTGGAGCAAGGGCTCAAAGCTCCCCAGAGAAGGTCTTGTAATAGTGGCTTGAGAGAGGAAGTAAAAGCTTCCTCTTTTAAGGCATGTTGTAAACTCCCTCAGCAAAGTTGTTTGTAGGAAGTGGTAGAACAAATATTATTTCAGGAACAGTGTGGGGATATTAGGATGCTGTCCAACCAGGGAATTTAATCTCACCTGAGGGAAGAGAAAATGTCCAGTTGCTAAAAGCTGTTAAGCAAGATGGCTCAGGAAGGGATCTGAGACTGTTTGCCACTTACCTTCCCCAAGGGTGTGATGGAAAGTACCCTTCCCATAGGATCTGGGGGAACGGGACGGAGGGTGGTCCTAGGAGAGCAATTCGGGTATCCTCTTATACATCCTTGTATTAGTTTGCTAAGGCTGCAGTAACAAACTACTACAGTCTGGGTGGTTTAGACAACAGGAGTTTACTGCCTCTTAGTTCTGGAGGCTTTAAGTTTGAAATTGAGATGTCATTCTTCTCAGAACTGTGAGGGAAGGTTTTGTTCTACGCCTCTCTCTTTGCTTCAAGATGGCTGTCTTCTTCCTGTGTCCTCACATCATCTTGAATATTTGTCTTTGTGCCCAAATTCCCCTTTTTATAAGGGCATGAGACACCCTGGATTAGGGCCTATCCTACTCTTCATGTTCTCTTAACTAATTACATCCAAAAAGACCCTATTTCCAAATAAGTTCACAAACTAAGGTATTGAGAGCTAGGATGTCAACTTACGAATTTTCAAAAAGCAGGACTTAACCCATACCATTCCTTATTTATTTATTTATGTATTTATTTATTTAATAAAGGATCTTTTTTAAAAAATTTTAACGTTTTATTTATTTTTGATAGAAAGAGAGAGAGATAGCATGAGCAGGGGAGGGTCAGAGAGAGAGGGAGACACAGAACCTGAAGACAGACTCCAGGCTCTGAGCTAGCTGTCAGCACAGGGCTCGACTCAGGGCTTGAACCCACAAACTATGAGATCAAGTCAGATATTTTACCGACTGAGCTACCAAGGCACCCCTTCCACTCCTCATTTTGGAGATGAGGTACTGAGAGTCAGGAGGGAGAATGAGGTGGGAGGGGTACATTTTGACAACAGGTAGTTCTCGAGGACAAACCACGTGGCACTGTCTGAGGCTAGCACCATGATTAAATTAACCTAATGCCCATTCTCTGGAGTCCCTATTTTAGTGAAGAAACAGAGACAATCTGCAAGAAAACAAAGGTAGTTCCAGGGAGAGATAGGTATTTTGAAAAATACAAAAGAAGGTGATGTTTTAGATGTAGAAATCACCTGTGTGTGTGTGTGTGTTCGGAAGAGTTCCTTCAACCGTGATGGCCAAGAAGAACTTGGCGAGGAGTGAGGTTTAAGTCTGAATCATGACAAAGAGACAGCCACAAAACAGGGTGGCAGAAAAATGTAGAGGTAGGAACATCTTGTGCAAAGGGCCCTAAGGTGGGAATATGTTGGTGTGTTTGAGAAAAAGAAAGAAAGGTAGCCTTATGGTGGTGGAAGAGGGGGAGACTGACTGACATGAGGTTGGAGAGGCCTCGTGTAGAGCTACAGGGACCAAGGGAAAGAGCATGGGAGTCTTGCTAAGTGCATAGGAGGCCAGTGGAAGGATTTGAACTTGGTGGTTATTTGACATTCTTTACTTTGTAAAAGACCGTTCTGATGACTGGGGGCATGCATGGACAAAGTGGTCCACAAGATCCCTTCTAGCCCTCCAATCCTGTGGCTGTAGCATACCTCTCATTCTAGTGCAAGCTTCCATCTCTCTCATGATATTACCTATTCTTTAGGGATCCCCTAAAAAGTCAAATGTCACTTTTGTTGTCTCACTGACCTGGTTTCCCAGCTGCAGAATTTGCTTAGTTCCACATTCCTGACACTTTTACATCCCACTGTGGGGTGGAGGCATGTGTGTGGCTCATCCTCGGAGAGGAAGGCATCCTCAGGGTTGGGCTCTGCAGTGCACAGGACCTCACTTGGATTCCTTCACATGATAAGGACAGGGTCAGTGCTTGAGGAGGAGAGGAAAGAAGTAGAGAAGGGTTGGAGGGAGGTAGGGAGAGAGGGAAGAAGGAAAGGGGAGTGGGGAGGCAAGGAGGGAAGAGAGAACGAATATTTACTAATACTGTGGTCATATTAAGTTAGCCCAGCGACCATTTATGACAGATGTGTGCACGTGTGTGCATGTGGGGGTGGGGTGGTGCCATCCCTTCCTAGGCAGCACAGCTGAACCTCCAGAGAGCCATAGGTGAAATGCAGGGGCAGGGCCGCAGAGCACGAGCTTAACACCAGAATTAACCTGATGGGCCTGAGTCCCAGCACCACTAGACTCTACATGACCTTGGGCATGTTACTTAGTGCTCATCTCCACTGTGGGGAAAACACTGGCTGTCCCATCGCATTGTTATGGCGATACATATATGTGCATTAAAGATTAGTGCATTCCCGTTACATGCAGTCAAGCATCTTGCACCCTTTTGGGAAAGGTTTTGGTCCTGAGTCCCTTTTCTTTACCCTGCTTTAAAGAGCAGACATTACCATGGTTTCCCATAATGTCCCAAAGGCCTAAATGCTGGGGGATGAGCCCAAGTCCTTGAAGCTCTTTCTCCTTTCCCAGGAAACCTGATTCAGACTGCTTCCTCTTTGTAGGATGCACACAACCAACCAATTCTCTCTGTGTTCCTTGCTCCATAGCCAGGAGCAGGTAGGAGCTGAGGAGAGCATGTCAAGCTGCAGCCTGATGAGGGTGGTCCTGGGGGCGCAGGTTCAACCACTGTGCTTCCCTCACTGGCTCCTAGAATATCAAGGGATGATGTGGTTCCATGGGGGTGGGCACTTTCCCCTTCACTCTTACTTCTGTCCCATTTGAAACCATGGAGCTCTCTCTCAGTACCACACAGGGCTGTTGCTGAGGGCTGGTGGGACTGTACATGGAGAGTTGCCCCTGCCTTCTCAATTTTAAAGGAAGAGATTATGAATCACAGACTTGAGAGTACAGAGCGCTACCACATTACAAAACCAGATGACTGCCATGCCTGGCTGTCTGCAGAGCTGGGGAGAAGGCCCTCAGGGATCTGATTACTTAAGTGCACAATTAAGTGTTCCACTTGTGCCTCTACATGCAGTAAGGACACACACTCCGGGATACAGAAGGCTTTGAAGCCCTATGTTACAGCTGCAGCATCTCTCCTGCCATTCTGGTCTATGGTCTCCGTGGCCACGAGAATCTGCCCGCCACCCACCTCCATTGACAAAAACACCAGCACCTTCTTAGAATCGTACAGCTGGTCACCCAAGCCACTTTCCCAGATCCCACCATTCCTTCTGCATGTTTACTACGTTAAGGTTACCAAGTTGAAAACATTAAGCAAAATATGACTGTTCTAATATACAAAGCTACGTTTGAGTCAGTAACTATGCAGTCAGAAAACTGGAAGAGCTCATGGCCACTGTCAGAGAGGTTTTCCTGGGCTGTCTTACTGTGTCTGGGCTGTTATGGTCTCGTGCTCAGCTGATGGAAATGCCATCAGCCCCAGTTGCAGGAAGGCAGGGGGACATCGGAATAATGAGGGGCTGAAAAAGATGTCACCTCCCTTGTCCTGCTGCATGCACACCCTTAAAGCACCTTCCTCTCTTAAGAGACACAAGTGTGTTTTGTGGGCCTTAGTCATTGGTCATCCCCAAGTGAGAATGCATGTGAACTCCACATTGACTTTCCATGATTAGTTTACCTGATTAACTGCACTGGTTAATCCAATGTGGTCTGTAGTATAGCTACCTTTTTTAAAATGTATTCATATGTCTTATGTATATAGATCTTGTCTACGTGGTCAAATTTGGTATGATATGACAGATAAAGAAAAATAGATGTGTGCTGAATGACAAGAAGCTACCAGTGGTTTTCCAGTCTTTGGGACAGCTGCTCATGTAAGACAGTCAGAGGAAAGAAATATTTCTGCCTTGGCCAACCTGGGTTTTGTTAAAAAATCAGGCATTTTCAGATTTCGTGAACAGACCCGGAGTCTCAGCCCAGTGCCTCACCAGCCACCTGCTCTCAGGCAAGCCCAGCGCATCTAAGGAGCCAGGTGGTAGACTGACCTCAGGGTCTACACCTCAGGATACCCTCCAGAACCCAGCCTTGGCTCTCTGACCATAGCAACTTCTGCACTCCAGGCTTGGCTGTCTCTCTTTGCATTTCCTTTGTTCGGCTGAGTTTCTCTCAGAATATTCTCCCTTGAGGCCTCATGACACAGCCTTTCTCTCTGAAAACATCCCATAACTGCCCACCTTTGACAGTCACCTGGACAGATCCCAGGGATCCTCTGCTCAAAGACTTGCCCTATAGTTCAAAGCACTCATGTTCCAATAAGCCCTTCCCTTCTAGACGCCAAGCAACCAAACCCCGGGTGGTCTAGGTCCCCTCAGTCATGTTTGTGGAAGATTCCCTGCATAGCACAGCAACCAAATGTGCTTGCCCTTCTGCCGGGCCTTCTCCCGGACCTTTTGAGAATATGATTCCGCCCCTCTCACTGCTCCTGGCTGGAATATATGCACACAAAAATATGCATTTGTATAAGTCACCAGTGTCTCAGTGCCTTTCAAAGGAAGAGAAAATCCAGAAAGCCGGAACCTGGTGAATAAAATCATCAATCCAGCAAACACACCCAGGAGAGTGGAAAAAGGCAGTTGAGAGGTTTACACATTTGAGAGATTATACTTGGGTGCTTCCCTGGTATGTGAGGAGTGAAATGCACTCAGCTTTCAGAATCCAGCCCCTTAGGGGGTTGCCTTTGTTCTAAAAAGACTGCCATGGGGCGGGGGAACCCCCAGAGGTGGGGCGACCTTGGGCTCATGCCAATGCTTCCGTCAAGTCCCTCTGCATGGTTCATGCCCACAGCAAAACCCATCACGTGTCTCTAGACAGTCTGTTGAAAGTTCACCTTCTCAAATTCAGTAGCTCTTGTCTGAGTTTTAAAAGCTTAGCCATTATCAAGTTTAAATAAAGGATGTTTTTTCCCTCCTAATGAATAATCCTCCGAGGACTCTTGTATCTTCCCCTCTGGACCCGCAGAGAGGCTGCTGCAGGATTTATGTCAGCAGACAATGAAGACAGCGGGGTGGGCTGAGGACAGGCCCATCTTCCACTCACCAGTGCGTAAATCACATCCAAGGGCACACATGCTTCCTGTCCCGTGTCTTCTCTACCCTTCCTGTGGCAGACACTGAGCTTGTTTTCCCCCTGATGCATGTATTAAGCCAGTTCAGGACAGAATTTACGTGGAAACTGGAAGTCTTTATTTTCCTTTAATTCAGAGGTTGATAATCAGACTCTGGGGATGTGGTGGAGGCATTACATCTGTCCGTCTGTCAGAGCCCACAGCTACGTTCCCTCCGAGCTGCTGGGGCCAGCTCTCCAGCCACACCCTCTTTCTCATTCATTCATAGGTCCATTCATTCCCCAAGCATGACTGAGAGCTTGCTTACCATGAACCCCGTACTAGGAATCTATAAATTAATACGAATTAATGCCTGCCCACGAGGCATTTGCAGTAGAAAGGACAGAAGCCCACTAGAAGACAACCGCAATGCGGGAGGTAAGTGTAAGGATATAGGAACCAAGAGCGTAGCCTGGAAGGTCTCAGGGCCCATGGGGCGGGGGGAGGGGGGGGAGGGAGGGGGCTGGGAGGTTGTTTAGAGGTTTTGCCTAGCAAAGAGAGTGGGGGCAGGGCCCTAGGAGCTGAGGGGCAGCTTGAACAAAGGCTTGAGGAAGAAGCAGAGGGGGCGCCCAGTGTGGTGATGGGAGACAGGGACTTGCTCCTTACTTGCTGAGAGACCTGAGGGATGGGACCCGCACTGCCCTTGCTGCAGGCTTCAGGTGGGACTGAGCAGGCTGCCACAGTGCGGTGGCCCGTGCCACTACACTTCCGGGAGCACATCTGGTAGAAGGTGGTCTGTTGTCCCAGGCTCACCTGACAGCCTGCCCCTCACCACAAGAGCACCTTCTTGCTTACCTGCACTTGGCTTGGTCCCCTGGCTCCTGGATTTTATCTCATCCTTAGGTGTCTTTTGCTACTGATTTAGTAATTTCTGCCTTTGGTTCTTGCCTTCTGCCATGAGCTGGGGGTGGGGGGGGTAGAGGTGGGCTTCCTAAATCTCTAAATGTCCTCTTCCCACCGTTGACTAGCCCAGCTGCTCCCTGCACATGGCTCATAATGACCAGGACCATGGGTGACAACTCAACTTGCATATTGCACATGAGAGAGAGTGTGAGAAAGAAGAAGAATCTTTGCTTTGGAAACTCATTTAGTCTTCAAAATTCTCTTCCCTTGAACATTGAAGGCACGGTTAAATAAAGTGCAGCTTCTATAGGGCGAATGAAGAGTTCTCTATGTACGTTGTGCTCCCCAGACAATTTTCTTTTCATATTTTGACAATAAAGACCCCTAAGATGTCTGACCCTAATGTTTACCCGGGACCCATTATTGCAACCTCACTGCTTATTAAGAAAACAAGGCTGGGCGTTGACCGCGCACAGCCCCTGGGTGTCGTGTCAGGAACGGGGTATCCGTCAGGCTTTGGTGCTGACGGATCGGCCGAGGAGGAATTCCTCAGCACGCCCACCACTGCCTTGGTGGCCTTCGGCTGCTCCCCTCCATCAGGGTCAATTTAAAAAAAAAAAAAAAAGATTATTACTTTGGCCAAAAGCCCAGCGACAAACATGGCTTTTGTCCAAGAACGGGCCACAGGCCCAAGTCTGTTATTCCTTCTTCACCCCAGATGCTGCAACTTGATAAAAAGGACATTGTGGACACAATAGAACCTGGTTGCAGATCCGAACTCTCCTTTCAGAGGGCTCAGAAATGACAGCCCGAGAGAAGTTGCTGGAGCCCCCTCCCTGGCTTATGTGGCCCCCTGAGACGGCATCTCAGGGGAGGGCCCCCAGGGACTGAACGCCTCTGCACACAGACAGGGTTGGACTGGATTTCCCAGGGATGTGAAAAGGGGGATAACTCCACACAGTAAGGCCTCAATGAGGCCGCCGAGGACCCCTCATTGGGCAGGGCCTTTCACTGGGAGTGTGGCGCCGGGAGGGGAAGACAGATGGAGGCTTTGTGGCTGTGGGCAAGGGTGGGGGTGGGTGAGCCACCGCTTCTTATCAGATGAATGTTCTTGGGCAAGGCATTCAAGCTCCTGCAGGAATAGGGCATGGGCGATGCCCACCCTATAGAGGACACAGGTCAAAGTGCTGCCCAGCACGATCTCCTCACACAGGAAATGCAGATAAATGCAAGCCTCCCTTCCTGGCATTCACCTCTAGCCAGCCCTCATTCATGTGCTCACATCATCTATCCTCTTTGGTGTCTGATTTGTGAGTGTTAGGAGACCATGTGACCTCCTCTGAGAGCCCCTATCCCCAGGCTGGCCCTGCCCCCTGTCACAGGGTCACCCAGCTGCCTCCCAGACTGGGGTAGGGGGAATAGGAGCTGAAGGCAGTCACAGTGGCCCTGGGGGGGCACCCCAATGTCAGAGTTGCATTGTGGGTGTGGCTGGTCATGTCAGGTGTGTGATAAGTAGATGGTTGGGACTGTCCGGAGCCTAGGTGGGAGACCGTCCTGCCCTGGCCTTGATCAGGATCTGAGCCTACACCTCCTTTCATTTCTATCTTTCTGAGCAAAGACAAGGGGATTCCAGGGAGAGTGATGGCCTTTCTGTAATTTCCAATATTGGTAATTTGCACCTTCTCTATTTATTTCTTGGTTAGCTTGGCTGGAGGCTTATCAATCTTCTTGATACTTTCAATAAACCGGCCCTTTTTTCTTTTTTTAGAAAGAGAGAGAATGCATGTGCGAGTTGGGGAGGGAAAGAGAGAGAGGGTCAGAAAGAATCTTAAGCAGGCTCTTTTTAGGTACATGCACATTCAGGATTTTTAGGTCTTCTCGGATAACTGACCCCTATATAGTTATTTAAATTCCCTCTTTATTCCCATAATCTTGCTTGTTTTGAATTTAGTTTCAGCTGAAATTGACACAACGACTCCATCTTTCTTCTGGATGGTATATCTTTTCTCCATCCCTTTGCTTTTAGCTGATCTGAGTCTTTGTATTTAAAGTGGGTTTTCTGTAGACAATATGATTTGGTCTTATTTTTTTTTAAGTTTATTCATTTTGAGAGAGAGAGAGAGTGAATGAGCATGTACTGGGGAAGGTGCAGAGAGAAGAAGAGAGAGAGAATCCCAATCAGACTCTGTGCTGACACAGGGCTCGATTTTCATGAACCATGAGATCATGATGTGAGCTGAAATTAAGGGTCGGACGCTTACCTGGCTGAGCCACCCAAGTGCCCTGGTTTTATTTTTCTTTAATCCATTCCAATAATCTTTGTATTTTAATTAGTGTGTTTAGATCATTCATATTTAAAGCAGCTATTTACATTTGGCACTATGGTTATAGTACCCTATTTTTGATGTTTTTTAATTCCTTGTATTTGTGTTTTGTTTCTTTCACCCAGAATATTTCTGCCTTCCCTGTTCTTAATTGTATATTTTCTATGATTCCATTTAAAATCTTTTCTTAGCATACCGTTAATACTACTTTTTGAAATTTCTTTTTATGGCTGCCCCAGAGGTAACGATACACATCTTTAAATAATCTAAGTCCGCATTCCCATAACACTATACTGGTTTGTGTGTAGTGCAGGTAGCTCATAACAGGATAGTCCCAATTCTTCTCTCCTGTCCCTTGAGGCCTAGCCCATGCCAGGAACTATGCAAAGTGCGCTGTGCATGCACTATTATTTGAATTCTCATAGCAGCTCTGACAGGCCATCATGACACCTCATTCACAGAAGATGAAACTGAGGCTCAGAGAAGTTGAATTCCCTCCCTTGGTCATATAATTGATAAGGCCCAAGATTGCCAGAACCCCAGGACATTGAAGGAGTAGAGATAGCCCATATAGTATGCACCACAGTGCCCAGCACATAGCAAATGCTCAGTAAATAAGACAACCAAGGCCTCCCGGATGGTAAACATCTCAGTGAGGGACCTGTGACACATGGTTTACAAAAGGAAAAGTGTGGGCTGGCTGGGGTTTGGTAGGCACAACAGGGACTATTTTTGTTGTTATTGTTTGTGTGTTTTTAGTTTGCTAAACTCAAATTCACAAATGTGTCTGTCCTATTTCCTATGCCTCTAATTCCACAGCACCCCATCTTGGTGGCTTTGATTTACCAAAGGTCAAGTTTTGTCTGGCATTGGGGCACCTGGGTGGCTCAGTTGGTTAAGCGTCCAACTTTGGCTCAGGTCATGATCTCATGGTCTGTGAGTTCCAGCCCTGTGTCAGGTTCTGTGCTGACAGCTCAGAGCCTGAAGCCTGCTTTGGAATCTCTGTCTCCCTCTGTCTTTCTCTCTCCCCCTTCCCCACTTATGTTCTGTCTCTCAAAAACGAATACACATTAAAAAAAAATTAAAAAGGGCACCTGGGTGGCTCAGTTGGTTGAGTGTCTGACTTCTGTTCACGTCATGATCTCGTGGTTTGTAAGTTCAAGCCCCATGTTGAGCTCTGTGCTGACAGCTCAGAGCCTGAAGCCTGCTTCTGATCCTGTGTCTCTCTCTCTGCCTCTCCCCAGTTGAAACTCTGTCTCTCTCTCACACTCAAAAATAAATAAATATTTAAAAAATTAAATAAATAAATAAGTTTTGTCAGCATTGTGCTCAGTGAGTCCTCAGGTCCTTCTGTTGGCCTATGCTCTATCCTCACATGACAAGGAGACTGAGGCTCAAGGAAGTCTTACCAAGGCCACAGACTTTTGGAAAAGATGAGACCTGAGCCAGCCTACCTCCCAAATCTGCTGCTGTGGTTCTCCTCGTGCGGCAAGCTTGAAATAATTGCTATCATATCCCTTCCAATCAGGGGAGGGGCAGAGAGTTTCAGCTACAGCTTCCTGCCAGGCCTGGAGCTTTCCAAGCTCCCTGCCTCTGGGCCACCTGGGTGGGGGTCCCAAGGCCTCAGCAACAAGCTCATGGGTCCAAGTAACAACCCATATTTGGGCCTACTGGTTCCCGTTCTGAGGGCTAATGATGTCCAGAGGTCTCAAGAATGCCTCTGCCAGAAACATCAGATGGAAGTAGGTGCTGTTGGCTCAAACAGCAGCCAGGGAACATTTATCGTAATTTATTAGACCACCCATGAGGCTGGAATCCCAGCCCCGCATGAAAGATCCATCCAAGGGCTGCACCTGGCACCTTGAACCAGCCTGGAGGTGGGGAGAGGGCTGTCCAGCGATGCCTGGGAGACAGCAGGCAGTCTGCACCTCTTGGGTGTTGTGTGTGTGTGTGTGTGTGTGTGTGTGTGTGTGTGTGTGTGTGTGTGTGTTGGGGTGGAGGGGGCCCTCGAGAACCCACAGACAGGACCATAGGACAGTCTCAGATACCAGGTGTGTCTCAACCCAGTTGCTCACAAGCTCCCCACGCCACCATGTAACCCTGCCTGTCATCACACGGGGGCCAGTGCAGCAGCTGAAGGGCTATGTGGAAGTTTACAGCCTTCTCCCCATTCCTCCTGCCCCTTCTCATCACTGTCTGATTTTCTCCCACAATCTTAATACCTCAGTGCCTCATTGGATGAGAACTAAATAACCTTGTAAAATAACTAAGTGAATAAGTGTCAGAATATTCCAGGGCATCCCAAACCACACAGCTAATAAGCAACAGCTCCCTAGCATCACTATTTCAGTCCATGAGGGGAGAAATTAGTCAATTCCTAGTACATATTTTAGAGGAATCCATCCATTTTTTTAATGATTATATGAAAACATTAAATTTTTTTCTCCCCCAAACCTACAAATGCCTTGAGTGCCAAAGCTTTTCAAGTGGTGGCCACAATGTGAACCACTTAGTAGATGCAAGGCTTGTTTAATATTCATCAATCAATCAATCAATCAATCGCTCAATGGAGTTAATTATATTAACAGATTGAATAAGAGAAACATGTAAGCATATCAGCTGATGCAGAAAAGCATGTGACATGGGTGCCTGGGTGACTCAGATGGTTAAGTATCTGACACTTGATTTTGGCTCGGGTTATGATCTCATAGTTGTAAGATTGAGCCCCATGGTGGTCTCTGTGCTGGGCATGGAGCCTGCTTAAGATTCTCTCTCTCTTCCCCTCTCCCTCTTCTCCTCCACTCTCACTCTCCATCTCTCTCTCTAAAAAAACAAAAAACAAAAAACAAAGCGAAAAATCGTATGACAAAATTTAATTTCCATTCATGATAAAAATAAAAACTACTCTCAGAAAACTAGGAATAGAAGGAACTTGGAGGGTATATATGAAAAACCTACATCTAGGGGAGCCTGGGTGGCTCAGTCAGTTAAGCGTCCAACTTTGGCTCAGGTCATGACCTCATGTCTGTAATTTCAAGCCTGGCATCAGGCTCTGTGCTAACAGTGCAGAGTCTGCTTCAGATTGTCTGTCTCCCTCCCTCTTTGTCCCTCCCCTTCTCATGTTCTCATGTGCTTGCTCTCTCTCTCTTTCAAAAATAAATAAATAAACATTAAAAAAAGAAAAAAAAACCTATATATAATACCATACTTATTGTTAAGAACCTGATGTTTCCCCCCTAAGATTGGAAACAGGCAAAATGTCTCAACATTCTTATTCAATTATCATACTAGATATTCGAGCTAGTGCAGTAAGACAAGGAAAATATGTACATTGTACACATATTTGAAAAGTAGTAATAGAACAGTCTCTACTCATACATGGTGATATTGTCTAGGTAGACATCACCAAAGAATCTCCAAAAATAAAAAATAAAAAAGGCCTTGAAATGAGTAAGCATAAGAAAGAAGCAGGTTATGAGGCCAATATATAAAAGTCAATTTCTTTCCTACATACCAGCAATGAACAGTTGGAATTTGAGATAAAAATACTCTTTACAATAACATAAAATATGAAGTGTTCTAGCAAATATGTACAGAATCTGTATATGGGAAACTATAAAACTTTTATGAAAGAAATAAAAGAAGATGTTAATAGGTGAGGAATAGTCCATGTTCATGAATTGGGTACTTGATATTGTTAAGATGTCGATTCCTCCTGACTTGATCTTTAGATTCAACATAATCTGAACACAAATTCCAGCAATCTATTTTGTAGATATCAACAAACTAAGTCTAAAATTTATATAGAAAGACAAAGGATTCAAGATAGTTAATACAGTATTACAGAAGAACAAACTTGGGGGCTCCCGTTACCTTATTTCAAGCCTTACTCTAAAGCTACTGCAATCATGACAATTAAATATTGGCAAATAATGCACATGTAGAGGAACATAATAAAGAGCCCAGAAACAGATCCAACAAATATAGTCAACTGATCTTTGACAAAGGCATTTCAGTGGAAAAGGGTAGTCTTTTTAACAACCGATACTGATACATTCTATATGTAAAGAATGGAAGTAGACACACAGCTTATGCCTTGCATAAGAAGGGACTCAAACGGATCATAGATCTTGTATTACTTTTTATTGCTGCTGCAGCAAATTACCACAAATGTAGTGGCTTAACACACACAAATTTATTATCTTACAGTTCTGGATGTTGGAAACCCAAAAAGGAGACTTACTGGGATAAAATCAAGGTGCTGGCAGAACTTCATTCCTTTCTAGAGGCTCTAGGGGAGAATTTTATTTTTTCCATTTCCAGCGTTATGGGCTGCCCAAATTCCTTGGCTCATGGCCCTCTTCTCTCTTCAAAGCCGGCAATGGTTATTCTTCTATCACATCACTCTCATCTGACTCTTCCTGCTTCCTTCTTTCATTTATAAGAACCATTGAGATTATAGTAAGCCCACCCTGACATCCTGATAATCCATAATAATGTCTCCATCTCAAGTTCCTTAGCCTAGCCACATCCACAAAGTCCCTAATTCCAGGCCAGGTAACATATTTACAGATTTCAGCATCTTCAGGAAATAACTATTTTTGCACATCACAGTCTACCCTCTTGCTCCACAGCATCTCCATCTCATATGCAGAATACATTTGCCTTGTGCCAAGTCCCCACAGTCTCGATCCATTACAGCCCTCAAGTACAAAACTTCAGTCAAGTCTCATCAAATCAAAATTCTCCAGCCTTCTCATCTAAATCAGACATGGATAAGGCTCTGGGTATAACCCATGTTATATACACCATTTCTCTCTATTGTTGTCTGAAATGTTTCATTCCATTTTTATGACATTCTGGGACAAGAAAGATGACAGAGTGGAGACACAGATCAGTAAATACCAGCTTTGGGGGAAGCAGGAGGATTGGATGGGCTGAACATGGGGCAAATTTTAGGGTAATGAAACTAGCCTTTATGATATGATGTGGGGTATACAAAACCATGCACTTATCAAAACCCATAGAACTCTACAGAATTAAAAGTGGACTTTAATGTATGCAAATTGTCAGAAATCAACTAGGAGATCAGTGGATAGTAGGATGGACGGTACATGATGGCAAATTAAAAATGTAACTAGTCGGGGCACCTGGGTGGCTTAGTCGGTTAAGCGTCCGACTTTCGCTTAGGTCATGATCTCGTGGTTCGTGGGTTCGAGCCCCACGTCAGGCTCTGTGCTGACTGCCAGCTCAGAGCCTGGAGCCTGTTTCAGTCTGTGACTCCCTCTCTCTCTGACCCTCCCCTGCTCATGCTGTCTCTCTCTCTCCTAGAAATAAATAAAAATATTTAAAAAAAAAAATAAATAAAAATGTAACTAGTGTAGCCATATTATAAATGTATTAGATAAATTCTCTGAACAGGATATGGAAAAGCAGTGCTGACCTCAGCAACTTTAGAAATGAATGTGGACTGTAAGACTAAAAGCAAAAGGAACTACACTACTTGATGCCACTGCTCTTTAAAATGTTAATCATATTCAACTGCTTTTTCTTCTACTGGACAATTTCTCAGCTAAAGAAGCACAAGCCAGCATGGGTTTTCAACTGGCAACATCTGCGTGGTGTCCTGTTGCTGAGGATGCCGAAAGCCAGGTACCTTGTTTTTCAGTGCACACACAGAGTGATGTTGTAGGAGGGCCTTATCCTGGCGGAGGATGGGGTCGGTGAGCCTGTAAGTCCCCAGAAGCAAAAGAAGCCAACCAAGCATGCTAGAGGCCACTGATGTCTCCTGTGCAATCAGAGCCAATGTCAGGACCCCCATAGCAGCCCCAGTAGATGAAACAGCCTGTACTTACTGCCTCTGCTTCTTTGAAGAGGACCACCAAATTCTGAGCATCTGCCCTCAGTCTAGCCTGTGGCCTCCTGGGAACCAGTCACAGCAGAGCTTATGCTTGGGCAGCCATGGTTGAGGGTCTGATCTATGGTGAGCACCTTGGTGTTGCTATAACCATGGCCACAGAGGGCACCCAGATCCCACCACCACGTGCCTTCCCATGAAAGCTATGAAATGGCCATGGCTACACAAGTTCTTTTCTGCTCTTCTAAAGGAACTCAACATACACGCCCTGTGTGTTGAGTGCAAACCAAAGGCCATGTGGCCTATAGCGTGAATGACCACATCAGGTACATGATGAGAGGAGAATTTGTCCAAGTCCTGAGGCCATTTTGGCAAGCTGCCCACTTGTGGAACCCTGTGGCCCAGACACACTGCCCAGACACACTTCAGTGGTTCACAGACATTCTCAGACCCCACTGGTGAAGACTGGTGTTTGTCTCTCAAGTTTTTTTTTTTCATGTTTATTTACTTATTTTTGAGAGAGAGAGAGAGAGCATGAGCAGGGGAGGGGCAGACAGAGAGGGAAAGAGAGAGAAAATCCTAAGCATGCTCTGCACTGTCAGTACAGAGCCTGATGTGGGATTCAAACCCACAAACCAGGAAGTCATAACCTGAGCCAAAACCAAGAGTTGGATGCCCAACCAACGGAGCTACCGAAGTGCCCCTGTCTCTCAAGTTTTGACTTCATGTTGCTAGCATAGACCTTTGCATTTATTACAGCTGAATGATATATCTTGTAAGGACTGAATCATGTTCAATTTTCAGCAGCTGCCTCATGAAGTTATATTTTCAGACAGTGTAGGTTAATCATAAAAATATCACCTACAGAACTTGTGAAATTGACAAACGTTCCTGAGTCCCCTCCCAATGGAAGGTATTTTCAATAGCCTTCCTGGGCAATTTTGTGATGCAGATCCTGGCGTCTAGGAAATGATACAGAAAGAGAAGGCAAAAAAATATTGTTTTCTAAGTTGTAGTTTCCAACTAAAAAAAATTAGAGGGGCTCCTGGGTGGCTTAGTCGGTTAAGTGTCCGACTTTCGCTTAGGTCATGATCTCGCGGTTCGTGGGTTCGAGCCCCGCGTCGGGCTCTGTGCTGACTGCCAGCTCAGAGCCTGGAGCCTGTTTCAGTCTGTGACTCCTGCTCTCTCTGACCCTCCCCTGCTCACACTGTCTCTCTCTCTCTCCTAGAAATAAATAAAACATTAAAAAAAAATAGAATGGGAGATTGGGAATCTGAAATTAAATGTTACAAAATGCCACAAGGAAGCTAAGAGATCAAATTCTCAACCCACCCTTCACAGAGAAAGGGCTGGATCCCCCAAGGTGGAGGGGCCAACTGAGATCACTCAAGTGCAGAATGCTAGGGCAGGACTAGAAATAAGTCCCCCAGCATTCAGTTCACGACATCAGGCTTAAAGACCTGTCTAGATCAATAAAAATTCCCATTGGAATTAAAATAAGCACCTCCCAGTTCTCAAAGACACTGGGCAGTTTATTGTGCTTTGTGGGCCTCCTGCAGACATTTCCAAAGATGCCCAAATAAAAGCTTCAGGGTCAGCACACAGTCGCTTCGGATGACTTGCTTTCTCTTCCTTCCCCAAACCCTCCTTTACCTCAAAACTTCATGCTCCTCCATCCCACCCACTGGGCCCTTTGTGAGCTTGCTTCCAGCTGCCTCTCTCTCTTTCACTTCTTTCCAGATGCCTACCCCCACGTAGCTCCTAGCTCAGACTTGCCTGTTACCTAGTTGGAGCCTGGGCACCTGCCTGACAGATCAGGCAGGACAGAGGAGTGGGGCTCTGTTGGGGTTCAGGACAGTCACATCTGGTCTCCCTGGGTATACTGCTTTCCAAACAGTCCACACAGGTTCCATTGGGCTGTAGAGCTCCCCCTTGGCATCAAGGAGATGGTGCTAAGTTTCTTCTGGGATTAACTTACCATGAGCACTCCCTACTGAGGGTCTCTGATTCCTCTCTCCACCCACACTATCATCTTAATGACAGAAAATGGGGGCACCTTATATTGAATAGTTTCTATTGTTCACTGGCTTGTTCACTTTGTACACATTATTTCCAGTTGTCACAACAGCCTCATGAAAAGGCTGAGACAACAAGGTCTGAGGGCCTATGAGAGATGGAGCCGGGACTGGATGGGGAGATGCCAGCTCGGGGTCTTCCCTCTGCGTCAGCTCCCATCCAGTCTGCAAACTGTAAAGAGCATTGTTTAACTCCTATACATGCTCTTGGAACATTTCTGGTTCTATGCTCTTCCTGGACTTTGTTCCCCAAACAGTTGTTCTTGGTGACATGCTGATGTCTCATGACTGCTCAATACCCAAACCATAAAGACTGTGGAAGAAATCATGCATGTATTTCTCAATTACATCATAACTCAATGGGTACCTTGGGGCAAGAGAATGGTGGGAGGGGCTAGAGCTGCAGGGACTCACAAATCCCATCAGTCTATTGGGCGGACAGGATATGGGAAGGGCCATCTGAGATGTCCTCAGAACACTAACCATGGGGTAACCAGTCTGTTCTGAGTCTGGGTGTCAGGTAGTGTGCTAGATAATTTACACCTGTGATCTCACTGACTTTTCTCGGAGCCCCACTGTTGGGATCCCCATTCTCAAGTAAGGAAATGAAGCTTAGGAAGTTTTTAAAATTCCCCTAATTAACAGAGCTGCTGAGTGTCAGAGTCGGATTCAAATGCAAGTCTGCCTGACCTCAAAGTCCATGCCCTTGCTCCCTGTAGTAGACTCCAGCAACATTCCTTGAAAAGCCAGTACAGTTTGCTCTTCTCAACAAATATTTCTTGAGCTTCTACTCTGGGATGGGTCCTGTGAGGCCTTGAAGATAGAAAGATGAGTAAAATATTGATCTTTCCATCTGTACTTACTCTGGAGGGTGGATCAGACAGACACAATGACCACGAATTAGCACAACAACTGTAGGTACAGACTAGACTCAGCATACTATGGAAGGTAAGGGCTAGCAAGGATTACTTCTTTCCCCAAGGATGATTAGAGGGCAGAGGAATGGAGTTTAAGGTGTAGGGGTACACCCTGGGCAGGGACAAGACCATGCTTTCCTCCCCCACTGCACACCAGGCAGACACATGCAGGCACAAGACACCACCTCTCCTGAAGCCTGAAGGAGCACAGTCCCATATGTGCTTTAGGAGCAAGATGAACAAAAGGAGAGAATGACCGTCCAGTGTGTGTGTGTGTGTGTGTGTGTGTGTGTGTGTGTGTGTGTGTGTGTGTGTGATGAAGCTGAAGAGAGAGGTGTGGGCCAGAGTTGGATGATTCAAATGTTGCCCAAGCCAAATATTGGCATTTTATCTCACAGACAATAGAGAGTTCTGTTGTTTTAAAAAGTGGAAAAATCAACATCACTGCCAGCCCTCTGATGTTCATGGCAAAGTCATTGTGTATCCCACCCCACCCACTTTTGTCTTCCCAGGAATCTTCTTTCTATACCTCCCTGTGGCCCTTAGCCTGTACCACTCTCAGGCTTGACCAGCTCTCCTTCCTATTCCTTCCTTTTCTCTGTGTCTCTGCTGCTGCTCAGTGCCTCATCTTTTCTCAGCTGGGCAATTGCAAGTGTCCTCTAACTAGTCTCTATTGTAGGTTGAACTGTGCTCCTATATATATACACACATAAGTCCTATCCCATAATACCTGTGAATGTGACCTTATTTGGAAATAGTCATTGCAGATATAATCAAGTTTAGATACGGTCACATGGGAGCAGAGTGGACCTTGAAACAATGTGTCCGGTGCCCTTGCAGGAAGAGGAGACAGCGCATGGGAGAATGCCGTGGGTGATGGTGCCTATAAGCCAAAGAACACCTATGATTGCCACTGCCTGCAACACCAAAAGCTAAGAGATAGGCAGGACCCTCCCTAGAGTCGTCACAGGGAGTTTGGGCCTGTCAGCACCTTGATGTTGGACTTCTAACTTCCATAGCTATGAAAGAATAAATTTCTATTGTTTTAAGCTTCCCCTCTTTGTAGTAATTTGTTATGACAGCCTTCGGAAGCTAATATAGTCTCCTTGCCTCTGTGCTGGCCACCACTCTCTATCTCCATCCTCCATGCAGTTATCGGAGAGACTTTTCTAAATCACAAACTTAATGCTTTTGTCATTTTCTCATTTAAGAATGTCGGTGGCTCCCTGTCCATTGTCTACCTCAGCATAAAATCTGAGCCCCTTACCCCCACCCTCATTTTTAATATATTCTCCAACTGTGCTATGGGGAATTTGGTGTTCTTCTTCTCTGATTGAAATGACTACTTCTCATTTTTCTGTCTGTTGAGTCCTTCTTATCCTTATGTCAGCAGCAAAGTGGCCCAGGCTACATTACCTTCTGTGTACTGTCTCCTGCCCATGCATATCTCTGCAATAGCACAAAATCACAGTCTTTTACCTGAGTCTCCCTGCCACTAACATTGATCTTCCTGGAGATAGCACCAGAATATCCTATGTCTCTATTCTCAGAGCCTATCCCTGGAACACAGGAAGTGAAGAATGCTTACTTGTTGGCCAAGTGAATAAATAACCAAAGGAATAACACTATAGTTATTCAGGGAAAGTCAAGGTTCCTATTGCCTGTCAATACTATTGCCGTTCTTTTGCTGTTTTAGAAGCATGAAACGATTGGTATCAGAGCAAAGTACAACTTTCCACTCTTCCCTTTACCATCTGTGTGACTCAGGAAAAGTGACTTAACCTCTCTGAGATCCATTTATAAATAAAGAAGAGATAATATATACGTCATAGCATTACTGAGAACATTAAGAGAGATGGTAGAAGCAAATGACAGGCTGGTGTAGGGCCAGAGCACGCTCCAGGCATGGTGCTTCCCTTTCCCAGCTCACCCTGTGTGTGTCCACCATCTCACTGTGGATTAACGTATTCCAAGTCTGAAATCTCATTAAGAACAGAAATTGTCTCTTTTTTTTTTTGCTTTCTACGATGACTTGCATGAGCATGAACTCTGCAGTGGAAACTGCCCTAATTATTTGTACAGAACAATAGCAAAAGCCATGAGGAGTTCCATTTAAACACAGGAGAGGCAATTAATCACAGCCCATTGGAATACTGCTTTTGGTCTTGAACTCAATCTGCCTTACATACAGGAAATGAAATGCAGTAATTATCACAGTCACTTGAGACTCTAGAGCCCTGGCTTCAATTCCCAAATCCTTCATCATTTCATTTTGGCCATGTCTCGATGATGCCAAAACATCTGGCTAAAAAGTGAAAACTGCCATCAATTTCTCAACTGATAACTCACTGAATATGCTACCTTTCCTTTTTTATTGTGGTAAAATACACATAACATGTAATTTACCATTTAGCCCTGTTGAAGTGTACAGTTTGGTGGCATTAAGTGCATTCACATTGCTGCATAGCCATCGCCACCATCCATCTCCAGAATCTTTTCATGATGAAACTCTGTACCCGTTAAACAATAACTCCCCCTTCCTCCCTCTCTCTAGCCCAAGGCAACCATGCCTTTTCTGTCTCTAGCACTTTGACTGCTTTAGTTACCTCATGTCAGTGAAATCATACAATATTTGTTTTTTCGTGTCTGGGTTATTCCACTTAGTGTGATGTCCTGAAGATTCATCCATGTTGTAGCTAGTATCACAGTTTCTTCCTTTTGGAGGCTAAATAATATTCCATTGTATGTATGTGTGTCTATGTACACACAATGGAATATTCTATATGTATACACACACACCATTTTGGGGCCATGTTTCAGGTATTGTGAACAGTGCTGCTTGGGCATTGATGTACCAATGTCCGTTCAGGTCTTTGCTTTCACTTCTTTTGGGTACATTACCCAGAAATAGGGCTGCTGGCTCACATGAAAAAATCATGTTTATTTTTTAAAGAACTGCCATACTGTCTTCAATAGCAGCTGTGCCATTTCACGTTCCCACCACAATGCACAAAGCTTCCAATTTCTCCATGTCTTCACCAATATTTCTTTCCTTCCTTTTTTTTTTTTTTATTACAGCCATCCTCTGGGTGTCAATTTCATTTTTCCTTTTTTCCATTTTTCCTTTCACAAGAATTCACACTTTTGTATCATCTATCCATCCATCCATCCATTCTCTCAATTCCTTCACCTATCACAAACAGAGGTTTGTTTGAGCAGCTCGCCCTACCTTTGCTTCATGTACTGAGTATGCCAAGTAAGCCTGGATTTTCACTTTTTTGACCAGTCTGCCCTCAAAGTTTTCGGCAGCCCAAGTGGACATTTGCAAGACATAGCAAATAAGGATCTGAGAAGGAGGAGGCAGTACATGTGAGGAGCACAGATGAGGGGGATTGTTCCCACGCTGATCTGATAGGATTAAGAGAGATCATTGCCCAGTGTCTGTGAGTCAGGCACTGGCCTTGACCAAACCTCTGGCACTTTCTGCCTTGCAGAGGACACTATCACTGAGAGGGCTGTGAGCTCCTTGGGAAAATAAGCAGCCACTTACCTGATTATCTCTGTATCCTCACACTTAGTCAGGACCAACTTATAGTAAATGATCAACCGTTTTCTTCAAGGGGTGCCTAGCAGGCTCAGTTGATTGAGAGTCTGAATTTGGCTCAGGTCAGAATCTCACAGTTTGTAGTTTGAGTCCCGCGTCAGGCTGTCTGCTGTCACCACAAAGCCCGCTTTGGATCCTCTGTCCACCCTCCTTTCTGTCCCTCCCCTACTCGCGAGCTCTCTCTCTCTCAAAAATAAACATTTAAAAAAGAAAAAACCAATTTTCTTCACAAAAATAAAGACATTGAATCAAATTACGTGGATTAGTGAGCAATTAATACCCTTATAGAAGCAAAGAAGCCTGAAGAAAAGCAAACTAAATTTCTTGTCAAAATAATTCTATATGCAGAATATCTTATAAAACTTTTCTCTGTGTAATCTTACTTCTTATGATTGTAGTGATAGTAGCTTACTTGGTCTCCAGGGCACTCAAAATGTCCCCCAGGCTGTTATAAATGTTGATGTGAATCTAAACGCTTAATTGCTGGTCTCTGCCTACAGATGCGGCTCCAGAGGCCCGACAGGGGCCAGAGCGGCCTGTCAGTGATGGATTGTGGTGTGTGCAGACCCAGCCAGCCGGGGGCCAATGACTTCCGACAGAAGACGTGCCTGGTGTGGAGGAACGTTCGGGTTGCCAAACTCCTCAGTCTTGCTTATGTTTTGCATTTGGGCCCGTTTTTGTTTACGTATGAGGCAGTACCAGAGATGAAAAGGCCACACTTATCTTCGAGTGACACGGAGCACAGTCTTCAGCCTTTTATTTTTTAATCCTTTCTCACCAAGATCAGAAGCTCTGGGGTGACCATGGCCTATTCCTGGACTCCCACAGACCACATTCCGACATGCCACCTTGGGAGAGTGTGCTTTCCCCATTTCCTGTGGGGCACTGGCTGCCTCTGTCCCAGAATTGCTTCAAGAATGTTCATGTAGAGAACGGCCTCGGAAGACAGAGGCAGTGGCCCCTCCAAAGCAAAGGACAGGCTTGCTTAATTGTCCAGGCTGGCAAAGATAATGCTTCCTTCTGGGGCAGGAGTCAGCCAGGGGTGCTGATTGAATATGGTAAAAGATTCTCTGCTGTGATATGAACTCACTGCACGTGCAATAGCCACATGAGCCCCTCGGCATCATCGACATGGAATGATTTGATGCAGATATGCTGGTGCTCGTTCTGCCAATTGTGTCGTGAGCAATAAGGTCTTTTGTCTCTGACTCAGGAGTGTGATGTCTTTTCTCATCATCTTTACAACCATGGCTGGCTTACGTGTTATTCTGTAGGTGAGGAAAATCTCAAACCCTGGGTTCTAGATGCCCCCTGCCTTCACTGGATATCAACCCGTTATGTCTTGCTCCTGTCTTCAGGCTGCTCCTACTCTCTGTATGAACGTTCTTGAAGAGATTCTGGGACAAGGGCAGCCAGTGACTCTGCTCACACAAATGGGAAAAGCACATGGACTTCACCAAGCCTGTCTTCACCTGCTCTCCTCACACACTTTGTTCTCTATCCACATCCACTAGTCCACGGAATGTGATTCAAGTAGAAGATTAAAACAGCCACAGGAGGGGCACCTGGGTGGCTCAGTTGGTTAAGCGTCTGACTTCGGCTCAGGCCATGATCTCAGGGTTCATGGGTTCAAGCCCCCTGTTGGAGGATGGAGTTTCTGCATCTTCCTTTCCCCCTCCCACTCCCACTCTGCCTGTTTCTGTCTCTCAAAAATAAATAAACATTAAAAAAATGTTTTTAAACAACTACAGGAAAACTTAAAAAAAAAAAGTAACGTTTTCTTTGCACATTTGAGTGCATCAGTGTTAAATTTGGGATGGTTGTTACCCACAAGGTGAACCCCCTTAGAAGTGCCCCCTTTGAAGCCAAGCTTCCCAAAGGGGCCACTTAGATTTCGTTAAATACATTCCACCAGCCATTAGCCTGTTTGTACCTGTGTCCTCTACGGGCCAGGAGCGTTTTGTAAAGGGCATGGCTGTGGTGGCTGGTAAAGAAGGGAAGTGCTTTCTGCCCAATGACTCACTAGCAGATCCTACTATGGAACTTCGCACGGATTCCCCAGTACTTTGGGGATCTCATTCGAGGCCCCAAATTGAGATACAAACTCTGAAAACATTTTTACTGCCCTCCAAATGAAGGAAAGGACATCTGTGGTGACAGGTATGCCTGAAGAAGTTTCAGGGCTGCCTGGGGTAGGGCAAGTGTCTAGTTCATTCTCATAAGAATAAAAATTAACAAGAGAAATAAAGCCAACTTTTACTTTTGGTGAAAAAAACACTAGTTAAAGAATTTAAGTGGTGACTATTATTTTTATGACTACTAATAGAACCTTATAGAGCAGTGGTCCTCGGTGGGGCAATTCTGTCTCTGTCCCAGAGACATCGGGCAGTGTTTAAAGGGACTTTTGGCCATGTTCTTTAACTAGCATCTCACCAACATCCCTGGCATTAGACAGGCAGGTGCAATTGGGCCCATTTTACAGAGGTGATGGCTCTCTCATTCACTGAGGCTCAGAGACGACAAGGGACCTGCCCAGGTCCCCACAGAGCAAAGAGCAGGGAATCAGGGCTTTCTAAGAGTCAAGTTCCATTAGTGTCCTCTTGCTGGGGCACAAATATTATTTTCACTCAGTGTTTTTATTTTTAAAGGAATAAAGATTTCAACATTTATTGAGAGTCAACTATGCATCAAGCAAAGAGAACACAGTCTTTGCTTTTAGGGAGGTTACAGTCTATGAGGGAAGTAGTTAACAAACAAGGTAATATGTAAACCAGACTGTCCCTCACATAATGAGTGATGAGGGCTAACAGAGCAAGAGGAAGAAGCCTGGAAGGGGAGGTGGAGTTGCAGACACTGAATTGAGGAAGTTCAATACTGTGGCCAGGCGCAACCTCAGGGAGGTGACTGTTTTTCCCCCAACTTTATTGAGGAATAGTTGACAAATATGCTTCTATTGACTGATTGATTAAAATTTATTTATTTATTTTGAGGTAGAGAGAGAAAGTACAAGTGGAGATGGACAGAAAGAGAGAATCCTAAGCAGGCTCCGTGTTGTCAGCACAGAGCCTGATGGAGGGTTTGAATTCATGAGCTGTGAGATCATGACCTGAGCCGCAATCAAGAATTGGAGGCTTACTCGACTGAGCCATCCAAGCGCCCCCTGGTATATATTTAAAATGTACACTGTGAGGATATGATATCCAAATACATTGTGGAATGATTACCGAGACCCAGATAATTAGCACACTCATCATCTTACATTGTTAACTCCTTTTGTGTGTGTGTAAGAACTCTCAAGATCTACTTTCAGCAAGTTTCAGGTATACAAACCATATTATTAGCAATAGTCACCATGTTGTTGCATTAGATCTTCAGAACTGATTCTTTTATAACTAAAAGTTTGTATTCTTTGATCTGCAGCTCTATTTCCCCCTGATCTCAGCCCCTGGCAACCCCATTCCATTTCCTGTTTCTATGAAAACTCACTAGCAACCCCCCTCAAATAATCCTATTTAAAATGGGCAAAGGACCTGAGTGGACATTTTTCTGAAGAAGACATACAAATGGCCTAGAAGTGCCTGAAAAAGTGCTAAACATCACTAATCAACAGGGAAATGCAAATCAAAATCACAGTGAGGGACAACTGGGTGGCTCGGTCGGTTAAGCATCTGACTCTTGATTTCCACTCAGGTCATGATCTCAGGGTTTCATGAGTTCAAGTCCCTCACTGGGCTCAGCGCTGGCAACGAGGATCCTGCTTGTGATTCTCTCCCTCCCTTTCCTCCCCTTCTCTATCCCCCTCCCCCACCCATCCTTTCTCTGTGTCTCTCAAAATAAATAAATAAACTTAAAAAAAATTGAAGCAGTATTTGAATAAAGATATAAGGAAAGTGAGGGAGTGAGACGTGTAGCTGAGGCATGTGCCGACCTGAGGAAGAGGTCCCAGGCTGAAGGAGAAGCAAGTGCAAAGCCCCTGTGGTGGGGTAGGCCTGGTGTGCTTAAGGAGTCAGTGTAGCGGACTGAATGCACTGGGGAGAGAGAAAGCAGAAGGAGATAAGACCACAGATGTGAGTCAGGGGAAAGTGGGGAGAAAATCACAGAGACACTGGAAGTCATTTGAAAGACCATAACTTTCATCAGAGAAGTAGGGAACCACTGCAGACTCTGAGCAGAGATGTGATAGAATCTTTGAATTTTAACCGGGTCACTAGTTGCTGTGTGGGGACTACATGGAAGGAAAGAGGCAGCAAATTTGCTCAGCTTCATTTCTGCCAGTTCTAATTTCCTCAAATGCTTTTTTTTTTTTTTTTTTTAAATTCTGTGATGATGTGAATGAGGAGGAAAAGTACAGTTGCACAGGAGCATACCAAGGAGAGCCTAAAGCATGGGATTCATTGATCAGGAGAGAAAAAGAGATGGTGGCTGTGAGGGAGGAAGACGTTGGCCAAGCCTTCCCACCACGTGGCTGGGACTAAGAGCAAAGGTGTGCTTGCAGCCCAGGACATCAGAGCATCTACAGCTCTCCTGTGCAGACAGAGGCTATGTGGCTGGAAGGTGAGATCACATCCTCCGGGATTAGCAGGCCTTCTCAGAAACATTCAGAAAATTATTCTCCTCTGATTAGTTTTCATTTCATCATGGTTTATTTGTCATTACTTTACCTGTTTTAGTCAAAAGTTCACAGCCTGTTTATATTAAGATATAAGCCTTTGAACCTGGGATTCTCAGGGGCCAAGTCTAAACTTTTTGCTAACTAGTACTGATGTTTGTCAAGAAAGCCACATCCTCAACTCAACAGAGCAAGGTTTTGGAACAAAATCTATTAAATCATTCTTCAGTTTCTTGGGATGAAGTCGATTTTCCTCCATATCATGAAACCAAAAATATAGAAAAGTGTGGTCCATTAACCCATTTTTATTTCCTGAGAATAAAACCAGTCAGGTTCAAGATGTGCTTATGTGGCTGGTCCTCAGAGGAGGAGAGATTGGGGTGTTCCCTGAGTGCTCTTGGGGAAGATGAGGCTTGGGAATCTCTCTGTGCTCCCTCCCAATGGGAGTCTTTGGAACATGCTTATAGAATCAGCTTACTGTCCGAGAATCGCCATGATTTTCTGAGGCAGAGACATTTCCTGTCAGTGTCATGTAAAACCTGAGTAAGACTCTCCAAGCTCGCAAGTCAGATTTGACTGCCAAAGTGCTTGCTTCAACAACACTTCTATGAAAATTGAAACAATATGGAGAAGATTTGCATGGCCCTTGTGTAAGGATGACATTTAAATTTGTGAAGTTTTCTGTAGAAGGAAGGAAGGAAGGAAGGAAGGAAGGAAGGAAGGAAGGAAGAAAAATTGGTCCCTGATGCATTTTGCATAGTTGGTCTTCCTGGAGTTTGGGAGAAAAATGAGATTTGTGCCCAGTATGAAAACAGGGAGGTGACACATAAAAGTGCAGGTTCCCTTGAAAACTCAGAACATCTGAGGAAACTGGCCACACTTTCAGTATGGGGACAGTGATGGGGAGGTGAGCAGCAGCCCCCACGCTTCAGTCCCCTTTGCCTCATGGCTCCCTTTCATGTCCCCATGAAAGGTCAGTGCTCTCATACCATCGTGTTTGCATTGTTTCCCCTTATAATAGAGAAATAGTCCTCTGTAACCATGTTTCTGTCAAAAATGGTAAATTAGGGGTGCCTGGGTGGCTAGGTTGCTTAAGAGTCTTGACTCTTGATTCCAGGCTCAGATCATGATCTCCCAGTTGGTGGGTTTGAGCCCCACATTGGGCTCTGCACTGACAGCATGGAGTCTGCTTAAGAGTGTCTCTCTCCCTTTCTGCCCCTTCCTCCACTGTAACTAAACTTGAAAAAAAAATTAAGTGATAAATTAAAGGGGGCACAAGTTTCAAGAAAAAATTTTTTGTGTCTATTCTTTGTGGAAAGAAGTACCCCCCCCTCCCCCACCGTGGGTCGGTGCACATTCTGGCTGCTGGGTTTCCTTCTGCCCTGCTGATCCCCCATTCTGTGCACCACCAGGCCCTGCACCCCGAGAGTGTGCGCTCCATGGTTCACCGACTCCCATGCCTGTGTGATGAGAGGCCAAGGCTCCCTCGGTGGCCAGTTAGGGTCCCGGCATGTGGAGCCTCTTGACCACTGAATGCCTGGCTTGGGTACAGCCAGACTTTCACAGTCATGAGGGCAAAGGGGCTGAGAACCACAAGGGTGTCTGGGTAATGGCGTCAGCGGGAAGCTGGGCCTCTCTGACAAGCTATAACAGTGACCCCATGACACCAGATTGTGAAGATGGAACATTTAGGATCCCAGCCCCTCTGAGCTCATTTCCCTCTCCGTACCAGGAGATGCTCATCCCTGTCCCCTCCGGTACCACCGATCTCTTGTGTCACCACATAAGAGAGGAGGCACGTGGGGATTTTGAAAACTACTAAATTCTCCCAAGTAAGAGTAATTCCTCGGAAAGCAGGGTTGTGAATGTGGGGCTCCTGTGAAGTCAGGGCAGTGGGGGTGGGGAGCAGCTTGCATGCTTGTTCTGCTGTTCCCTGATGCTCTGGGGGACCCCAAGTCTGGTGCTGGTCCTCACCCTGCTGTCGGCTCCTGCATTAGCTCAATGCGACCAGCGTTCTGTTTATGAAGAAGCACATGTACCTTACTTACTTTGTATGTGTCCTGAACCTTTAATTTCTAATAGAATCTGTCACTTCCCTCCGCTGTGTCTGGCATGTGGTGGGTGCAAGCCACCTGGACAGAAGTGTTCTCAAAAAGCAAAAGCCCCCAAGTCTAATCTCTGTTCATCCTTTCTTCTGTCGGTCCGTCCCCCTGACCCCTGGGCACCTGGGGAGAACATCTCTCAGGAATCCCCCAGAACGCTGCCCAGTCCTGTTCCCTCCATTTCAGAGGTAATGTTTCCACCATTTCCTGCAGGAGATTTGGCCCCACTTTATCATCTCTGACATTTACAGCAGGAAGATTGGGGTCGCCAGGAATCCTGGGCTGGGAAACGGGGCAGCGACTTGCACAGGGAGACTTACAAGGCCAGTAGAGAAGTCCCAAGCAACTCAATCCCCAGAAGGTATCTGAGGATCAATAAAGCGGTAATGACCACATAGCTGAGGCTGCTGGAGCCTGTTTACAGAGTCATTCCTCGGAGCCTGAGCCAGTGATTTACAACAGTCCCTGCTTCAGATGACACACTGAGGCCAGAGCTTTGTGGCTCTCAGAAACACTGACAACTCGCCCCGGGGGCACAGGGTGGGGGAGGGGCCCAGCTCTGTGTCCCCACACTGACTCTCCACCTCCCTCCTTTCCTCTCTCCCTTCTGTTCTTTTGAAGAACAGCCTTATTGAGATATAATTCACATTCCATATGAGTCACCTAGGTAAAGTGTACAGTTCAATGGCTTTTAGTATATTCACAGAAGTGTGCAACCATGATTACAGTCAACCTGAGAATAGTTTCCTCACTTCTCCCCAAATCTCATACACATTGGAAGTCACCCTTCTTCCCCAGCCATGACACCATCATGGGGCAACCACAAATTGAACTTTCTGCCTCAATGGATTTTCCAATTGTGGACATTTATATAAATGGAATCATGCAGTACGTGGCTGGGCTTCTCACAATTGGTATAATGCTTTTAAGGTTCATCCATGTTGTAGCATATGTCAGTACTGCATCCATATGTGCTAGCAATTCTGTTCCTAGGCATAAAACCAAGAAAAATAAGAATATACGTCCACACAGAAACTTGTGCATGCGTGCCCATAACAGCATTATTGATAATAGCCCCAAAGCAGAAACAACTTAAAAATCCAAGTGATGAATGGACACACAAAATGGAATCTATTTAATGGAATATTATTTGCAAATAAAAAGAATGAAGTATTATGTGCTATGATATGGGCGAACCTTGAAGATATTATGCAAAGCAAAAGAAGCCCATCACAAAACACTGCTCATTCTATGATTCCATTTATGTGAAATGTCCAGAAAGGACAAATCCCAATAGACAGAAGGTAGATTTGTGGTTGCCGGGGCGGGGGGAGGGTGGTGGGAAGGGGACCCAGTGACTGCTAATAGATACTGGCTTCCCTTCTGGGCTGATGAAAATGCTCCAGAATGACACGAGGTGCTGGCTGCACAAGCTGGTAACTGTACTAAAGTCACCAAACTGTTCACGTTAGATGGGTGACCTTTCCAGTAGGTGAACTATACCTCAACGGAGAGTATACAGGAATAGATGAAGGAAAAAGAAGAAGTGAAGGAGACTGAGCGGGAAGGGCTTGTGTTTTGGAGGAGATGGCAAAGACCCAGCTCTCCCTGCTCCTCTCTGCTAAGCAAGGCTTTGGGCTCTGGAACTAACACAGCAGACAGTCACCCAGCACACTGACATGTGGGAAGGAGAAGTGAGGCCCCAGGACTGCGGAAGAACTCAGTGGCACAGTGTCTTAGGTCCCCATCCCCTCCAGCCGAAGAAGGAGACCCAGACCCAGAGTTTCCCACTCCCCACCTAACACAGGAGGCACCCAGTGGGCTCTTCTCTTCCTGTATGGAAGGAGGGTTCCTGTAACACCACATGCCAGGGGGATCAATCAGGAGCCCCATTCTCAATAAACAGCCAAGGTCAGAGCTCTCTACCCCACCCTTGAGAAGTAGCTCCTCCACTGATAGGCTTCCTGGATCTGGGGGCTTAGGCAAGAGGGACCACCCCCCCACACACAAACACACACAGCTACCTTCTTTGTCCCCAGAGGGCTAAGACCCTGTTCTACCACTAGAAACCCTAAGGCAACTGGGAGTCACTATCACAATAAAGGAATCTTGTCATAATAAGCATCTGGCCAGAGAAACCTCTTGTCCCCTTGGACGTGAACTCCCCTACCTGCCAAGAGACATCGGTGTCCCATCTGGAGACACACCTGTCTCCTCAGGTAGCACCAGCAAGGCTCAGCAGGAGCCCCAGAAGTACCAGATAAACAAGCAGACCTAAATGAGACAGCAAAAGCCCTGACAATTAAACTGTCATTGGAACCACAGCCCACAAAATAGGCTAGTAGCTGCGTGCTAAAACTAAATAGGGTAACTGCCTCATAAATAAAAGATTGAAATAGGTTCCAGAGTTTTTTACTATCCATCAACCCACTTCTGTGTGGGTGTGACGGAGTCCAACCCTGCCACTGAGCATTTCTGGCAACTCAGGGCTGTGTTTTGTTGTTGTTGTTGTTCTTAAATTTTTTCTTTTATTTTTTTTCCATATTCAAAATTACACACATGCGTTGTAGAAAATCTGGAAGATGGATATAGTGAAGAAATTGTAAATCACCTGTAATACTCCCACTCAGAGAAAATGCATGTAGTGTGTGTGTATTGTTATTATCTATATATCTTTCCAATATCCATGTCTTTATATGTAGAAAGGAAGATTTTCTCTTTTAAATAATGTTTTTTAATGTTTATTTACTTATTTTTGAGAGACAGAAAGATTGCGACTAAGCGGGGGAGGGGCAAAGAGAGAGGGAGACAAAATACTAAGCAGCCTCTATGCTGTCAGCACAGACCCTGATGCAGGGTTTGAACCCATGAAGCATGAGGTCATTACCTGAGCCAAAACCAAGAGTCAGATGATCAACTGACTAAGTCAGCCAGGTGCCCAGGGAAGCTTTTCTCTTACAGAAAATACCATTATTCTGTGTACAACATATTTGTAACTTGCCTTCTCCTATGGAGTATATTTCTTCTCTAAATCATTAAATGTTCTTTCCATATCTTTTCTAGTCACATATATTTAATGACATTTCTGTAAAGAATGTGTATCAGTTATTTTTGGACCAGCTACCCTTGACACGGTACACCATGGGTACGCAATAAATGTTGGGCGAATGAACTGATGAAGCTCTGTCGCCCGGCTGAGGGCTACCATGCCTGATGAGTCTCTTTATTGGGCATTTCACTTGTCTCAGCCCAGTCCTGTAAAGAAAGGCCTGTGTCCAGCCTTGTGGGAAAGCATCAGGCACTGGCTAGAGTCATGGCTCCCATGTCGAAGATTCTCTCCTGGGCAAGAGGTCCTTCCACTCCAGTGTTTCCAAGTGGAGGCTGACTCAGGCTTGGTCCCCCAGATCTCTCAGAAAGGAAGGCCCACTCCTGGTCCACTGACGGAAGACTTGCTTCAATCACAGACAACTTGCAATTCTGCCTTCTCATCCTGACTCCTTCCTGGCCACTGTGTCTTTGCTCAAACTGTGTTTCAATCTGAAACATCCAGCCTGCATTTCCCAATTTTCTGACATCAAGACCCAGTTCCAGGAACACCTGTTCAGTGGGTCTTCTCTGACCCCTTCTGGCACCTCCACTGTACTCCCCTTTACCCCTTGCACTTGGTGTGAGCAGGCATCAAACAAAAGCCTTGGCCACCTGCTGGGCAAATGGGTTCTTGTGCCTGTTGCACTAATTAGACTGCAGATCCCCGGCCTGACCTCAGCCCTCAGTTACTACTCCTTGGAAGGATTAATTGGCAGGATGGGACTGACCTGCCTCTGCAGAGGGGCAGAGGGCTTCAAACCTGACAGCACCTGACCTTGCAGCCCAAGGGGTAGAGGAATGGCAGCTGTCTGGAGTGGGGCTGGTGCTGCCCAGGGAACACGTGCCCTTGCTTTGCTGTCTAGGATGCCAGAGAGCTGCCAGAGCAGGGAGAAGACAATGATCTTTTGGCATGTTTCCTAACCATGGTTTATGAAAGGGAAAGTCATCTTTATTGCATTTATTTAGAGAAGGGGGTTATAAGCGCTTCATCTGGTGTCCACTTCAGAGCAGCTGTTCAGAATTACTGAAGAGAAAGACAAGTGACTTGTGCTCCTTGTTCTGAGCCAGAGAATCCAAATCAATAGACACAATGGCGTCTCTTGTGACAGGCAGAGTTCCTGGAGCCGGGAAGGTTTCTCCTGAATTCCTTCCGTCTAAGTCCCAAGATTTTTTTTTTTTTAACCCTAAGCCCTCATTTAGCCAACAGCTATTTCCTGGTGCTGGTTCCAGGGTTAGTCCAGGGTTGGGCCAAGG
This sequence comes from Proteles cristata cristata, assembly GCA_017311185.1. Taxonomy (NCBI): domain Eukaryota; kingdom Metazoa; phylum Chordata; class Mammalia; order Carnivora; family Hyaenidae; genus Proteles; species Proteles cristata. The sequence goes on from JAESUZ010000886.1 coordinate 446,179, forward strand.
ACTGGAGCTCAGAGATTCGTCCTATAGGAGCTGCCATGTTGCAATGGATTTTCCACTATGAGAGAGCACGGGAGCAGAGGTTTAATAACAAGCAACAGATATTGATTCTGGCTAGCGTAAGCAGCAAAAGAATTTGCTGGCTGTATATGGAGACACTCCCGGAATTCATGAGAATGTTGGTGAGCAGATTTTGGAGAACTGACTAGAACCAAAGGAGGCTAAAAAGCAGGAAACATATCAGCCACAGGAACTATTTTTTCAGATGACACAACTGTGCCTTTGACTGTTGTAAATATTTTCTCGAGTGTCCCTGAGTGTTTGTGTCACTCTCTCAAGAGCCAACGTATTAAATGGAAGGAACCGATTGCCAAATCCAGGCTATGTACCTGAACTTTAGGTGATAGAAAACAGGAAGGAATAGCCAGTCTTTGGGATTCCTTAGGGGGTGGTGGGGAGGAGAGAGACTCTATCAACAGGTAGCATTTCTGTCAAGATTTCTTCCTTTAAAATTGGTCTTCTGGTTGTAGAGGAGGGATGCTTAGGGTCTTCAAAAGAAAGGATGATGTTCTATTTTTTAAGCTCAATGTGAATTTTAGTAGGACACTATCCAATTCAGTATGATGGGATAAATAAATATATTACTCTCAGGCCTTGCTAGAAAGCAAGCCTTGGATGCAAGTGTGGGAGAGTCTGTCTATCTGCAAATTCCAGATTGTGCAGATAGATGCCTTTTGAAGGTGTTTGTACTTTGAATGTTTTATTTTTCCAATGACTTCATTTCAAATTCAAATTTAAAATTCCCAGTGGTCAAAGTTATCTGCTTTTCTGGGTACTGTTAAGGCAGAGTTTGCTCAAATCTTGCAAAGAAATACTTTGGCCTGCCATTAACTGGAAGAAGCACATTTCTACTCTCAAGAAAACTGAAGTCAAGTCTCTGTGGGTTTTCTAGCCAACTAACAAGGATTTGGAATCCAAAAAGATGGCGGTCCTGAGCTGTCTAGTCACATCTTTTTAAAAATTATATCTGAACCACAAAGTTACTCTGCAGAGTGGAGAATGATTGCCAAGTGTTTCATGGTGTTCTCAGAGCCCTTTCTTTCACAAGCATTTGGGAAACACCTCAGGGGTGAACATTTGATTACTTTCAGAAGCATTTTGGGGATCACTCATTGTGTTTATTAACCAGTATCCATTCTCTCCCGCGCCCCCCACCCCTGCCCATAACCCAAACTTATAATTTGATTGAGTGTCATTAATTTCAGTCACTGCTACTAACGTTCACTTATTTATCATATATTTTAGAGTACCTACCAACCTCCATAGCCAAGGGAAGAAGGACAGATGACACCTCATCTTTTCCTGGAGATTATGTTCTGTGGTGGAAGATAGATCACCAAGGAATAATTAGAATTCAGAGTGGTAAGAAAGAACTCTAGATGGGTTCATTACAGAGCACCACAAGAGTACAAGCCAGGGGTATCTCTATCCCAGCCTGGGAAATTGAGGCAAGTGGCCTAGTCTGGGGCAATGAGAGTGTGGATAGAGGGGGAGGAAGCCTGAAACACAGTTTAGGGACAGCACTGCTTGGAACCTTAACTATGTGGATGTGAAGTGGCAGAGATGTGGGAGGAAAAAGCACAGGGAGACCCTGTTTGGACTGCCTTGTAAAGAAATCCCTGTCACTGACAGAAGAAACAGGAAGATGAACCATTTCAGGACTCAGGGCAGGGAAGAGTTCATAAAAATCTTGTTCATAAAATTCATGTTCAGTTCTTAAATTATTTTTTTTTGTTCTTGCTAGAGGAATGTTTAAGAGAAACTGTCCAATTGAGAGAGCTTAAATCCTCAGAGTGCTGGGAGGGAGATTTATATTTAAAGTCATGAGAGGATACATGATCCATGAATGGATGAGTGCATTCAGAGAGACTAGGTCCAGTGAGATGAAAAGTTATTTTAGGACAGGACCAAAGGCACACCTACTACTAGCAGATGTTCTGGGGAGGAAAAGTCCTCAAGGGAGACAGAGACAGAGTAGTCTTCCAGAGAACAGTCAATATTTTGTCAGAACTTTTAGCTCCCTGGTAAATCTCTATTTACAGAATGTGGTGGCTATTTGATTTGACTCAGAGCTCATCTAAGCTCAGCTGGGAATGAGAAATAGGGAGGACACAGAGGAAAGCTACTCCCAGGACAGTATTGAACCAATACCAGAATGCTGGCAACATCTCAGCTACTTAAGGCTGTGATTTCATTTAAGAAAAACTAGAACCTGATAGGGAATTTAAAAAGAAATCCTGGAGAACTAGGAGACCACAGGGAATTTCGAAAAGCACTGACATATTCCTGGAGATCTAAAAGCCTGTGTGCATGCACAGGAAAAGCTGAGGAAAGGAGAAGTCACAAGTCCATTTTACAACAAAAAAGTTATGAGACATACCAAGATGCAAAAAAGTATGCTACATACACAGAAAAGAAAAGACAAAGCTGCCAATAGAAAATGTCCTTGAGAGGGCACAGGTCTTGTACTTACTATGCATAGAATTTGTATCAGTTATTATACATATATTCAAATAATTAAAAAAAAACATATGTAAAGAATTAAAAGCATGACAAGATGGGGGCCACTTGGATGGCCAGTTGGCTGAGTGTCTGATTTCAGCTCAGGTCATGATCTCATGGTTTGTGAGTTTTAGCCCCCACATTAGGCTCTGTGCTGACAAACGGCTCAGAGCCTAGAGCCTGCTTCAGATTCTCTGTCGCCCTCTCTCTGCCCCTCCCCTGCTAATACCTCTGTCTCTCAAAAATAAATAAATGTTAAATTTTTTTAAAAAAGTCACCAGAGGAACTGACCAATATATCTGAGTTGGAAAAATAAAGAATCAATAAAATTAGAGATTGGTCAATCAAGATTATCCCAGTCTGAGGAGCAGAAAGAATAATGAAGAAAAATGAATAGAACCTCACAGGTCTGTGGGACACCAGAGAACATACCAACATATCCATAATGGGACAGAGATGAGAAAAGAGACAGAAAAAATATTTAATAAAATATCTGAAAACTTCCAAAATTTGATTAAAAGCATGCCACACAGAGACAAGAAAAGAGACAGAAAAAATATTTAATAAAATATCTGGAAACTTCCAAACCTTGATTAAAAACATGAATCTATACATCCAAATAGAACAAACTCAAAAAGATCTGCTGTAGACATATCCTAATCAAATTAATGAAATTCAAAGATGAAGGGAAAGTATTGAAAACAGTAAAAGAAAAGCAGCTTATCAAGCATAAGGAAAAGTCAATAATATTAACAGCTGGCTTCTCATCAGAAACAAGAGGTCAGAAAATAGTGGGATGACATCATTGAAGTGTTGAAAGAAAAAGCCTACCAATCAAAACCTCTTTATCCAGCTGAACTCTCCTTCAGGAAAGAAAGAGAAGTTAAGGTATTTCCAAATATTTCCAAAAACCAAGACAATTAGTTGCTACTAGACTTGCTGGAAAATAAAAACAACAACTACTACCTGGAGTTCTTCAGACTAAAATAAAAAGACACTAGACAGTCATTCAAATCCAAATGCACATGCATGCACACACACATACACACACACATAAGCAGCAGTAAAAATAACTATGTATTATGAAAGACAATATAAGCATTTTTGTTTGTAAATCTTTTTGTATTTGTCTTAAAATACTGCATTAAAATAACTATAAAACTGTACCATATACACATAAAACATATATATAAACTTATATCATATAAATGTATAAAATACAATTTTTATGAAAATAATAGTATCAACAATAAGAAAGGAAATGAAGTAATAGTGGAACAACATTTTTATACAGTGTTAAAATGCTACTTGCAATCCCTAGGGCAATGACTGAGAAAATAACTGAAAAGCCCAGGAAAAGAAACAACAAAAGAATTAAAATGCTGCTCTAGAAACTGTCTATTTAACCCCACAAAGAGGGAGAAATACACAAAGCAATAGAGAAACTACAACGAAAGATATGGGACACATATAAAACAAATGGCAAAATATCAAAAATAAATCCTACCTTATAAGTAATTAAATTCCTTATAAACGAATTAAATACTCCAAAAGACAGAGATTGGAAGAATGTATTAAAAATTATCCAACTATACGTCAGTTAATGGACACTTAGGTTCTTTCCATGTTTTCAGGTATTGTTGAGAGCGCTGCTATGAACATTGGGGTACGTGTGCCCCTATGCATCAGCACTCCTGTATCCCTTGGGTAAATTCCTAGCAGTGGTATTGCTGGGTCATAGGGGGTTCTATTGTTAATTTTTTTGAGGAACCTCCACACTGTTTGCCAGAGGGGCTGCACCAGTTTGCATTCCCAGCAACAGTGTAGGAGGGTGCCCGTTTCTCCACATCCTCGCCAGCATCTAGAGTCCTCTGATTTGCTCATTTTAGCCACTCTGACTGGCGTGAGGTGGTATCTCAGTGTGGTTTTGATTTGTATTTCCCTGATGAGGAGGGATGCTGAGCATCGTTTCATGTGTCTGTTGGCCATCTGAATGGATCAAGAGATGTGGTTTATCTATACCATGGAATACTACATGGCAATGAGAAAGCATGAAATCTGGCCATGTGTAGCAACATGGATGGAACTTGAGGGTGTTATGCTGAGCGAAATAAGTCAGGCAGAGAAGGACAAATACCATATGTTTGCACGTATAGGAGGACTAGGAGGAACTTAATGGAGGATCGTGGGGGAGAAGAAGGGGGTGAAAATAGTAGGGGAGAGGGAGGGAGGCAAACCGTGAGAGACTCTTGAATGCTGAGAACAAACTGAGGACTGATGGGGTGGGGGGAGGGGAAGGGGGGGAGATGGGCATGGAGGAGGGCACTTGTGAGGATGAGCACTGGGTGTTATATGGAAACCAACTTGACAATAAACTATTAAAAAAATTAAAAAAACAAAACAAAAAAATTATCCAACTATATGCTGTCTAAAAGAGACAAATTTTATATTCAAAGACACAAATAAGGATCAGAAAAAGGTATACCATGCAAACAGCATACAAAAAACTTTAAGAAAAAAATCATTATTAGATACAAATAAAGACTTTATAATAATATCAGAGTTAATCCATCTGGAAAAATAATGATTATAAACATATATCCATGTAACAAGAGAGACTCAAAATATGTGAAGCAAAAACTGACAGAATTGAAGAGAGAAGTAGATAATTCAACAATAATAGTTGGAGATTTCAATACCCAAACATCAGTAAGGAATAGAACAACTGGACAGAAGTTCAGCAGCAAACTCTTGAATAACACTATAAACCAAGTAAATGCACATTGAAAAAAAAATCACTATAAAACATGTAAATTCCATATTTTCCATATGCCAGCCCACAAAACAAGTCTTTATAAATTTAAAAGACTTGCAGTCATACATATTATTGTCTCCACCTCAAATAAATGAAATTAGAAATGACTAACAGAAAAAAAATTGGGAAATCCCCAAATTTGTCTAAATTAACCAACATATTTCTAAACAATCAATAGGTTAAAGAAGGAATTACATGATAACTTAGAAAAAAACAAACAAATTTGAACAGCATAAACAACTATCAAGTGATGAATGATAAACAGAGGCAGTACATCTATTCAAGTTCAAAAATCTGCAGGGTAAGTTGGCAGGCTGGAGATACTGAAGAGACAAAGTTGCAGTTCAAGTCTGAAAGCCTGCTGCAGAATTCCCTCTTGCTTTGAGAGGTCGGCTCTTTTTCTATTAAGACCTTCAACTGACTGGGTGAGGCCCACCCACATTATGGAGGGCAATTGTCTTACTCAAGGACCACTAATTTAAATGTAAGTCTTATTATATTTTTTAATGTTCATTTATTTTTGAGAGACAGCATAATTGAGGGAGGGGCAGAGAGAGAGATATAGAATCTGAAGCAGGTTCCAGCTTCTGCACGATGTGGGGTTTGAACCCACAAACTGTGAGAACATGACCTGAGCCAAGATCACAACCTGAGCTGAAGTAAGAAGCTCAACTGATTCAGTCTCCCAGGTGCTCCATAAGTCTCATTCTAAAACACCTAACAGAAACATCAATACCATAAGAAACAAAGAGAAAATAAATAATAAAATGATGCAGCGTTTAAGTGCTAATTTGTCAATACTTACCTTGAATATAAATGATATCAACACATCAGTCAAAAGAGAGAGATTGAGAAAGTGAATAAAATAATAACCAAAGTAAATCCTGTTTTCAAGAAATAGACTTAAATTGCAATGACTGCCTTAGGCAGAATGAAAGTAAAATGATAGAAAACTATGCCATGCAAATATTAATAAAAATAATGACTATATTAGTATCTGGTAGAGTAGACTTCAGCACAAAGAAAAGCATTAGAGATAAAGAGGAAGGTTACGTGGCAATAAAAATTACAGTCTACCAGAAAGACATAACAAAACTACAAAATGAATCTCTGAGTTGAAAATGAAAAATGAAAAACTATTAAACTTTTGAAGTAAAGTACAGCAGAGGAGAAAATCTTCAGGATCTAAGAGTAGAGGAATAGTTCTTAGATTTGACACCAGATGTATGACTCATAATAGAAGAAAACTACATGCTGAACCACATTCAAAACAAAATCTTTTGCTTTGTGTGGATGAAAAGACAAGCTACACATTGGGGAAAAAATGTTTGCAAACCACATATCTCATAAAGAGCTAATATCTAGAACACAGAAAGCTCTCAAAACCTGCCAGTAAAAAAAACCCCACAATCTAATTAGAAAATGGGCAAAGGATATGAAGAGACATTTCACTGAAGAGCATATATGGGTGGCAAATTATCATATAAAAATCTGTTCAACATCATTGGTTATTAGGGAAATACAAATTGAAACCCACAATGAGAAAATAATTACATATCTATCAGAATGGTGAAAATTAAAAATAGTGATGGTAGTAACACCACATACCTGAGAGGTATGACTCTTATATTACTTGTAGAAATGTAAAATGTTATAGGCACTCTGAAAAAACACCCTGGCAGTTTCATATAAAACTAACCATACAACTAACATACAACCCAACAATTGCATTCTTGGGCATTTATTCCAGAGAAGTGGAAACTTATGTGCATGTAAAAATCTGTATCCAAATGTGCAAAGTGGCTTTATTCATAATAGTTGAAAACTGGAAAGAGCCCAGATACCCTTCAATGGGTGAATGATTAAACAAACCATGGTTTATCCATACCATGAATATATTACTCAGCAATAAGAAGGAAACAACTATTGACACATGCAACAGCTTGGATGGGTCTCAAGAGAATTATGCTGAATGAAAAAAGCCAATCCTCAAGAATTGCATACTGTATGATTATGTTTATATAACATGCTCACAGTGATGAAATTATAGGGGTGGAGAATAGATTGGTGGTCATCTGGAGTTAGAAACAGAGGATGGAGGAGGGAGGTGGATGTGGTCATAAAAGGGCTGCACTGGATCCAGAACAGATGGGATTGTTCTATATTTTGACCCTGGTCGTGAATAAACAAACCTATACATGTGATAAAATTGTATGAAACTAGACGCACACACACAAATGAGTAAAAGTAAAAACTAGTGAAATCTGAATGAGATTCAGGGATTGTATCAATGTCAATATCATGTTTATGATACGATACTATAGTTCTGCAAAGTGCCACCACCGGGGGAGATGGTATTAACACTATGTGGGATCTCTCTGTGTTATTTCTTACAACTGCATGTAAATATATAGCTACCTCAGTGAAACTTTATATTAAAAACAACAAAGACCAAGGAAAAGGTGGAAATTGTAGGGGAAGAATCCAGAGAGTAATAATTAGAAAGATGAAGTCAAGAGGTTTTGATGAAAAGGACAAAATAAAACATATTTCAAGTGCATTATTCTGGGGAAAAAAATAAGATTGTAGGTCATGCTTCCTACTTCCATTTACTCTGAACTCAGTCCCATGTGCCTCTCTATGGGCCTCCCGTGGACCCCATACTTTTCAGAGAGGCAACCCCACCCCTAGCAGCTGTCATTTGACCATGGAGATTTTAGGGCCCAGGTGTCCTGCATAGTTGGAAGAGAAAGTTGTTGCCTAGAAATGGGGCCAAACTTGGGGAAAATTCAGTAACTGATTTCCATCTTGCTTTCTTAGGATGCTTTCTTAGCTCACCAGTTTTAGGTGAGCTACCACCAAGGTTGATATTCCTCTGGATATTAGGAGTAGGCTTAGATTTTAAATGAAGCAGAATGATGATCCTGAGCCTCCCTTCTCTCCAAAGAACTTGGAAAGAGAGCATGATTACTCACCTGTACTCGTTGGGATTCTGGAGTCCAAACCCTGAGCCTTGGGTGACCACACAGCCCATGACAGAGGCAAGGGTGGTGGTTAGACATGACTCGATTTTCTGTCCCTTTTGGAAATGATTTTATTAGTTGAGTTGAGTCAGTTCTGCTCTGGAAGTGGTAAAATGACATTCTAGACAAGTCAATGGGTAAAGGGTTAAAATGGGGACCAGGGCAGGGAGAGGTTTCCAAGTTTGGGGTGGTCAATATAGTGCAGAGAGAAGCTCATAGTTCTGGAATTCACCCACCTAAGATGGATACCGGAACTTTCACTCAGTGTGACCTCACCTGTGAGATGGAGACACTGATGGGTTCTGCCTCAGAGGCATTGTAAAGGACTTAGGACAATATCTTCCATAGAGCAGGGACTCAGGTAAGCTTAGGGCTAGGTAGTTACTTGCCAGTGTCTGGCCTCTGAGTCCACAACTAGCTTAGAGTCAGAGAAGCAGTGGAGGAATCCTTCCCTGGGACCTGGAAGAGAGGCTGAGGACAAAGCCCAGCAGAGCAGGAAGTCCTGCTTAGAGGCTGAGCCTTGGCCTGGTTTAGAGCACACTGTCCACACAGTGTGACACACAGTACACATGTTCTGAGAGACCTGAGTGGGAGTTTTTGGTGACAGGCTGTGCTCTGTGAAGAAGGACAGGATTAAGGAGGCAGCTGGACCTTAAGGTCAGTTCTGTGGAGAGGCAGCCTCCAGCCAGGCTGACTGCAGATGGATATCTGACCCTGGGCTCAGGATGCCCCAGGCCTATAGGCACATCTTCCCAAATCAGCTGTGGTGATATCCAAATCCACTGGTAAATGTGGTTTCTTGGGCACAGGTTTATTTTCTGCATCGTCCACTTGCTGCCATCTTTTTCTTCTTTCCCCCAGTTTCTGGGGCTCAGACAGGAGGCCATCCCTAACCCCCAAGAATCTTTTAACTTGTCCTTCTTTTACATTTCCTCAGGGTTGTCCTGCACTGTGTTTCTTTCACCATCCTCACCCAATTCTCTGATTCTTTGCACTTCTCCTAGTCTTCCACCTTCACCCCACATGCTCACAGGTTCCCCCCTAACAGTTAACCTCTCAGGAAACCTCCCTCGTCACAGCAGCTGCTCAGCTAAGGATGCAAGTGAAAGCATCTCTACAAGCCGTCATGGTACGTGAGCTCCCACTGTGTGTGCTGGTAGAGGGCTGGGTGCTGGGGCTCTTCTCCCTGATCTCTGATCCCCATGAGGGTGTGTTTCTGTGCCAGGAGTTGGGGCTGAAGGTATACTGAAGGTGGTAATCAGAAGGGAAGCCCACATAAAGCAGAGGCATGATAGAGATTGATACAAAACACAAGGAAACACTTTGTGGTTAATTTATAAATGCCAACCCGGTGACTCCTATAAGCCATGGACTGTGCTGAGCCTCTGGGAAAGGAAAGTTGTAGTGCTTCTGTCCCTGAAGCACCTGCCATCTAGTGGAGGAGAAACCAGATGGATGTGGCTCTGGATTGCTCTGTTCTACTTCCTTCTGAGACAGGAGAGAGGGCTTTATTGTCTTATTTAACTTTCCATGCTATCGAGAGGAGGACTCAATGACTGGTGTCTTCTAACACATGATCCTACTTTTGTCATCGAAGATGTCTTAGTACCATTATGGACACAAGAGATTTGAGTTTTAGAAATATTCAAATCCTTAAAGTCACATGGCTAGAAAGTGGTACGGCTGGGATTTGAATCCAGGTCTCCCTGCTTCTTTTGAGATGCCTCTTTGGTGACAAAATGAACTGGCTGGGTGGAGGCAGAGAGAAGAGTTGGGGGAATGGATGACCATGGGGGCTGCCTGGACACAAGATGATGTGGGTGTGAGCTAGGGCAATGGTAGTGGAGGGGTGAAAGGGAGCTGGAGACAGACACGTGATGTACGATGGTTAGCCTTCTGCAGAGGCTCACTTGAGTCAGGCAGGGCTCTGGGCACTGATGACACAGAAACTCTGGGCACTGATGAAACGAACTGCATCAGTGAGCTCACGATCCCATGGGCAAGAGAACTGGTGGCTGATAACCACTGAATAGCATCACTGACACTCCATGGCAGAGAAGCCCCAATACAGATAAGGAAAACTTAGGGAAGGCTGCCTTGGAGGAGGTGAGTCTGGGAATGACTTTTGAAGAAGTCAGGGAGGCAGTGAGGAGAACCAGAAGAAACTGACAGCTATGCTCTTTCCAGGAAAAGTAAGAAGGGAGTGAAGAGGAGGAGGAGGAGGATGGGACACCACAGACTCTGTTTTCTAGTTATTTTCTGGAGATCTGTAAGGCTCTATCTCTCTCCCTAGCATATGCAGTATTCCCGCATCTCCCCCAGACTTCTCCTGGGCTTGTCCATCAGGCCTGCCCTCTGGCTTCCTTCTCTGGCCCTTTTTGCTTCCTCTCCTGGAGGACGGTCAGAGCCCTCGACATGAACTTCCTGTGAGGTCAGTGCTGACCAGACAAGGACCAGAGAAATATGGCTGGAGATTTACCTCTCTGATCTGGATGTAACCAAGAGAGAAGCAGAGGATATTGTCCATCAGAAAGAAAGGCAGGGTCAGTGTAAAGACCACAGAAGCCTGGGTGAAAGATTTCCCTTCATTAGAGTTATCTGTCACAAGATGTCTGGTAACTGTCACCAGCTCTATGCTCACTTAACCATGAATTGTGACATCCTAGGCCCAGGTATAGGGGTAACCATAGCTGGATAAAACACTTACCATCCCCTACTGTTGTCTGGGACCAAGAGGAAGTTCAGGGCCTTCATGATCTTGATAAGCTGTAGGCTTTCCCATTAGCAAAGATTTGGGCAGGACTTTTGGGATAAGCTACGTGATGAGAAGTGGCATCCTATGGGAATAGGGTTCTTTTTGGTTTTCTTCTGTTTTTCCCCCATATAACCCCAAATAGCTTTCTAATAAATAAGCTGTGCATCCCCAGTAAAGGCATATAATAGACTGACAGCAGTGGCCAGACAACATCCCAGGCTAAGGCCACATGGTCCTCAGAGGCCCCGTATAGCTGAGCAGAGGGCCCAGTTGAGGCAGGCCTGGGGCTGTTGGCAGAACCAGTCTGCTGGCTGAAACCCACCAGTAGTTTGTGGATCTGGCTCCCCGGCCCCAGGGGTAGCCTTTCCTCCATGTGGTATGGGTCTCCTCCAGGGACTTGGTGCCTTCTTTGTCTACTTGATCTGGCTCCCCGGCCCCAGGGGCAGCCTTTCCTCCATGTGGCATGGGTCTCCTCCAGGGACTTGGTGCCTTCTTTGTCTACTTGAGTCAATTGGTGGTTGTGTGTATACACATGTGTGTCCACCAAGATGTCAGTACAGGATCCCAGGCCATGGTCAGGGTCAAGTGCCCGGCTTGGGCCCAGCATCTGGGGGCGTCACTGGCTATGGTTTTTTCCTACTGTGATCTCTCCTCGGTATTCCAAATCCCATGGGAGAACTAACATTTCATGTTCCACCCACGGGTGCCTTTCAGTCATCAGCCTCAGAAAGCATTCTGTGTGGTAGAACAGATAGGTGTCCAAAATCATCACTACACAGATTAGAACAGGGATTTGTGAGCCACAGAGTGAACCTGATAGGCTAACTGAGGGAAGATACACACTCGGTAGGGAGGTAAGGGAGGCTTCATGGAGGAGGTGGCATATGGGCAGGCCTGGGGGAGGGAAGGGATTCTGTGGGTGGTGATGTGGGAATGGAGACTGCAGGAGTGAAGCAGGAAGCATAGGGCTGGTGGTCAGGGTAGCAGGTGCTGAGGTGCCACCCAGCAGGATCTCAGAGCTTGGTCACCTCAGGTGTTTGTCCTTAACTAGGGAGGACCCTCAAGAACATGCAGAGATGTAACCAAAGCTGGCTCTCACAGGCAGAGAAGAGGTGATGAGGTCTGGTCTGGGTAGTAGATGCTGGAAGTGAGAGAGAAATGCTGTCCCTGGGACATAGGGGTGCAGGTGGTTAGAGGCTGATGCGAAGCTGGTATTAGGGGAGAGAAGGAATGAGACCGGGAGGGGGGTGTACAGTCGATGGCTGGGCCCTCCTGCCTGAGCTTCCACTGGGGATGATGGAGGATCCTGGGCACCACCGAGCTGGGGCCACATGGCCACCCCCCTCCCCAGGGACTCCATGCCTTCTTAGCTGCCTACTGGCAACTCTGTCCTTCTGGCACTCCATCCAAATGAGGGCTTCAAAACTTTTGGAGTTTCTTCCTTATCTTTATAATTCCCTTTTAATTTAAAAGACATCCAGATTGGCATTAAGCAGGAGAAAGCCAGTGATTAGAAAGTGATGGATGTCTAGTATCCATCCAGGAAGCTCTGAGTCTGGTGAGGCAGTTCCTTGAAGGTGTACGTGTCCCAGGAGCCAGCAGGGCCTCCCTGAAGCAAGGTGAGAAGTGGTCCCCATTGGAGGTAGCAGCAGGCATGGGCTCTTCTTCCCCCTCTCAGTGCAGAGACAGAGGAATTTGTCAAGTGAAATTAGGGCATAGCCTCAGCAACTCACCAGTGTCATCTACTCTTGTGGGCACATGGCCTCCTCTGAGCTCGTAGTTGGGTGGCTCTTCAGGGGCCTCAGTACCCTGAGTCCTGACCAGTCACTGAGCACGGCAAGGTCATGTGGATGTGTAATTATATGTTGACTAGTGCAAGTCATTGAGACTGTTTTCCCTGCTAACTTAGGAAATTGTTTCTATCTTAACCAATAAATTACTTATGCCCCCCAAATGGAAAGACAAGAATAAAAAGACTGGGGGGGCAGATCAAGTGGGTTCACAGTTTATAGGCACCTTTGAGGGCATCTTCTGACCCATCAGCTCTTTGGGTCAGTGAGAACAGACCCTGAGAATGGTCCCTCCACAGAGGAAGCAGGTTTCTCCTGGACATCAGGCCAGTGAGTAGAAAGCTATCAACAAACCCAGAGACTGCCCTGACCCGGCCTTTCCCTTTACCCTCCAGCAGCTGCTCTGAGGCCCCTGGCTTCCTCCATTGGCCATGGTGGTGGGGGTGGGGGCTGGAAATCCTCCTGGCCTGGGCTGGTTGCTCACAGGGGGTGTCTACTTCAGCCCTGAGGGCATGTGGGGCAGGGGATGGGGGGTCTGAAAGGGTGCATGGTATCAGGTAATAGTCCATCACCACTCAAACAGTCCTTCACTTATATTGGAGCACTTACTGGAAAGACAAAGGGTGAGTTTTCCCAAAGTGAAAATAACATACCCAAGAAACAAGAAAGAACCAAATGATGTCATCTCCGAAGTACTGAGTATGTGAGACTAACATCTCTCTTGAGGGGTCATGGCAAAGGAGAGAGAGCAGGTCTTCCCTGGAGAGGACAAGAATCCCAATGGCTAACATTTACCAACTATTTTCTAGGTGCCAAGCATTACTCAGGGTGATTTATGTGACTAACTCATTTGATCTAACTGTCTTATGTGGTGAGCTCTTAACTTGCTCAAGCCAGAGACCCCATCTGACTTTGAAATCTTTGTTCTGTGTGGGCCCATACAGAATGCTGATGCTATATTTATTGAGGGCTTACCATGTACAAGGCTGAGCCCCTTACGTAAGTGATCACGCAGAATTCTTTAAAAATCCTAGGAAAATATCTCCCCATTTTACAGATGGGGAGACTAAGGCTTAGAGTGGAGAAAGAACTCCAGGGAAGGTGGCATAGACACCCAGTAGCTGAGAGTGTCATACGGATGGTGGTAAAGAGATGGCGGGGTATGGAGTGGTGTTGTTTCACTGAGACACAGTGGGTCTGGAGAGTTAGATGAATAATATGGAACACCTCTTAGGAATAGGATTCCCTGGGGATTCCTGGGGGAGGAGTGTCCATCATAGAGATAGAATTTGAAAGCAGCACTTCTGCTTTTTATTGTTGGTGTTAGGCAGACCAGCTGGCCAGCTCTGACCTCCTGGAATGTTTTGATACATCCTTCTCTTTGTAGGACACAGGACTGACATTAAAAACCATCAGAGAACAAGACTTTGCCACCCGATACTCAATATGCATCAGACACGTTGTTGCTGAGATCTCACCGAGAGCCTGACCTCCATGTCCCTGGGTGGCTCCAACCGTCTAGACAGCTGTGTCACGTGTGTTACTGGGCTCCTGGCAAATGCTCTGAGTGGCCTGGGAAAGGAAGGAGCAGCTCCACACGCCTTCGAGTTGTTTATCGGCCATTTTCAAGTTTAAGCCTCAGGTCTGAGTTTTGGCCAGATGTCTCAACAAGGTCTATGGACTTCCAAACACAGGTTAAACACTGAGAAACAAAGCAGGAAATATTCTAGATGTGTTTGCTAGGCAAAGCTAAACATCTGGATATTTAAAAAGCAAGATTTTTAATGGAGCTTTTCAGTTTTTTCATGGATATTTGGCCTCATGTAGCTGCAAATGTGAATCAAAGTCGAGAAATAATATGTGGATTTGCACGGCAAGTTCAGTGGGCACTGAGCTGGAACTGTCAAAATGAAGGGCCCCAGTGAATGTCTTGGTTTTGCGTTATTGCAAGATGATGACAGCACGTGTGTGTTATATTACAGCAATCTGCCATGGCATTAATAGTTTCGGTGTGTGATAAACGCAGTGGGTCCCCAAGGAAGTCCATGCAGAGGTTAACTCCATCCAAACGAGTTATATATAGCTTTCCTCTCACTAAATTCTAGCAAGTCGCCCTCCACTTTCAAATAACACCACAGTTAGAGCAATATTTTGTATAAATTTTGTCCAAGTGATGAGTGTTTCCAGTGCAGGATTTCATGTTACCCTGGATAATATGTCCTGTGATGCGGAGGGTAATTAGGAGTGAATGCATAGCAAGCCTCTCTCTGGGGAGTTCCCTTGGAGGTTATTACATTGAAGCTGTGGAATGGATGAACCGAATGGGGCTGGATTTGGGAGCCAATTGTGGATCATCTCCAAGGCAGAGAGAATATAGAGTGACCCACAGAAGAGAACACACACTGATTCCCTCAGTGCTCATGGACATGTGGCCATTGGGCTCAATGCCACTTGCTGAGAATAGGAAGATGAATATATTATAGAATTCAGGGCGGTGTGGGAGCATGTGGACAAGCTGGAGAGGAAAGCTTGTAGGCTCCACTCTGTCCTGGCCTTGCTCAGCCATCTCATGTACCCCTGAGAGCTGCACCCCAGCATCCCCACAGCAGGGTCTGTGGGAAACATCGTTGGGACCTCTTCTCGAATGCTCCTCCCTTGTGACCATAGGGTCCATCTGCTCTGCTTGGGCAAGTAACAGAGGACGTTTTCTGCCCAAGGGACCTCTGGTTGGAGTCATTCTTTACACTTTCCTGGACTGAACAGATCCTGAGTGACATGCAAGGCAGAAAATAAAGTAGTCTGCTCAGTAGGTCACAGGCTCCATGAGCTGTGTGTGCAGCCAGCACAGAACATATGGAGAAAGCATGTTTCTCTGCAGTGCACGCTTGAGACCTCCCCCAGCCATCTGCATGTACATGACATTCACACTCTCACTTCCATCCTGAATTCTTGCTGCAATTTTCATTCTTGAAGAGAGGAGTCTTTATCAAGAGAAAGACAGAGAAATGTACTCTGTATGAAAGCGCTTTTAGGAGAAACCAAGGTAGAAGGATATTCTAATATAGGTCCTGTAGGAGGCTGCTGTTAAGGGAGGGCCTTACAGAGTGTGCTGCTGGCTCACTCTTTTGTCCTTCATTTTATTTGTTTATTTTTGTTTGTTTGTTTGTTTATATTTTAGAGAGGGAGAGAGACCACATGCGGGGGAGAGGGGTAAAAGAGAGAAAGAGAGAGAATCTTAAGCAGGCTCTATACTTAGCACAGAGCCCGGTGTGGGACTTGATCCCATGACTCTGAGATCATGACCTGAGCTGAAATCAAGAGCCAGACACTCAACTGACCACGACATCTACCCATGTCCTACATTTTAAACATAAAAAGGATGTTGGATGAAGGTTGAGAAGCCAAGTTCATAAAGTTTGTTCGTGGGGGAAAAAGCAGTTTATAGGCAAGACTGATGGGTTGATTCCAGGGAAACAGATTATTTCTATCTAGTTAGTTCCTATTTTATCAAAGAAGAAACATGTAAACCTGGTAATATTCAAACAATATTAAAAGTATTCAATATCACATTCTAGATCCTCTAATCATGCTTGCTTAAGATAGCAATTATTAACAGTTTCTTGTGTATTCTTCCAAAAATTTTTATGCATATGCAAATACGAAGATGTAAATGCATATGTGTATGTGTGTATATTTACATCTCTATTTTTTTCCACAAATGGGGGCATATTTATGTGATTCTTTGGTTTTATTTTCTTTGATTTGGTGGGTTAGTTACACTACACATTGGGGGTGAAAGTGGAATTTAACCCAAAGTTGTGGGCTTATGGCATGCCCATCCATAAAAAAAACACAGAGTCAGGGAAGGGCCAGTATGGCAGCTTTCTCTGTCACTTGGGGTTTATATGACTGTAGAGAATTCAGTTTGACCACATTATGTGTTATACCAGCTGTGGCATCGGTGTTACAGATGCGGCTATGTTCTTAAAATTGGATTAACGAAATTATGGTATTCAGGACAGAGAAGTCCAAATCTCACATTGAGGAACACATAGATAAATTGGAATGTATTGTGAGGAGAGTGACTGGAATGGTAAAGGAGATTAAAAATCATGTCAAGTGAGCTCTCAGTGACAAATCAATAAACTGCACCAACCAACTAATAAACCATGCCTGCAACTGGAGGTCCAAGGGCAAGATGATGAAAATCTATTTATAATCTTATTTTGGTCAGAATGTGTGGAGTCTTGACAGCTACATGAAGGTAGAAGGGAGAGATAGCATCTTTTGTGGGGATTTTTGTGAAGATTTAGCATCACCAGGAAGAGGAGGCTACAGAGAGCTGCTTAACGTGAAGAATAGTTCTTCTGTGGATGGCATCATGGGAGTCCCATGAAAATCTTCAAGTATAAGTTGGATAGTCATGTGAAAGAAATAATATTGTGTTCTACTTTTTTCTCTTTTTTAAACATTTTATTTATTTATTTTGAGACAGCGAGAGCAAGGGAGGGCAGAGAGAGAGAGAATCCCAAGCAGGTTCAGTGCATAGCCCAACATGGGGCTCGATCTCACAAACCATGAGATCATGACTTGAGCCGAAATTAAGAGTTGGATGCCTAACCAACTGAGTGCCCCAACATTGCATTTTTCAATCTCTGCTTTTCACGAAACTGATGTTCTATATGATAGTACTAGTTGCTTCTTAGAGAACATTCTAGGGAAATTAAATGTTAGAAATATTAACTTAAACCAAGTGAGGCATGTGTCTTAACATCCAACTTTCTTGGGAAGAAGAGAGAATGCACTGTCACCTATTGGCTTGATAACCTAACATCTTTCAAGGCATGTACACCCACCTGTTGTACAACATGATGGAGGATGAACGTTCCAGGTTCAAGGATATTCCACAGGTAGTTTGGGAGACAAAACTCCAGCAGCTGGAAGAACCACTAAAGATGATCATCTGAGTCTTTCTAAGTCCACGACTATGACTCCAGATGAAAACATATCTTCAAGATAATCAAACCCATATAAATTGCTGGAGCTCAGGTCAGCAATAGCCAACATCAGCTGCATGCTTCCCCATGTAACAGGTGTTATTCAACATGCTTTACCAGTATCTCATTTTACCTTTACGAGAAACCTAAGAGGCAAGCCATTATCAGACTCATTTTACAAATGGGGAACTTGAGGGACAGAGAGTTTATACAAGGTACCCCAGGTCACACAGCTAGGCAATGGAACCCAGGGTAACTGCTCTGGCATCATGGTATAGCTGAGAAGAGACAGCGGGCACTGAAAAGACAAAGTCAGGAGCAGATGTAAGGTGGACACCTTCATGGGAGAATCCACACTAGAGCTTAACTGGAGGAATCTGGCTCCCAAGAAAATAAGGACATAGAGAATATGTGTGAGCTTCTAAGGGAGAGAGAAGGAAGCCAGTTTACACTTCGAATAGAAATCTGCCTGTTCAAATGATTGACCTTTGGTATATCTTCATATGGCCTGCCTGCTACAGTGTCTGACATTCCACCTTTAGAAGTAGATTTATTCGATAAAAATGACTGAATCTCTGAATATTGTTTTATATTATTTAAGATAATCTAAGAGACTGTATTAGTCATTTCAATGCTGACACAGAGTAGGACTTCACATCAACGTATTCATGATTTCTAGCTGAGGGCAGGGGTTGGGAGGAAACACAAAGAGAAAGTCACAGTGGGTTTTATTTAAAGCTCACCAGGGGTTTCATATGGCTTGTCCTGGTCTTCAGCAGAGGCAGTGTAGGAGATAAACGCACTGTCTCAGAGCAACTTTCAGATGCTCTAGGGTACTAGGGACCCCGGTGGGGAGTGCTTCCCACTCTAGCCTGTCTGTGTGCGTCTAGCTCTCCTCCACTGGGCCCATCCT
This sequence comes from Proteles cristata cristata, assembly GCA_017311185.1. Lineage (NCBI taxonomy): Eukaryota > Metazoa > Chordata > Mammalia > Carnivora > Hyaenidae > Proteles > Proteles cristata. The sequence continues at coordinate 465,031 of JAESUZ010000886.1, forward strand.
TCCAAATCCTACACATACAGGTGCAAGAGTATAGCATCTGCTCATCCTCAGACCCTGTTCCCACATCAGAAAGCAGGCACTTCTATGGCATGCACCTGGCAAGGTATGATGAACCAGTGAGTAGGTGTATCTCCATGGAGGGCAGCACACAGTAGGAGTTTCATCAGTGGTGGCCTCTCCCCTTCTCATCTTGCACCTGCATCCTGGGCCTCAGCTTGATGCCAGCTCCAAGGTCCAGTCTAACTAAATCTCAGGTTAGGTCTTTTGTCTTGGGCCTGCTAGTATATAAGACCAGACTTTGCATGAAAGTCAAGAAAATGTAGATTGGCTTTACCATCATCACTGCAACCAATGTTTATCTTAAAGATGTAAGGGAAAAGCCTGGAACATGCTTTTCTTCTCATGCCTTTGGAAAGTGTTGGTGTCATTAAACATTCCCAGACTTTTGAACCACCCAGGGCCTAGCCCTGTGCACACATCTCAGAGCTTGGGGAAGGGGCACTGTCCTGCCAGGCTACTGACAGATTTATCCCTCAGAGCTCAGGGGACTGGCCTGGCTGCAGCCAGCCTCTCCACAGAGCTCCTCACTTGAACAGGAACTGTCAGGATGTGCGAATGAAACACAGAGCAGGACTCTGAAAGGCTCGTAGAGATTTATTGAGTATTTCAGACCACAAAATTCTATAAAATAAGATCCGAGAGCCTGTCTGAGTGAAGCAAGAGAATTGGCCATCAGAGGCAGCTCATCGGTAACTGTGACTGATTTAAGTGCCCTGGGCAATCTCTGTAAGCCAGTGTTCTCATCCCCTCTGCCCCCTCCCTAAGCCCAGTCCTCCAGGCAGCACAATGATGAAGTGAGAACACAGCTGACCTCTGGGAAGAGGGCCCTTCGGAGTCCACAGCATAGGAAGCATGATTTGTGGGGTGACCAGCTCCGATGAAGGTATAGAGAGAATAGGTCAAGGGCTGCAGACACAGCCAGGCCTGAGGACTGTTGGCTTCATGTGCTGCAGGTCACGATGGTTGTGATAGGGGTGCCCTATAGGCTTGCCTGGAGGGAAAGTGGCCTGGACACCAGGGGCAAGGGATTTCCGTAGGGCCCCATGGATGGACTGGTCACAGGCTCTACTGTCACTCTCCAGTGACTAGCTTCTTATCCATATAGTCCCTGAGTTGGGGAAAGATGTGATGGTCATCATCTAACATTTCTGGTGCCCCCTGGAGGAAGACATGAGCACACCCTCCTTGCCCTGATGGGGCTTCCTCACAGCAGTCTCCTCCAGGGTATTGGAGAAGGAAGCGATAAGCCCAAGACCCACTGTTCTATAAAAAGATGCCCCAAAACTTGGGCTTAAGATTAACAACCACTTTATAATATTACATGATGTTTTAAGTCAGAATTTGGTCAGATTTGACAATTTTATCTCATGTGGTGTGGACGGACTGGATTCACTTGGTGGTTGTCAACTGGTAGCTGGATTGTCTTAAAGGCCCCAAAAATCTTTACTCACATGGCTGGTGCGTTGGAGGAGTCGAATGGAAGGGTGAGTCCAGCTGGGACCGTCTCCCTCTCCCACAGTTTAGATGTATTTCTCACATGGTGGATTAGGGCTCCCAGAGCTGGTGCGTGTCACTTATACCATACTCGGTTGGTAAAAGCAATCACAGGCTAACCCAAATTCAAGGGCTGGGGACAGAAAGCTCCCTCTCAGAAGGAGGAGTATTAGAGAATTTGCGGGCATCCTGAATCTGCCACATCCACCTTCCCACTCATTATTTATTTGTTCATTCATCATTTATTGAGTCCTTACCAGTAGATCAGATGCTGAGATAGATGATAAGGAACATTATGATCACACTAACATATGCTGAATGTTTATTATATGCCAGGCACAGATACAAGTGCTTTACATACACTGACTCATTTCATTCTTCATTCTTGCAATAACTCTCTTACAGATGAAGAATCTGATGAACTGCCCAGGGTCACACAGATGGTAAATGGTAGAATCCAAGTTTGAACTAGCTCATCCTCAAAGCCTGTACTCTTACCCACTATCTTATAGTGCCTCCAGTATCTAATCTGACACAGGTCCTGCTCCTGGCAGCTCCTATTTTGTGACTAAAGTGGGGCATATAAACAGATAAGTGTAATACAGCAGTACATTAGAAATGCATCAGTGGTGAGAGTAATGCACAATGACGGTCACAGGAGGAAGGAGTTACTGCCAGTTGTAAAGACCAGAGAAGGCCTTATGGAAGGGTGTTTCAGTTATCTATTATTGGGTCACAGATCAACTTAGTGGCTTAAAAGACCATTTGTTTATCTCTTTCCATTGAATGGGTTGACCTGGTAGCCTTTCTTTTCTTGGTAGTGTGAGCTGTTATCTGAGGCATTGGGAGACCTTGACCACTATTTCCATCAGATGCCATCAGCCCAGTTCTTTGTTTCCTTGGTTCTCAAAATAGCTACTTGGGCTGCCTCATGGCACGGAGGCTGGATTCCAAAAAACATGTTCTAAGAAGAGGAAGCAGAAGCTACCAGACCAAATAAAAGCCATCTCCAGAACTAGTGTTCTATGGGTCAGAGCAGCCACAGGCCCGGTCTGTGACAGTGTTGAGGGGAACTTGACCTGATGGTTCATTGCCATTATTTAAGTAATAGTCTAGCACAAGGAGAAAGCTATAAGCTGACATTTGGAATGCAATGTTTTCCTTTTCTTCTATTTTCATCTTCCTTCCCACCATAGGTACTTCTATTATAAATATTTGTCATGCAGCCATTAAAAATAAATAGTAAGGTATATCAATACCAGTAAAATATGAAAACAAGATAAGCATAAAGAAGACCCTATTCCAAGACAGACAGGCGTGGGATAGTTTGAATCTTCTCTCTTTGTCAAGAAAAAGCAAACCAGACAGAAAGTGAGACATGAGCAAGGGAGGAGCCCTGGATTTGTCCACTGGGAAGGAGACACCAAGGGAGATGAGGTGGGGGGAGGCCCAGCCTTGAAGTCCAAATAAATATTTATCTTAATGTTACAGACTGGTTTGGGCCAGGCAGCTCTCTCAGGCAGCTCCTCTCCAAAGGCTTCTATAAGGAAAGCTGCTATAAACCATTGCGTATCGGTTTTTATGTGGACAGGTTTTCATTTGTCTAGGACAGATGCCTACGAGTGTCATTACTGAGTTGTATGATAAGTGTATGTGTAGTTTTATAAGAAACTGGTTAGCTCTTTTCCTAAGAGGCTATTTACCCTTCCACATTCCCATAGCAATGTATGAAGCTTGTCCTCATCAGTGTCTTTTATTATCACTACTTCCTTTTTAGCCATTCCGATGGGTGTGTGATATATCATTTTGGTTGTAATTCATGTCTCCCTGATGGCTAACAATGTTGAGCATCTCTTCATGTGTTTATTTGCCATCTACAGACCTACTTTGCTAGTTTTGCTCCTATTTTTCCCTTTTTTAATTGGATTGTTTTTTTTTTTAATTTTTCCAATGTTAAGTATTTTATTTTCTTTATTGAGGTGAGATTCACATAATACAAACACAGCTCAGTGGTATTTAGTGCATTCAGAATTCTGTGCACCCATCAGCTGTATCTAGGCCCAAATAATGTTCATGGACCCAAAATTAAACTTTTTTTTTTTTTTTTTTTTGTTAGTACTGTTTTATTTGAAATGCTATCATACTTTCAGGACAGTTGTAGTAGTAATGAAAGGAGCTCCTGTATACTCTTTTTTTTTTTTTTTTTTTTTGGGGGGTTTGAAAGTAAATGTTTATTTTCAATGAGAAAATAAAACAATGCATTATGGATTTTTGTATGCTGACACATACACAAACATTATAACATTTAAAACTAATAGCATTAAAAAAAGTTTATCTCTTTACACATCATGCTTTCCCTCTGTATTTTCTGCTTACATACTCTTTAATCATCTCTTCATAAAACAATAATTTCCTACAATCATTTTCTATAGAGAGAATAGAGAATTCTATCTTTTGTCTGACATGACTGCTAAAAATATTTGGTTTTCATTATTGGGAATTTAGAACAGTGGCAGGCAAACTTTCTCAGAAGGGGTCAGACAGTAGAGATTTTAATCTTCATGGACCAACAGGCAAAATCAATAATATTTTACAAGTGTTCATATAATCATTTAAAATGTAGCCATGTAAAAATGTAAAACCCATTCTTAATTCATGAACAGTAATACAAAAGGAGGCAGTGGCCAGATTTGACCCACCAGGAACTTACCGATTCCTGGCTTAGAATATTTTCTTTTATTTTTATTTTTATTTTTTTTTTAAATGTTTATTCATTTTTTTTTATATTTTTTTTATACAAATAGTTTATTGTCAAATTAGTTTCCACATCAAAATTAAACTTTTTTATCCATCAAAGAGGTCCTCTCCATTTTCTCCCACCTCCCAGCCTCTAGTAACCACCTACCTGTGACCCATCTCTGGGTTTACCTACTCTGATGATGTCATATGGATGGATCATACACTGCATAACATTTAGTGTCTGGCTGCTTGTGGTGGTGGGAATTCCACTCAATCCCTGAAGATGTTGCCGACAGGAATAGAAGGGATACTCTGGGCCTCCCAGTGCTTCTAGGCAGAAGTTGGCGGGGCGGGGGGTGGGGGTGGGGGCAAGCCCACAGGATGAATACAGTTTCCTTGGATCTGCTCTCTGGTTCTCCTGATGCTGAAAGCCTCAGCTGGATCTCTGCTGGTGCCACCAGGGGACGAAAGTATTTGTGTTGCTTTATGCACTGGAGTGGAAGTTTAGAGAACCCCGAGGCCAGGTCATCTTTAGCCCATGAGTAAAGGAACAAGAGACACCAGGACTGATGGGGGTAAGTCTCGGTCACCTTCTACAGCTGGATTGGAGACGTTAGGTTTGCTGGTGCAGCTGGTGGGCAGGCGCTCCTGCTGTCCTTGCATAGGAGACAGAAGAAGGGACTCCTGGCTCTGTTTCTGCTTATACCATTCATGGGTGGATGGGTAGGAGATGATAGTCCCCACCCTGTCTTCACCTGACACCATTTCCAGCACAGACAGTAGCATCCTGCTGCTCGGTGATGGACAGGAATGGGATTCTCCACCAGTGTATGCCTGTGCTGCTGCTGTGGGCAGCATGGAGGTGGTGTCGACACACTGTTTACTTAATTTCATTCATCTTACACTTGTGTCTTCTTTCTGTCATGCTAAAATTCTCAATTCCTTGCAACTTCAACAAAATGACTTATTTGCAGGGCACCTGGGTAGCTCAGTCAGTTGAGCGCCCAACTCTTGATTTTAGATCAGGTCATGATCTCAGTTTGTGAGTTGGAGGGCCACATCAGGCTCCCTGCTGTAAGCCTGTCAGCACAGAGCCCACTTCTGGTCCTCTGTCCCCCTCTCTCTCTGATCCTCCCCCTTTGTATGTACACATGCTCTCTCTCTCAAAAAATAAATTGAAAACATTTAAAAAATTACTTATTTGCTTTATCTTGCAATTAAAGACATAGGAAAAGTCTCAATAACAACACCAAAGCTATCTCCAACAATATAATCACTGAAAATATTTGTATTTTCCAATTTTTATTTGTGTGTTTATGTCACAAGTCAATATAGTTAGATGTCTTGTTTCTTTCCACCAGCTTTTCCTTTTTAAGGATTTCATATTTTAAATTTAATTGTATTATACTTATATAAAAGATTTACAGAGTTAAATCCACCAAAAGAAAGGATGCTGAAAGAAATCCAGCTGCTCTATCGTCATTCTTTCCATCATGGTCTCTTCCTCTTCCACATGTAACTTTGGTTTTGTTATTATTTTGTTTGGGGTTCTTCCCTTTGTGTGTGTGTGTGTGTGTGTGTGTGTGTGTGTGTGAATTTATTTATTTTGATGGGGGAGGGGCAGAGAGAGAGCGGGAAGGAGAGAATCCCAAGGAGGCTCAACGCTCAGCTTGGAGCCTGACATGGGACTTGATCTCATGACCCTGGAATCATGACCTGAGCTGAAATCAAGAGTCAGATGCTTATCTGACTGAGCCACCGCAGTACTCTTTCCCTTTTTTATTAGTAAAATACATACAACATAAAATTGACCATTCTAACTATTAAAAATTTTTTAATTATTCATTTTTGAGAGACAGAGAGAGACACAGCATGAGTGGGGTAGGGGCAGAAAGACAGGGAGACACAGAATCCAAAGCAGGCTCCATGCTCTTAGCTGTCAGCACAGAGCCTGAAGTGGGGCTTGAACTCAGGAGCCATGAAATCATGACCTGAGGTGGTCAGGCACTTAATCAACTGAGCCATCCAGGTGACCCATTTTAACCATTTTTAAATGTATAGTTCATTGGCACTAATTATATAAGCACTGTTTTACAACTACTCTCCACCACTCTCCATCTCCAGGGCCACTTCATCATCCGATACTGAAACTGTGCCTATTAAGCACAAATTCCACATTGCCCTCATCCCAACATCTGGTCACTGTTGTTCTACTTTCTGTCTCTGTGAATTTTGACTCCTCTGTATACTTTATGTAAGTGGAACTATAAAGTATTTGTCTTTCTGTGTATGGCTTGTTTTACTTGATATAATGTACTTGTTTCTCAGTCATATTGTAGCAGACATCAGTTTTTTATTCCTTTTCCATGCTGATATTTCATTGTATGAGTAGATCACATATTGTTTATCTGTTCATCCACCAACGGACATTTGGATGGTTTCTTTTATTTTTTAAAGTGTATTCACATATTTTGAGAGAAAAAGAAAGTGGGTGAGCAGGGGAGGTGCAGAGAGAGGGAGAGAGAATTCCAACCAGGCTCTGTGCTAACAGCACACAGAGCCTATTGTGGAGCTCGAACACATGAACTGTGAGATTATGACCTGAGCCAAAACCAAGAATCAGATGCTTAACCAACTGAGCCACCCAGGCACCCCTGGATTGTTTTCATTGTTTTGCTGTTGTGAATATTAAACTTTTCACTAAAGATAGTTGTAGATTCTCATGTAGTTATAAGAAATCCTGTGTACTCTTTCTTTAGGTCTTTTCCAAGATAACATCTTATAAGTCACAACCAGGATCCTATATAATGCAATGCACACAATGTTGTACTGTGATATAAAATCCAATATAGCATGCAAAATGCAGTGCAATATTCTGCAATGTCACAAGGATACTGATATTGATACAGTCACGATACAGAATATTTCCATGACCACAAGGATCCCTCACATCACCCGTATATATTCCCCTTCAGCTCTACCTGCCCTATATTCCTAGAAACCACTAATCTCTTTTCCAGCTCTATAATTTTGTCATTTCATGAGTATTATATAAATGGACTTATACTGCATATAACATGAGATTGACTTCTTTAGTTTAGCATAACGACCTTGAGAGTCATCCAAATTGTTGCACGTATCAATAGAAGTCTTGTTTTGTTTTGTTTTTGCTGAGTAGTACTCCATGACATGGATGTACCACTATTTGTTTAACTATTCACTTACCGAAGGGCATCTGGCATTTCCAATTTTTTTTGGCCATTATACTGCAGTAAAAATCTATATGCAAATTTTGAATGCACATTAATTTCTATTTCTCTGAGATAATGCCAAAGAGTATGATTTCTTGGTTGTGTCGTAGTTGTATGTTTAATTCTATAAGAAACTAACAACTTGTTTTCCAGAAGAACTGTATAATTTTTCATTCCCATAAGCACTGAGTAATCCAATTTCTCTGGATTCTCGACTTTTGGTGGTGTCATTATTTATTATTTTAGCTAATCTGATAGGAGTGTGGTGTTATCTCAATGAGATTGTAATCTGCCTATTTAAAGGTGGCTAATGATGTTGAATATACTTCCATGTGCTTATTTTCCATCTGTTTATTCTCTTTAGTAAAATGTTCCTCATTTTCTAAATTAGGTTGGTTTTTTTTAACATTGGGTTTTGAGAGTCCAGATATTAGTCCTTTGTCAGATATGTGGTTCTCAAATATGTTACTCAACGCCATAGCTTGTCTTTTTCTATTCTAAATAGGGTCTTTCACAGAGCAAGCATTTATTAATTACTCCTTTTAATTGTGCATTGTGCTTTCAGCCTCAGGTATTTGCCTAGCACTAGATTTCGAGTCTTTTCAATTTATTTTTTTGGAAAATGTTATCACTGTACACTTTAAATTTAAGTCTGTGATCCATGTTGAGTTAATTTTTGTATAAGGTGTGAGGTTTATATGAAGATTCCTTATTTATCTATAAACGTCTACTTCTTTCAGCACTGTTTGTTAAAAAGGCTATCTTTTCTCAATGGAATTACTTTTGTACCTTTGCCACAAATCAATTTGGCATATTTATGTGGACATATTTCTGGTTAACCTCTTCTGGTCCATTGGTCTATGTCTCTGCTTCTCTGATAATACCAGAGTCTTGATCACTGTGAGCTATATAAGTCTTAAGAGTAGGCAGGTAAGCAGATTCCTCCCACTTTATTCTTCTTTTTCAAAATTATTAGCTATTCTAGTTCCCTTGCTTTTCCAAATAAATTTTAGAATAAGTTTTCTTATATTTAAATTTCTTTTGATTTTGATAAGAATGGTATTAAAACTGTATCTCAATTGGAGGGGGATTGACATTTTTACTATGCGAAACCTTTCAATCCAGGAACATTATACGGCTCTCCATTTGCTTAGATCTTTGATTTCTTTCACCAGAGTTTTGTGGTTTTCAGCACACAGCTCCATATGTATTTTATTGATTTCATTCCTGTGTAATTTTTTAACCAATTGTAAGTGGTATGTATTTTTAATTTTGGTTTTCACATGTTAATTGTTAGGATGTAGAAATACAATTGATTTTTATACCTTGTATCTTGTGAACTTGCCGAACTCATTTTTTAATTCTAGGAATTTTCTGAGTTTTTAAAAAATTTTTATGTAGATGATCATGCTATGTGTAAATCTTATTTATTCCATTAAAATCTACATTTCTTTTATTTTCTTCCCTTGCCTTATTCCACTGGTCAGAACTTCTAGTACTATATTGCAGTAAGATATGATAACATCCTTACCTTCTCCCCACACTTGTAGGGACAATATGAAGCCTTTTATCACTTATATGAAATTAGCTGTGGGGTTTTTGTAGCTGCCCTTCATCAAGCTGAAGAATTTCTTCTGTATTCCTAGTTTTTTGAGAATTTTTAAATGAATAAATTCTAGATATTTTCAAATAGTTTTTCTACATTAATTAATATAATTATGTGATTTTTCTACTTTAGCTTAATGATGTGGTAGATTGCATTGACTGATTTTTAAACTACTGAATGAACCAGGCATTTTTGAAATAAACCTTATTTGGCTGTGGTGTCTAATTTTTGTTCATATATTGCTGGATTTTATTTGCTAGTATTCTGTTAATGATTTTTTACATCTATATTAATGAGAGATATTGGTCTATAATTTTATTTTTATACTGTATTTGCCTGATTTAGGTATCCAGATTATATCTGCTTCATAAAATAAATTAGGAAATGTCCTTGATACAACATATTTTTGGAATAAATTGTGTAGAATTGGTGTCAACTTTTTAGAACTTTGGTAGAATCCTCTAGTGAAACCATCTGGATCTGTTTCTTTTGGGGGGAGCATTAATTATGAATTTAACTTCCTTATAGTTTTAAAGCTATCAAAATGATTTGCTTCATATTTGATGAGTTATAATAGTTTGCCCTTTCCAAGGAGCTGGTGTAGTTCAGCCCCATTTTCAAGTTTATACATATAGGGTTATTCATAACATTTTCACATTAGGTTTTTTTGTATGCAGAGTCTCAAGTCATATTCCTTGGTTAATTCCTAATATTGGTAATTTGTACCATCTGTTCTTCTGCTTTGCCAGTCTTATTAGAAGTTTGTCAATTTTATTGATGTTTTCAAACAAGTGTTTTGAGTTATTGATTTTATTTACCACTTTTCTGCTGTTTCTTCCCATAATTTCTACTCTTATCATTATTATTTGTCCCCTCTAAATGCTTCTGGCTTACATTGGTCTTGTATTTCTAGATCTTTGAAGTAGAAACTTAGATTATTGATTTGAGATTTTTTTCTCTTTCCTAATGTCTTTTTTTTTTTTTTTTTAGGTTTATTTATTTTGAGAGGAAGAGAGAGAGAGCAGAACAGGAGCAAAGAGAGAGGGAGAAAGAGAAAAATCCCAAGCAGGATGTGGGCTCAAACTCATGAATCGTGAGATCATGACCTGAGCTGAAACCAAGAGATCTGTACTCTTAACCAACTAAGTACTTAACCAACTAAGCCACACAGGTGCCCCTCTAATGCATGTTTTGGTGTATACATTTCCATCACAGTCACAGTACTGCTTCAGTGAAGCCCCCTGAATTTTGATAATATTATATCCTAATTTTCATTCAATTCAACGTAATTTTTTAGTTCCTTGATACTTATTCTTTGACCCATGTATTATTTAAAAGTGTTCTGTTAAGGGGTGCCTGGGTGGCTCAATCTGTTGAACCTCTGACTTTGGCTCAGGTCATGATCTCATCCTCAGTGAGTTCAAGCCCCACCTCAGCTCTGTGCTGACAGCTCAGAGCCTGGAGCCTGCTTTGGACTCTGTCTCCCTCTCTTTCTGCCCTTCCAGATTTTATGCTCTCTCTCAAAAGTAAGTAAACATTTAAAAAAATTAAAAGTGTTTTGTTAAGTTTTCAGCTGCTTGAAAATTTTTAAACTTTTCTTTTATTGATTTTTAATTTGGTTCCACTGGTTTAAGAGAACAATTGCTGTAGTTTTAGTTCTTTAAAATTTGTTAATTTTTGCTTTATTGCCCAGGTTATGACCTCCCTTGGAATATGCATTGTGAGTCCATGAAAAAAAAAAAAAGTGTATTCTGCTGTTCCTGAGTGGAATGTTTCCTACATGTCCCAGAGGTCCCATTGGTTAATATTGTTACTAAGTTGTTCAATATTCCCCCTGATGTTTTGTCTAGATTTTCTAGCAATTGTGTGTGAGAGACATGTTGAAAATACCTACCATAATTGTGGATTTTCATATCTCTTTTTTCAGTTCTATCAGCTTTTGCTTCACATAATTTGCAGATTTATTGTTTGTTATATACATTTTAAGATTGTTACACCTTCTGGATATGTCCTTTAATCATTATATAGTTGTCTCTTCCTGTCTGTAGTAATTTTCTTTGCTTTGAAGTCTATCTAATATCGATAAAGTCACTCTTGTTTTTCTTGATTAAAGTTTGCATATACATTTTTCTCATCTTTTTACTTTCCATCTGCCTGTATCATTATATTTGAAGTGGGTTTTTTATAGACATTATATAGTTGGGTGGCATATTTTAATCCACTTTGCTAATCTCTGTCTTTTAAAGAATGCATTTTGACCTCCTAATATAGTTATTGATGTGTTAGGGACTAAACCTGAAATTTTGTTTTTCATTTTATTTTCTCTTTTTTGTTGTTGTTTCTCTCTTTTTCTGCCTTCCTGTGGGTTATTTGAATATTCTTTTTAGAATTCCATTTTTATTTATCTGCAATATTTGTGAGTACGTATCTTTTTTAAAAATACTTTTTAAAGTTTATTTATTATGTTGAATGAGAAAGAGCAAGTGAGGGGCAGAGGGAGAGAGAGAATCCCAAGCAGGCTCTGCACTGACAGCATAGAGACCAACAAGGGCTTGAATTCATGAACTATGAGATCATGACCTGTGCTGAAATCAAGAGTCAGATGCTTAGCTGACTGAGCCACCCAGGCATCCTTGAATACATATCTTTATATAGCTGTTTTATTCATCATTCTACACATTTATGCATATATATGTATCACAGTCTATTGGTGTCATATTTGGCTAACTCAAGTGAAATGTAATTCCGTTATGTTCCTCTACTGTCCCCCATTTTTACACTTAGAACCACATCAGATAGTGTTATAATTTTTTCCACTCATCAATCCTAATTTAGAAGACTTGAGTATTATGGAGTATTAAAGTACGGTGATATTACAGAGTATTACTATTTCATTTACCAATAGTTTCTCTTATGTGTTCATTTTTTCCTTCGTAATGTTCTGAGACTCCTTCTTCCACTCTCTCTCTCTCCTTTTTAAATGTTTATTTATTTTTGAGAGACAGACAGAGTTCCAGAAGGGGAAGGGCAGAGAGAGAGGGAGACACTGAATCCAAAGCAGAATCCAGGCTCTGAGCTGTCAGCACAGAGTCTGATGCGGGGCTCCAACCTAAGAGCTGTGAGATCATGACCTGAGCTGAAGTCGGATGCTTAACTGACTGAGCCACTCAGGCACCCTTTCTTCTTCCTTTCTCTTTACCCATTCTTTTAGGTTAGATCTGCTGGTGATAAACTCTTAATTTTCCTTTGAAGCTATCTTGCTTCCCCTCATTCCTGAATGATATTTTTACTGAGTATGGAATTTGAGCTTGACAGTTCTTTTCTTTCAGTATTTAAAAAATGTGTGCCCCTTCCTTCTGACCTCCACGGTTTTTGATGAGAAATCCACTGTCACCTGAATTGCTTTTGCCTATAAGTAATATATACTCCTGCTTCCTTCATGATATTTGCTTTGTCTTTAATTTATAAAAGTTTAACTATGACGTCTCTCCATGTATATTCTTAGGGTTTACCTTATTTGATGTTTGTCCTGATTATTGAATCTATAGATTTATATCCTTTTTCCCCAAATTTGGGATGTTTCAGCCATTTTTCTTTTGAGTACTTTTGTAGACCTATTCCATTTCTCTTCTTCTTCTGGGACTCCAGTGACACAAATGTTAGCTCTTTTGTTATAGGCTTTATTAATCATTTTTCAGCTTATGTTGTTTCTATTGTAAAGACTGGATACTTTCTATTTTTCTGTCTGTTCACTGATTCTTGCCTCAGATTCTCCATTATGCTGTGGAGACAAATCCATTGACTTCGTTTACTTATTTGCTTTTCATTTTGGTTTTTCTATTTTAGAAAATTAGAAAATTTCCATTCTATTTGGTTTTTCTTTATGCTTTCTGTTTCTTTGCTAAGACTTTCTCTTTTTTCATTTGTTTTAAGCATGTTCATAATTGCTTGTTGAAGCACTTCTGTGATGACTGATTTAAAAATCCTTTTAAAATAACTAACATTTCTGACATCTCGGCTTTGGTAACTATTGATTATCTTTTTTACATTCAGTTTAAGATCTTCCTGGTTTTCAGTATGATGAGTGATTTTTTATTGAATTTTTGTCAGTTTGCATATTATGTTTTGAGATTTTGCATCTTATCTAAACCATCTGGTTTGCTGGCTTTTTCTGACAGTGCTCCACCAGAGAAAGGGGGATTTGTTATGTCATTATGACCAGATGGATTTATAAATCTGTTTTTCTCATTTGGTCTCCATTGGTACCCAAGATGAGGGAAGCTTCTCATTACTGCTGGACAGGGACAGGAGTTCTGTGTCCCCACTCGGTGTCCACTGGTACCACCCTGTCTGGGAGTGATAGATACATCTGGTTACTGCTCTCCACATGGACCCACTGATATCACAGATGGTGTGGCCTCATTACTACTGAGTGGTGGTGAGAGTCCAGACTTCCCTCTATCACCTCCTCTGTCACCACCCCAGTGGGGAAGGGAAGGTACCTCATTACTGCATGGTAAAATGGAAGTCCAGGCTCCACATATGGTTTCCATGACTCTATGCATAGAGAGAGGCTCTCTAATCTGGTAGAGATGAAAGTCTTGGCTCCCCACTGGGCCTTCTCTGACACTACATCAACAAAGGTGTTGGGGTGCCCCCTGACAGAGTGGTGAAGCCTAGGCTTTTGCTGGTAGGTGAGGTCACTTTTTTATCTGGGGTGTTTGACTAGAGTAGAGCCATTATTCTGTCTCACTGGGCAGCTTCTTTCATAGCCATCTGGCTTAGGAGAGTAAGATTTTGTTAGTTTTGTTTTTGTTTTTGTCTCTGACCATTGACACTTCTAGGTAGCTAGCTTCTTCTTCAGCTCCACGTTGAGAAAATATGAGGAAAATGAAAACCCAAAGGACTAACCACGATGTGGTCCTTGGTTCCCAAGTTTCCTAGGTGCTCTTTCTTCTCTCTACTTTATAGTCCACTTAATGTTTGCTCTATATGTGCTGTCGAATATTTTAGTTGTACTTAACAAGAAGAATAAGAAAAAAGTACAGGTACTCCATCTTTCCAAAAGTGGAAGTCTCTTATACTTGTTTAATATGGAGAAATCTGCATCCGTGTGTCTTTCTTTTGTTCATAAATGAGTGATAGATAATATACATACTTTCTTCTCCATTTTGCTTTGTTCTCTTCAAACTATATCTTGAGGAGCACACAATATGTGGACCTATTCCTTATTTCGTTTTATTGCTTCAGATGGATCTTCTGTGTGACTGAACCAAAATTTTTTCTGCCAGTTCCTTATTGACAGCCATGGGTGTTTGTTTCAGTCTTTTTTATACTAATATTCCAGATACATAGTGAATAACCTTGTACTTAAACTTACATTTTATTATACTACTATCTCCAGGATGGTTTACTGAAGGGTATGCAAGTTTGTCAAACTTTCATTAAATATATGAATATATATACATATATATATATATATTTTTTTTTGGTAGTTGAAACTGACATACTGAGAAGATTTGGGGTTTTGGCCTTAGTGAAGATACTACTTGCACCAGCAGCTTACTTTCAGTATATTCTAGACCAAGCTAAATTATCCCTCTAGACTCCAGTTTTCACAAATCTATTGTAATAATAGCCATTCACGTGTGTGTGTATGTGTGCATGTGTGGGGTGTGTGTGTGTGTGTGTGTGTGTGTGTGTGTTCCATTAAGTTCTGGGTATTGTTCTAATTGCTTTATTTACTCCTCAACAACCCAGTGATTATCAAAATTTTCATTTCATAAATTTTTTCAATTTTTATTTATTTTGAGAGAGAGAAAGAGAGAGAGCGCAGGGAAGGGGAAGAGAGAGAGTGAGAGACACAGAATCTGAAGCAGGCTTTAGGCTCTGAGTTATCAACACAGATCCCGATGCAAGCTCAAACCCATGAACCATGGGATCATGACCTGAGCGGAAGTCAGATTCTTAACCAACTAAGCCATCCAGGTGCCCCTCAAAACATGCATTTCAAAATCAGTGACTTGGAAGGGTGTAGAGAGAGAAATCAAGTTAAGGATAAAATCTGGGTGCAATCTCAGGTTTTCTGAGGAAGAAACTCAAGATTTTTCCTTCGATCTTTGCCTTCTGTATAAAAAAATGTAAAGGATACCGCCTATGTTTCAGACTGTTGCCAAGATCAAATGATGTAATAGCTATAAAGCATGACTCAGTTTACTTTCCTTGGGGAGATTTCATGGAAACCAATGTCTATCTCCATCATGGCATTTAGTAAGTTTCCCTTAGAAGAATCTCTTATGTGAGTGGTTAAAGTCACTTATTTCACTGTTACTTCATGCTTCACTTCCTTTTTGGAGGTGGTCCTCTCAACATTTTTCATTGCTCTGAGGATGTTATCCCCATTCACTGTACACAACCCGTGTCCTAATGGAAATTCCCTGTGAAGCACTATCTCATCAGGGGTCTTCTCCCGTCAACCTGGCATCCATGTACCTGAGACCCTTCTCCCGCCAACCTACACATTTTCAAGGAGCAAGAGTAACCTGGGTGAAGTTCAAGGGTGCTCAAGCGAAAGGGAAAGAATATGGGTGAGGATGACATTGCTGACTATCAGACTGATGCGAATTAGCATTGGGAGGGGCTCCCGGGGGATTTTCTGGTCTTTGCTCATTCTTTAGCAATGACACATCAAGTGCCTATTTCTACCCACTTACAATAAATTCAACAACAAGGGGAAAAGGCTACTGTTATTGGAGATCAAGTAAATCTTGTCAAAGCATGATTCAAATCTAATTTCACATTAATCCTAAATTAACTATTTAGAATAAAATGACTGTGCTCCAGATGTGATTTTCAAGTGTAAAAAAACAAAAAAAACAAAAACAAAAAACAAAGAAGCACAATTTAAGCACACAAAAGATTACATGTTGGGATAGAAAAAACAGGCAAAAGTTTAGACTCAATTAAAACAATCTGCTATTGTTTTCTGTTGCTCAGCTAAGCCCTTTATTTTAAAATGTGAAAAATGAAACCTACGCAACAAGAATCTGGCACTCAGTGGCCTGTCGTCTTCACTCTCCAACAGGCCCGCAGATGGTCTGGTGAGTAAGGATATGGCTCATCATACCCTTGTTTTGTGAGTTCTCCTTGCCTTCTCATTCACTCCTTTTCTGCCAAAAGACTTAGTTCTGTGGTCATTGTTGATGAGAATGTGAAATAAGTGTAAATTCATGATTTTATTTTTTTCAGCTACAGCCTCTCTCTTTCCCCTTCTGTTCTGCGTGGACCTTGCCCATTGGAAGGGTGACTGACTCAGTCTGGGCTGAATTTGGGATGTGCACTTCTAACTCACAGAGATGAAACATCATGATATAGTGATAATTGTTTAACATTTCTGCCTTTTCCCTGTTCCTGCCTTGTTCCCATGACATTCTGATGGAGCTGAAGACACACAAGATGGTGCTTCTTGTGTAGTTCCAGAAGTTCTTCTGATGGATGGAAATTTGCAATTTTCTTTAAACACATGGTCTATTATTATTTTTAAACAGGCAATCCATCCCCTGCACAGTCAGTTAAGAATTATTTGTATTTTCCCAACGTTGTTTACTCCATCTGTATGAAACAGGGTGCCCTGACTGAGCTGCTATGGCTTTTGTTTTCTTTTATTCATTTGGCTTTCCTTTAATGAGCATAGAACAGATAAGATTTTGGGGGGGAGGATGCCACTTTAAAACTGTAAGTATTTTTCAATTTTTGCCAGATGGGGACAAGATGAGAACACTCAGTACAGCAGACTATAGGAAGGGCATGTTCCTTCATGCAGAAGGAACAATATAAACAAAGAATGGCCTAGGGCAAATGTGAACTTTGACAGTGCCTTCACAGGCAGTACGTGGAGTAATCTAAGCGTTGGGACACATATGATCCCTGGTACAGGGAGGCAGGTTGGATGGAGGGTGGACAGTGAATGCTAGACAGGACCTATGGACAGTGAGCCTGGGGCAGTGGGAACTAAGAAGGGCACATATAGAGTCAAAGTCATTCCTTGCACATTAGATTCCCTCTACTCACAAATCTTCAGCACAATGTTGTCAAACTCACCCAAAACATTTGCTAAGTTGCTGACGAGAATACTAGGAACAGAGAAGTAGAGGGAGGGCAGGGTTTGCCCCCAGGACCTCTGAGGGAGGTGAGAGCTCACAACTTCAAGAAGGCTGGAGGTTAAGTCTGCTGAAAAGAGATGAAAAGCCCTGAGCTTACTCCAAGGACACTCAAGGTGGGAACATTAGGGGCACTGAGGTCCCATAGGAACTGATGGCAATTCAGAGCTCTTAAACTTTATGGTGTCAGTGACAACGTGACCTAATTTGCACTGTGGGTTAGTGAAACCAGAATGCCCCCATCACCTATTTTGTATAATTCTCAGAAACCCCCATGGGGTGGGTACTAACCCCTCCATTTTATAGATGGGTAAACTGACAATCAGAGAAGTTGGTTGGTTTTCTCAAAATCATTGACTTAGTAAGTGGTAGAGCTCTGATTCAAATCTATATTTATGAGTTGGGTAAGGTTTTCTTCTCTATATCATCCTTTCATAGATAGAAAAGGGGGGTATAAAAGGTATAGAAATATCAAAGAATGTCCCAGAGTATGTTGGAAGAAGTTTTCCATATTGTCAAGGAAAAGTTTCCTTCACTGTAGAGTATTTTTTCTATAAGATCTGGAAGATGAAACTCTCCCCCTCTGGTTTCACTAAGGAGAAAATTGGAAGAAGTAGATTGTCCAACCCTAGAGAGAGGTAGACAAGCACACATATTCTAGGGTTTGTGATGGAAGGAGACAGGAATGGAGACCACAGAGATAACAGATCTCATGCCTACCCACAAAGAACTCTCTGTGGTCTGATGGGAAGAAGGGAAGAAGATAGTTTATCACCTTCTGGGGTCTCTATGTATTTGTGATATTCAATAGTGATGTTTTCTCTCAGCTGCCAATGATATTAAGGTATTGTCTGCTTAACGTATTAAGCAGAAACATTTTGGGTGTTGTTTTCTAGGCTGTTAAATGGCCATTTCTCAGTATTTCTTAGAGCCCAGTGGAGTTGAGTGAATTTCTACCATTACTGAATGGCGCCAACAAAAGCAATGACTTTTAGTGAGAGGGAACTTGGTGGAGACTATGCCGTTTCCTGGGGTGAAAGTCGTACTGAAATGTCTGGTTCAGACACAAAGGTGGAGTCACACTTGACCATGGGAATTTACATGACAGACTTCTTGAAGGTGATACTGAGTGTAAGGGCCCCAAACAACTGTGTGTTCTAATAAAGACTTTGAAAGGACAAAGCTGGGTTGTTGCTTTAGAAGGAAAGATAACCCATAAGAAATATGGCAGAGGGAGCAGGAGAGCCACAAAAACCCAGGACCAGCAGCCCATGTAAAGCGCTGGAAAAGCCGCTGGTATCTGGGTAGGGAAAGCTGAGAGCAGGTGGCAGGAAAGAAAGGATTTCGCCACATGTTAGAGAAACCTGCAGAGTTGGAGGACTTGGGCAGAGCTGCAGGCAGCATGGGAAAAGCATAGGGGCCCCACCAGAGTGGTATCTCGCCAGGGAGACTGGAGGCCATGACTGACTGCTGGCTTTCCTTTGAGTCTTTGGCAGAATAGACTTGCTAAGAGACATGCGCTAAGTTTTTGACCTTGAAACTGAGAAAGGATGAGCATAAAAAGACTCCCAGTTTTGTGAGGAGATTAAAGACCTCTTTACCTAAACCAGTGGGGAGAGAATGGAGTAATAGGTAAGAAAGAGACAAGGATTGCTTACGGGAAATGCTTTCAGCCAGTCTCCGGTAGCAAATGTTGGCTGGCTAGAGTGTGCTAAAAACACCTGGGTTTCATTTTTCTTTTCAGTTAATTTGGTATAAGAGGAGAACATCAAGGCTATTGAGAATTATAGTGGAGGGTGGCTTCAGTTCTCCAATTCAAGCCCACCACCTTGACATTGAGGTACAGTGGCAACAGCTGGGGCCTAACATGGGTATTACCACAAAATTCAGCAGTATCAATTAGACACAGTCCATGTGAATGTGCACCATGTTTTTCACAGCCCTATCAGAATCTTCACCAGTGTTCTGGGTGTAGCTGGAGGCCACAGTCAGAGTTGTGAGGACAATGCACAGAAGCATAGCTCAGCCATCAGAGGACCAGCAAAGAGGGGACTAAACCCAACCTGGAGTGCCAACTTCAACAACCATGCCTGGATGCTCTAGATATGCACCAACTGGGCCCAAAGAGCTGTTTGCACTTCCTTCCCAGGAGATGCAAAATGAGCAGAAAGAGGGTAAAGACACCTGGAAGTAAGGATTAGGCGCCATGGAGCCTGAGGTCACATCCACCACCATACTGGCACAAATTGTTATATTTTCTTCAGCAGATCTTAACGGCTAAAGTCTAGGACCCAGACATATATTCAAAATGAACATCAGACTGCAGACTTGAGGAAGGAGCTGTGATGCCCACCACCAGTATGTGCACACGCACACATGTGCATGTGAGGTAGGGGTGAGGTGAAACTTTCAACACCAGAACAAGGGAGTCAGAGAGCTCCAGAAGGCCTGCTCCAGATCAGAGCTGACATGGCATTGAGGAGACGGGTATGCACTGTGGGCTTGGAGAGGTCCCCCCCTTTTCCCCTAGGGTAGGGGTGAGGAAACAGCACTGCCCTGGGGAACACTTGGCAGAGAAACTTCTCCCCTCCCTGTGGCTGCTCTGTGGCAAAATGGAGGGAGATGAAAGATAGAAATTCATTTAAAATGAGCTTTAAATGAAAGCTCCACAAAGTACAAAAGGAGAGTTGATAGTGAACAGAAAAGGCTTACTTTCCTTCCTCTAGAGGATTCATTCTGAATTCGTCCTCACCTGCAGCTTGGTGGGAAGGAGCACGAGCCGGCCTGATCTGTGGGGAGACTCAGAGGGCTTTCTCTCCTCTTGAGGGCAGGAACATCAACAAAGAGAGGGACCAGAGAGAAGTGATTCCCAGCCACCCATCATGGGGGACTCTACAGAATGACAGGTGATTTACTGGGAAAAAGAAGAACTCTCACTTAGCATTGTCTTCCAAATGTCCATGAATGTGTGGTCTGCCTCAGTAGGGCTTGCTTTCTGGTAACATCCTTCCCTTAGAGATACCAGCTTCTCTGATTACAGAACTGCTGCTCCCTCTGCTTCTGCTTGGGATGGGAAAGGAAACAGGAGCAAGGCCCCTTCAGTGGAGGAAGGGAAGACAGCCTGCATTTGTGTATAAATACAGGGTGACTGAGCTTGAGCTGGCGCCCCCCTCAGGAGCCCTGCCAAAGTCCTGTTGCTCTTCCACAGAGGCCAGGAGCGTCTGCCGTGCCTGCTGTCTGACAGTGCCTGGGGACGGGCTGTACCACTCGGCACTGTTTGCTCCCTCCCACAATATTTTTTTTCCCAAGTCAATGTGAATTTGAACAAATTTTAGAATCGAAATCAGACTCAGAGCTGCCATGATGTGCTTATTTAAAACAGGGATATTACAGGAAAATGTCATTCTCAACACGGCTTCCAGCCCAGACCACAATTCTTTCCAGATGCCTCCATAGCTAGGCAGAGGCCTATATGAGCCCTTCTGATGTTTGTCCACAGTCTGTAACCCCAGCAGCTCTCAGCACTGCTGTCCTAAGGGCATCGCTGGGGTGTGCACTGGCATGGGGATGCACAGACCTCCATCTGACCTGACGTTAGCCTTCTTTGCAGGACCTATGCTCACAAGTTTCCTCACTTGTGACATGACACAGCTGGACCCCAGTGTCTCTGGACCAACTCTGGGGATCTGGCTTTCAGGTAACATGCTCCCCATTGAGTGCTATAAACAAGGGTCAGGCTGGATGGCTGAACAGAGCTTATCTTATCCAGGATGTGCCCATAGGCACAAGAACACATGTGGCCTTGTTTAAATGTGCCACTACAGGCCAGTGTGGAGCACACAGTGTGGGCTCAGTGCTCCAGGCCTATAAGATGCCCTGCATGGTCTCCTGGCACACTCTGCTTACTCTTGTCTTCTGTGGGTGACCAGGCCTCTTCCTGATGGGATCCTTCTTTGGCCTCCCACTTTCTGAACCAGCTGCACCAGTGTACTCTAGGGCAAATTTGCCTGCCTAGGTTAGTCCTATATGGCTGGCCCCGTGTTTCATGTGTGCCTGGGCTCCCTGAGCACAGAGCATTCAGACCGACCACAGTGTGCCTTGCCACACCCATGCCCTGATAGGTGTGCCATGTTTGTGAAAGGCTGGCTCCATGTTGCCCAGAGCTAAGAGTCTGGCCAAGGCTCCTTAGAGAGTTGAAGACACTGAGAACTTGATATTCCTGGACTCTCTCTGGGATATGTGAGACTGGCCTGGCATACTCCCTACAGGCGCAGTTCAAGTGGGACCCAGCCATGGGCTCTGTGAGAAGCTATACCACATCTGAGACATAACTTAGGAGTCTACCATGCCAGCAACCCTTCCTCCTCAAAGCACATGCTCAGAACAAGGATGTAAGAATTCCGAAGGGACACGATCCATTGTTCTCTATAAACATTGATTCCTGTTGGAACTCAATTACCTTACCAAAGAGAAATCACGAATAGTTCCATCAACCATATAGCCAAATCTTCAGTTACCATTTATTAGCACCCAGTCACTTTCTAGCCCTCAAAAATGACATTAGAGGAGCCCCTGGGTGGCTCAGTCAGTTGAGCATATGACTTTGCCTCAGTAATGATCTCATGGTTTGTGAGTTCAAGCCCCGCATGGGGCTTTCTGCCATCAGCACAGAGCCCACCTTGGATCTTCTGTCCTCCTCTCTCTACCCCTCTCCCACTGGTTGTATCTCTATCAAAATAAATAAATAAATAAATGTAAAAATGACATTAGAATAACCAAATAAATATACATCTGGATTCCCCTCACAGGGACTTCAGATCTTCTATTTATCTCAAATGCCCAAGTCAGCCAAGCTTATCGCCATTGGTATAGGCAGTGGACATCAGCAGGGACTCATAGTGAGCCAGGTTAGCCATGATGCTGTGCTGCTCACCTCGGGGTCCCCCAGCCCTGTTTAGGGACCAATTCTGCCTAGTGCTTGGGAAGGATTGTGACCAGAGGAGAGTGACCTTGGATGAGAAGGTAAAATTCAGGACCAGGGAGACAAGCACAGTGATCTGAATCAAGAGTATCAGATGGCACAGAGGCCCTCAAGGAATGGAACTTTAACACTATGTGAAATAGTGGGTAATCTCCCAAATTTCAGGACCTGAATACAGAATGCATTTCTTGTTCATAGGAAGTCTAAAATGTGGGCAGTTGGCTCACACCTCCAGGTGACCATTTGGGGACTCAGGCTCCTCTGATCTTGTGCCCCCTCCTGCACTCTGCCCCCATTCAACACCTGGTTTTCAAGGACATCACATTAGTCTGTAGCAAGCCAGCAGAAGGAAGAGCTTCGGGAGGTCACATCTGGGAGTCATGTACCTGTCTGGAAGTGATGCTTGCACTTCACTGGCCAGAACTGTCTCATGACCACAGAAATACAGTGTACCTGTGTGCTCAGGAAGAGCAGTAACTGAGTGTGAGGATGCAGTCTGCATCTGCCGTAGAAGCTCACAGAGGCTGTGAATTTGGTGATGAGGACGTCACTGGTGATTTCAGGGGCAGCACTTCTAAGGACTGGTAGGCAGAAGCTGATAGCAGTGGGCTTAATGAAAGGGAAGGGGATTATAAGTGTAGTCTAGGCAGCAAGGCTTGTAAGTACAGGGCAGGTGGATCCTGTCTGCAGTCAGGAGGTGAGGACATTACAGGGGAGGCCTTGACCTGGGCCTGCCTCAATGCACAGAGCCTAATGGAGGGTACAGACCAGAGTGAGTGAGGTCTTCCGGCTTTTCCAGCTGGAGGAAGTTCACTGTCCTCTTGCAGCTCATCCTCCATGAAGGGGATGTGGGGAATCTAGGGCCTGTTTGGGTTTGTCTTTAACAAGGCTACCTCAATTTCTGCTATGAAGATGGTAATGAGCTCTAGATAAGGTTACTGAATGCTCCCTGCCTTGAGACTGGAAAACCCAATGGACGAAGATTAGGGAGCATTGCCACATGGTAAAGCATCCTTCCTGGAAAGAGGCAGGTGGGAAAGAGGGCCATCCTTGAAGGCCTTTGCCCATGTTCTAGTCACTTGGATGGCCTGACACAGATGGGCAGCATCAGGCCAGTGCTGAAATTGAGGTAAGACAAGGCGAATTCACAGGAACATGAAGGCCTTGCCCTGGATTTTCTACCAATGGAACCTCCTGCTTTTGAAGTCACCCTCCTGTGAACCTGGGTTCAGTCTTCCTGTAGCCACTATGAGGATGAGGTAGTGTCAAGTTAATGGATCTCAGGGTGGGAAAGAAGTGACCTTGAAGACCTTTAACTACCTTTTGTCTAATGCATTCACTTATCCAGGGGCTGTTGTCCCTTGCTCCTTGTCCAGCTTCTGCTCAATCCCTCTACAGAAACAGAATTCATGCCTTCTGGGAAAAACCACTGAAAGACAGCCGTAAGTGTTAGAAAGCTGACTTAATGTTTAGCTTATCCTGGAAGTTTACTCTTGGGGTGACAATTAAGTTATGAGAGTCCTTCGAAATATCAAAGACCTTTATTTCAGGAGCACCCTAACACAGACTCAGTAAACTTAAATATTGACCGAAGTGACATTCATGTGAAGCTACTTTGATAATACTCTGTAATATTATATCACAATGCACCATTGATAACACCATTTATTAAAAGCACCTATCATCCAACGGGTTCTAGGCTACACCCACTGGTACACTGATAAATAAGGAAAGTCCTTTCCTGTGGGGTTCACTCATCCAGAGGGACCTTGACATGTACCCAGATCATTATAGAAATAATAGACCACAAGGAGGAAAAGATTTTGATATGGGCAAAGTTAGGAGGATTGAGCATCTGCGATGATGGACAGCAGTGAACACCACCATGTGGCTGAGACCTAGGGTGCATGCTGGGGGTTCTGGAAGTTATATCTCAGCTATAGGGGATGTTATATTTGGCCTGGATTTTTTCCCACCGAGGAGAGAAATCTGATACCCAGAGAGGACGAGTCCCTTGCCCACCATCAGATCAGTAGGCCAAGCAACCAGAACTCAAACCCAGCTCTGGTCCTCTAGTTGTGCTTTTCCCCCTTGCCATTACCTGCACTACCAAGACATGGCCTGTCCACACCCAAGCTCTTCAAGGGAGGGCACTGGTCTTAGAGAATTTACATAATAGCCTTTCCCAGGGCAGCAGTTAGGGCTCATAACTACTGGTAAGGCATTTGTGCTCCAGCACCACACGTATTAATCATTACAACACCCTTAAGAGTAGGTAGGAGATAAGGACAAGGGGTGAAGGTGCTCAAGCCCTGCTGGGTGGTTGATCTGGAGCTGAGATGCCACCTCAGGCTGTCTCTCCTCAGAACACTACCATCTTGTCTCTTAAATGCATTGCTGGACAGCCACAGGGCCCACTCTGAGCCTCCCAACCTGTCACTGCCCACACTAGCCGTGACCGAGTCCTTCACATTCTAGCCCCTAAGTGGCTCCCAGAACCATGCCTCTCTCTGTGCCTCTCTCCATGTCTGCACCCCATCTGCTTCCCTCCATCTTGTGCAGATTGATTGATTTTACTCTTTTTTTAAAAGGATGTCAGGCCATATTTTGAGGGATCTCTACATCAAGAGGATGGGATTTGCATGTAGGTGATAAAATTAGGTTTTTAGAAAAATTACATTAGAGGTGATATCAAGTAAGCATTCAAGAAGAGTGAGGGGAAGTAGAAGGTTAAGTGAGGAGGCCACTGCTGTCAGATGAGAGAAAACACAATAAAGTGTGGTTCTGGAGTGGATTCTGATGTTTGATACCCAGTGTGGGACAGATTTGAACACTCCCCTTCCTCTGTACGAAAAAACTGTTTTTTAGCAATAATCATATCTTAACTACTGATACTTATCATTTTCTTAATCTATTCTTTAGTTTTCAAACAATTGACAATTTAAAAATAATACTTGACCCTTTTAAATATTTTTCAAATTCAATAAAATATTTTATGAATGAGCTAAAATTTGTACTTAGCAAACAAAAATATTAAACCTCACACTCAACGCTCCTGCTTCATTGTTCTAAATTTTATATACAAGTACAAATTCCAAGTGACCACATCAAGGACACAAATAACAGAAATGAGAGTGTATTCTATTTCCTCTGGCCTGAAATCACTGGGCCAACATCATGTGCTTCAAAGCTATCACTTAAATTCAGGAGTATATATGGAAACAAGGTTTGAGAAACCCATAGCACCTGAAACAAGTTCAGATGGGTTTAAATTGTTACAAGCCGGGATGCCTGGGTGGCTCAGTAGGTTAAGCATCCGACTTCAGCTCAGGTCATGATCTCACGGTTCGTGGGTTTGAGCCCTGTGTCGGGCTCTGTGCTGATAGCTAGCTCAGAGCCTGGAGCCTGCTTCGGTTCTGTGTCTCCCTCTCTCTCTCTGATCCTCCCCTGCTCATGCTGTCTCTCCCTCTCTCTCTGTCAGAAATAAAAAAAAAAATTAAATAAAAATTTTTTTTTTAATTTTTACAAGCCTACTCTTGAAATGGAGCCATGTGGCCAAGTCTAGCAGAGTCAAAGGCCAACTGTACAACTGAAAGTTTCCAAATTTAGGTGCATATAAAATATGATGGTTATGAAAATATACATAATAAAATTGACTGTCTCAATTGTTTAGAACTTAAAATAATGAACGATTTTTTAAGGAAAGGAGTATTTTATCACTGACATCTGAAATTGCTGATGAGTTTAAGATTGTTTTATTATTGTTTTTAAACTCATCAGGCCACTTTGTAGGCTACACCAGGCCGACCACTTCCATCACTGGGCTTGAGAGTAAGGGTGCAGATGGAGAGAGTGGGATGGTTTGGGGAGTCACGTGGGGTCTAGATGGTACAGGACATGGTCATGGCTGAATGTGGGCAGTGATGGAGGGGGAAGAAAGGGAACCTAACTCTTGTTGTGGACTACTTGCCAAGAGCCACCTAGATGTGCTCAAGTGTCTCAAGGATAACTTAAAGGCCTTGGCTGTGAAGCCATCAGTCGGGACCATCCCTGAAAGAGAAGGACCAGATGTGCGTAGGGAAGGCAGGACAGCTGAGCACAGGAGTCCTGTGTGCATCCTCAAGGCACGTCATGGTCATGGGCTGGAGCTCAGGGAAGGTGGAGCGCACCACAGACTTGGGGGCAGGGTGAGGAGCCAGGAGTGTGCCCACAGGAGGGGCCTGGGAGGGGAAGAGGGGGCCAGAGCCTAGGAGCTCTGTTCTCCAACGCTTCCTGGTGCCAGACCTCTTCTGATCATAGAAACTGAAAGATACATTACATAAAATTCTGATTTCTCCCTCCCTCCCCTCAGAGTAAATTCTGCAGATACTTTGCCTCCAAAGAGAGAGTTGTAAAGGCATCATTCAGGAAAATGTTTTCCATCAAGATGAAATTTGAGGTTCTTAAGACAAAACGAAGGCACCTCATCTCCCTGCAGCAGGTGGAGGAGTCTCCCTGACCTCATTATTTCTGCCATTGAAATGTTATCCCCTCTCTGTTATCTGCCAACAGCACCCTCCTGGGCCTCTGGGCCAAGTGGACCTACCTGAGAATCCTGGATGCATAAGAAAGCAGGGACTTCGTGTTACAATTGCCCCCTGGGCAGGTAGCTGGGAGTGTGGACACCTTGATCCCTTCTTTGCTAGGGCCCAAAAAGATTTAAAAGGAAAGACAGGCAAGCTATCTGAAAAATTCCCAAAACAAAGAACACTTGGTGGGCTGATGAAAGCTCAGAGGGTGAGGAGTTTTTCTTCTTGAGCCCATGTTAAAATCACCTAGCCAGCAACAATAACAACCACAACAGAAAGTACTGAGCCTGCAGACCAAAGAAGCCAAAGTTTCTGGAAGTTAGGGCCCAGGTATATGGAATGCTTACATACATATTCTACAAGTGATTCTAAAGTGTAGCTGTGCTGCTCGGTGAGACACCCATAAAATGCAGAAAAGTCAGAAAACCTAGGTTTAGCTGTGAGCTGACTTCAGTGCCTGTGGACCTTCAATGGCTTCTCATTTTTTCAAGAACAAATCTAAGCTTTTAACCAGGCCTGGTGCATATAACCTGCACTGCCCCGGTCATCTCTTCCCCAGTTTATTTTGTCTTTCCACCTTGCTTATGATGTTGTTTCTTATTTTCGTAAAGAATAATGCAGTCAGACTTATCAATCTTTCTTCTATTGCTTTTGGATTTTGAATCATATACAGTAAGTAATGTTTTCTCCATTTGAAACTTATAAGGTGATTGATTTACCTATGCTTTTTTTTTTTTTAGTATTTTTTTCTTGACATTACCTCTCATAAGCCCTGCATTTACACTTCCCATTCCCTCTATTTCTGTACGCTCCTCACGTCATTTTCTGCCTCCTCCTCCCCCACCTGCACCCCTGGTTCAGGGGCCTCTCCACCAGGCCTCGGTTATACCATCCTCTCGCCACTATCACACCATCACGACTCTGTTTTGTTTCCAGTTTATTCATTTTTTTCTCCTCCTCCTGAAGAGTAGGATTCCTCTTTGCATCTTTGAATCCCTGGTGCCTTGGTGTTTATATTTGGTTTATAGTAGTGTTCAGTGAATGCTTTTGAACACGTGAATAAATGAATGGTGGTTATTTATCTGTTGAAAAGTGCTAAGAGCTTGAAGTCACTTCTTTAATTCTATTCCAATCGTTATGGCTTCTATTCCTGCTGCTGCCAGGAAATAGGCATTTAACCCTGAACCTTGAACATTTAACTCCTTTCTGTTCATGTGTAAGTATCCTTAGAAGTTGAATGAGGTCACCGGGCTAAGTAATGTTTCTGAGTCCTAAAAACCTGCTATTCTGGGCTCCCTGTCAAATGATCTCAACTCCGTCCATCCAGAAAATACATTTTAGCTCATTTCGGTGGGAGGAAATAAGCTGACCTTCTGGTTTGCATCTTTGAAAGCATTTTCTGAATGACTTGGGACAATATGAACATCTGCCTGGAGTAAGCGAAGCTGGAGCAGAAAGAAACTGTGTGCAGTTTTCCAGTGTTTTGTGACTTGATTGTCTTCAAGAGCAGGGCTTTTGTGCTGCTGCCTCAGAAACACAGCTGGCGGCAAGCAACTCCGTCGCTGGACTGTGCGCACATGAGCTGTGGCATCTTTAGAATGTCGATGCCGTCTGCAAACCACCGAATCTCACATTCTGGCTCATGCCCTGATGCAAAAGGTTTAACTTTGCCAACCCCAGGCTCCGGTGGCTTAGTCTGCTGTGTTTCAGGGCATGAAAGAAAGGGGTGCCAGCCAGCCCAGAATGCTGGGGCCTCTGCCCTGGGATGCAGGCTACTCAGGCGACAGTGTGGGGAGGAGGGGAGTGTGGTCCAGCTCCCAGGGAGGTCTGGCTGCAACCACAAGGCTGCTGAGCTCCACTCCTCTTCAGAGGTAAGTCATCCTATATCTCAGGAGGTTCACAGACCTTGGGACCTAAGGCTCTCCAGGGAGATAGTGATCTATTTCACTTCTTGCCACATTCAGTCGATGCATGAATTTACTTGGATCTGTGGACTTACTATGTGTGCAGCTCTGTTTTGGGAGTGGGTGTGTCCACAGTGGTGGACAGGTAGACTTGGAAGGTTTAGAACAGTGCTTCTCAAAATTGCCTACACAGAGGAATCACCAGGGGAGCTTTTAAATATATTCCAGTGCCCAGGCTACTCACGAGACCACTTAAACCAGAAAAAAACCTGGTGGCGGGCCAAGACATTACTGCTTTTTAAAGCTCTCCAGGTGATTCCTCTGTGTAGCTGAGTCTGAGATTATTGGCTTTAGAACTTACAGTCTAGAGAAGAAACAGATGAGTGAAATGAAATGAGATAGCACCTTTGCCAGGTCATACAGGGCATGCTGATAGAACATGGTAGCACACGGCACTCAAGTATAGCAGGAAGGAATTACAGCTAAGCTAAGATCTGAGAAAGAAGCAGGAGTTACAGAGATGCGATGTATGGTCAGGGAGTGACAGATGGTTTAGAAGTGTGAGGAAGAATGTGAGGCACAGGGAGATGATAGATTAGAGCATAAGAGAAGGCATAAAGAAGGAAACGTCTCCTAGAGTAAGTGACAAAGGCGAGTTGATGCCACCAGTTAATTAATAATTTTATTAAGTTTATTTTGAGGGAGACAGAGAAAAAATAAGCAGGGGAGGGGCAGAGAGAGAAGAGGAGAGAGAATCCCAAGCACACTCTACACTGTCAGCACAGAGCCCAATCCAGGCTCCATCTCACAAACCATGAGATCAAGATCAGGCCCTTAACCGACTGAACCACCCAGATGCCCCTGATGCCCCCAGTTAACTTAGAGAAAATCAGATGGAAAGGAAAATTTGGGGAGGAAAAGGAATTCCATCAATAACATCTTAAACTTGAAATATTTGTCTATTCAGGTGGGTATATCCAATTGACAACTGGATTCACCTAGTCTGAGAAAAGATGGGATAAGCCTAGGAAGAATAAAAGAAATAGAAATAAGTTGCAGCAGATACCTTTGGTTGCCCACCCAATATCCATCCTCCTTTCTTCCTTGATATTGGAGCTTTCATTTTGTGTGACCATGTTCTCATGGGAGGAGATTAAATCCCAGCTCAGGGTTGAATCCTGAATACTCAAAAGCCCATTATTACAGAGCCATTCTTTATGCTAATCATTTGTTTTTCATTAACATTTTATTTTGAGATCTTTATAGATCCACATGCAGTTGTGAGAAATAAGACAGAAAGATGCTGATACTCTTCACCCAATTTTCTCCAGTGATTAACATCTTACAAAATCATGGGGTGATATTGAAACTGTGATATTAACATTGACCCAATACACTATTCTTACTCAGATTACCATTTTACTTGTACCCACGTGTGTCTGGAGAGGGAGTCTTTAGTTCAATGTAATTTTATCACAGATATAAGTTCTTGTATCAACCATGGCAGCCAAGATATATAAAAATCTGATCAGAGATAGGCATCTTTCGAATTACTCTTGTATAACGACCCCCATTGTCTCTTGTTCCTAGCACCAATTGATTTTTTTTTTTTACAAATAGTTTATTGTCAAATTAGTTTCCACGTAACACTCAGTGCTCATCCCCACAAGTGTCCTCCTCCATGCCCATCCCTCCTCCCCCCCACATCCATCAGTCCTCAGTTTTTGTCAGCATTCAAGAGTCTCTCATGGTTTGCCTCTCTCCCTTTCCCCCACCATTTCTGCCCTTCTTCTCCCCCTTGTTCCTCCATCAAGTTCCTCCTAATCCTCCTATACGTAGCACCAATTGATCTTAACCCCGGGAAACCACTCATCTGTTCTACATCTGCAGAGTTTACTTCAAGAATGTCATATGAATGGAATCATAAAGTATGTAATCTTTTGTGATTGTTTTTTGTTTCACTCAGCAAGATTTCCTCAGGCTTCACCTAAGCCATTATGAGTTAATAGTTCCTCCCTTTTCAGTGCTGAGTAGTTTTCCATCGTGTGATGGTTACCTTTCTGTGTCAACTTGACTGAGACATGGGCCAAATATTTGGTCAAGCATTATTCAGGGGGTGTCTGTGAGGGTGTTGTTAGATGAGATTAACATTAAATTGGTAGACTGAGTAAAGCAGATTAACCTCCATAATAAGGGTGGGCCCCATCCAATCAGTTGAATACCTGAACAGAACAAAAAGCCTGACTCCTCCCCAAGTAGGAGAGAAATCCTCTGTCTGATGGCCTTCAGACTGGGACAAATAGTATTTCCCCTGCTTTTGAACTTCAACTGAAACACATCAGCTCTTCCTGGGTCTAGAGCCCACTGATTTTTGAACCAGGATTGCAACATCAGATCCCCTGATTTTAAGGCCTTCATACTTGTAGCTCAACCCTCAGCTCTCCTGGGTTTCCAGCTTGCCAAAATTCTCTACAGATCTTGGGACTTTGCCAGCTTCCATAACCACATGGGCCAATTCCTTATAATAATTTTTCTAGGGGTGCCTGCGGGGTTCAGTTGGTTAAGCGTCCGGCTTCAGCTCAGGTCATGATCTCGTAGTCTGTGAATTCGAGCCCCATATGAGGCTCTGCCCTGAAGTTCAGATCCTGTGTCTCTCCTTCTCTCTGCCCCCTCCCCTGTGCTCTCTCTGTCTCTAAAATAAACATTAAGAAACATTTTTTAAAGTAATAAATTTTCTCTCTCTCTTTACATATATACATGTATTATTATATATTATATATCATTGCATATATTAAAAATACATATACTATATGCACTATATTATTGTATTATTATATATTATTGTCTATATACTATTATCTCTGGAGACCCCTGCCTAATACACATGATATGGATGAAATGCTGTTTGTTTACCCATTCCCCATGGGAGGGGGTCATCTGGGCTGTTTCCAGCTTTTGGCTATTATGAATAAAGCTGCTATGACCATTCATGTATAGGTTTTTACATACACTTAGCTTTTTATTTTTCTGGGATAAATGCCCAAGAGTGCAATTGCTGGGTTGTATAGTAGCTGCAGGTTCAGCTTGTAAGAAACTTTAATACTCCCTTCCTAAGTGGCTTCATGTGTTACATTCCTCCCAACAAGGAATGAGTGAACTGGTTTTTCTGCACTCTTACCAGTATTAGGTGACATCATTACTTTTATTCTACCGTTACACTAGGCATGTAGTCATATCTTGCTTTTGCTTTTATTTGCATTTTTCAAATGGCTACTGATGTTGAATATCTTTTCCTCTTATGTCAATGTCTAGGGCTCATAGTCATATTTCGCAGGAGAGAGCAGAAAGACAAGTCTACCCCATCCTTTAAGGAGGGAGATAACAAGGTTAGATTTGAGTTTTGGAAATGAGAGGCGGGGATCTGGGGTCAGTTGGGTCTGCATTCAATACCAACATGTTTGCTCACTCTTTGTCACCCAGGGTATTGTGGAAGCCTCTCTGGGAGTGTTTCTTATCAGTAAAGTAGGGGGAACAGCTCAATCTACTTGTAGGATGTTTGTGGGAAATAAATGGGATCGTAAGCCTGAAGCATTCACTGCAGTGCCTGACACATCGGTTATTGTTAATACAGTCATGATTCCAGAAAAATGAGAGAAAGAAAGATTGGAGCAAAGTAAGATTTAGAGCAGAGGAACTACTAGAAAAATTTCTAATTGTCCAAGAAGATATGATGAACGCCTGAATCAGGCCAACAATGGCAGAAAATTTCCTCCCTTAAATGTCATATACCGAGAATACTAGCTTGGTCAAATCACACTTGCAGGATTCTTAGGCAATCAAGAACTCTGAGCACACATTCCTCCCTTGTAAAAAGCATAGTGCTTGGGACAAATGCTCAGGAAATGCCCGATTGCTTACTATGTTATGACAAGCCTCCCTAGGAGCTCTGTGGGGGTAGCTGAGCTGGAATCCCGAACTGAGACCTGGGTGAGGCCTTCTCAAAACGATAGCAGCACAAGTGGCAACACTGTGAGATCACAGTTGTCCCAGACCCGACAGGAGAACTTGCTGTTGGAAGTCAGCCTGTGCTCTGCTCTCAGGCTCAGCCAAGCCAGCTGCGGGGCTGCCAGGCTAGGGGCAGACTTCATAAAATCAAGTAGTATGTGATCATATGATGTTGGCTTTTCTGCCATGGTGGTTACATGACACTACCCATGTGACGGACTGACACAGAACTGTACAGGCACACTTTATGCTAATGTTAGTTTCCTAGTTTTGATATTGTCCTATAGTTACAGAAGATGTAACCATTAGGGGAAGCTGGGTGAAAGGTACAGGGGACCTCTCTCTACTGTCTCTGAAACTTCCTGTGACTCTACAATTATTTCAAAATAAAGGTATAAAAAATTTTTGTAAAGTGATGGTGTTCCCTTAATACTTGAAATGAGGGTTAGATGTGATAACATATGAAATTGCCTTGTAAGCTGAAAGGCAGTATGCACTCAGTGTGTGTATTGTCTCTCTCCTTCTGTGTGTGTGTGTGTGTGTGTGTGTGTGTGTGTGCATGTGTGTGTGTTTGTGTGTGTGTGTTTGTGTGTGTGTATATGAATGCATTCATAAACTGGACAGTTGAAGAACATCTGCTTTGTTTAATCTTTGCTGGAGAGCCTTTGGATACAGTGACATTTTCTTTTCAGCATCTACATGCTTTGGTAGACATATACCTCTGGGGTAATAGGAAGAATATGGATTTTTGAGTCAGATCTGCATTCAAATCCTTATTCCATCACTCTCTAGCTGTTTGTCTTGGGATGAATCACTTAGCATACCTCAGGGTCCTCCTCAGTGTGGGGACCACATGCATAATTGAGAATGCCATGTCTAGTATAGCACCTGACACGGAGTAATAAACTTTCATTTCCTTGGTGGTCCACTGGCTTCTTCCTTTAGCATATGAAGTGGCCAGCATGGTTACAAATTTACAGACCAATTCTATCCAGAAAAAAGCATTTGGCCTGAGCTACAGGAGTGTCTCTGAATTCCTGGAGACCACTGACAAAGTCATCAATAGGGACCAAACACCAAGAGATAATCTGGTATGTTCTGTAAAGATAAGGGGTCTTTCTGGAAACCAGAGTGGCTGAAGTTTGCCATGTGGTTAGAAAAATTATGGCTGGGTTGAGCAAGGGAAGGAAGATCATTTTGCTCAGAGCAAGTGTTCTGGTTGAAAATGGGCTCAGAATAAGAAGTGTTTATTCGTGGTTGAGGTGAGGGAGTAGCCTGTCCCTGATGCCGCTGCTTTCCAATTCTGTGGCTGCGAGTGATTAGCAACATCTAATTTGGCACAAGGCCTAAGCCTCTGGACTGAAGGAGTTAAGTGTGTGGAACCGCAGAATAAGGAGGGAAGGACGCTCAGCCCCTGCCCTACAGAGGACGGGAGATGGGGCTAGAGAAGGGAAGCAGTGACTTGTCCAACTCTGTGAGCACAGGCCAGAGATGGGGCTGCCTTCCTGACCCCAACACCAGGGTTCTTTTTCTCAAAGTAGTGGCCTCTCTGTGTCATACACAGGTCCCCAGGTGACCAAAGGACCCCTGCACAGCTGAGTGTGAGCCTGCCCTAAACTGAACTATGGACCCCTTCTGTGTAGGTTGGGAAGGACCAAGTGAGAGGGACTCAGGGAGAAGAAGAGAGATGGGCAAGACAATGTCATCTTCCGGCTCAATTGTGGACCCCGCCCACCAGGCTGCACCCCTCCCTCAGGGTGGTGACTGTAACTCCATAGACCCCCATATGCACTCTGTGTTCATGCTTGTCTTCTGTCTTCAGGAAACTGTCACTGACCAAACCCTCTCCCCCAACCACCATTGGTTTAAGTCCCTCTTCTGTGCTCCCATAGTGCTCTGCTCTGTCCACTGTGCAAGCAGTTTCTCCATTGGTGACTATCAGTTTGAAGGGACAAGATCTGCATTGTTCTTTACGTGCCCTTGGTAGCTATGCAAGCTTTTTCTGAAGAAAGGCTGGTTGGTTTCAGTTCTTTCCAGTGAGGCCCCAGCCCTAGAACCCATCACATGGACGATTTGGGAATTCTCTCCCTAATTCTGTGGCTAAGGGCATCTGTGTCTGGCATTCCTGCTAGAAGGAACTCACACACACACACACGCACACCACACACATCCCTCCTTGAGTTATCAGTGAATAAGGCGTTTTGCTTATGAATGGGTGGGCATGGAGGAGAGCACTTGTTGGAATGAGCTCTGGGTGTTATATGGAAACCAACTTGACAATAAACTACTTAAGAAAAAAAAATGGCTGTCCTTGCTTTCAGTGCTTCCTCCAAACAGATCTGAGTGCTGACTAGAAGAGTCCACAGGCAGCCCTTCTGGGATCTTGGAGTATAGATCTGGCATGAGTGAATTTAATATCTATTCTACCATTCCCAAGTGACCCCAAAGTTCCATGGCACATAATAGTTTTGTCATTTCAAGGCTTGTGCATGGAGATGCTGTCCTGTGCGAGCAAGACATGTTAATGCCAAGTTGCCCTGATGGGGGCTCATCAACACACTAGCTCCTCTTTGGGCTCTGGACTCACCATCACAGGGGAGAGGAGGTAGGTCCTCTGGTGAGACATAAAGCTTTGCAGAGACAATATAAACCACAGGGCCCATGTGGATGCAACTTTTGTGATCATGTCAGAAGCCTCTGCATATATGACTGTCATCCCAGATGTGAGTGGCTGTTAAGATCCAACTCTTGAGGGTTCAGTTGACTAGAATGACTTCCCTGCTTATGCCCCTAAATGGATTGAGGCAGGAGAGTGGGTGTGTATGCTCTTTTATCCCCTCTATCAAAACAAGGCATATTGGTACCAGAAATACATTATCAGTCTAACATTTAATCCAGCGTAACTGTGTGAAAGGCTACAATGCCATAGAAAATGGGGAAGGAGTAGCAAATCAGATATGATCTAGCTCCAAAGTAGTTCATGGTCCCACACATTATATTTGCCTAAAATAAGTCCAAAGTTTATAAATGCCATTAGAAGCAACGTGATAAGAAAGAGGTTAAGTTTTGGCTCAATGGAAAAAGCAGGGTGTTAAAAGAGTCAAGGACTCAAATCTCCCTCAGTCTGTAAAGGGATGGGAATTCCCAGGATGCATATGGTGGCCATTTATTTCATTTGCTTAGAGTTTGTTATCTTTCCTTTTGCTAATAGCATCTTGGTTTTCTTTTGAGGAAATATTTTCTATCCTAATCTCTATCCATATGGGTTTCTTGCCTCCCCCCTCCCCTCCTACCTGTCCCTTACCTCCAGGAGTAACCAATCAGTATAGTTCATCCCCCTGACCACACTGCCTTATTTAAGAATGGAGCCATGGTTATACTAATGGAATGAGATTGAACACAGCATTTTTGTGAGAACTCTTAGAAGAGAAGTTCTCATTGGCTGTTGTTGCTAAATCAGTTGGATGTAAGTCTGAAGTTCTGATTCTGGAAGCATAGAGTGAAAGGAGAATTAAGAGGTAGATTCATGATGACATTGTTTGAATGCCTGGATCCAGCTATGCCTAAAGTCTAGGAGACTGTATATTCCTTTTGTGATTAAGCCATTTTGATTTCAGATCCTGTCACTTGTAAATGAAGGAATCTTGACTCAGGAAACCAGCTCCAGTTCAAAAAGGAGAAGAAACATCACAGTATCAAGTCTCTGGGCTGGGAAGTTTTGAAGAAGTGTGGCCTTTCAAATAGCATTGATTTCTGGTCTCAAAGAAACAACATGCTGCCTATAAAAAGAATGTCCTCCAGGCCTGGTTTCTATGTGGAGACTCCGGTCATTCCACCAAGTGGCACATCACATCATCCTCTGAGACATTCAGCAAACACAGATTTTTTTGCATAGCCCATATCTCCACTGAGCAGCCTCCAAAGTGGAGAGGAGAAAGTGTGCCAACCTCCTCAAGGTAAACACTCCATTTAAGGGTGGATTGATGTGTGACTCTGTCTAAATCAGCAGGAAGTATCAGTGGACCCTAGTGTCCCCTGATCTGTTGCACCAGGCTCATAAGCAAATATATGCCTCTGGTATCTCTCTTCCCCCACGCCTAGCTCATCGCTTCTATAGACCTATGCTCCAGATGGTCTTTCTGAACAGGAGATGTGATCAGGCACATTCTCTTTTTAAAAGTCTCTGGTGCTTGGCAAACAGAATAGGGTTCACACTTTTTTAAAAGAAGTTTATTTATTTATTTATTGTGAGACAGAAACAGCACAAGTGGGGGAGGGGCAGAGAGTGAGGGAGAGAGAATCTCAAGTAGCCTCCAAGCTGATCTGAGCCAAAACCAAGAATCAGATGCTTAACTAGCTGAGCTACCCAGATGCTCCTAGAGTTCACAGACTTAGTGCTGCCTTCACCTCCTGGCTTCCAGGTGCCTCTGCTCCCATTTCTAGGCCTACTGGTCCATCTCAGAGGACCCAGAACCCCCTACCACATGCTTTTCTGATGCTTCCACCTTGCTGTGCTATCTGACCCTCACAAGTTACCAGCTTTGTTGACTGCCTTGCTGTGGACACCCAGGGAAAGGGGCCGAGAGGCCATGTAGAGCTGTGCCATTTAGAGAAGCCATTCTGAGGTATCCATTGGGTTGTATAAGACAGTGCTCTTCAAGGCAGCTCCTGGATTCACAGATATACATCTTTCAATGGAAAAGTCAAGCCCAGTTTATCATTCTGACTCCAGGATGATGGTTTCTAGGAGACTCGATGTTCTCTCAGGTACCTGGGATGGAGAAAACACACAGCATTGGGTGATTCTCCTCTACCATCTAGAGGTGTCATGCTTAGGAGGAGATTGGGGGAGAAGAAGTGGAGGGCCACAAGGGTCGTTTTCTGAGTGACAATACCGAGGTTGCACATGGAACTGTCCAGTTTGATAGACTTGCCCTGAGGGAGCCTGATGTCCATTTCAAGGCCAGGACTGGAAGGGACACAGAAAGGACTCAAGTATGATGCTCATCATTTTTAGAATGGGGAGAAGACAAGACTTCTTTCTTATCCTGTCCTTTTCATTTCCTTCCCTGTAGATCAAGAACTCTGTTCTTTCTTGTGGTTCTAGACAGATTGTAATGAAAAGATGCTTGTCCTAGGCCAGGAGATGAGGAGATATTGATCAAAGGGTACAAACTGTCAGTTACAAGGTAAGTTCTGGGGATCTAACATGCAGCATGGCATCAGGAGCTGGATGCAGAGTTGGGAAGGAGATGTGTGTGTGTGTGTGTGTGTGTGTGTGTGTGAGAGAGAGAGAGAGACAAGGTTTCAGGAATAGTTTGCGAGTGAGAGGAGGTAGGCTGCGCAGAGGTATAAACTGATGCAACAGGGAACTTGCTGAACCCACAGGGAGCCTGGAGCCTTTGCCCCACAGGGGCTGGACCTTAGTGCCCCTCACCCTCTAACCAGGCAGTGGAGGCAGGATGCCCTCGAAGAGAATGCATGACCTCAGGACAAACAATTGGTTTCGACACATAGAGCTGTGAGCCCTGGCCATCCACAGCCAGGGAGCTGAGGAGTGGGCATCTTAGCACCCACCGAGATGTTTCTGCTTGTGCAGCACAGCCGAGGGGGGAGGATGAGCAGGCCTAGCCCATAGCATCTGGAAATCCGTGTTTCCTGTGGGAGGATCATGCCCACTTGCAGCTGCAACAAGGACTATAGCAGTAGAACATATGTCTTCTGTAGTCCACACACTCTGTGCCAGGCCCTGGGCCAGCACGTTATTTATATAGACAGTTCCTTTAATTTACAGAACTGCCTTATGAGGTCCATGTGGGTTAGGAAACCAACACTCAGCTGGGGTTTTAGTGACTTGCTCCAGATCACAGGGCCAGAGGGGAGAGACAGAGGAGCAAGCACTGTCCTGTCTGACATCAGAACCTGTCACTTTACAACTGTCCCTGCACCCTCTATACATGATGCTGACAGGCCAGTGGGGCATGGAGGCCTGTTATCAGTGGCTGTCCTGAAGTCTCGTGTTGGGGATGGTGGCCAGGGACTATGGAGATCTGTTCAGTTTTTACAGCTCCCACAATGTCAAGCATGGCTTGACTCAGCTCATAGTGTAGGATCTAGAAATCCTGTGCTCTGGTAACCAGCCACTCGAGGTCTTCCAGGCCCTACTCTCATGTGGAGTAGCTCAGCTCCCTGCATTAAGGCCTGTGCCCATGCCAGTTCTGAGGGCCACATGTCAGTGCTGCAAATAGAAGTGTGTGCACAGCCAGGATCTTTGCTAATGCCTGCCTACAGCATGAGGGGTAGAGCGAAGCAAGATCTGAACCATTAACGTGACCCAAAACCCCTTGTTGGACCACGGCACCACCCAGGCCTATTGACTGGTAGCTCTCCTGCTCAGGTCCCCTGCAGGGGAGAGGGCTGGGGGTGGGCTCATCCATAGCAAGGCTGAGATCCTGGAGCATGAAGCCAGTGCAGTCATGGGTAGGAGACACACTTCCACGCCTGCAAGTAACATGTGTGAGCGGGACTTCCTGGGGAGCCTTGGCCATGCTTATGCAGACTCTGGGGACTGCCTGCAGATATCTGAGCAGAGAACCAGCACTGTGGGCATCACTATCCAGAGATGGACCTCATAATCATCACAGAGGCATCTGACACTTTCAGACCTAGGATCTTGAACCTCCCCAGTGATCCCTGGCCCTGTGCTGCTTGCAGGATCAAGTCCAGATTCTGGGCCTTCCTCCACTTGGTCCCATCAGCCATGGTAATTGAAGGTAGGATTGTCACCATAGAATCTTCTAGAAGCACTGAGTGAGTGGCTTGCTTTCTGGAGGGAGAAAGATGTTCACCTCAACTTGTCAAGGACCAAGAGGGTTCTGTTAACTGCTTCTTAGGGTGGTGACACTGGAGTGTCTACTTATGTCTGTGCCGTAAAAAGGCAGGTGGCCAGGCAACCTTGAACTTGCCTTCCATGATTTGGAAAACTTCAATAATTCTCACTTATGGTCAATGCCTTTTGATTTTCAGAGGCAAAAAGCATGAATTGCAGTATTGTTGATTTCTATGGAGCCTTGAAGCCAGCAATATCTGGAGTCCATGCCCTCATTTGGTGGCTGCACAGGGCGGTGCTCTCCACAACTTCTTTGTCTTCCCACTCTCCCTGTCTGCATATGTACCCTGGCCTACTCTCAGAATCAGTTACAGACAAAGGTGCAAGATGATGCGGTTCCAAGGATACAGAGAACCAAGAGGTCTGGGGACAGTCTGAGAAGGGCCCGGCAGGGCACAGACAGGTGCTACGGCTGGAGCGGGCTCTATCCATGGGGTCACTTGGATAGTGGGGAGGAGGTTTGGGCTGGGTGACTCCAGGCCAGTCACTTATCCCTCTGAGATTTAAACGTTACCCCCACCCCCCACCCATGTAAAAAGGGATTTTTTCAGCTAATGATATGAATCTCTGCCTTAGTTCCTCCCTTCCTCCCAGGACTATGAGAGAAGAAAATTGAAGTGAAGTAGGATGCTTTTCTAAACAAGGAGAGTTCTGCAAATACCCATCATTCCTGGGAAGAAATGGCAAAGCTGTTATGAAATTGTGAGGTTTGGCCTCAACCCTAAATTCTGGAACTCTCTAAAATTTCACTTTAAAGCAACGGGAAACACAATTTTTTGTTTAAGTGAAGAAATAACCACACACACACAAAGTGGAGAAAGCATGTCTGCCTGCTTATTGACAAGTGCCTGCTGGAGACAGGCAGGCATCCTGCCAGGTGCACAGATGAATACGGATTGCACCTATAAGTATCCTGTTTAGCAAATTCAATTTTTTTTTATTTCATTCAGACAATGATTATCGATTTGCTAATTTGATTTTGGTTCCCATGCTTCGGTTTCGGGGGGGGTCACTGGAGGCAGGTGTGCTGTACAGACATCTTGAGCACATCTGAGTTCAGCCAGCTTATGAGAAGGCGGGGAGCTGTGGGCTCCATAGGAGCCGCCTCCCCCCCCAAATGTCCTAGTCAACAGAGCAGCTGTTGGGGTGTGGGGCTGTCAATTTCCAGAAAAGGAGTTGGACAGAAAAACACCAGAAAAGAGGTGGCATTTCCAGAAAAGGAGTTGTGGAGAAGACTGAGCAAACCCAGGTCTCTCTCTGTACCTTTGATTATATATAGATAGATAAGGACCCGGCGAACAATGTTTGCCCAAAGTCCCATATACCCTGGACGGCCCTGCCAGAATCTTTTTGAGCTGAATCTCGTGGTCCAGCTGCACCATGTCAGCTCATAAACCCCTTGCTGTGCTCTGGGAAGGAAGGAGCCCCCTTGACTTCTCAGGCAGGATTTCCTGTGACGAGCATTGAGCCAGCACACCAGAGGCCTGCGTTGCCTGACACTGTCTGTCAGGGTTTCGTGTCTTTCCAGTGGGTGTTCATTGTTTTATCTTTTCTAGCCTTTGTGTTAGATCAAGACAAGAGTTTAACATCCTGTAATTATTTCATTGGTCTTTAACTCTATTCTAACTTATATACAACTTGCTGCTTTGCCTTACAAGAGTTTTCTGGCATTTTCACTATTTATGTCTCTGAGTATCAGCTGAGAAAAGTGTGGTCACAGTCTAGAGACAGTCAGTTTTAGCTCATTCGTTTATTTATTCTTTTCTTTATTCTCCAAAAATTATGCAGCGTTTATATGATCCAAACCTTGCCTTACACACTGGGGCTTCAACAGTGACCCTAACTGATGTAACTGGGTGTTGTATGTAAGTGATGAATCACTAAATTCTATTCCTGAAATCTTTATTACACTATATGTTTACTAACCTGGATATAAACTTTGAGAAAACACAATAATGACCATAACTAGCAAAAAAATATATATAACTCAGCCAAGTAGAGTTACATTCCGGAGACGACAGATAGACCACAGGTGGGCAAAATATGTAGAGCGTGCTACAACAATAAATGCTTTTAAAGAAATACAGCAGAGAATCAGTTAAGGGGGCATCTGAAGGGGGTTTGCTATTTTAAGAAAGGCGGTCAGTGAAGCCTTTCCTGAGAAGCTGATATTGAGCACTCCAGAGGTTAAGGAAAGAGCCTTGCAGGTATCTGGGTGGGCTAGGTTACTAAAATTCCAAGGGCTCTTTTAATGACGCTCTCTGTGCTGGACATCACTCTATGCAGATAGGACCAAGAGACAGATAATCTGGAGCCTGTCCCTCACACACAAAGACCCCTGCTTGGGACCATGTGATCAGATGTGACCCTGGACACCCACAGCAGGGCAGATCCACACCCAGAGCTGATGTTTGGGCAGCATCTTCTAAGTTTCCAGAGCTACAAAGGGCTTTTAGGAGAACGTATCCCAGACACTTTGGGGACATCTTGGCAGGACTCCAAAGTCTCGACTATTAAATCTACAACCAGTTTCATTAGCAAGTAATGAAAGTTGCCAAAGCCACATTTTCTTTCCTGATATTATTCCATACCTTGCTGCACCTGGGAGGTGAGACTCAGGGACTGTGCAGAATCAGTGACTGTTGGAGGGAAGCTGCATGTCCATTCTGCCAGGGCTGTGCACTGGTTGAGAGGCTGGGATAGGCAGCATTAGGACCACAGCATGTAGAAAGCACTGGCTCCAGATGTGTCTCTGGGGGAAACAGAAGCTGTTTTACAGTTACCTGTGGTCACATGCAGAACTTCAGGATGTTAGGAATGAAGGCATTCCAGGAACTGGTTACTTTCTCCATTAAATTCTCTTTTCTTTTGCTTCATTGACCAGAACCACTTCACCCTCCAGTCTGTAGATAATTTGGCAGAAGCTACTGGGCGAATGTTTAATGAGTACTTTCACTGATGCAAAGATCTCTCATAAAATGGGGGATTAAACTTTGAAAAAGCCACCCTGGGAATGCTGGTGTAGCACATGATTTGATTTGATGCTGCTATGCGTCTCCTGGGCTCGTCTCTGGCAGTGGCTCCCACTCATGAAGCGGCTCCCACATAATGGTGCGGTTTTTCCCCCAGGGGTCTCTGGTGCCAAGGTCCTGGGTGCTCATTGTGCCTGCAGGTAGCACAAACAGAATAGAGAAGCTGGATTTCATGTCCCCAGGACAGCCCTCAAGCAATCCTTCTCCACCTCTCTACAGGCCCCTTCCCAGGTGTGTGCTACCTGTGTCTCAGAGGGCTCCCAGCTGGATTATGCCCCAGTTGTCCACACCGATAACCTAAACCTTAATTCCCCCTTCCCTGATTTTTCTGCTTTCCCTGTCTCCCCGCTCAGGTCCTGCCCTGGCTACCTGGAATTATGTCCCAGACCTTTATCTACAGTCAGATCCTCAACTCAGACCCTGCTTTCAGGAGCTCAAACAAGGACAGCGACCCCATCTGAGAATGTGTTAACAAATGCTATAAAATTCATATACAATTCATAAGAAAGCCAAGAAGTCATACTAACGTTATTGAGAAATAAGTGATATAAGTCCGTAAGTGCCTTTTGGCTGTATTGTGTACGGAATATATGGGGATCTATGACACACCTTGCAATTTTCAAGTGTCTCCTGTAGACGCAAAAACCTTAATGGAAAAAGGTTTCCATTGAGGAAAGTTGAATCTTACAATACATGAAATTTATCATTCACCAGAACCACGCATGACATATACCAAGAACAAAAGGTTAGTATCAGTATGTACGAAGTTGAAGGTAAGTAAAGTCATAAAGATGCTGAAATCATATAATGAAAATCAACAACCATGTTTTCATTCTAAAAAAAGTTGTTGAAAGGTAAGAAAGAAGACATTTTTTACCCATTCACTCTAGTAAACATTATACTTGTACAAGTGAGTCATTATATAGTTCTTCAAAAAAGGAAAGAGAACAGGGTAGTTTACCTACCACACTGATGATTTTACATTTACTTGGAAATCAATCAAATCAGATCTAAAATATAAATAAAAAGATCATCTTGAAATAGAACACTCAAATGTTTATTATTTGACGTCAGCATGGAGCTAGGCTCAAGATTGTCAACTTTCTGAGAGTAAATCATTTGTATTAAACCAGTGTTTTAAATGATAGACTTTCCACACCAAAGCAGTGCTTGATTAGGAAATGCTGTGGAAGCAGAGAGGTCATTGGCACTATCAGGTAGGCAGGCGAGTATTTTAGGTTCTCAAAGTGTGGTCTTCCAGCCAGCATCTTTCGAGAACTTGTTGGAAGTGCACGTTCTCAGATGCTCGCCCAGATCCACTGAATCAGAATTTTTGGGGGTGGGGCCTGATCCTGTGTCCTTTAACAAGCTCCCCCCCCCAATCCAGATGACTTAAATAAATACTGAAGGTTGAGAACTACTGTTCAGCGGTGTTCCATAGCTCTCACCAGCACTGATAGAAGCCCCTCCACACAGCCCAGTGGATGATCAGTAGATTAGTCCTTCTACCAGGTAC
This sequence comes from Proteles cristata cristata, assembly GCA_017311185.1. Classification (NCBI taxonomy): domain Eukaryota; kingdom Metazoa; phylum Chordata; class Mammalia; order Carnivora; family Hyaenidae; genus Proteles; species Proteles cristata. The sequence continues at coordinate 509,235 of JAESUZ010000886.1, forward strand.
CCTTTCCATGTTCTGTTGTTTTGGGTTCACCAAACACCACTAAGATACATCTTCTTAGTTGTCAGCACACATTTCCAGGAGGTATCATTGTCCCCAGAAGGTAAGCAGCTACCCAAGATGTAACAGCCAGCGAGGAAGTGCAGAGCTGGACCCACATCCCAGCCGACAGACCTGATTCTCACAGGGACACTTGGGGGCAGCTGGGTCCCTTGCCCCAGCCTAGCTCACAGCCTAGCTGTAACCACTACGGCACACATGCTCAGATCAGGCTGAACTAAGGTGGTAAAGACCTTGTTCTATTTCCCCATCGCACTGTGGAATTTCAAATAAACTTCTGTTTCTCCAAAATGATTCTCATCTACGCTAAACCTTAAATAATTTATATGTAGATATTTTGACGGGAGAATTCTGGGTGAATTTCATTCAGTTCTACTCCTCTGTCTCTGTTCTCTGCTGTGCCCCCAGCCCACACATGATCAATATTTTGAGTAGCCAGAATCAGGAAGGTGCCTAAGAGGCTGGGTCATTTCCAGGGGCAGGGACAGTAGGGGACATGTTGACCATCACTATGTGACCACCCTGCTGTGCTTTCAGTATGGGCTGCTTCCCTTCCCAGGACTGTCATGATGGGCGGAGACAGCCCTGAGGAGGTGTCCCTTGCCTCTTCAGAGCCACACTCAAGCCTCCTCGTATGACCATGTAGGGGAAGTGAGGTGACCATTTTACACAGAGCCTACCTTTCTTTCAACACCCCACCCCTACCTCTGCCTGTGCATTCTAGAATTAGCTCTATCGTGACAGTTCATTCTGTTTTAACTCTGTGTGAGGAGAGGAGATAAGCTGGTGCCCCTCTCACCTCACTGCCACGCTCTGTCCATCCGTTCTTTCTCAGGCCTCGGAGGTCCAGCTCACAGGGTTGCCATGCCCTACACTCAAAGGCACGGGCGTGCAGGACTGAATCATCCACTGCTCTCTGTTCCTACCAGAGGAGGGGCACAGCTCCGGGGACCGTCCCCAGAATAGGAGCTCTAGGTATGAGAAGCACAGGTGGAGACCCATCCTAACCTGCAGACAAAGTGTGGCCATCCACGTAAGATGGCTCTCACGGGGGGCTGCTGTCAAGGCAGAGGGGGCAGACGCTGTCCAGACATCTTTTGGAGGTTGTTTCCTTAGGAAGCTCTGGGCTTCCTGAAGCCCTTGCCGTCTGTTCTGCGATGTCTGGTAATCCCCGGGCGAACATTTTTCTGGCACTGCCGCTCTGCCTTGCTCCTCCCCCATTCAGGACAGCCGGGGTTGGCTGGCAGCCTGGAGATAAGCAGGTAACAAATCACCTGTTGTAAGAACATGTACAAAACTAAGGATGGGGGGAAGGAGGAATTGAGTTTATCATCTTACAAAAACATACTAAGTGCTGTGGTCGAGGTCCGGGTCTGAATATATGAAGTGACACCAAGAAGTGGATCCGGATGCTAAATATTCGGAGTCTATATATATGTATAGAGAGCTGCCGTGGGACGAGAGGAGATTGGGGCTGCTGTGGAAGGGCTACCGAGCGGTTGCTCTGGTTAAGCGATCATCTGGGGTGGAAAAGCCTAGCGCCTCTAGTGCCTCTAGTGCCTCGGACCACAAGCACAGGAAGGCACACAGGCATGTGGGCAGGCTTAGATCTTTCCAGGCCGAGGGTCTGCAGGTCTCCAGGAAAATGGACCTGCCTGTGTAACTAGCCCACCCATCTAGATAGATACAAGAGTGACCTTGACCGGACGGTAGGCTGGAAGGCTGTGGGGTAAGCAGCATCTGTGTCTGTGACCCCACACACAGGGTCCAGGACAGTTGCCTGTGCCGCAGACAAGGCAAATGGGCCAGCAAGCGTGGCCTTCTCAGAGCACTGCCCACCACCCAGACTTCTTTTTCAAAGAAAAAACATTTATAAAAACTTGAATATTGAAAATGAAAGCAAAGGGCAAGAGATATTTCACAGCCCAAGATATCGATTCCGAAGTTCTTACAGACTCGGGCTGTCGACTTGGGTTTTTAAAATTTAAGTTAAAAAGAGGTAAAAGGAAAAGAGTGATTTGACCTTAGGATGTAATTTTTAAATATTTATGTGAACTGTTTGGGGCAATTGCTTTGGTGAATTGCAAGTATCCTGGTGCTTCCTTCTGTTAATGGTCACAGGGAGTCGGGAGCCCCAGCTAACTCCACAGGGGCCTCCACAGCTACTCCAGGCATTTCGAACGTGCTAATGTTTTTTTAAAAAGATAAAACTGGGTGGTCTGGAGGAGAAGTTAAGCTCTAGTTTACATAACTCTCCAGAGTGCAAACAAGAGCCCTTCCTACCTTTCCTTCCCCACCTCCATGGCCATTCAGCTGAAGGCCCTCTGTTCCCTTTCATATTTTCTCCAGTCTGGGGGGTGTTCTGCCAGCAGAACAAAGTTATTCTCTTGGAGGGAAGGTTAAACGTTAACTCAATTACCCGTACAATTCCACTGGTTTAATCTGGGTAACTGTTGGAGAGAAGGGGACCTGTGAAAACAGCCTTGGAGACAACCCATGGACACGGATCAAAAAATAAACACGCAAATGCCAACCCTGTGCTGGGCTGAGCGCGTTCCACTGCCGGACACCACACACGGCGTGTGGTGCTGGACTTGGTGTTACAGTGAAGGCGTGTTAGGTCTTGTCACCAAAAGGGCTCCGAGGCTCTGCTGTTTATTTTGGTTCCTCCGTTGCAATTAGAGCATTAATGCGTCGTCCCATTTTTTTTTTTCCAGTCGATTGTTTAATCGTGAGATTATGGACTATCATAAAACCTTCACTGCTCTCATATTTCTTTTTGGCAGGGTACGGGAAAGTTAATTTGGGATTAGCTCCAGAAGCATTTTGACCGAGCCTTCCCGCTATTTATCATTCCAAAGGCACTGACAGTGCTAATGAATGTCTGGAGTTGTATATCATTTTATAAACACAAGGCGCTCCCAAGGTGGTGCCAATTAAATCTCCAATAAAGGATTAACAAGGACCCATAGGAACGAGAGGTAGTGATGCCTTCTGACAATTTACCAGAGGCTTGGCCTGAACGCAACGATGTGTGGCTTTGTGAGGAGGAATCTGCTCCTTCATGGCCCCTGCTGACTTCTGCAGAGGCTTCGGCTCCCCCAGCCCACATTTATCTCAGCTGTAGCCAAGACTACTCAGGCAATCTTGGTGATGTGACACTCGCAGCTCCAGGCAGCCACGGAGAGGGACAGATGCTAGTGTGGTCCGGGGTGCTGGTTGGGAGGGCAGGTTTGGAACTGTCTGCCAAGGAGAGAGGAAGACTAGATAAATATAAGCTAGATTACAAAATCACCTTGAACCTCGGCTGAGCAGATCCATTCTGGAGGGAGAGATCCATTCTGGAGGGAGATGCATTCTATCTCCATCTGAGCCATTAGTGACCCTGACAGATAGGTGCCCTGCTGGCTGGAGGCAGCTGGGTAATCTGTCACTCAGCTAACTCACCAAAACGCAGCCCTGAAGAGCTGTCTGTGTAGACTGTTTATTTTTAAACTTGGATTTATTCCTTGCTGTTTATTTGTAGTTCCTCCCAGTTAAAGTAAAGGTGTCAGACTCTGTCTCTCCATTCAGGCACGAAAAGACAAACAGTAACTGTGTCTTGAAACACTAGCAGGGAAATGAAGAACGGGGGGTACCCTGCCCCCCAAATGGTGTGCAGGAACCAGCTCTCTGTCACACCAAGTGTGACAGTCAACACCTCTTAAAGCCATGCCCCTCAAGATCTTAGCTTTCTCACGGCTTTAGGATAGAATAAAAATTGACTGAAGGTCAGAGTTGAGTTGAACAGTCTGGTTTTCCTCCAAACATCTATACAGGGTTCCACACAGATGGGCGCTCCAGGGGCAAGAGGCAGCAAAAAAGAGTGGATAAAGCCAGATTCTACACCTCAAAACTGGGTCGTTAAAATCATCACCTTCTACTTCCTCCTTCCTGACAAAGATGCCAAATCAATGGTTAAGCCACTTGTGAAGTCACTTGGCTGCTGGAATTACTGGAATGTGGGGCTGGACTGGAACCCTAGCACCCCAGGCTCACTGCCCACCCCTGCCATGACTGCTGCGCGTCTCCTGCACAGGCAGGGCTCTGTGTCCCCGGCACACCACCCTGTCCTGTGTAGTGCCATGTAATCGGCATAGGCTCTCCTCTGCATCCTTTTACAAAATATTGGCATTTATAAGGGTGCCTCGGTGGCTCAGTCAGTTAAGCATCTGACTTCGGCTCAGGTTATGATTTCACGGTTCACGGGTTCTAGCCCCCCTTCGGGCTCCGTGTGTGCTGAGAGCTCAGAGCTTGCAGCCTGCTTCAGATTCTGTCTCCCTCTCTCTCTGCCCCTCCCCCACTCACACTTTCTTTCTCTCTCTCTCAAAAAATGATTAAACATTAAAACACTTTTTAATTTAAAAATATTGACATTTATTTTACACAAGTAAAACATGAATGCAGTTTCATTATAAACAAACTGAATAATATAAGAATAGAGTGAAAAGTATAATTTTCCTTTTTGCTGACCACAGCCTACTTCCTTTCTAAACCTTTTTCCTTATTTTAATATTGGCACACATCATGGAATGGGATCATGTGGTATGTAATGGTCTTCAATTCACTTTATTCATCTGCTAACAGGTCTTGGAGAATTTTCTTTTAATCAAGTCAGTACTTACAGATCTTTCTTATTCTTTTCAAACTGGAATAAATTGTTGCAATATGTTTATATCTTCATGTATCCATTTGCCTGTTGATAGACATCCAAACCCTTCCCATTATTTGTAAGTCAATACCTTGTTGAAGTATAATGTTCATATGAAAATGGGCACAAATTATAAGTGTATATTTCAAAGAATTTCCACAAAGGAAACTTGCCTTTAACCAAATCAGCTCAAGAAACCACCTTTATAGAACTCCACAAGAATATGTCCTTCTAGGCATCCATCCCTCCCCTCCAAGTGACCGCCATGCCAACTTCTTGCTCTCAATATGCCAACTTCTATCATAAGGTTCAACTGAAGTGGTGACAAACAGAATCATTGTCTTATCCCCAGTCTCAGAACAAAGGCTTTCAATGATTTACCCGAAAGATGATGTTTTCTGTGGAGTTTTGTAGCTACACTTTCACAATGAGGGTCTTCCTTTCTACCTGAGATTGCTGACAGTGTCTGCCATGAATGGATGTTGAATTTTATTAAACACCTTTTCTGCATCTATGCCCTCCTGGATGTCAGGATATGTGAACAGAGGAATCTCCTGCAAACTTTAATGTCTGCAAACTCTAAAATGATTCCAGAAAGACATGGTGTTCCATACAAGACTGTTTGACCAATGCATCCACAGTTTCCTCCTGCGCATACACCCTAGTAAAGTGCTGCACGTGGGAGCAGAAAGAAGATGGCCTTGGAAACCTCTACAGTTAATCCCTCACTCAGAAAAGCACCAAACCATTGGATGTCTAAGCAGAGAACTGTAATTATGGTAGGTGATGTGATGGTTACTTGAAAGACAGTGGTCAGGGACACCTGGGTGGCTCGGTTGGTTGAACATGTGACTTCCACTCAGGTTATGATCTCATGATTCATGAGTTTGAGTCCCACATCAGGCTTGCTGCTGTCAGCACAGAGCCTGCTTTGGATCCTCTGTCTCCCTCTCTCTCTACTCCTTCCCAGCTCTCTTGCTCTCATTCTCTCTCTCAAAAATAAATAGACATTAAAAAATAATAAAAATAATTTAAAAAATAAAGACAGTGGTCAGAGGAGTCCTAAGGAGATGAACTTTAAGACTTGAAGGAAGAGAAGGAGCCAGGCTTGCAAAGATCTGGTAGAAGTTAGCGAAGCAAGGTATAAAGGAAGACCATGGAGATATTGAGCATATGTAATAAGCTCCTGTTAGTGTTCCTACTTGAGCTTCAACTCTTTTACAAGGTTGAAAAGAGCAAAAAGGATGAGGGGGAGAGAGAGGTAGGAGTGGAGAACAATTAACCCAAAGGAAAAGGTTATTTTATAATACATACAATTATAAAGGAAAAGTTGAGCATATACTTTTTAAATGTAATTCAAGTGGTTTCTCAAGGGTAGTATATTGGGGTTCTCCAGAGAAAAAGAAGCAGTCATTTGTATATCTGTATCTGTATCTGTGTTTATGCATGAAAAGAGACAGAGAGAGAGAGAAATAGAGAGATTTATTTTAAGGAATTGGCTCATGCAACTGTGGAGGCTCGCATGTCCAAAATCTGCAGGGCAGGCTGTTGAAGCTCTACTCTAAAGACTGTCTTGAGGCAGAATTCACTCTTTCTTGGGAAAGTCCACTTTTTAATCTCAGTGCTTTCAACTGATGGGATGAGGCCCACCCACATTATGGAGGGTAATCTGTTTTACTCAGTCTCCTGACTTAAATGTCGATCTCATCTAAAAAGGACCTTCACAGCAACATCCAGACTGATGCTTGACCAAAGCATCCTGATACTGTGGCCGAGCCAAAGTTAGCACATAACATTAACCATCATAGGCAGTATGGGATCGGATAGTAATACTTTTCTTACCCTACTTAAAAAGAAACCCCAGTTATATTACAGAATTCTCAGGTAATTCTCAGATTACTGTCCTTCACAGGAAGATTTAAAATTATAAAAATGATTCATAGGGGCACATGTACCCCGATGTTTACAGCAGCACTATCAACAATAGCCAAATTATAGAAAGAGCCTAAATGTCCATCAACTGATGAATGGATCGGAAGATGTGGTTTATATATACAATGAACTACCACTTGGCAATGAGAAAGAATGAAATCCTTTCATTTGCAACAATGTGGATCGAACTGGAGGGTATTATGCTAAGTGAAATAAGTCAGGCAGAGAAAGACAGATACTACATGTTTTCACTCATATGTGGAATTTGAGAAACTTAACAGAAGACCATGGGGAAATGGAAGGGGAAAAAATAGTTTTAAACTATTTTAAACTATAAGAGGCAAACTATAAGAGACTTTTAAATACAGAGAACAAGCTGAGGATTGATAAGGCATGAGGGAGAGGAGAAAATGAGTGATGGGCATTGAAGAGGGCACTCATTGGGACGAGTGCTGGGTGTTGTATGTAAGCAATGAGTTGTGAGAATCTACTCCCGAAGCCAAGAGCACACTGTATACACTGTATGTTAGCTAACTTGACAGTAAATGATATTAAAAACAAATAATAGTAATAATAATAAATAAGATTATAACAATGCAAAAAAATAATGGGCCCAGTCAGTAGTAATCTAAATTGTTATTGAATGCCATTGAGACCCAAGGCATTTTTGTTGTACATGCACCTGCTTCCCAGAGGAGACCAGCTTCCTGGCTGCAGCCCTCAGGCCTCTGGGAAGGAGGCCTTGGAATGTGCAGGGAGGGACCACCTCCCAGGACCTTGTGCTCACAGACCACACCTGAATGATGGCCTTCATATGGAAAGTGTGTGCAGAGGGGGTTGACACAGGAAGGAAGGACTAAATAATGTTATATGCAGGCTTGAATGAATAGTGCTGGGAAGGGACAGACCCCTCAGAGATGAGACATTGTGCTTTAAATGTCTTTAGGGCTGTCATCTAGAGGAAAGATCTGATTTGCGCAATGGGGCCCAGAAGGCAGATGATGTGAAAAACCATGAAGGAAGGTGATTCCAGCGAACACACGCACCCTGAGCTTTCAGCAGTGGAGTACACCTTCCCTGATCTGGGGGCTCTAGGATCTGTTGCACCACCTGTTGGACTACCTGTGTGGCAGCAGGGAAGGAGGCCAAATGGCCTTGAGATCTTTCCCTCATTATGTGACCTTGGCAAATGTTGGAGATGCTTCAAAGGGAAGATGATAGAGCCAGACTTCACAGATATCAGAGATGGGGAAGGAGAAGGCAGTTTTAGTTTGGGCATCTTGAGTATGAAGGGTAAAACATTGTCCAAGTGGTGGTGGCCTATAACCACTGTAAGTGTAGCCCTGGGGATAAATAAGAAGGCATGTAGGAGACTCATCTTGTGGTCCCTTCACAGAGGAGAATGGATTGGAGGCTGGGCGAGATCTTGCATAGGCTCTATCAGAGGGTGGTAGGTGAGAGCAGAGAGGCAGGGGTCCTGCTGTATGTATCTCCTTGGGGTGAAGATTGTGGGTCTTAATCTTAACCTCCCTTTACCCCTATCCCAGTAAAGAAACCTAATGCAATCTTACTAGAAAAAGTGCTAACAGAAGTACTATCTTGGAAAGATAGAGAAAAGCAGAAGGAGGAAGAGAAGGAGACAGAGAGGGAGGATCTGAGATGCCTTTGATCTTCCTTTAACTTATTCATATATATTTAGTTATATAAGAAATATACTGAGCATTTTCAGAAGAATTCAAGTGAAATTTATGAAGGTACATTCTTGCCTCCTACCCCTCACATAGATTTTCTTCTTTTCTGAATTTCCTAGGACTTAAAGCCAGAGAAGGAGCTGGATTTCTCTGGGCGACATCTTGATGCAGCACTTCTAGGCTTTGTTGGTGGGAGGAAGATAGAGTCTCTGTGTGTAGATAGACCACTGAACCAGCTGATCCTGTGCCCTTCCTTTGGGGCCTGGAAACTTCGGGAATAATGGGCTATTTCTCCCAGGACATTTTTTACTGCATCTTCAATGCAGATTTATGAATGTGTTACTTGCTTAAAGATTGTCCTTTCTTTAACAAAATAGCAAGCATATCCTGTGTCAGCACCATAAAACTCTGGGAAGATGTTCAAAAGAAAAAGATGCTTAAGACTACATCCTAAACTTTGATTCATAGAAAGATAAGTATTTAAGGAACAGTTGTGAACTTCCAAGATCCTTCTAACATTCACATTTTTGCAGGTGTAGAAAATGAGGCCAATAGACTGGAAGTGTCATGTCCACAGTTAACATAGACACTGCATGTCTAGGTCACCACTCAGTCCTGAGTTTTCTGACATTAGGAATCATGCTTATAATTCATCTAACCATAAGGCCTGTTATGCTCATATTCTAGTAAGGGTCACGATCCTAGAAGAATGAAACTTCAAAGGCAATGGCATAGAAGCCATGGCAGGTGTTGAAAGATGAAGTATAAGCACAGGGTTGGCCTTGGATAGCATGGCTTTACTTGGTGCCAGCCTTTCCTTGCTTCCTCCTTTCACACTCAATAAAGGGTGACCTCACACACACAGATGTTATTCCTGTTAGGAATCAGTGATATTTTGATGAGTTTAGACGGTCTTATAACAGAAGCCCAGAAATGCTCAAACTCTGTACCAAGGCACAACAAGGCCTGTCTGTGAAATTCCAGAGGATAATGCATGCCTGGGCCCCTGCCAGTTAGTAGCATGCAGGCTGATGAACTCCCTTGAAGGATTGTCTGGAAAACCGAATCAGAACCAATGGCACAGTATCCTTCTCTTTAAGCCCAAAGTGTACCTTCAGCTGACCATGGGGCTCAAAACACAAGACAGCCATGAAAACGGTAAGGATGGGGGAGAAGAGTGAGGGGATGTCTTCCTGGGACACTAGGCTTGGAGACAGGTGGCCAGCCAAGCTGGGGACCCAAAAGGGAGGAGAAAACAGGAACGAGGGAGGTGGGAGGGTGTATAGAGCGCAAGAAATTCACGGTGTGCATGCGTGGGGGGGAGGGGGCATGAGCCTTGCCCCAGAGCAAGCCAAAGGTGAAATATAACAGATGATTAGTTCTCAAAAAGGACCACGAGGAAGAAGCAAACTTCTACCATCCAGAGGAGGCAATTGAGCTTTAATCGGAGGCAGATTCACCTCCTGCACAAATTTGGGTGAGAAGTTCATTCCTCAAAACTCTTTACAAAAGTAAACATGTATTGTTTGTGAAAGGCAAAGAGGAAAGGTGTGATGTGCCCTCTTCCTCCAGCCACGGCCTTGGGACAGCACTTTTATTAGCAGCCTCCTCGTAAGTTGTACCACTACACCTTGTCCCAGTGGTCCTATATGTCTCCTCTGTGACCTGCTTGCTGGAACTTCTCACCTGCTTAGATTGCTCTTACACACTCACACATGCATGTGCATGTGCACACGCACATGCACACACACGCACTCACACCTCTCTGGATGGGACATAGGGAATCAGTACCAGATGTGCACATGCACCGTGGGATGGATGTGTTTGGATGCTTACTTGTCTCTGCTCACCTCATAACACAGCTGCTCCTTTCCTTCGGTCTGGCCATCTGTGACTGGGTGACAGTGAAGCTGTCCTATATTGTCAGCCTTGCGTCATCTGACTGAGTCATAGACTCAATTTCCTGGCTGAATTTTGTCTTCAGTTGACTGTGGAAACCACCAAATCCCTCTGCAGAGGTGTATTAATGAGGGATACCCTCAGATATGGTCCTAGGAGGAAGGCTTGGTCATTAGAAATGTGGGAAGGATGAGAGATGATGAGGAAGACATATCTTCTGCTTTTACCTCAGGAATTAGCAAAGAGTTTAAGACTTCCTCATTCCTATGCCTTTGAACTAGGAACTTAAAGCTTTCTTTGGAAAGAAATTGGCAGGGGGTAGATAGAAGTGGAGTTCAGGGTTGGAAGGAAGTGTTCATTGAGTAGAGTCTTTAATTTATTAAGGATGGAAGAAAGAGAGAGATCAGCTGGTATGATTAGCCTTTTCCACCTCTCTCCTCCATTGTGTAGGTGAAGAATGGCATCTGGGGGGAGGAAGGGAGCCTCCAAATTCTCAGCCACACTCACCTGGAATTTATCCTCTGCAGCACTGACCTGGGTGGTGCTGAGAAATGATGGTGACCTGCTCTCATCAGGGAAATACTGTGCTTTTGACTGGGTGATGGGGGAGAATGAGTCCCATCTATTTGGCCACACCTGCCCGTAGAGAATCAAGCTGAGGAAAGCGGGTAGGGTGCTGTGGCTCAGCTATCATAGGCTCTCACTGTTCTGTGACTTAATAGGTTTGCTTGAATAAATGTTTCTTCATTTTCTGTATGTCCTCACAAAATTTCTGGAGACTTTAAATGGTTGTTTTTAACATTAGTTTTTTTAACAGCTGTGATTGTTTCCTTGGAGTGCATGTTTGTAAAGCTCTCTACACCACCATTCTGGAAGAGAGATACTATATTTGAAAATGTCTTACCAGGAACATAATGTGAGTTTTCCAAGCACTAGAGCATGCTAAAGATCTTTACTTTATGCCACATAAACAATGAACTCAATACGGATCAAAGACCTAAATGTAAGAGCTAAAACTATAACTCATTTAGAAAACAAAAACAAGGGGCACCTGGGTGGCTTAGTTGGTTAAGCGTCCGACTTTTGCTTGGGTCATGATCTCGCGGTTCGTGAGTTCGAGCCCCGCGTCGGTCTCTGTGCTGACTGCCAGCTCAGAGCCTGGAGCCTGTTTCAGAGTCTGTCACTCCCTCTCTCTCTGACCCTCCCCTGCTCACTCTCTCTCTCTCTCTCTCCTAGAAATAAATAAAACATTAAAAAATTAAAAAAAAAAAGAAAACAAAAAAACAAATCATAGGGGAAAAGCTTCAGAACACTGGGTTTAGCAATGATTTCTTGGACACCACACCAAAGGCACAGGCAGCAAAAATGAATGAATGAATGAATGAATGAATGAGACTTCATCAATATTAAAAATTTTTGTGCATCAAAAGACACTATCAACAGAGTGAAAAGGCAACCCATGGGATGGAAGAAAATATTTGCAGTCATATATGATAAGGAGTTAGTATTCAGAATCTGAAAGAACTATCATCAACAGCAAATAATCCAGTTTAAAAATGGGCAAAGGACTTGGGGTGTTTGGGTGACTCACTTGGCTAAGGGTCCAACTCTTGATTTGGGCTCAGGTCACAGTCTCACGGTTAGTGAGTTCAAGCCCACATTGGGCTCTGAGGTGTCAGCCTGGGATTCTCTGTTTCTGTCTGTCTCTCTCTCCCTCTCTTTTTCAAAAAATAAATAAATAAACGTTAAAAACAAATTGGGCAAAGGACTTGAATAAACATTTCTCTAAAGAAGATATATAGCTGGCCAATAAGCACCTGAAAGGGTAATCAGCATCGTTGGTCATTAAGGAAGTGCAGATCAAAGTCACAGTGAGACCACAGCACACCTACTAGGATGGCAATCAGAAAACAAAAACCTCAAATAAGTAGATGTGAAGAAATTTGAACCCCTATATATTGTTGCCAAGATTATAAAATGGTGCAGCCCTCATGGGACACAGGTCTGTGGTTCTTCAAAAAGCTAAACATAGAATATATGACCCAGAAAATCCACTCCTAAGAATATAGCCAAAAGAATGAGAATGGGGATTTGAACAGATGTGTGTATATCAGTGCTCAGTGCTGCACTATACACAATACCCAAAAGGTGGAAGCCACCCAAGTGTCCATAAAGAGACAAATCAATAAACATAATGTGATGTATACATTCCATGGAATATTATTCAGCCATTAAAATGGAATGAAGTTCTGATACATGCTAAGAAATGGACGAATTTTGAAACATCATGCTAGTTGAAGTAACCCAGACAAAAACTCACAAATATTGTCTGATTCTCTTTATACAAAATACCTAGAATAGGCAAAATTGGGAGAGAAAGCAGAGAATGAAACCATCACTCAATGGTTACAGAGGTGCTGTTTTGAGGAGATGAAAAGTTTTGGAAATATGTAGTGGTGCTAATTGTAAAATATTATGAATGTAATTAAATGCCACCAAATTATTTACTTAAAATGGTTGAAATGGCAAATTTTAGGTTATATATATTTTATCACAAAAAATAATTCAGAAAATATATTCTCAATAAAAAGCAGACTCCTTTTCTCGAAAAATAAAATTCTACCACAAGGAAACCATGTTTTACTTCTAAACTCTTCTGCTTACCAACTGGTCAAACTTGGGCAAGTCATTTACCTCTTCTGGGTCTTAGTTTTATCAGACACGATTGTGTCTGATACGATCAGACACGATTTAAAGATGATTTGTAGAGGATTAAATGTTCAAGTATTCAATAGGTTTCTGTTAATATATATGATATACTGGAGAGGGGGCAAGATGGCGGAGACGTAAGGAGCTCCGTACTTGCACTCGCGCCCATACATCACACAGAAAAGAGCTGAAGCCATTGGAAACCTTATAAAACCTGAGAGATTGGGAGAAAAAGGATGCAGAATCCACTGAGAGAGCCTTCTAACGTGAGTGCGAACTGGGGAAGATAAAAACGGGCCGGGATCGGAGACTCCAGGGTGGGAGGCGATCCCCCTCTACCCTCTATGGGGAGTGAGAGGGGAAAAGGAGAGAGTCCGAAACAGAAAAACCTCCGCTCAGGGGGGAAAAACCTCCGCTCGGTGCATAGAAAGACCGTACTTGCCAAATACCTGCACACCAGGTCCCCTCACGCCAACTGGTCCCGGGGGGAGCTGAGCACACAAACTGCTTCTTTGTGCTAGCTCCTGGAGGCTGGACTTCAGAGTGGCGGCGCGCCTGCCACCATTGCAGCTCCCGGGCGGCTGGAGCCCCTGAAAGAGCCGCGAGGACACCAGGCGTCCGCGCTCCTGGCTGGCTGGGACTCGAGAGGGAAGGCAAAGAGCTAAAAACTGGGAAATTTGCCTGTGAGTTCGTGTTTCGGGTGATGAGCCATAGAGGGACCTGGTTTTCCTCACTCCAATGGGCTCCACGCACCCGGCAGGCAAGCGCCCGCGCATGCTCGCCAGATGGACCCAGAGAAGGAAGCAGCGATTCTGACTCCACCCCCAGAGCTCAGCAGGGGACCTGGAATTGCCCGAGGGGGTTGCCTGGGAAGCTGTGTCTACGGCAACTTCAGCGGGGCGCATGGACTGGGATTTGGAGATTGGAACTGGCCTAGGTTGAAGAGTCCAACCAACTTCGGCTGCGCCCCCGGTATGGGGAGTTTACACGCCCAAAAAAGCGAGGTGCAGCGCGGGGTTTAAGAAAGGACTGGAGCACCATCACTCTCTTCCCCACAACCACCAAGGCAGAGCTCCCGCCTGAGGCATTGGATCACGCCACGCCCATCCCTGCCTGAGAGCTGCCCTCCTCCCTTTTTTTTTTCCCCTTTTTTTCCCCTTTTTTTCCCACTTTTTCCTTCTTTCTCTTTTCCCTCTTTTTTACCCAGAACACTGACCTGATTAACTCTGGTCGCCAGCTTGCTTAAACAATCACGAGTCCATTCTGTAAATGCAAATTCTACACTTACCAACATTTTCATCTCTTTCTCTCAGGAGTAATTAGACTATATAGTCTCTCTGGATAATTCCAGCACCCTTCTCTCACCTATCCAACCATATCCTACCCTTTACCTCTTTGAAAAAAGCTTCTTATCCCTTCTGCCTGTTCATTCGATTTCCAGTTTTGCCTCCTCCCTCCCTGCCTTCTCTCTCTTTCTCTATGCTTTTCAACCAGCACTGCATACACACGGCTATTTAACTGTAGCTGGGAAATCCAGGTATATGCTTTAAACCGTTCTTTGTCAATTGGTTTTCTTCTTTATTCCTTTTCTTTTCCCCTTTTTGATCCTTTTATGTATTTTATACTCCCTATTATTCGCCCTCCCTCCTCCATCTTTTCTCTTAACTTTTTCGTTTTCCCTCTCGCTTTGCATGTTAGTTGAATTAGCCTGTGCGTTTGTGTGCTCCTGCTCCCTGTGTGTTTGTCTGTCTGTTTTCTTTTCCAGGGCTACCTCAAGAAACAAGCTAGAGTACACAAGGTGGAGAGTCCCAAATATCACTACAAATAGGAAAATAAAATAACCAAGGTCTGAACAAGAGAGACCAAGAGATACCATTCAAAAAACACTCTCTGAAAGGATAGGCTCTGGAAAGTCAAAGAGTCTTCTTGGATATAGCAGCACTCATAGAAACAGAGAGCATAAGAGGTCTTTAAAACCAACAAGAGCCAGAAAGCTAACTAAAATGATGAAACGAAAGAGCTCACCTCCAAAGAAACTCCAAGAAGAAATGACAGCTAATGAACTGCTCAAAACAGCTATCAACAGCATCACTAAACAAGATTTTAGAATAATAATGGTAAAATTAATAGCTGGGCTTGAAAAAAACATAGGGGACATCAAAGAAACTATGGCTACAGACAGAATGGAAAATAAAAATAGGCATAAAGAATTTAAAAATGTGATAAATGAGATACATAATAAATTAGAGGCCTCCAATGCACAGATTGAAGAGGCAGAAAGGAGAATAAGTGATTTAGAAGACACCACTATAGAAAAACAAGATGCTGACAAAAAAGAGACAAATTGATCCAGGAAAAGGAAAGAAGAATTCGAGAGCTCAGTGATACGGTCAAACGCAACAATATCCGTATCATAAGAATCCCAGAAGAGGAAGAGAGAGGGAAAGGTGCTGAAGGAGTCCTGGAACAAATTATAGCAGAGAACTTCCCCGACCTGGGGAAGGAAGTAAATGTGGAAATACAAGAGGCTCAGAGGACTCCCCTCAGACATAACTTGAATCGATCTTCTGCATGACATATCATAGTAAAAATGGCAAAATACAAGGACAAAGAGAGAATTTTGAAAGCAGCTAGGGAGAAAAGGGCCCTCACATACAAAGGGAAACCTATCAGAGTGGTGACAGACCTATCTACTGAAACTTGGCAGGCCAGAAAGGAATGGCAGGAGATCTTCAATGTGATGAACAGTAAAAATATGCAGCCAAGAATCCTCTATCCAGCAAGCCTGTCATTCAAAATAGAAGGAGAGATAAAAACCTTTCCAAACAAACAGAAATTGAAAGAATTTGTCACCACGAAGCCAGCCCTACAAGAAATCCTGAGGGGGATGCTCTGAAGGAAAGGTTGCAAGGAACAAAGATTCCAGAGACACCACCACAAACATGAACCCTACAAAAGATACAAAGACTCTAAACCCACATATTTCAATAATAAGACTGAATGTAAATGGGCTGAATGCTCCAATCAAAAGACATAGGGTAGCAGAATGGATTAAAAAACAAAATCCACCTATATGCTGTCTACAAGAATCTCACTTTAGACTGGACGACACCTTCAGATTAAAAGTAGGGGGATGGAGAAATATATATCATGCTACAGGAAATCAAAAGAAAGCCAGAGTATCGATACTTATATCAGACAAACTGGACTCAAATTAAAGACAATCACAAGAGATGAAGAAGGGACTACATAATAATTACAGGGTCCATCCATCAGGAAGAACTAACAATAATAAATGTCTACGCACCGAATATGGAAGCACCTAAATATCTAAAACAATTAATCACAAACAGAAACAAGCTTAGATAAGAATGTGCTAATAGCTGGGGACTTTAATACTCTGCCCACAGCAATGGATAGGTCAACCAGACAGTAAATCACTAAAGAAATAATGGACTTGAAAGACACAATGGACCAGAAGAAGAGAAATAATAAAAATTAGAGCAGAAATAAACAACATAGAGACCAAAGAAACAATTGAACAGATCAATGAAACCAAGAGTTGGTTTTTTGAGGGGCGCCCGGGTGGCTTAGTCGGTTGGGCGTCCGACTTTCGCTCAGGTCATGATCTCGCGGTTCGTGGGTTCGAGCCCCGCGTCGGGCTCTGTGCTGACTGCCAGCTCAGAGCCTGGAGCCTGTTTCAGTCTGTGACTCCGTCTGTCTCTGACCCTCCCCTGCTCACGCTGTCTCTCTCTCTCCTAGAAATAAATAAAAAATATTTAAGAAAAAAAAGAGTTGGTTTTTTGAAAAAATAAACAAAATTGACAAACCTCTAGCCAGGCGTATCAAAAAGAAAAGAGAGAGCACCCAAATAGACAAAATTATGAATGAATATGGACTTATTACAATCAACCCCTCAGAAATACAAGCAATTATCAGGGAATACTATGAAAAATTATATGCCAACAAATTGGACAACTTAGAAGAAATAGACAAATTCCTAAACACACACTCACTACTAAAATTCACACGGGAAGAAATAGAAAACCTGAACAGACCCATAACGAGTGAAGAAATTGAATCAGTGATCAAAAATCTCCCAACAAATAAGAGCTCTGGACCTGATGGCTTCCCTGGGGAATTCTACCAGACATTAAAACAGAATTAATCCCAATTCTTCTCAAGCTATTCCAATAAATAGAAAACGAAGGAAAACTCCCGGACTCATTTTATGAAGCCAGCATCACTCTGATTCCCAAGCCAGAGAGGGATCCAGCAAAAAAAGAGAAATACAGGCCAATATCCTTGATGAATACAGATGCAAAAATTCTCAACAAGATCCTTGCAAATCGAATCCAGCAGCATATAAAAAGAATCATCCACCAAGATCAAGTGAGATTCATTCCTGGGTTACAGGGCTGGTTCAACATTCGCAAATCAATCAATGTGATACATCATATCAATAAAAGAAAAGATAAAAACCATATGATCCTGTCGATAGATGCAGGAAAAGCATTTGACAAAATACAGCATTGCTCCTTTTTTTGTTTTTAATTTTTTTAAATGTTTTATTTATTTCTAGGAGAGAGAGAGAGACAGCGTGAGCAGGGGAGGGTCAGAGAGAGAGGGAGTCACAGACTGAAACAGGCTCTAGGCTCTGAGCTGGCAGTGGGCACAGAGCCCGACGCGGGGCTTGAACCCGTGAACCGCGAGATCATGACCTAAGCGAAACTCGGACGCTTAACCGACTAAGCCACCCAGGCGCCCCAAGCATCGCTTCTTAATAAAGACTCTAGAGAAAGTTGGGACAGAAGGAACCTACTTAAACATCATACAAGCCATCTATGAGAAGCCTTCAGCTAACATCATCCTCAATGAGGAAAAACTGAGAGCTTTCCCCCTGAGATCTGGAACACGACAGGGATGTCCACTCTCACCACTGTCGTTTAACACAGTGCTGGAAGTCCTAGCATCAGCCATCAGACAACAAAAGGAAATCAAAGGCATCAGAATTGGCAAAGAGGAAGTCAAACTTTCACTCTTCGCAGATGACTTGATACTCTACATCGAAAACCCGACAGACTCCACCAGAAGCCTACTAGAACTGATCCAAGAATTCAGCCAACTTGCAGGGTACAAAATCAACGTACAGAAGTCGGTTGCATTTTTATACACCAACAATGAAGCAACAGAAAGAGAAATCAAGAAACTGCTCCCATTCACAATTGCACAAAAAAACTATAAAATACCTAGGAATAAACCTAACCAAGGATATAAGAGATCTGTATGATGAAAACTACAGAAAACTTATGAAGGAAATTGAAGAAGACACAAAGAAATGGAAAAACATTCCATGCTCATGGATAGGAAGAATAAATATAATTAAGATGTCATTACTACCTAAAGCACTCTACACATTCAATGCAATTCCAATCAAAATTGCACCAGCATACTTCTCAAAACTAGAACAAACTATCCAAAAAATTTGTATGGAACCACAAAAGACCCCGAATAGCCAAAGTAATCCTGAAAAATAAAACCAAAACGGGAGGGATCACCATCCCAGACTTTAGCCTCTACTACAAAGCTGTCATCAAGACAGTATGGTATTGGCACAAAAACAGACACATAGACCAATGGAACAGAATTGAGAACTCAGAAGTGGACCCAAAAGTATACAGTCAACTGATCTTTGACAAAGCAGGAAAGAATATCCGATGGAAAAAAGACAGCTTTTTTAACAGATGGTGTTGGGAGAATTGGACAGCAACATGCAGAAGAATGAAACTAGATCATTTTCTCACACCATGCAGAAAAATAAACTCAAAATGGATAAAGGAATTGAACGTGAGACAGGAAACTATCAACACCCTAGAAGAGAAATCAGGAAACAACCTCCTTGACCTCCACCGCAGCAACTTCTTACTTGACACATCCCCAAAAGCAAGGGAATCAAGAGCAAAAATAAACTACTGGGACCTCATCAAGATTAAAAGCTTCTGCACAGCCAAGGAAACAACCCAGAAAATTAATAGGCAACCAACGGAATGGGAAAAGATAGTTGCAAATGACATATCAGATAAAGGGCTGATATCCAGAATCTACAAGGAACTCACCAAACTACACGCCCGAAAAGCAAACAACCCAGTGAAGAAATGGGCAGAAGATATGAACAGACACTTCTCCAAAGAGGACATCCAGATGGCCAACAGATACATGAAATGATGCTCAGCATCCCTCCTCATCAGGGAAATACAAATCAAAACCACACTGAGATACCACCTCACGCCAGTCAGAGTGGCTAAAATGAGCCAATCAGAGCACTCTAGATGCTGGCGAGAATGTGGAGAAATGGACACCCTCCTCCGTTGTTGGTGGGAATGGAAACTGGTACAGCCCCTCTGGAAAACAGTGTGGAGGTTCCTAAGGAAACTAACAATAGAACTCCCCTAAGACCCAGCACTAGCACTGCTAGGAATTTACCCAAGGGATACAGAAATGTTGATGCACAGGAGCACATGTACCTCAATGTTCATAGCAGCACTCTCCACAATAGCTAAAACCTGGAAAGAGCCTAAGTGTCCATCAACAGATGAATGGATCAAGAAGATGTGGTTTATCTATACCATGGAATACTACATGGCAATGAGAAACAATGAAATCTGGCCATGTGTAGCAACATGGATGGACCCTGAGGGTGTTATGCTGAGCGAAATAAGTCAGGCAGAGAAGGACAAATATCATATGTTTGCACGTACAGGAGGATTAGGAGGAACTTGATGGAGGAACCAGGGGGAGAAGAAGGGCGGAAATGTTGGGGGAAAGGGAGAGAGGCAAACCATGAGAGACTCTTGAATGCTGACAAAAACTGAGGATGATGGGTGTGGGGGCTCCGGGTGGAGATGGGCATGGAGGGGGGCACTTGTGGGGATGAGCACTGAGTGTTATGTGGAAACTAATTTGACAGTAAACTATTTGTAAATATATATATATATAATATATATATATGATATACTGTGTGCAGATGATCCTCATTATTGCAGGTCATCAGGGTGCAATATTTTGATAACACCCTTTAATTCTTGTTTTTATGTTTTCAACTTTTTCTTAATGTGCAATCTTTCCTTCTTTTCTTCTTGCCAAGTCCACATGTAACCCCAGCTTACACTGGAAGTGATTTATTGCCAAGATAAGCTTTATGGTCGATGACATCATGCAATGCATTATTTTTTGGTGCTACTTCCCGGGCCCCACTCCATCTCTTCCACATCTCCGAAGGGGCTGCACAACATGAGCTTGTCCTGATCCCTACCAGGGCCATGGAAGGAATTCTTTCCTGAAGTGTTCCTGGTGAAGATTTACTCCAAGTTTCTTAAGGGAGGTCAGATAAATTGACCTCAAAATACCCTTTAGCCATGAGATCCTATGATTTTTGGATTCTAACTGAGAGAATGAGATACAATCCACTTCTCTCCCCATTTGTCCCTCAAGAAAATGAAGTTGACAAGGGCTCCAGGTGCTTTCAAATTTCCTTTAGCAGAAAATGGAATTCAGGTTTTTGTAGATACTGATCTTTATGACTCTTTTTATGGAGCCTGAAAAGATCTGACCTATTATTTGGACTGAAATGTCCTGTGAACCACCTTCCATCTGATTTACATCCAGTTCAGACATGCGATGTTTTTTCCTAACCACTTTCCATTGGAGGAGCAAGAAAATAGGAACTGGGACACGTTAGAAATGGCTTCCACCAGATTTACCCAGCTTGAGGAAGGCATGCAGGACCCACACTGGCCGTGTGTTGCTCCGACCGCTGTGTCTCTTCTTCCCTCTTGGTCCCTCAGTCCAGCTTTCTGAAGGAGGTCCCACATAGCCACGACAGGGAGGCAGCGTTTCCCTTCAGTCCCCTCCCACTGGTTTAGAATCTGCATGGGACTGTATCCATCCTCAGACCTGATTACCTCCTGCCCATTTGACTTCTGAGTTTTCTGTCTCAGGTCCCTCAAACACAAAGTATCCAGAATGGAACTCCTTCTTACCCCTACCTTGTTCTTCTCTGCCTTCCATTAGCTCCTCCGATTTCATTCTGATCTCTTCAAAACCATTCTCCATGCTAGTCTCCAGAGAACTAATTGGAAAACTCAGATCATGTTATGTCAGTTTTCATCACCAACTCTTTCGATGGTTTCTCCCTTACCATGCAATAAATATACAACATCTGAAACTAATATAATGCTGCATGTTAATTATATTTCAATTAAAAAATATAAAAGATAAAAATCCAACTTTCTTCAGAAAGCCAAGCTCTACCATGATCTGCCCCACTCCCAATTTCCAACATACAAAGTAGCAGTGGTGGTGTTCGTTTGCCTCAATGTCTTTTTCACAACGCCCCTGTTGTCTGGATCCAGTTCCTGCATTCTTCACGTTTGATTAGTATTGTCTAATGCTTCACTCAAAATCTCCCTCCAATGTCCACTCTCAGCTCTTTCCTTGCCATATCAGATACTGTTCTCTATTTCTATAACATTCTTTGAGAAATTTTATCACCGGGTTTACAGTTGTGTGATAACTTTCTGTTTAAGTGTCTGTCTCCTTAACCGGATTATGAGTCTTTGAAAGCATTGGCAATGTAATATTTATCATTTTATGCACCGGGTCCCACACAGAGATTGGCACATGAAAGTCTGTTAGATGAATACTTGGATTGGTGAGTGGTTACCTGACTTAGAGCTGCATTTTCCCTCAGGGCTTTTCCTCACACCTCCAGTCCCCATTGAGTTACTTTGCAGGTGGACCTGGGCCTCATTCATCTTTGTGCCTCTCTGCCCATCTCCCAGCAACAGGAAATCAACACATATGCTAAATCAACATTATTATTAAGATTCGATGACTTTGGGAAGAAGGAGCAGACATAAATGAAGACCAGCTAACTTACCTATGCCTAGCAGAGGGTAAGGAGTGGATTTGTTTGCTAATATTTTGCTTAAGAATTTTTGTTTCTGTGCTCATGGGTGAAATTGGTCTGTAAAACTTCTTACTTGGGTCTTGTCTGCCTTTGTTATCAAAGGAATTTGTGAAGAATTTCCTTTTTATCTACTTTTCTTGAACATTTTGTGGAAGATTGGATTTGAAATTTACTTTTTTGTTTTCTTCATGGGAAGATTTTTTAGTAAAGATTTAATTTAAACTTTTTTCTTTTATTCATGAGTATCTTAGTAAACAGGTTTCTCTATGAATTTTAAGTTTATTTATCTATTTTGAGAGAGACAGAGAGGGTGCCAGTGGGGGAGGAGCCAAGAGAGGGAGAGAGGGAGAATCTCAAGCAGGCTCTCCGTGGTCAGTGCACAGAACCTGACTCAGAGCCAAACCCACAAAACCATGAGATTATGACACGCCCCAAAATCAAGAATCATACACTTAACTGACTGAGCTACCCAGGCGCCCTTCTCTAAGAATTTTACTTTTTAATTATGAGTTTTGTACTGTTTGGCATATGCCTATAACTATTTTAATTAAATTAATTAAAATCAAAATCAAATTACATAATCAGGAGGTGCTTGTGTGACTCAGTTGGTTAAGCATCAACTCTTGATGTGGTCTCAGGTTATGATCTCACAGTCATGAGATGAAGTCCCATGACAGACTCTGTGCTGAACATGGAACCTGCCTGGGATTCTCCCTCTCTCTCTTCTGCTGCCCCTTCTCCTGCTCACCCCCTCTATCTCTCCTTCCCTCAAAAAAAAAATCAGCTCCTCAGTCACACTGGACACAGTTAAAATAATAGCTACTTGTGGTTAGTGGTTACCATATTGGACAGCACAGAGTATTTTCATCATTGCAGAAATTTCTATTGGACAGCACTGGTCTAGAATATTCTTTCTGCAGATATTTTCACAGCTGGCTTCCTTTTACCCATCACATGCTAGCACACACATCTCCAGTGTAAGGTTTTTCTGAATACTCAGTCCAAAGTAGGCTCACCCCCACCCACAATGACATCATTCTGTTTTATCTTCTTCATTGTCCTACCACTTTACAAAAGAATCTTCTTTCTCTGTCTTCCCCTATTACTGACATAGACAGTTCCTAAGAACTGGGCCTTTCTGGCTTATTGACCACGGAAGCGCCAGAGTACAGAACAGTGCCTTGGACAGTGTAGGTGTTTGAAAAGTACATATTAAGTAAAATAACTTGAGGGATCTGGAAACTCCATCAATGACAAGTTGAGGTTTTTAATTTTAAAAAAGGCATAAAGTAATATATAATGTTATCTTTTCAATCTCTGATATCCCACTTTTTATTCTTAATAGTTTTCATTTGTGCCTTTTTATTCTCTCTTACTTATGTCTTATTAATCAGTCTCACCAAAGGTTTGCTTATGTCACTAGTTTCTTTCGGAAAAACGACTTTGACCTTACTGATGAGCTCCATTGTATATTTGCTTTCTCTGTCTGCTCTTACTTTATTACATCCTTTCTTCTGCCAGCTTTGGGTTTATTCTGTTGACTTTGTGTTAACTTCTTTTTCTTTTAACTCAGCTCGATAATGTAAAGCCTTTTTTCCTTTCTAATATAAATAAAAAATATTTAAATCTTCTTTGATGTAATGCTTTAGCTAAATATTGTTAAGTTTAGATATGTTGTATTTTCAGTTTTACTAAACTTTAAATATTTTAAAAATTTGCATGTCATCTTTAATCTGCGAAGTGATTTGAAGGATGTTTTTGTTTTGGCTTTGTTTTGGACTGGTTTCTTTATTGTTACTATTATTTCAAAATGTATGAGACTGTTTTTAGTTACCTTGCATCATAGTGAGGGAATTTTTTTCCCCTGCATGTTACAGATGCTTTGGAATTTGTTGGGACTTCCTTTAAAGATTGATACTAGGTTAATTAAAAAAAAAAAAAAGAACATGTGTTCCTGAGAAGAATGTTTATTCTATGATTATTGAGCACTGTGTTCCATATGTGTCCATTAAAAACTTAACTTGGAATATATTGTTGCAATGAGGCTGGACTGACCTGATAGGAAAGGAAGCAAACAAGGAAAAGAAAGTCCCTTCTCTTTTAGCCTTGGGGTCTTCCTCTACCTCCACCTGTTGGTAGAGCCTGGCTGAGGCTGGCTGGCCAAAGAGAAATGGAGTTTCCGAGTTCAGTCTCCAGCATCAGAAAACAGAGAATAGAAGAGCAGGCTGGCATCCATGCTATGCAATGGTGGCTATCATTTACTTATTTATGTACATCTGAGGTTCCAAAATGCTGCTACAGTGAGACAGCATCAACCCATGATAAGTCTGTAGTTGTGAGCTCCAGTTCTACTCTGGATTTGTAAAAAACAGCACCAGAGAAAAATGAAGGAGCAGTAATTCGGTAATTCTTTTGAAAATTTCTTCTTTTCCTGTGAGTTGCCTTTTCAAATACCTATGTCAGCCAATACACATTTGTAGTATATCTTATTCAATAATAAATGACTATTGTTCAATAAAATGGACAGGCTCTCCACAAGATAGAAGAGTCTCCAACACAGTTTTGATTTACCCATATGGTCCACACTAGCCGCTCACTGACTGACTCACGAGGCCTTCATCGCACTTCGTGAGCAGTGACAGGGGACAGGATTGTTCTGTTCTCCTGCACTATGCTGGGCATGTGAGAGCTGCACAGACAAAACAGAACCCACCTTTATGGGACTTACAGTTTGACAATGGGGAAAGACAGGCGAGGTTGACTATAATAGAATGACTCCATCACTTTTCAAGGTACCACCACATTTTCTTGTTGCTGTGGCCCAAGCTCTCAGAGTTATCCACTCTCCTCCTGTCCCATAGCCAGTCAGTCATAGATGCAGCTGGTTTTCACTACAGCATCTTCAGAAAGCCTTAGATCTTTTCTTCCCAAGTCCCCTTGTTCAAAAATTAGTAAGAGTTTCAAGATGGCCACAGCAGAGCATTACAGCTTGAGAGTTCAAGTTTTTACATCACTGCACAAGTTGCTTGCCCATGAATCTAGCCCTGATCCTTCCTTTATACATTTGATTTATTCCAGAGGGAACTCTAAGAGATGCAGGCTAAATGCAATGCTTACATATATACACTATTTACCTGAGGCTCCTAATATCTCTGACAGAGGCCGACGATCCTCTTGATTAAGGGCACAGCCCCAGGAACAATTTTGTGTATACCTAATCATGATTGCATTGCTTCTTAGCAAGTTACCAAACTTCTCTGAACCTCAGATTCCTCATCTGTAAATTTGGGATAATAACAGCACCCACATCACAGGGTTGTTAGAGGATTTGATGATTTAATACAAGTAACATACTTAGGACAGTGCCAGAGATATAAGATGCTCTATAAAAGTGTGAGGTATTAAAATTATATCTTTCTTTGAAACAACTTCTGATTTCATCTTATATCCTTGGTTAAATACCTTCAATATGTAGCTACATTTTATTACAAAGCTTTCAAGAATCAATTAGAAAGAAAAACCAAGCAAATCACAATTGGTACTAAAATTTGGGCATAATCAATACAAAGCAGGTTAACCTTGGTGCCGAAGCTAAATTAATTAATTGATTTGTTGGTTGAATTGATTAATCATTCTTTTTGCTTAGTGATCTCTCCCAGAAGTTGGAATGGCATACGTGACCAGAGCACAGGCTCAGCTATCTCAATACAATATAATGCAGCACCACAAGAAAAGTGAGCAAATGCAGCTTGAGATGTCCTAAAGGAAGAAGCCTGATTCAGTCTTAAAGGAGAGAGTGATAGAGAGAATTTGGGAAATCTTTGTAGAGAAGAGGATGATGGTTAAGTTATCTCTAAAAAAAGATGACTGGGCATTTTCCAGACAGATTCATTCAGCATAAAAGCATATTCCGAAGACTGATCATATAGGAATAAAGCATGACCAGGGTTGCCAGGAATTTTAGTGTAGTAGAAGCTTAAGGTTCAGGGTAAAAGTGAGAGTAAAGAAGTGAAACACAAGGTTGTGCGCTAAGGGATTGCCAGACCTAATGGGTAGCTTCATATACCACTCTAAGAAGTCTGGCTTTTATCCCATGCATCATGGAGAATCTGGAAGATTTGGAGGATAGAAGAAGAAGGTGGAGGGTGGACAGTGAGATAAAGTAGACACTTGAAAAAATAACTGCCTAGAAGGCAATGAATTTTCCCCAGATGATGTCTGAACAGCACCATAATACACTGGGATTTCCTCCAGTAAGTATGATCCTGCTCCCCTTTTCTACCCAACCTTCCAGGGGCAGATGTTTCATTCAAACCAAACCAGACAGAGTGCTCTTATTTGGTTGATTTGGTTTGGTTTTTATAATGGAGGAGATATTTTTTGTGCTGGAGCCAATACCAAATAGTCTTTGGAATTAAAATGGCTATTTTAATCAATGTTACTTTAAGATGACAACTAAATTCAGGATCTATCCATCGGTAGGCTTTATATGATGGTTTCTCTTTTGATTATAGAACGTAAATAGGAATTTTGGTCTGGAATGGTAAGAAGGGGTATTATTGGTGTATTTGCATTGGAGACAGATAAATTTATTTTTTTTTCATCACACATCCCCTATTTTACTCCAAATCTACACTAAGCATTGCACTTCAAAAAAAATCTGTTAAAAAAAAATGGAAAGAATGCATGGAAGAGATCCAATCTTCTTGCAAATGATGGATGATTTCCAGTGTGGATTTCTACCCTTGTTCTCAACTCCCTGAGAGCTTCCACATTGGCTTCAGCTGAACCTCCCCACCCCAGTTCAGTTTTCTGTGGACAGTCTGACACAACTTGATAGAAAGTTGCATTTGGAGGGGCACCTGAGTGGCTCAGTCCTTAAACTTCTGACTCTTCTTGACTCACAGTTGTGAAATCAAGCCCTGTGTCGTCTCCATGCTGAGCACAGAGCCTGCTTCTGTCTCTTTCTCTCAAATAAAATTTTAAAAAATAATAATAACATTTAATTTCAGTTGGGAATGTTTTATAGTTCACTTCATGGTGATCTTTGTTGGGGGAATTGTGTCAGATACAGTGGGCAGCAGAGAAGAGAGGAACTCATAGTGAATACAGGTCCATGTAACATAGATCATCTTGCATATGGATATCTGAGAGCACATGACGTCAGTGAATTATGGTGCTTTTCAGTGTGGTTGCCAAAGCCATGTGGCAAAGTCAGCAATGCCAAGCCCTTACTAATGTCAGCCTTTATATTCCTTGGAAGTCACACATTAGTTGACTTTTGCTGTTTCTTATCAGATCAATTTGGAAATTAGTTGGGAAAAATCTATAGGTGGGTGACCTCATAGGGGTTGTGCCAAATGCCTGTGGGCCTAAAAGCTGCACAGATATCTGTCTATATGAACATAAGAGATAAGGATTCTGTGTAAGTCTAAGCACACATCCAGCTCTCAATTATCTTTGACAGAGTTGTGGCACAGCTAATAAAAATTATTTGTGTTTGCATTTGGATTGTATTAGATCAACTTCTACGTTTATGGAGAGGCTAAAACCTGCACTTGGAAGCCAACACCAACATTTGATCCTTTGCTGTAATAGTTTCAGCTTTGTGATCTAAACTTTTCTGTTTCACTTTCTTCATCTGTAAAATGAATACAATACTCCTTATATCCTATGGATTTTGTATTCTGTTTTGAAGATTAAAGTTACTAAGAAGTCACTAAGTGGAAAATTTGAATTAATGAAGTCTGATTTATCACAGTTTTCTTTTACGGTTTGCATTTTTGGGTGCTAAGGAATCTTTTCCTAACCCATGGTTGAAAAGATTTTCAGTGATGTTTTATTTATAGAATTTTTCAGTTGTTAGATTTTATCTTTATGCCTACGATTTATTTCAAACTGATTTCTGCATGTGCTTCATGGGAAGAGTTCAAGGTTTTGTTTTGCTTTGTGTGTTTTGCAAGGCTGTTCTAGCATTGTTTGTTAAAAACACCATCACTTCTCAATTATCTTGTACCTTTTGTTGAACATCAACTGACTCTTTAGTCTGTCGCATTGACGTATTTGTTCATCTTGCACCAGTTCCATATTGTCTGGATGACTGTAGTTGTACATTAAGTCTTTAAATTAGGGGATGTGTCTTCCATCCTAGCTCTTTAAAATGACACTGTTAAGAAAATGAAGAGATAAGTCACAGACTAGGAGAAAATATGGGCAAAGCACACATATGATAAAAGACTGGTACCCAGATTATACAAAGAACTCACAAAACTCAGTAAGAAGATACACAATTCAATTTAAAAATGAGGGAAAGAATGATATAAACTCTTCACCAAAGAGGATATACAGATGGCAAGTAAGCATCTGATGAGAGATGCCCAACAACATCAGACATTAGGGAAATGTGATATAAAACTATAATGAAACACTCCTGCATATCTACTTTAATAGTTAAAATTAAAAAC
Organism: Proteles cristata cristata; assembly: GCA_017311185.1. Lineage (NCBI taxonomy): Eukaryota > Metazoa > Chordata > Mammalia > Carnivora > Hyaenidae > Proteles > Proteles cristata. The sequence goes on from JAESUZ010000886.1 coordinate 537,645, forward strand.
ACTGACAATACCAAGTGCTAGTAAAGATACAGAGCAACTGGAACTTTCAAATATTGTGGATGGAGTACAAATTGTAAAATCACATTAGAAAACAGTTTGGAAGTTTCTTATAAAATTATAAAGTAAGTATATATATATATACTTACTTGCCATTCTGATCTTTGATACTTACCCAAGGTGAATGAAAAAAAATCCCACTCAAAGACCTGTGTGCAAACATTTATAGAATGTTAATTTACAATCACCAAACTGTAAAGAACACTAATATCCTTCTACTGGTGAATGAAAAAATGAACCGAGGTACATCCATACACGAAATGCATCTCAGTAATAAAAGAGAATGAACTATTGATACATAGAAAACACAGATGAATCTCAAAAACATTATACTAACTGGAAGAAGCCAGATACAGAGGCCACAACCTGCATGATTTTGTTTGCATGACTTTCTGGAAAAGTCAAAAGTAGAAGCACTGAAATTAGATTAATGGTTGCCAAGAGTGGTGGGTGGGTGGGGATTGATTACACAGAAGCATGAGGGCTCCTTTTGGAGTGATGGACTGTTCTATACTTTGATTGTGGTAGTGGTTACACAACTCAAGTGTTTGTCAAAGCTCATAGAACTGTACACCTAAAAAGAGTGATGATGTTTACTGCATATAAAGTATACCTCAATGAACCTGACTTAAAAAAAAAAAAAATCATTGCACAGTTGACCTGAAGGTCCTACCACTTAAAAGCAATGTTCCAGCTTTAGACTTCCCACTCTCCCTTTGGAGAATGAAAGGCCCAAATTTCCCACGTGCCAAGTGTGATTGTGATACAAGGCAAGGCTGTATGCTCCCTACTCTGCATTTTAGAACTTCTGCTTTTACCTTGTGAATAATATTTAGAGCATTTGCAAATAGTATCTATCCTATCCTATCCAATCTAGTTATCTACCTACCTAACTACCTACCTATCAATCCTTCTGTCTATGGAAAACAGCTCCTCAATAACCAATAAAGTTAAATATGCATCTACCTTATGACCCACAATTTCACTTGTTTATATATCTTTAAGCAAAACTTTCACACAAGAAGCTCACAGCAGTGCTATTCACAGAAATTCTGAAAAGAATCCAAATGCTTATCAACAGGAGAGTCCATGAATACACTCTGGTGTGTTTACACAATGAAATGTAAACTAACCAGACAGACGTGCCGCAAAATGAATCAACCTGAGCTATAGACAATTAAATGTGAAAATAAACCCAAGAGATTATATACAGATTCGTGCCATTTTTATTAAGTGAAAAAAAACTAAATACAAAATATAATTTTAAAGCACACATAGGGATGTAATAAAACTATATAAAAAAAGGAAGTCGCAGAAACAATGCAGCAGCCGCGGCAGCAACAGCAGGAGCCGGGAGTGTAGACGCCTGCTTCCTGCTCATGCTGGTTCCCACAGCAGTCGTGCCAGCAGCCCGTGCGGCCTCTGGGAAAGTCCTCTGTGCATCTGCTTCTCCCACTTTATGATTGGAAACGGCCTGGTGCCATTCTCTCATACCTGGGTTAGCTCACCTTTCTCCTTTTGCTACTTCATTTCCTTCACCCTATTTGTAGCCAGTTCTCTGTTTTCAAATTCTATCCTCCGAAAAGCCTAAGAAAATTGTTGCTCTTTGGATTAGGCATGCGTTTTCTTTTTTAAAAAAATTTTTAATGTTTTATTTATTTCTAGGAGAGAGAGAGACCGCATGAGCAGGGGAGGGTCAGAGAGAGAGGGATCACAGACTCTGAGACAGGCTCCAGGCTCCGAGCTGGCAGTCAGCACAGAGCCCGATGCGGGGCTCGAACCCACAAACCACGAGACCATGACCTAAGCGAAAGCCGGACGCCCAACCGACTAAGCCACCCAGGCGCCCCCTAGGCATGCGTTTTCTGGACTCCACACAACGGATGTAAAAGATGTGTCAAGGAACTCTAAACCGAAGGAAAGGTGGTACAGAAAAATGGGCTTTAAGGAATACACAATTATTAGGCATCAAGGGAGTCACAACACAGTGATAAAATATTCAAGAGTTAGGGTGCTACAAGAATGTTAAACATGTGTACATTTAGTGAAATGCTCTCCGGATGTGCAAAGCCCATTTGGTACAATTCCAGGAAGATTTGAAAATCATCAGTGTGTTTAGAACTTCAAAATACTTCACTTGATTACACATCAGGAAGACAAAAATTAGCAAGAATATTAAAGATGTAAACAACTCAATTAAATTGATATGCAACACATAGAGAATATAGACTACTCTCAAGTTACCCAACAAATATTACAAAATTTGTTTGGCACTAGGTCACAAGGCAAGCTCAATAGAATGCACTGTGTATGTAGGGCAGAGTTAAGGTTTGCTCATTTTAATAATTAAGTTGAAGCTAAAAACAAATATCTAAACTTAAAAACTTGTATATTTGGAAATTGAAAAAAACTAATAATTTGTGGTTTAAATAAAGTTATAATGACAATTTTAATTCTTTGAATGATACAATAATAAATATACTACCTATCAGCATTCAGAGATGTAACAAAAGAAGTGCTATGGGGAAAATTTAAGTCTTCAGGACTTCCAAAAGAAAAGGAGAATGAATGGTTGACAATTAAAGGCTAAAAATTATAAGTTCAGGAAAGAACAATAGAAAGATCCTAATGAAAAGCAGTAAACAATGAATATGGCCCAGAGTCATTTCATGGATAAAACAAAATTCACAAAAAAACTAAAAAAATAAAAAATAAAAAAAGACAAATGTCTCTGGTGGGATTAAGGGAAAACTAAACCAAAAATATTTTGAATGGAAAAGAAGACATGAGTCATTTTAAACAGAATTAAAATATAACATGGCAGATGCCAACGTCTTTAAAAACAGAGAAAATGGAAAAGAAATAGTAAAAAAAAAAAAATTACCAAAACTGACAGAAGAAATAAGGGATAACAATATTGAAGCAATGGTTATAAATCTTCTAAAGAAGAAAAAAATGGCCTTAGTAATTTTACCAATAAGTTCTACCAAGCTTCTTAAGTATACACCATCTCAATCTTTTTAAAAATGTTTATTTATTTTTGAAAGAGAGAGAGAGAGGGAGAGGCAGAGAGAGAGGGAGACACAGAATTCAAAGCAGGCTCCAGGCTCTGAGCTGTCAGCACAGAACCCAATGCGGGGCTCAAATTCATGAATCATGACCTGAGCCAATGTCAGACACTTAACTAGCTGAGCAACCCAGGTGCCCCTACACCATCTCAATCTTTCATCAACATGCCAACAAATACAAAGAAGAAACCCTTCTCTGCTACTGTAATCCTGACACCCAAAACTACACTGACATGTTGGGGATATCAGTTTATAACATTGCTTTACTCATTAAAATAGATTAAGGAACAATAACTAAAATATGGGCAGATTGAGTCAAACCTTATAAAAAGACAACCAATCAAGATAAACCTGGCTTACTACCACTCAGGTATAAAAACACCTATTTTACCATATGAATGGATTAAACATATATAATCATTTCAATAGGTTGAGAAAAATCTTAAGAGAACATTCAATAGAGACTCATGACTATAAATTTTTAGTAAACTAGAAGTGCAAGGCCACTTTTATAATCTAATAAATACTGTAGCAAATGCCACATTGAATGAGGAAACACAAGTCTCCCCACTATTACTACTTCTGCTAGACATCATAGTGGGTTTCCACAATTGTGCAGTAAGGGCACGAGAATAATCAGTTAAGTGTGGATGGATTAGGAAGGAGGAAATAAACCAGTCATTAACTCCAGATGATGTGGTCCTTTACATGGAGAAATCAAAAGAACATACACAGAGAGATTATTATAAATGATACACAAAATTCATTTATTCATTTATTTCATTTTTTCTTTTGTATTTAAATTATAAATACCTATTAACTACCCACAATTAATAGAAAGTGTAATTGAGAAGACACTGCCATTTAAAATCATGTATTAGAGAGTGTCAGAACCTAATAATTCTCACGAGAAGTGTGTAAGCTTCTACAGGAAGATTCTGAATGGTATTCAGAGATGTTAAAGAAGCCTAAGTAAATGGAGAAATATATTGTGATCACAGAAATGAAATAAATCTTTAAGATGTCAATTGTCTTAAAGTTCATCTACAGATTCGATGTAAGTTCAATGCAAATCCTAGTGGGGATTTTCTTAAAATGAGGTAAATTGATAGTCAGATTTGTTTCCTAAGTCAAGAATAACAGGATATTTTGAAAGAGCAGAAAGAAGAAACATCTAACTGAATATTAATCTCATAATAATTAAAACAGTGTAGTACTGCCACAAAATGTATCATCAAAGAGAAAAAATGTATCATCAAAGAGAGAAATGTGTGCATGTAAAGAGCTTTGGGATGTGAGAGATGTGGTGTACCAGATCAATGGGGGAAAGAAAGGCGTATTAAAAATGGTTTTCCAAGTGGACAAAAATAATATTGCATTCTGACCTCACACTATATACAAAAACATATTCCAGACCAATTCATGGCTTAAATGTCTAGAAAGAAACATGGAAATTTTTAGTAGAATACATAGTTGGATAATTTTACATTGGAGTAGAGAAGAAAACTTTTAACAGTAACAAAGCATACTATTTATATAAGAAATGATTAAAAATTGACTATATTAAAATTACAAGTCATCAAAAGATACCCTAAGGAAAATAATGTTATAAACTGGGAGATAATATTTGTAATACATGGAATTGACCAACATGAATAGTACATGAGGAACTCATTAACATCTACATAAAAAAGGAAATACAGGGGCACCTAGGTGGTTGAATGTCCCACTTAGCCTCAGGCTATGATCTCACTGTTCATGAGTTCCAGCCCCACACTGGGCTGGCTGCTGTCAGCACAGAGCCTGCTTCGGATCCTCTGTCTCCTTCTCTCTGCCCCTCCCCCACTCATGCTCTTTCTCTCTCAAAAATAAGCATTAAAAAAAAAAAGGAAATACAATCATGCTTTTTAAAATGGGGGAAAATAAAAAGAAAAGTAAGTACAAAACTAAAATTAAATTCAAAAAAAATAAAAATGGGGAAAAGCCATGAAAATTTTCTTCACAAAAGAGGAGTCATTTCTGACCAATAAACATATGAATAATAAACATATGAACCTATTACTTTCATTAATGATCAGGAAAACTAAAAGGAAGATAAAATGAAGTACTATATTACATCATATTATATTATGGCATATATTTTATATTTGCAATATACATGTTTGCGATATATATTCTATCACAAATGCCCAAAGGCAGAGGCTAGTAGCTTTAAGATTGTTTAGGGACGGGGCACCTGAGTGGCTCAGGCAGTTAAGTGTCTAACTTCAGCTCAGAGCCTTGTGGGTTTGAGCCCCGCATCGGTCTCTATGCTATCAGCTCAGAGGCTGGAGCAGGCTCTGGATTCTGTGTGTCCCTCTCTCTCTGCCGCTCCCTTGCTCATTTTCTCTCTCTCTCTCTCAAAATAAATAAACATTTAAACAAGAAGATTATTTAGGAACAAAAATTTATGGATGAATCACATCTTCATAATGCGTCTTGTTTAACTGTGGTTAAAATGCTTAGGTTCAAATAACCGTGTTTCAAACAGCCTACGTGTCCTCAGCCTGAGACTCTGTTCTTCCAGGCACTGCCTGGAAGCCCCTCCAGGGCTTGCTCACACTCCCTTCCTCTACCAGTGCCTCCAGCTTCTCACTTTGCCTTCCATACCTACCTACCCACCTCCCACAGCCTGCCCCAGCAGCAGCTTTCCCATGTCCCGGCCCCCAGCACACGTCCAGCCTCCCTGGCCCTCTCTCTGGCTGGTGTTTGGCCTCACTTTCCACAAGGAGATCAGTCTGTGAGCAGCCAAGACAAACAAATTCGAACCCAATCAGAAGGCAGCAAGGACAGGCTGTACTTGGACCCTCCTGCCTCCTCAGGGCAGAGCCCACTTTCAGTTTTCGTTGGGGCTATAATTTCAATGAAGTCAACTTTCTTAAGTCAAACTTGGCAGATCTGAGTGTTGTCGACGGATTTTATACTTCTACCGAGTTTTAATTAGTATCAGGTTATATGGGGAGCAGTTTTAGGTGTCGTCAGTTGGGCCTCTTATTTAATGGAGGTGAATGTTTCCAACAAAATATTCATTACTAATTATTTACAAAGCATATAATCTATGTTATTTCTTAACACATCCAAGTGTCAGATTCAGCAATTTGGTCATAGGCTCAGAAACACTGAGAGATGACAGAGGAGCAAACCCTTGAAGGCACAGCAAGGTTCTAGTGTTAAGGTCAAACATAATGCATTTGCTAAAAACAAAACAAAGCAAACCAAACCAAAACAAAAACATCCCCTTACATGCCACCCTGTCTAGCAAGCTGTGGATCTGGGCAGAAGGTCTCCATCATGTTTCCCCAGGTGGGTCCTCCCTGAGGCTTCCCTGCACCACCCCTAGGAAATGCTACTACAGTGTTAGCCAGAAGGAGAAGCCCCATCACTGCTGGGCTGGAGGCTCATCTCCAGCCTCTAAGCCAAACACCACGGGCTGAGCTCATCTTGCAAAGGCTCTGACGTGACTGTGCTCCTCCTTGGGGAACTGTGAGGCTGTAGCCATGAGCAACACCACGGTGCAGGAACCATCATGGAGCCTGGGTCCACCGGTATTAGTCCATCCACTCCCTCAACCAAGATTCACTCTGTCATTTAATAAGAATGTATTGAGTCTTACCACGTGCTATGTTCCAAATCTGGCAAATGGAGGGGTCATGCCATAATACAGCCTCACCACCCCTAATTCATCAAACCAAGAAGTGGCAAACCAATCAAATTCTCAGGGAGTCCACTGAAGACACCAGGGATTCCGCTCGAGCTAAATTCCTCAGAATCACGTGATCAGAATGATTCGCTGCAGAGAGACCACTGTTCGGCACATGAGTCCATAGCACTGATTTGCTATGTTTAGTAAACCAGCAAAAGTCTAATCACTTTCCTCCTCTCTCTCCCTGGAGCAAAATCCTAAGGGGCAGGAGGTGCCAGGCCAAAATATCTTCTGATGCTCAGAAAAATTCTTTTTGGAGCTATTTGTGTGCATGTCTGTGTGCGTGGGGGTCTGGGTTTAATAAAAGTCTGTACACCAGCCAAACTATCAAAATGTTAAAAACCCACAAGTATGTGGCTTACCTCCTAGAGTTTTTCATGTCGTAACGATTGAGATGTTAGAATTACCCAGCTAATGTGAAAGACAGCCATGGCACAGTGGGGTGGGCCCTTGACTTGGCATCAGAAAGTTGGGTGTTACTGAGCTTCCCAACTGTCATTTTCCCCTCATAGTCCCCCCAAACTCCCATGGTCTCCCCTGCTCCCCAAAGGAAAGGGCCACTCCAAAGTTCTGAGCAGGCCTATTTTCCAATATCATGTTCTTCAAAATTCAAGTGCATTTACCAAATATGATCCACCTCCATTCACTGATTAAATACAAGATCTAGAAGGAAGCGGTAGAGGAATCTCCCTTTCTCACCCTCTCCCATGCATGTCCCTAGGTGAAAGGAGTTTTGATATCCCTTGGCCACAGCCATGGTCAGCCCCTCTGTGTTCTTCATCTCAGCCTTGCTTTGCACACATCTTGGCTCACTTACCTCAGTTAGGGACTCAAAGTCCTTGCAGCAGCCACAAGCTCTTCTGGTGCCTTATATCCTCTCCTATTTCTACTTGCAATTCCATTTTTTCTGTTAAGATCAATGATACCTCCTCTTTCATGAAGCTCTTCTTATTTATTCTCCCTTTATAAGGGAGCAGCGGGCCTCATATGTCAAAGGATGGAGGATGTTGTTCCCTCCAATTCCTGGCTGGAGAACCATAGGTGGGGAGCTCAGGGTTCTGAGGAGGACAGGGTGGGTGAGCTCACTGTGTGACAGAAAGGGGAGGGCAGGGTGGCAGTCACAGGAGCTACAGAAAGACAGGGGGGACTTTTTAGAAGTTGTGAAGTTTACATCTTAAGGGAGAAAAAGAGGTATCTAAAGAGGATTTTAGGGAAAGGTTTCTGTGTGTTGTGTTGTCTAAGTCCTGTGCTATCTCTTCCAGATAATTTATGATAAAGAGCTGGATTGTTTCTCTTGGTTTGGGGGAATGCACAGATGTTCCTTTAGTAGAGACAACAGATGCCATGATGTTGCTCTTTTTTTTTCTCTTTTTCCCTTCCCTCCCCTCCCCTCTCCTTCCCTTCCTTTCCCTTCTCTTCCTTTCCACCCTCCATGCTCCTTCACTTCTTCTCACTCTTCCTTTCTTCCCTCCTTCCCTTTGCACTTTCATACAGAACAACTATGGGTTTTGGTTTTTTTGTTTTTTTTTTGCAATCTTGAGAAAGAAATCATGGAACATGGAATAAAAGTAATATAACTGAGATCCTTTCTAGCACAAGTCCCAAGCTCTTGGAAGACCAGACACTGGGTAACAGTGTTTGAAGCCCCAGCTCTGCACCTTGATTGATCTGTATATTTGGACAAATCATTCAGTTTTTCTAAGCCTTCGTTCCTTCATTTGTTAAGGAACGCATTATAATAATGGCCCTTCCACTGTCACTGTAAGGACTGAATCATAAAATATATGTGCAAGTGTTTTTTAAACTGTTAAGTGATTATAACTTAATTGAGTCTTATAATTCATTCAAATGCCTGTTCTCGAGTCCTCTAATTTAATTTGCAGAACACATATTTGCAAAGGGCCACTGTGACTGCCATATTTCATTCCAGCTTGAATGAATCTATGTGTACACACTAGCCCCTGGCCTCCCTGCTCTGCCTGGGCTCCCGGCACGGCTGGTGTGTCACAATGATCAATAGAAGGAGGAGGGCGCCCTGATCCTGGTGTGCAGGCAGGGAGCTCTGCCAGAGCCATCTGCTCCGAGAGTCAGAGGCCACAGACAGAGAAATGTGGTTTTAATTTTTCGAGCTAAGAAGTTTCATAGAATAATTTCCCCCATTTTTTTTGATGTGATGCCTCAAGGAAAATAATAATAAAACAAAACTGGAGGAGGGAAGGTTATCTGCCAAACAACATTTCCCCTATACTTTCTGCTTCTATTCCTAGAAAAGAGAAATCGAAAACTGCAAGGAAAGTGTTGGCAATACACCAGGCTTTCTTGACTCGCTCCTAATCACTGCGATAAGCAAATCTCTTTTTTGGAGCATGACAGGCTAAAGGCCCCCCCTCCCCCACCTCACTGCTGTCTTTAGATGATGAATAAAAGTAATGATGGTGACATTTATCACGTGCTTAGTGCACACAGGCACCATACAAAACCAGAATGATCTTGATTCATCCTGCAAGGATACTCTGGGGGTTGGCACAAATCGAGGACCCCCAGGCCCAGGGTGGGAGCGTGAGCAAGCCAGGGGACCAGAGATCTCTCTCTCTCTCTCCTTCCTGGGAACACATTTGGGAAGCACGACGCTGCCTTCCTGACGTGGGAATCACGAAGGATGTTTAAATCCTGATATTGGGAGTTTGAGATGCTCACCGCAGAAGCGGAGATAAAGGCATTGGAAACCTCGAGGAAGCCCTGGGGTCCTCCCTGCTTACTCCACTTGCCCCTGGTCCTTGGAGATCGCGACACTTGAGAACAGGAAGCTACTGCAAGTAACGAAAACCCCTCTGAAAGTCTTGTTTTCAAAGAAGAAAAATAAGGTTTTGCCCGAGAGCCGGTAGGCTCCCTCTCCTTAATGTGATCATATTACTCTTGCTGGTTTCTGAAGGAATGGGACAGGAAGTGAAAGTGTTTTGCAGGGGAGAGGAATTATTAATGGTCAGAGCTCCGTGCAAACAGGCCGGGGGGTGGGGGGCCCGCAGTCCCTGTACTAGGCGAGCCACGCCCCTGGACCGGTCATTTCTCAGGCAGAGCGGAGAAAAGGATGGTGCACAGCTTTGTATTGGGGAAAGCCACACTGAGGGACTACCTTACAGGCTCTCTCCAGGAGTCGCCACGGGCCAGCTCACAGTGGACATTCTCTGCCTTCTCCCCGCAGTGCACGTGACCAGTGCCCACAGGGGCCAAGTCCTGCCTGGCAGCTCCCCTCCTCCCTGCTCGGCACTGCTCCTTCCACCCCCTCCCTCCAAGCTTTCCAAGAGTCAGCTGCCTTTTCCCCCACGCTTACACGTGCCAGTTGCACTTGTGATTTTAATTATAGGATTTAACATTTTGTAAACGGTCGAAATGTGGGAGTGATGAAGTACATGTGTGAAAGAACTTGTTTTTGTGAAAATGATCATATTTACCAAATCTAAAACACTATTGATTTTAAGGCAAGTTACTATTTTACATATCATTTAGAGAGAAAAGAAAACACCAACAGTCAAACCATGATACATCATCGATCGTAAGAATATTACTATTTTTTAAAAATTTAAATATGGAGGGAAAGTGCATGTTAGGATTATGGTAAGTTAAATAACTTGGAAAAACTCTATGAAGAACACATAACTGTGGAATGCAAAATGAATATACAGTTGACTGGATACAGTATGATCCAGTAACAAAACCTCTAGGAATCTATAGAGAAATTCTTACATAGAGAGTGTAGGAAACACATACGAGAATGTTTATGGTAGCAACTGGAAACAACCCAGTGTCCATAAGTAGAATAATAAATTAACACAATGTGGCTTATTCACAGAATGGAATATTACATAGCAATCAAAATAAACAAGTGACAAAAGTTTGAATGAATCTTAAGAATACAGTATTCAATGAAAAATTGACTTCCAAAATTATTTACAACATTCTTGTAAAGTTAAAAGTAAAACAAAAATTTACACACATTTTTTTTTGTTTTTGGAATATTTATTGATGTAACAAAACCAAATAAACAGGAAACTAGGCAGGAATGACATGATATCCAGGGTGATGAGTAATGTGCATTGGCGGGAGCAGGGAAACAGAGAATGGGGAGAACATATCATTAGATAAAGGTTAAATTCAAAGTTCTTGCTCATCATAATGTGTGGTTAGTTCATAGATATGTTGCATTATAAAATAATTATTAACAAATTAACTGAATAAAGGAAAGTCATGTATTTAATTATTTATAACCATGTGCTATGAGCCAGAAATTATCCAATTCTGTACAACTGGTATCAAATTAAAAGAATTAATGTTTGGGTGCCTGGATGGCTCAGTGGGTAAGCGTCTGACTCTAGCTTCGGTTTAGGTCAAGATCTCACGGTTTCTGAATTCAAGCCCTGTGTTGGATTCTGTGCTGACAGTACAGAGCCTGCTTTGGATTCTCTCTCTCTGCTCTCTCTGCCCCTTCCCCACTTGTGTGTGCTCTCTCTCTCTCAAAATGAAGTGTGCTTTATTTGTTTGTTTGTTTTGTTTTTATGTCTTTATTCTATTTTGAGAGACAGAGACCGAGAGTGAGCAGGGGAGGGACAGAGAGAGAGAGACACATACGGAATCTGAAGCAGGCTCCAGGCTCTATGCTGACCACAGAGCCCGATGTGGGACTTGAACCCATAGACTGTGAGATCATGACCTGAGCTGAAGCCAGACATCTAATCGATGTTTTTTTTTTTTAAAGGATCAGTTTATAAGCCAAGTGGTCTAGTAAGTGCCAATAATTGAAAATTATAGTAAAATATATGTTGTTATTAATTTGTGGGGTTTTTAAAAAGTATATTTTGGATACAAATCCTTTGCTGGCTGTATGTATTGCAAACACTTCCTCCTACTAGGAAAGTTGCCTTTATGAACACAGTGTCTTAAATTTTAATACAGATTGATTTATCACTTGTTTTCTTTTGTAGTGTGGTGTTTGTGTCCTTTTTAGAAATAAAAAGGTTTTCTTTACCCCAGGTTCTCAAATGTATATTATTATGTTTTCTTCAAGTAACTTTATTGTTTTATATTTCATTTACATCCAAAATCCATCTGGAATTTATTGACATTTGGTGAAATAAGTGGTCTTGTTCCATTATTTTTTACCCATAGACATCCAGCACCTTTCCTTGAAAAGGCCATTGTTTCATCCAATGAACCACAATATCAATATGTTATAAATATACATAAATTGATTTCTTGGGACTCTGTTCTATTCTATGGTTCAGTCTGTCTTTCTTTGACCCAATAATAAATTTATAATATCACATGATACCTAATAGTAAAGTTCTCCTACTGTACTTTTCTTCAAGACTGTTGTGAGTATTACAGATCTTTTGCATTTGTGTGAATTTTAGAATCATCTTGTCAATCTTTGCCCTCACCCCTTTAAAAAAATCCCTCCTGGGATTTTGATTGGGATCTCATTGAATATATGTATCAATTTGGGGGAAATTGACATCTTGGCAATGCTGATTCAACAATACAGATCTATAATTGATTCATTTCAGCCTTTAGTTTCTTTAGTAGATTTTTAGTGTCAGCGTAGAAGTCCTAAGCAGTCTTGTTAGATTTGTTCTTATTTATTTAATTTTTTTGATGTTAATATAAATTTTCTAAATTTAATTGGTACTTCTTTGTGCATGAAGTACAAGAAGATAGTTCATTTCTGTAAACTAACCTTATCTCCAAAAATCTAAGAAAATTCATTTCCTAATGCTAATGGTTTTCCTCTATATTCCATTAATTTTTCTAGGCATATTTTCTGCGAATAATAAAAGTTTTGTGTCTTCCTTTCCTGCACTTACATTTTTTTCTTTTTCTTGCTTCATTGCATTGCCTCCCAGATAAATGTGGCATAAGAGTGGTGTTAGCAGACACCTCTGCACTGTTCTTGATGTAGGAGAAAATTTTCTAATATTTTGCTATGAATATATCAGCTGGAAGATTTTAGATGCACTATCAGATTAAGTAAATTTTCATAGATCTCTAACTTGCTAGGAATTTTTATCACTAACTGACATTGATTTTTGACAAATGCCTTTTCTGCAACCATCAAAGTGATCCTTTACTTTTCTACGTTTTCTTTTTAAGTGATTACAGGGGCACTTGGGTGGCTCAATCAGTTGAGCATCCGACTTTGGCTCAGGTCATGATCTCACACAGTCCATAAGTTCCAGCCCCGCATCAGGCTCTACGCTGACAGCTCAGAGCCTAGAGCCTGCTTTGGATTCTGTGTCTCCCTCTTTCTGTTCCTTCCCCACTTGCTCTCTGTCTCTCTCAAAATGAAATAAAGACATAAAAAAAAATTTTTTAAAGAAATAAAAAATAAAGTGATGTTTGCATTGCTTGATTTTATAGTGAGAAACCAAGCTTACATATTCAGAATAGTTCACTTAGTGAAATTATAATGTATTATAACTTTTATTTATGGCTGTGACTTGCTAATATTTAACAAAGGACATTTGTCATTTGCTTATGGGAGTGATCTGAGGTTTTCTTATTTTAATAACATCCTTGGGGCACTTGGGTGACTTTAGTCAGCTAAGCCTCGGACTCTTTTTTTTAATTTTTTTTTTTTTATGTTTTATTTATTTCTGAGAGAGCGAGAGACAGCGTGAGCAGGGGAGGGTCAGAAAGAGAGGGAGACACAGAATCTGAAACAGGCTCCAGGCTCTGAGCTAGCTGTCAGCACAGAGCCCCATGTGGGGTTCAAACCCACGAACCGTGAAATCATGACCTGAGCTGAAGTCGGACGCCCAGCCGACTGAGCCACCCAGGCTCCCCGAAGCCTCTGACTCTTGACTTCAGCTCAGGTCATGGTCTCATGCTCCTGAGATGGAGCTCCCTATTGGGCTCAGCACAGAGCATAGAGCCTACTTGGGATTCTCTCTCTCCCTCTCTCTGCCCTTCCACTGCTCATTCTCTCTCTCACTCTTTTTCTTCTCTCTCTCTGCTTTTCTCTCTCTCCAAAATAAATAAATAAACTTTAAAAAATGCCCTTGTTCAATTTCAGAATTGTAAAAAATTTTCAGAATTGTTAAAAACAGTTAGGATGTGTTCCTATCTGTCCTCTTCCTTTATTCTGTGGAAGAGTTTTGTGCAAGACTGGGATGTTTTTTCCTTTAATGTCTGAAAGAATTTATTAATGAAGCCAGGGTTTTTTTTGTGGGAATATGGATTCAGTTTTATGTATATCAAAATACTCAAGATCATCTCTATGAGATCTGTAATAATGTTCCTTTTTTATTCTGTACATTGTTAGTTTGTATGTCTCTCTTTTTAGCTCTGTCAGTTTTGCAAAGTTTAATCAATTTTGTTAATCTTAAATCACTTTTAGTTTCCTTAATTTATTTCTTTCTACAGTGTGCCTGTTCTCAATGTTATTGATATTTGCTTTATGTTTATTATTCCTTTCCTTCTCTTCTCCTTGAGCTTGTGCTTTCTTGCTTTTTGAAATAGAATGTTAAATGATTGGTTTTCAGCCTTTTTTCATTTCAAAGTAAGCATTTAAAGCTTTAAATTTTCTATAAACACTGTTTATTTTCATCCCACAAATTTTGGTAAGTTGCCTATATTATAATTTGGTTTAAAGCATTTTCTATTTTCCTTTTTTATTTTTTTGGATCCATACACTAGAAGCATACAAGTTAATTTCACATGGTGGGGTGCTTGCAGTTATCTTTTTATTAATAATTTTTAGATTAATTCCATTGTGGCCAGAACCATTCTATGAATAATTTCAATCTTTTGAAATATAGCTATTACAGAGGGTTATATGAAATGCATAAAGCCATCACAGAGGGAAAAGCCACATAAAATATAGCCATCCAAAGTTCCATGGTGTTAGTTCTGCTTATAAATTTGTATTTTATGCTCATTCCCAATCTTATTGTCAATTTCTATCCAGGTATATTGTATACTGGTATCTCATCAATGTTTCATTCCGCATATCCTTAATGACAATGTGGAGCCTGATTTTACACACTTGTTTGCCATCTGTGTATCTTCTTTGGTAAGGTGTCTTTTCAATACTTTTGACCATTTCTTATTTGAGTTGTTTGTTTTCTTATTGTTGGATTTTAAGAGTTATTTCTATCTTTTGATCACTAGTCCTTTATCATATATGTGTTTTACAAAACTTTTTTTCTAGGATATCACATGGGGTTTTTTTGTTCTATTAACAATTTATTTGATAGAACAGGAGTTTTTAACTTCAATGAAGTCCAATTAATCATTTTTTACATTTATGAATTATGCTTTTAGTTTCAAATCTGAAAACTCAACACCAGGTCGCCTCATTTTCTCCCATGTTAATTCTAGATGTTGTATAGCGTTGCATTTAGGACTGTCATTCATTTTGAGTTAATTTGTGGACTGTCATTCATTTTGAGTTAGTTTGTGACAAGTATGAAGTTTGTATCAAGGTTCACTTTTTTTGTACATGGATGTCCAGTTGTCCAAGTCGTTTGTTAAAAAAGCTATCCTTTCCCAAGGTATTGCCTTTGCTCCTTTGTCAATGTTTTATTATATTTGTTTGGGTCTGTTTCTGGTTTTTCTATTCCGTTCAATTGACCAATATGTTTATTCTTTCACTAATCCTATGCTGTCTTGATGACTGAGATTTTATAGTAAGTATTGAGATCAGATAATGTCAATCCTCTCCCTTTAATCTCCTCATTCTCCTCCTCCTTCTCTTCTCCTCCTCCTTCCTTTTCTTCTTGTGGATTGTGTTGACTGTCCCAGGTACTTTGCCTTTTCATATAAGCTTTAGAATCATCTTATCAATATCTGCAAAGTAGCTTTCTGGGATTTTGATTTGGATTGCAAGTAATTCATACTTCAAATGAGGAAGTATGGATATTTTAATAACATTGATATGTCTTCCAGTCCATGAACATTAAATATCTCTTCATTTACTTAGATCTTTTATTTCTCTCATCAGGAGGTGATCCTCAGCTTACCTCAAAAGATTTTTTCCTATGTAGAATTTGAGCTTATATATTTGGTTTTGCTTCTATAGCTCTCTGACAACTTTATAAATATTCTTTGTTATATTTATGTGTATAGCAGCATTATCAACAATAACCAAATTATGGAAAGAGGCCAAGTGTTCATCAACTGATGAGTGGATACAGAAGACATAGTGTGTGTGTGCACACACACAATGGAATATTATTAAGTCAGAGAAAGACATATATGATTTCACTTTTATGTAGAATTTAAGATAAAAAAACAGATGAGCATAGGGGAAAGAAAAAAAAGAGAGGGAGGCAAACCATAAGACAGACTCTTAACTACAGAGAACAAACTGAGGGTTGTTGGAGGAGAGGTGGATGAAGGGATGGGGTAAATGAGTGATGGATATTAAGGAGGGTACTTGTGATGAGCACTGGGTGTTATTTGTAAGTGATGAATCACTAAATTCTACTCCTGAAACTAATATTACAGTATACCAGAATTTATATAAGAACTTGAAATATATATATTATTTGTTATAGTTTATCTTTTTTCTTTTTTTATACTTGTTGAAACTGCAGTGCTGAACAACCCAGAAGCAGGTAAGTAATCACCTTTTTACCCTTTGGGGAAAATACATATAAGCAATACATATATTCTGTGCATATATATTTGTTTTCCCATTTCTTTAATATACAATAGCATACTTTTTGCATTTTGTCATTACATTGTTGTTTTTTTTTACCACTTAACAATAACTACTGGAAATCATTTCACAGCATTATATATAAATATTTCTCCTTCCATTTTAGAAATGTATGTACCAAAGTTTATCTACTGGGTTATTTCCTGTCTTTGGCTATGATAAAGACTGCAATATTAAAAACCTATTTAAATGTGTATTTTTAATTTTCCTTGCACCAAAGGGCAATTATTTTGTTTTTGTTTTTAAATAAATCTTTAAATGTACTGCAGTGTGTTCAGAGAAATCTGATTGTATTTTTTTCTGTTCTCTGGAGTATGTAGAAGTATTTTTTGCAGGCAGGATATGGTTAATTTTCACGAATTTTTCATATGTACTTGAAAATTTGGGATATTGTTTATACTCAGGGTTTAGAGTCTATGATAAAGCGATAAATTCTAATTTAGTTGATTAGATCATCTATATCTTTTAGATGTTTTGTCCATTTTATCTGTCTTTTTTTAAAATATTTTTTTATTTATTTCTAGGAGAGAGAGAGACAGCGTGAGCAGGAGAGGGTCAGAGAGAGAGGGAGATACAGGCTCTGAAACAGGCTCCAGGCTCTGAGCTGGCAGTCAGCACAGAGCCCGACGCGGGGCTCGAACCCACAAACCGCGAGATCATGACCTAAGCGACAGTCGGACGCTTACCGACTAAGCCACCCAGGCGCCCCCATTTTATCTGTCTTGATGTGACAAAGTTATAATATTTTATTAGTAGTATAATTCTATTTTCTTTTGTATCTCCTGGAGTTTCTGTTGTAGATGCGTTGCTACTATGTTGCTGTGTTCAGGAATATTAATAACCATTAAATCCTCATTGTGAATTAAAAGATCATTACACAAAATATGCTGTTATTTCTTTTAATACTTTTCATGTGACTTTTACTTCATTGGAAATCAGAATTGTGACTCTCACTTCCTTTCTTTGCATTTGCTTGATGTATGTTAGCTCGTCATCTACTGATTTTGTTGTTTTTAATACCGCAGAATCTCTGTTTTAGGTGTGTCTTTTGCATGCAACATAATATTGGATCTCGCTATTTGTCGACCTAAAACATTTTTACTTTTAATGCTATGCCATTTACATTTGTGAAAGATATATATGTCATATTTAATTCATGTATCATACTGCTTGATTCTGTCTTTTATCGTATGGCCAGCCCCCATCTCTCCCTCAGTCCCTCTCATTCTCTACAACCCTCACCACCAATTTACTTCCTTCTTTCCTTTCTTCCTTCCTTCCTTCTATTATTGCTTTTATTGACTCTCTTTTAAACTGGCTTTAGTTTCTTCTTTTTTCAGCCCAAACCTTCAAGATTGCTCATCTACTGTTTTAAAAAAGATTCTCATACTACTGTCAAATTAATGAACTCACACAATATAATTTCTTTTTTTTTAGTTTATAGTCCATGTTTGTTTATTTATTTATTTTACAAATAGTTTATTGTCAAGTTGGTTTCCATATAACACCCAGTGTTCATCCCCACAAGTGCCCCCTCCATGTCCATCTCCCCCCTCCCCCACCACACTCATCAAGAGTCTCTCATGGTTTGCCTCTCTCCCTCTCCCCCACCATTTCCCCCCTTTTCTCCCCCATGGTCCTCCGTTAAGTTCTTCCTAATCCTCCTATACGTGCAAACATATGGTATTTGTCCTTCTCTGCCTGACTTATTTCGCTCAGCATAACACCCTCAAGGTCCATCCATGTTGCTACACATGGCCAGATTTCATTCTTTCTCATTGCCATGTAGTATTCCATGGTATAGATAAACCACATCTTCTTGATCCATTCGTCTGTTGATGGACACTTAGGCTCTTTCCATGTTTTAGCTATTGTGGAGAGTGCTGCTATGAACATTGGGGTACATGTGCTCCTATGCATCAGCACTCCTGTATCCCTTGGGTAAATTCCTAGCAGTGCTATTGCTGGGTCATGGGGGAGTTCTATTGTTAATTTTTGAGGAACCTCCACACTGTTTTCCAGAGGGGCTGCACCAGTTTACATTCTCACCAACAGTGTAGGAGGGTTCCCATTTCTCCACATCCTCACCAGCATCTAGAGTCCTCTGATTTGCTCATCACACAATATAATTTCTATCCTAGATCAATCCTACAACTTGTTTTACACTAGGGTCATAGATCAAGGTTATACTGGAAATTCCATGAGAGATATGTCTATCCAGTTATCCTCAGTAACAAGCATGATACTGGACACATCATAAATGCTCAACAAACATCTGTTGAGTAATTGAGACAATTTCACAACTGTAGACCAAAATCACCATAAAGACATGGTCTCTATTTCAGCCAGTGCCTTGCATTTGTAATATATTTTTATTTGTTTTTGATATATTTCTTCTTTTGTTTCTCTCAGTAGTTATTTCAAACTTTCATTTTTAAATTAAATCTCTTACCAACCACTCATTCCCAAGCAGGCTTATTTATTCATTATTTTATTAATTAATTCAACATTCCAGGTGCAGGAACTGTTTGGCATTGGGGTCTCAATGGTGGGCCAAAGTGGACGTGATTCAAGCCTTGATGGGGCTTATAGTTGAATGGGGTAGAAAAATTTTAATCAAATGATGAGGTCAATATTGTAATTATGATAAATGCCCTGAAGAAGAGGGACTTGGTGCTACCAAGAGGGGTGCCTGGGTAGCTCAGGCAGTTGAGCATCTGACTTTGGCTCAGGTCATAATCCTGTGGTTCATGAGTTCAAGTGCCACATCCAGCTCTGTGCTGATAGCTCAAAGCCTGGAGCCAGCTTCAGATTTTGTGTCTCCCTCTCTCTCTCTCTCTCTCTGCCCCTTGTCCACTTGGACTCTATTTCTCTCTCTAAAAAACAAGTAAACATTTTTTAAAAAGACCAATAATTGAATAAGTTGACCTAGATAGGAGCATTCCAGAAGACTTCCTGTAAATGTCACTTGAACTGAGCTCCAGCAGGTATGGAATGTACTAGAGGGAAGCAGATGAGTAGCAGATAGCTTCTGCCTAATTCATATAGTCACTTCCAAGTCCAGATAACTTTCTTTCATGTCTCTTGCCTACCCAGATTAATATATACAGTCAGAGGATGCCAGCATCTCAATTTCTCATTTTCCTGGTCTGTCCGTTAGTCTTTTGTGAGCTTGTTAATAAAATTCTGTCCTGGGTGACAGCATTCTTCTCCAAGCTTGTTTGTCTCACCTGGTTTTCACCACCTCCCCTAACTTCACCACACCTTTCCCTCAAACATTTAGGTTAGCTAAACATATTTGACTCTTGAGGCCTCAGTTTTCCTACTCATCCCATGGGAAGTTTAGAGCAAGGGGGCTCGAGAGCCATTCTCAAGCCCAGCCCAACAGCTTCTGCAAGGAGCTCCCTCCACTGGCTGGAAGGCAGTGCCATGCACACAGCAGCTTGCAGAGAAGGGGGTGCCCTTGTCTCACGGCAGGCCCGCCATCATAGCCCCTGCCCTACGTCTAAGGGTCTCCTCTGTGTCTACATTCCCTGTGTCTGCAAAGCCCCTGGTGCCATTTCCTTCTTTCCTAGAAATACAGGATGAATCGGGTGTTGATAGAAATCTGCCAAACTTTTGCCCTTTTGGGCAGTGGGAAATGAAGGAAGACCCCTGGGTAAAATTTACTAAACTGAGGGACAGACTGGAGCCAGGCTGAAGGAGCCAAGCAAGGGAAAAGGTCAAGAAACCCTCCCCCTAGGGGCCTATGAAAGCACATCAGGGCTGCCCTTGTCTCTCAGCTTCCAGGGTCTTCACCATCAATTCCCCGGTTAAAACACCACAGTACAAGTGAAAACAAACAACACTGTGACCAGGTATCATCAGCCTGCAACCAAAGCAAAGCAGCTACTGCTCTTTGTTAATTAATTCCAGGAATCAAACATTGCATGCTCTTATCCTAAAGACTCAGGACCGGCGTCACAGCAACTGGGGCAAGGCTTTCTTTTTGGCACCGTATGGTTTAACTTGGAAAGTTCCAAATTCCTGAGTGTTCAAGGCCCTTCTCTCCCAAATCCCTTTTATATTATCGCCCCCCTCCCCCTCCTCCATGGATGTCATGGATGTCCCAGCCTGGGGTGCCCACCTGCTTCACTTCTCCATGCTGACCTGCGCTCCTTAGCTTGGCTCTTGCTCCCTCTCTCAGCTGACTTCCTACATCTCTCTCCCCAGCCCTCCCTGTGCCTCCAGCCACTTCTCAGACCTCATGTCTGTAACTTGTCCCTCTCTCACTGCCATCCCTGCCACACCTTGTTTATCATGCAAGGATAAGGCCCAGCTCAATTTTATATAGTAAAACTGTTTGCTCGTCTGTCTCCCCAACCAGACTTGAAGCTTGCCCAGTCCAGGAGTCACTCTATGTCTTCTTCACAGCGTATACACAGAACCCAGCAGTGGTCATTGATGAATACTTGCTGAATTGGATCATTCTTACTCAACCCTGCGGCCTGGGAACTGGTTCAGGAGCAGCTGCTCCCTTAGCACAGAGGTGGTGTTTGGGAAAATATCAGCTGCCGGGCCTGTCCCACTGGTCTGGCCGCAGGCTCTTTCTGATGGCCTGGCCCAGCTGCCGTAGTTGCAGAGCCTTCAGCTCTGGCCTCAACTCCTTGCATGAGGCCCGTCTACGGTTACCAGCCTCCTTCCCACAGTCCCTTCTCTTAAAGACCATCTGACAGTGCTTCAAATGGAGTGACACAAAATGTGATCACCGATGGAGCAGCCGGGACAGGAAGGCAAGCGGGTTTGGGCTCCAGAGACAATAGAGGAAATTGTCCTCCCAAGCTCTAGAGAGAGCTCTGGCTGAAGAGCAAAGAGCTCAAGTTCAGTCCCCACTCAGGCACCAAGGCGCTGGTGGCTATGGGTGATGGAGGGCGGGGCAGATGGAGATAGAGTGGGGGGAGGTGGGCGGTGGGTGTGACAAAGAGGCCTGTGGGGAGGGGCTCCTGAGGCAACTTGTTGGACTCCCCTGGACTTCAAGTTCACTATCTGTAAAAGAACAGACCTGCAATCTGAAATTCTCAAATTTTAACCCAAACAATTACAAATCCAAATGTGAAGCTGAGATCATTTTTATCCTGACCCACTTATTTTAAGATGCCCCCTCTTTTTTTCCAAATGAACCAGAAGGCAAATCCAAACCAAATTCACTTCCCTGACAGTAGTGAGTGTCAATAGAAACAGGTGGAAGACGGCGTTTTCTCCCACGTGGAGAAACCACAAAGTCTCTTGTGCCCGGGTTTTTACTCATGATAAAATCCTTAGGGCTTAAGCCCATTTATTTGTATTTGTTTGCATTTTTAAAAAAAGAGATTTCCTGTTCTTTGGAAGGTTTAATCCAGACATCCTGGATCTCTGATGGACTCCCACAAAAGATAGAATACATTTATTAAAAAGAGTTCTCAAAGCTCACAGAATCCATTTCCCTGTAAGCATGAAAACCTGGGCTTAAACTTGAAAGTGAAAAGTTAGAAAAGAAAGTGTAGTTAGTACCCATCTTAGAAAACTTTTAAGACCTATTTGTGAAACATTTGTGGAGTCCAAGGCCATAAATATACCGACTCTGATGCATTCTTTACTTGTGTCTTTTCCAAAAACTAAAAAGGTTAAGGATCTTATTCTCCTTTCCAGCCCCAAATGTTATATAAGCTTTTAATCAGCAAACATTTACCAAGCACTTTCCCTGGGTGAGGGCCTCTGCGAGATTCTAGGGATACAGAAACTCATAGAATGGAGGGGAACAGAACAGGAAACTTTAGGGGGAAAGGTTGAGAGTGCTTTACTGGAAGTTCTTCTGGGCTGGGCAGGAGCCAGAGTATGTCACAAGGCTCCCAAAAGAGCTCATAAAGGCTCTTAAAGAATAAATACAAAAGAGGAGGAGTTTACCAAGTAAAGAAAGAGAATGGTGTCTGAGAGAGGGAATAGAGCAGTCAGGGCAGGAAGTGTGAAATTGCACATATTTTCAGAGAAAGTGAAACAAGCAAAGACCAGCGGATAATAGAATGAGTGAGAAGAGAGACAAACGTATCCCTGAATGGGTCAAATTAGGAAACAATGAAAATTCCAGACTAATGCGTTAGGAGCTGATCCTCTGGACAATGGGAGGCAAACTGGGTTTTTAAGCAGATGTCACATTCAGACTTGCTTATAGAAAGACAGGATTGCAGGTGATGAATGGGAAGGCAAGATACTGGTCACAGAAGGTAGGAAGTGGTTGCAATCATGTAAATGGAGACAGCGAAGGTAACAGCAACAAACTAGGAAGAAAGAGATCATCTCAAAAACCATTTAGGAGTAAAGTTGCCCGCCTCAGAAAGATGAAGAGTGAGGAATAGGGTAGACTCAACAATAGCTTACAAAACTTCCTTGGGGTGATGGTGCTTACAAGTGATAATATCATGCTGGTGGCTGATGCACAGAGCATTTATGTGGCATATGGGCCAAGTATGTCATACCTATGAAGTCATTCAAGCCTCCCTAAACCTATAAATAGATACTATGCTTATTACCGATTTACAAATGATGAAATTGAGGGGCTCCTGGGTGGCTAAGCCGGTTGAGCATCTCACTTCGGCTCAGGTCATGATCTTGCAGTTTGTGAGTTCAAGCCCCATGTTGGGCTCTATGCTGACAGCTCAGAGCTTGGAGCCTACTTTGGATTCTGTGTCTCTTTCTCTGTCCCTCCCCTTCTTTCAAAAATAAATAAACGTTTTTAAAAAATGATTAAACTGAAGCACAGAGGGATTAGGTAACTTTCCCAACCTCACCTGCTAAGTGGTGATCCAGTATTTCATCCAGGATTCAAACCCGCATGGTCCAGCTCCCGAATCTGGAGCTTAGCCGCTCCCCAGGCATTTGGTAAAAGTGCACATCATAGCAGGGGATGCAAGCTGTGGAGAGGAATTTTAATTTAGCTTTGGACGAGTGAGGCAGAGCTGCGTGTTCACCAGGACGACAGGTGTAGGGGTGACTGGAAGGGCTTCAGAGCCTGCACATGTGCACAGCAGCCTTTGCCCAGGAACCTGGCCAACCCCCAGAGAAGCACCACAGCACAGCCAAACCAGCCAGTCCCCACTCGGGCTCCACCAATCCCTAGCTGGGTCAAATCACTTCATCTTTACGGACCAGTCCCCTCATCCCTGAAGTGGCCACAATGCCACTACTCCGTGATACTGGGCAGATTAGATGACACAACTCATATATAGCTTCAGGTACAGGCTCTGACACATAGATAATTATCTTAGGCTGGATAATTGTCTTTATCCTCTTCCAGGGCTGTGGGGTTTTACAGGAAGTAATCCACTACTTATGTGACTTCACGATGGTTAAGAGATGTGCAGTCACAAGTATCTTTTCAAAGTTAGGAGAAAGCTAGGGGTTGATTTGGGAACCCTCAAATCCTATGCTTGCTTTTCCCCAGCAGCAGTGCTGGTGTATCTGTAGGCGATCCACTTCCTGATGTCCATGGGTGGTTTACTGTCTGCCTGACATCACCACCAGGCTCCAGGAACATGACAACACTGGGGAGAGAGAAGTCATTTCCAGAAAGGGAGGGAGAAGGGCAGAAAATATCCCAAAGAAAGAGTCTCCAACACAACTGTTTACCAAATACGTGTCAAGCAACTTTGAGTTAATGCCCTTCTTCTCTGATGGAGAAGGAAAGACTATCAACTTCTGTTAGCACAATGGGCATTTTTAAAATGAAGCCTAGCATGACAGTGCAACTAAAGTGCTAACTCTTGCAACACTGTGGACTGTTTTCAGAAATACCCTCAGTTTTTATCTCCCAGTGGTCACACGTATAAGGTTTTAGAGAATTGAAACTGAATGGAAGGAATGGAATTAAAACATCTAGATGGAATGTCCAGCTCAGTCACCCACTTAATTTAAAAGTAGCAACACTCGACGTTGTTAAAATGGCAGTTAAGTAAAGGTGCCACAGAGAAGTCCACCATCTTGGCAACGATCAGTCTGGGTAATAGCAGAGGATCTGGGTCTTGCCCCCAGTTCTCCAACTCCTGTTCTAAATGCACTGTGTTCAGGCAAGCCATCTGTGCCTTCCTTGTGATCCCTGGAACATAATGTGGCAAAGGCCTCTGTGAGTGTTTCAGGAAATCATCAGACCAGGCTACTCACATATGCCTCATCTTGGCTGGGATAGCTCTAAAGGAAAGTGTGACTTTTCTCCTTGGCTGGGAATTGCCTTCCACGTGCCCCGAAAAGTCAATGAGGAACACCTACTTCTTTCTTCTCTAGCCCTCTGGGAGGTACTTTGGAGAGATTTTCATTTTCATTCCTTATAAGCTACATCGCCGTGCCCTTTTGAATACACATAGGAAAATTCAAGCACTCCCTTACTATGTCTATTATGAATAATAACATAGTTAGAGTAATTATAGCAGGCAATTGTAATATTTTGCTAACATCATCTTAGCTTTGTTATTGTAACACATGCTTGTTTCCTTAGAATGATGCTATCTCTTCATAAAGTTTTGCTATTCTTGGAGATGTTCCACGTATCCGCCAAAGCCTGGCACGCTAGCACCATCTTTAGGAAATCCTCCCAAGGTAGTTATCCAGGGCTGGCTGACTTCTCGTTGTTCCATAGCATTTTGTTCAGACTGCTGTAGAGGACTGATATCTATAATAACTATTGGTCTATAAGACAGATCTCCTAGTAAACTAGGTCATGAACCCACCAAGCAAGAGCATGCTATCTTCAATCATCATAGCTTTGGGGTTGTCACAGTAATCACCCCTGACTATTTCCTCATTCCACTAGAACTGACCGTATACTCAAGTTCTGCGACGAGGTGCACTGCTGATGTTCTCCATAAAAAACCATTATGCTCAAGTCTTGTCCTCTGCCTCAGAGGCTGGTTCAAAACATCACCAATTCAATATCTGATTTTTGATATAAAGTCTTCCCTTTATAAGAAAATGAAAAAAAAAATCCAGCTGAAGCACGTGAGTGTGAAGTCCAGTGTCCAAGAAATAGTTTATATTAACAGCTTGGAAAAGCTAGGCTGGCAAGACATACCAAACACAGCTTTTGGAATGTGCTCCTGCCTCTAAAAGGGAAAGCCTAAGCACGCATGGGTGGTCCCCTCCACATGTAACAATTTAGACTTTAAGATATCCAGCAACATTTGGAGCCCCCTTTTAAAAGGACTGTAAAACGAATGCTTGGCCCATACACTTCATGGGCCACTTGGGCAAGAGCCAATTGTCAGCCATAAATGGGTCCTGTGATTCCAGTGCATGTTGAGGGTCAACTGTCCCCCTAAGAACCACTCCAATCCCTAGCTAATGACTTCCCACTGAGCCAGTGATGGTGAGAGCTTTCTTTGGGAAACTCTATGTTCCTAATTCTCAAGAAGGCCTGTGTTCAGGAAGTCCTTACTTATCCCTGAATGCAGTTAAGAATGCAATTATGTTCAGATTACTCAGCAATAAATTTAATTTTAGCAAGACAAGAAGAGTTTCCTTGGTGTTTCACTATGTGGCTGTTACTGTCACTATAGTCATAGTAATAATAACAGTTACCATTATGGATTGCCTACTCTGTGCCAAGCCCTATATTTTCTACCACAAATGGAGAGGAGATATTCTTGTCATTTTCAAGTTCTAGAGAAGGAGTCTGAAGTTTAGAGACATTAAGTCTCTAAGAAGTCATACAGCTAGTAAGAGTGAGGGCTAATGTTTTAATCAAAGCTACTTAACTATAAAAACTACATTCTTGACTGTTCTGTCTCACTCCCCTCCGGATATGGCAGTCCCAGACACACCCTGAGGGGCCTAGCGCTGGAAGTGTGGATTTTAATCATCGGACACTAAAATCACATTCTGCCCCATGGTCCTCACCTATGCCTTTTTCTGCCACTCACTAAATTATGCCACTGTTAGTCATAAGAGAAACCAGGGAAGAAAGTACTCAGCAAACACACTATTGGAAGAGCAACATTTTTGACAAAGTGGGACAATGTCATCTTTGTAGAGGCACAATCATTTGACAGAAAAATGATAGTTTGTCACATCATGGCTTTCTAATTTATTATTCACATTCAGATTTGTAGGTAATATAATAATGTGAACTCTGATATCTAAGGCCAATATTTTCAGATTGTGTAGAAAGAAATAGCAGAAAATAAAAGTAGAGAGTATTACCACTGATGATGAAATGGAGTACCATCTAACAGAGATTTCTACTGGAAATACAGCAGATGGGCCTGGATTGAAAAAGGCAGAGACTAACTCATAATTTTCTGTGCCATCAGGGATGGATTCCTAATCTCCCCATATCAGGTGCAGGGGGGCTGGGGTAATAAGGGTTGGCTAGAATGAAGAGGGACAGGAAATCTATTTGAGGATTACTTCCAGGCCAAATGGCACATCAAAGCAGAACTCCAGAGAGCAAAGCCTTCTCCTTTGCAATGAGCAGTTTGGGAGATGTGAACCCAATAGGTATTTCATAGTTACGTTGCGACTCTACCAAAAGTCAGACCTAGTAGAATAATCAGCAATTATAAACACAGAGTGCAGAGATCTCAAGGATGCACGGTGCTCAAGAGTAAAAAGGTGTGGAAACTGAGGCGTGCACCATGGGGTAGGATCACCCAAACTGGCAGAAAGGAGCAATAACAATTTAGGTAAGTTTGAGGAGACCTAAGAACAGTAGAGCATGACACCACCTCTCTAACCATAGCATGATGGAGGGAAGGGCACATTACTGAGGAAGACTTTTCCTTTGGTTCCACGCCTGCCCAGAGTGAGGTGGAAGAGATGATGTAGCACCAGGAGAGGGAGATGCCTGGATAAGCAGTCATCAGTGGTGTGTCTGACTTCCCATAGCTGCTGGGCAGAAGCTCCTGCAATTCCTAGGGAAGGGCCGTGTGGAGTAAATGGGACTGGAGGACTAGCTGAGTCCTGGAATTAGAGAAAAGAGGATGTCGGGCACCTGGGTGGCTCAGTTGGTTAAGCATCCGACTTTGGCTCAGGTCATGATCTCATGGTCTGTGGGTTCAAGCCCCACATCAGGCTCTGTGCTGACAGCCCAAACCCTGGAGCCTGCTTTGGATTCTGTGTCTCCCTCTCTCTGCTCCTCCCCTATTCGTGCTCTCTTTCTCTCTCTGTCTCTCAAAAATAAATAAAAGTTAAAAATTTTTTTAAAAAGAAAAAGGAGGATGTCAAGGGTAAGATTATCACCCAAAAGAGACAGTATCAGGGTTCAATGTCAGTGACAAGCTTGAAGGCCAGGTGGCACTGGTGTCAAGACCAGGGATTTGGCAAGAACAGAGGCCAGTGTAGACCTTATTCAGAGATAAGCATGTATAGGCATGGAGCCCTATTACCCACCCTGCCCAGAGCCCCAAGGACACATAACCACACTCTCACAAAAACCCAAACATCGTATAGTGAGAAGTAGTAACAAGGGTATGTAATAAGAAAAAAAAACAACATTTGAGCTAAATAAACTATTTTGTAAAAGAAAAGATTTAGATGCTACTAATGGGCAGATTTAAGTAACCTTTTCCAATATCCTTAATATTCACTCCTGCAGGGAGTTATAAGAAATATTAGACTAGAGAATTCATTGAAAATAATATAAAATTTCTTTGAAATTTGTGTAGAGTCTTTGGGGTAAATCTAAGAGAAAAATCACTGATACCTGAAAGATATCTGACATTTAAAAAAATGCTCCTTCCTGAAGAGTAAGAAAAATTGTTTCTTCCATGAAGAAAAAAGAAATTTCTGAGTCATATTCTCTCTAAGGTCTGGAAGAATATTGAATCTATACATCAAATACTGATATTCCTGAAGGAGTAATAATCTGCGATATATCTTTTCAACATCAATGGAAATGAGAAGTATAATCTACGGCCTTGACCTCAACAATCATGGAGAACTTAATGAGTCAAGAGAGAATTAACTTGAGAAATTTATCCAGAAATTAGAGAAGAATTAGTACATGAAAATAAAACTGAAGATGAGGGAGTTTTGAGAGGGACAATGCAGTTGTCTCTCACAGGGCAGCCCGCTGGTATGGATGGTGTGGACCTTTCGCTGACCACAGTGATTATTTCTGGGCTGAACATGTGATTCAAGGTTACTTGACCAGGGAGATCAGGATTTCTGTTTAGTAGTTGTGGGAAGAGGAAATATGTTTGGACATGAACAAGGAAGACTGCAATCTTGAATGCTGCTGGAAGCCTCTTGGTACCTTGCAAGAAACCAGCCTTGAGATGAAGGCAACACGAGGAAGACTCTAGGGCCAAGAAAACTGACAGAAACACTGTCAGGGACTCCTCCCATTCTTTGCCTGAAGCATGAACTCCCCCTGGATGTTCAGAAACAGAACCAATATATTTTATTTACTGTTTAAGCTAAGTTTAAGTTGGACTTTCTGTCATATTCAATTAATACAGAACTGAAAGAAAGATCCAGAAGATTGAGTATATGTTTAACAGGAAACCTATAAAAAGAAAACAGAACTGATGCAGTTAATGTGATAATATATTTTTTAAAAAGACACCTTAGCTAAAATAATTTTTTAAAAAAGCTTAGTCGAAAAAAGTCCACTAAGTACAAG
Organism: Proteles cristata cristata; assembly: GCA_017311185.1. Taxonomy (NCBI): domain Eukaryota; kingdom Metazoa; phylum Chordata; class Mammalia; order Carnivora; family Hyaenidae; genus Proteles; species Proteles cristata. The sequence continues at coordinate 566,852 of JAESUZ010000886.1, forward strand.
TAAAATTAAAATAATTCTGTTCCTGAGCATTTACTTAGGAATTTTTTTTTTATTTTGAGGATAAAGAATCTCAGAAGCATCCAAGAAAGAAAAATAAAGAAGCAGAAGGGGAAGGAGAAGGGCAGAGAAAGGAAGTCAGAGCAGGAAGAGGAAAAGGAAGAGACAGGAAGGGAGGAGAAAAAACTCTAATGGAACAGAAAGGCTGGCTTCAAGCTTCTTGAAATTCTGACAAAAGACATTTGAAAAGAATTTAGTTTTAAACGGAAAAATCAGGCGCACCTGGGTGGTTCAAGTTGGTTGAGTGTCCCACTCTTGATGTTGGCTCAGGTCATGGTCCCAGGGTCATGGGATGGAGCCAGGCATTGGGGTCCATGCTCAGCATGAAGCCTGCATAAGATTCTCTCTCTCTCCCTCTCCCTCTCCTCTCCCTCTTCCTCCCCCTCTTTCTCTCTCTCTCTCCCTTTTATTATGATAAGAGGTTTCAAAGGATCTATGCCTACCAATGTTGCTTACTTGTCACATTTATAGAGAAGAAAGTGATTTGTGGTTGCTTAAAACTGCCGGGGGGGGGGGTACAGGGAGGGCAGAGGAAGACACCTAAAGGGTACACTTTCTTTCTTATACTTTCATTTATGAAAAGCCCCCAAAATCATGAAAATAATCAATGCAGAGCACTACAGCTGGCTGGGAGATGAATCCATGTCCTGTAATTTGCACAGCAACTTCAAAATAAATCATGGTGGAAAAGGATGGAATTCACTTGTTTATCTAGAGCTTGGTCTAAATAATTGGGTTTTTTGGGGAAAATGTATTAAATAATTATTAGTTATGTAAAATAATAGCATTTGAATAATAGCCACAATCTGGATATAAAGTTCTGACATAGAAAAACAACTGAAGAGTTCTGAACAAATCATCTCCATACTTCATACAGTGATTCAGAGTATAGAAAAATAAATTGAGGAAATGGGAAAAACACTGCAAATCACGGCTAACAATAAAATCTTACAAAGATTTTTTTTCACATACAGAAAAATGACTAGCCAATCCTTTTCTTAATCTTTTTTTAAAAAGCTATTTATTTTGAGAAAGAGAAAGAGAGAAGGGGGAAGGGGCAGAGAGAGAGGAAGAGAGAATCCCAAGCAGGCTCTGTGTTGTCAGTGCAGAGCCTGATACAGGGCTCCAATTCATGAACCATGAGATCAGAACTTGAGCTGAAATCAAGAGACAGATGTTTAACTGAGTTGGTTTTTGACTCCGGCTTTTGAACCAATATGCAATGTTCTAACTAGACTACTAGAAATAGAATCCAGCAGATAATTCAAAAAAAAAAATGATAAATACTGTGAAAGCTGTACAAGACACCATGTCCTGTGTTCACCTATCCGCCCAGCTACACTGCATTTCCCAGTCTCCCTTGCACCTTAGATGGAATCATGTGACTATTTTCCACCAATAGAATGTGAGCGTGGTAAGGGGCTGAGCCACCCAGGTTCCGCTGAAAATACAACTTCTGACCTGACTGAATTATGGACTTCTGTTCTGATGTCACTCAAGTCCAAGTCACAGTGCCTCCCAAGGTCCCCTAGAAAGCTGGCCTAGGCATGAGAGGCATTCTCTCATGGCTCCAGTCCCTTGATTCTGCTGTTGGTTCATAGCATTCCTGGGGTTTTTACTCCCTTTTCTCGATCAAAGGGGGTTTGGTGTCTGTTCTCTAAGAACTCTTTGAACTCTGATATATCTTTAATCCTACATGCATGAGGCCGGGACACCTAATCCTACTGCATCAGGCCATATGATGTTCGCTGTTCCAAGAGAATCTGTGCATTTCATTAAGACACAGAGGGGTTAAAAGAAGAGAGTGAACGAGTGGCCACAGAACAGGGAGTCTCTGCTCCTGCCCAGATCCCATGACAGTTTCACATTTGGCTGCAGAGGAATTCTGACTGTGCACATTGGCCAAAATAGGCTTTTACTCTGATCGCCCCAAATTTCCTTCAGAGAAGTGTTCCAAGATGGATTATTCTGATTTCTGGGAAAAATGCTCCATAGCCCCTAAACACACCTACTCTGCCATCAGCATTAGTATGTGTTCCTTTCATCCTGGCCCTGGGAAGCATCCCCAAAATAAGCAATGATTTCATTACGAGTTGAACTAAATGGCTTCATGGTATCAATTCACAGCTACACTCTGCCATGTGGATTGCCTGGATTACTTTAATATGCTGCAGAGACTAGGTGATCCAAAAAGCAACAGGACTGTGCATCCAGAATAAACTCCATGGTGAGTTAGTATTATATTTTAATTGTTTTACTTGAATATATGTTCTTGGCATGCATAAGCATACTTGAACGGTCCTTTCATAGAATTAGAGTCATTTTAGGGACGCAGAGGGAATACGATCTCTGGCCTATCCTTCTCATTTTTCAAATGAGTTGACCGTGGCTTGGAGAGGTTAAGTGACTTTCCCAGAGTCACAGGATGAGTGGCATGCCTGACTCTGTGACATCACGTGTCTGTCTCATTCATGAGGAGGGGGCTTTGCAAGTTGTAGATGACAAGAACATAGGGCCACCACAGTCATGAGGTTACCATAGACCCAGCCCTAAGGCAGTTTACATGTTTCTTCATCGTTGCTTGGCCTGAGTGTAACCCTTGCTTTTTTGCTTTCACTTTCCCATGGATATGACCTGTCCAGGATGGTGTGGTTGCCCTGGTGCATTACCAGTGTCCCAGTTTCCTCTTCTCAGCTCATTTCCTCCCTTTTTGGAAAGTGTCAGCCTTAGTCTCTAATCTCTGAAAGCCACTCATTCAATGTGGCTTGGACCCTTCCTCTCCATACCTCCAAGCTTGGGACCAGGGCCCTAGACTGCTGCTAAATTTCAGAGCTGAGATTAGACCCAGGTTTCCAAATTTTCATAGCCCAGTTATTTGCTTACACAACACCATTTTTTTAAACATTTTATTTATTTTTGAGAGACAAAGAGAGACAGAGTCCAAGTGGGGGAGGATCAGAGAGAGAGGGAAACACAGAATCCGAAGCAGGCTTCAGGCTCTGAGCTGTCATCACAGAGCTGAACGTGGGGCCCAAACTCACAAACTGGGAGGTCATGACCTGAGTCGAAGTTGGACTCTTAACCAATCAAGCCACCCGGGGGGCCCCACACCAGACTCTTATCTTCAACAAAATGGGTTATAGATTTGAACATCTGGAATGTTTCTTTCCAAAGTCCAGTGCTTTATGAGTTAGAAATAATTTAAAACTAGTCTCTCCTGATTATTAATGCAGTTTTCTTTCTTCTTGTAGCTGAAACTACAATTAAAATATAATATATTCCATCAAGGCAGACTGCTTTGCATTTACGAAGAGAGAAACGGATATGTCTAGCAAAGTAGCTCCTCAAAAAAAAGGTAGGAATCCCACAATACCAGGGACTGGAGCCCCAGGGCTAGGAGGTGGACATGGAGCGAAATTCGATCACCTTGCAGTCACAAGTTGGTAACAGACGGGCCCATACCAATTACATCATCCTGCCAAAGAACAGAAGCCTACCCAGGCCAGATATCTAGCAGGTGGAGCTGAGGGGTGCTCTATAATGCCACTGCTAACTCTGACCTCCCCCCAACACACACACACACACACACACACACACACACACACACAGGAACTGGGAGCTGTCAGTGAAGATTTGGCAGGAACTGCTCAGTGGGCAGCAACCCCATGAGCTTCCTAGAGATGGAGACCATTTAGGCCACCAGGACTCATCTTGTGAAGATGGAAAGTTCGCCAACTGCTCACAGGCACATTTCAGAGTCCTGCTGGGACTTGGAGCTCGCACATAAGTTCTCCTGGCTCTGCTCCTAACCGGCTGCACAATCCACCTGACCAGTCTTCTCGCTGGGTCTCAGTGCCTTTCAGTTCTTGTGCTGCCGCCTGAAATAACAACACGGAGGCCCCCGGGGCCCCTTATTAAAATGCAAACTCCACAGGAAGGGTTATAATTTATAGAGATGTTGGCTGGAATCTTAAGTTTGAGCTACTTAAGAGCATAAGAATTTTGTATAATGCATGGTGTGAAGAAAGGGTGCTGGTGGAAAGCCTGGAAGACAAACCCGGCAGCTTCTCAGTTGACACCAGGCTGATGGCATTTGCAGACACATCAAAGTGAGGAGTGGGAGAGAATGAAGCAGAGGACAGAATCGGATGCACATGGTGTCTGAGACCAAGACAGAAAAACGGAGTTTGAGATGCTGAAATTCAACAAGGTGGAGGGACTCCCTCAAAACCAACATGGGTGTAAATGTTACAGGTGATGGTTATCCTGAGAAAAAAAAAGAAGATAAAGCAGCTGCTTTAGTCAGAGGCAGGCTGAGATTGACGTTGTTAAAAGCATCAGAACAACAATGACAGCATTCACAGAGAGAGTGCATTAAGAAAATCAAGATATCTAATTTTGCAGATAAGATACTGAGAAAACAGGAACACAGATAGCTGAAGATGGCTACATGGAAGGGGGGGGTTAAATGAGGAGAGGTCAAGGAATCCTTGCTTTGAATGCTGCCTTGCCCCACCCTGCGGCCAGACATGGCAGAGGGGATCCATTTCTCTTCTTCGAGGAGTCTCGAGGCAGCTTTTGCCTTCCTCACCACAGTCTGCACAGTCACTGAAAACCCAATAGAAGTGGACATGGAGCATATCTGTCATTCCAATGTCAATATTAGCTTTGAAACTAAGAGGGAACGAAGATCAAAGGAGACGTTCTATAGGGAGATGGATTTTGCTCAGTACAAAGAAGAACTACGCAAAAAAATGGAACAATTGGAACCACCCAACAATAGAATGAGCTTACTCTGGGACTGAGGAGTCTTCTGTCACTTGAAGTTTTCAAGCAGAGGCTATTCACCATTTTCCAGAGGAATCCTGTGTGGGTGGGGCACTGAAGTATGTTCCATAGGGCCCCTTCCAGCCTACAAAACCTGTGATAAAGAGAAGGAAATACAGCTGCTGAAATCCATCCACAGAGGTACCAGCCTCTGGACTTCAGACAGAAGGGTCCCCAGACTCATGGGGCTTGCAGAAACTAGACGATGTTCTCATCTACACAGCTGAAGGAGGACCCCTGTTGGATCTCACACACCTTGAAGAAGAGAAGGCCAAAATATAGAAAGGGAAGATGAGTCGGTCTATTCTAGATTCCTCTGAGCAGTGAGGAGAATGAGACCATATATATTTTTATTATTATTATTATTTTTAATGCTCATTTTTATTTCTGAGAAAGAGAGCATGGGGTGGAAAGGGGCAGAGAGAGAGAGAGGAAGAGAGAGAATCCCAAGCAGGCTCCCTGCTGTCAGCCTAGAGCCCTACTTAGGGCTTGATCCCATGATGGTGATCATGACATAAGCCAAAATCAAGAGCTGGAAGGGTGACCAACTGAGCCACCCAGGCACCCAGAGAATGAGACCATCTAAATGCAAGAGGCCACTTGATTAACATTAGCTGATGTCTACTGAGTGCTTTTCCATTCATCAGCACTGGGCTGAGCACTTAATCGTCACAAGAAACCTGAAGGTAGATATCAGCGGTGCCGTGATTTTCAGACAAAGATACTAAAGCAGCAGCAGCAGCTGCTGGATACAGATCTGGCTGAGGCTGGGGCATCTTCTGGTAGTAGGACAGGAGAGATGGAGAATGCACAATGCCGGTTCCAGAAGGAACTGGACCTAATTGATGACTTAGCAGACCCCAAATTTGGATTTGAAAGGTGGCCACAACCATCTTTTTCTGTCCCATGCGCTACATCATTGTTCAGTTACATGACCTGTAGGAACCTTGTGGGGTCCCTATCTCTATCCTCAGCAAGGACCACAGATCCCAGACCATGACAGTGTCCTTAGTGAATGTGAGAATTCAGAAGAGCAAAGGTGCATCTATGCCCTAAAGATTGCCCATATCAGCTGCACAGGAACTTCACTGGAGTGAGCTTTTGAAGATATTCATGTCAGGCCCTTGCCTACAGGCTGGCACCTGGGCATGAATATTTTTTTATAGTTTACCAGATACTTCTAAAGCACAGAAGTGCCACAAAGCCTGCCAGACCAAGGAGAGTCTACACCTTAGTTCCAGCCCTGTTTTTCTCACCTAAGCCTGTAGGAAATGTTAACTTTTCATACAAAGGAGAAAGGAAGAAGGTACTAACTGAACAAATGCTAGAAGGAAAGCAGTGTGATTTCAACATGTATTTTTAATAATACCTATTGAAAAACAAAAACAAAAGCAAAACTCACTACCTATTGCATCTTAAAATTCAGGAAGACCCTTGTCTTTTACCCTTGGAGCCATTGTTCACTCACATTCCTCTTATTAACAGAATCTGCCTGGTTTGGAACCCTGAGATGGTCAGCAAAATTTAATTTCCTGTTGGGAAGATAAAAAAAAATTTTATTAAAAGAAACAAAATTTAGTGTTCTCTTTAATAATCTCACTGGATCTTCAAGGCCTCTGAATGTCAAATGCCTGTTGCAAACTGATATTCTTATCACTTTTGAGAAACAAAAGTTCCCCTAAAGGAATAGACTTTTGGCAGCTGTGACCCCATTATATTTTTCCACAAAGTAAATATTAAGATGAATATGAGTAGAGGTGCCTAAAACAAGTCAAGAGAACCAGACTCTGGATTCCCGGGCCCATGTTCTGGTCCTTTTTCTTTTGCTCATTTTCTCTGCAAACTTACCCCAACCACAGGATCTCAAGGGACTCTAGTATCCTCTAGAAAATGATGGGGCAGCTGGGAGGAGGTGCTGTGGGGGCCTCCCAGCCTTGACATCATTAGATCATGAATCTCCAGCGATGAGGAAATCATAGAAGTGAAGAGGCGCAATCTATAAGGCATGTTGCAAAGTGGAAAGATTTGGAGTCAAAATCACTTGTTTCTGGGCCAAGGCTGGATAATTGTGAGCAAATGTTTGGGTGTATTTTGCACATCAATTCAATCATGTGCATTAAGGGTATGTGAGTGCAGGAAACTAATTACAAGATCTATTGAAACTTCAACGTGGGAATGCCTTTAAGAATTTGAAGTTGTGGGGCACCTGGGTGGCTCAGTTAATTAAGCGTCCGACTCTTGATTTTGGCTCAGGTCTTGATCTCAGGGTAGTGAGTTCAAGCTCCATATTGGGCTCTGCACTGGGAGTAAAGCCTACTTTAAAAAAAAAAGAAAAATAAAGAAAGAATTTGAAGTTGTTTCTGGCTTCCCAAATACCTATTAGAGAGTTTGCTCTTCTGTTTGGGAAAGCCCTTGATTTGGGTTAACAGTAGACTCATCTTTAACCTTAATGAGGATGTTGTAAACAGGTTCCTACCAGACTCTTAGTTGACAGAGCAGGCCAAGTGCCACATTTCTGAAGATCTGAAGATCTTTTTACTTCTGGGGGGAAATTCTTTTTACAATGGATTTTGATGGTGCTCAATTACTGCTTATTTATTTGAAAGCAGGCAAGGGTTTGTCTTGAGTATGCTTGAGTGATTACGTGTTTGCATTAAAGCAGTAGGTCCCAGAAGACTAGACTGCACCACCAGATAGATGTACAGGCCTGGGCACCACTTTCACTCCTGCTGGAGGCCAGTCTAAAAACAGATGCACCCAGCTCGCTCTACTCCACTTCTGACTGGGTGATAATCAGTCTCCAGGTAAAGGTATTTAAAATGGAGTAATTCCAAATACACTGTTTGGGAACTATGATGTTCTCCAAATAATGTATATAAGATCACATTCCTGTCGTCAAGAAAAAAGTTTCTCTTCCAAAGCATAGATACTTCCAATGTCAATCACTTTAGCCAGTCTGTGTCCCCTTTCAAGGACAGGGGAGCGGCTTGTTTAATGGAAGCGACTTTAGGCTGTGATACTGAAGGCCCAGGAGGAAGGTGCGTAAGAAGGGGCAGCACCAGCCAAGTCAGCTGGTCCCGAAAGCACCCCAGACCTGAGCTCTCTGCGGCTCTGCCTTCTGCCAACAGCAGATGACTTTCTTGGCAGGTAAAGATGCTGCCAGATAAACTGACAGCCAACTTGTTTTCTCCCAACTCCTGTACATACACATAGAACCAGTAGTCTCCAGTGGTGCTGGCTCAGTGCAAGCCCTTCAAGACTCAATCTTGCCAGATGTTTTTTTTTTTAAGTTTATTTATTTATGTTGAGAGAATGCACTTGCACAGGGGTCATGGGCACCAAGAGCAGAAAGGGAAAGAGAGAGAATCCCAAGCGGGCTCTGCATTGTCAACACACAGAGCCCAATGTGGGGCTCGAACCCATGAACACTGAGATTTTGACCTAAGCTGAGATCAAGAGTCAGACATTCAGCCAACTGAGGCACCCAAGTGCTCCAGATCTTGCCAGATTTTTAACACATAAGAACAATATCTACAACTTGCTCATAGGGGTTTCACCTTAACATGTCTTTTCCTGAAGTTGTCCGTGGCCAAGTCTCTTCATTTTCCCTATGTGAAAGGAGGCAACGCCCCTTGGAAGACTCTGACACAAGGTGTGGAACCTGTACCACCTGCTTCCTGTATATCAAAAGATGGACTGTGCTACATTGGGGTTCCCAGAGGCTACTGGACTGGGGACCCCAGGGATCTCGTCAGGGATCGGGAAACCTTCTGAAGCCAATTCTCTTCCCAGGGTACACTGCTTGGGAAGCAGCACAATTAGAAAAATGCAATCATTTTTAAACCTAGTTGGGTTATCTCAGACTTAATATAAAGATGATTTGTAAAACATCTGTGCTTCATATGGACAAAGCCAGGGAAAACATTCAGCTAGAAGTGACATTTATTTCACATCTGCAACTAAAATGCTCTACTATTACACAATCTCTTGGGAAGAATCCATCCACGTGCCCACACAGGAGACTTGAGTAAAATATATTGCACCTTCTTTTCCTATTATGCGCTTTGTTTTCATTAAGGCTCCATATTCTTCATTCTCATGATTTATTGAATGGCCTCCATATTTCTCAAAAGCAGACAGCACCATGGCATATTTTGTCTCTCCATTAAATAGATAAGGAAACTGAGACATACACACTAACAATCACCTTTCCCAAAACAATGCAAGTGGTCTGAGGTAAAATCCCCCTTGGAGGCTCTCCTGCTCCTAAGGCAATTGCTCGATCCACTTCAATGTCAAATATAATTACATGCACATAGAATCATAAGCTAGAGAACACCAGTTCATGCTATGTAATAATAAATCTGTAAGTTTTCTACTAGGGCCCAGGCTCAGCAGTTATGACTGAATGAGCATGTCCTCAAATTAATTCATGCAAAATCAGTATGATCACATGCATTAACTCTTGCCATAAATCAACACAAAACAAGTATTTTTTTTTCAAATTCATCACAAAGCAAGGTCCAGTTGCTCAAAGACACCCCAGTTACCTGTCAAATGTCAAATGATGAAAAAGTTCTGAGGTACATCCTTCAAATCTTTACACATAATCAATTGCCCATAATCTAAAAAACTTATTAGATAATATTTCCATGGAATTCATTTGCTTTTCCTTCATGGACATCTCTGAAGAAAGTTCATCAATATTCAAACCAGCAGTTAGTACTAGAATGGTAGTTGATATTTATTGAGCACTTCCTGTGTGCTGGACACTGTGCTCAACACTTTCCATTAATAATCTCATTTCTTCCTTGGGGCGCCTGGGTGGCTTAGTCGGTTAAGCGTCCGACTTTCCGACTTTCGCTTAGGTCATGATCTCGCGGTTTGTGGGTTCGAGCCCCGCGCCGGGCTCTGTGCTGACTGCCAGCTCAGAGCCTGGAGCCTGTTTCAGTCTGTGACTCCCTCTCTCTCTGACCCTCCCTGCTCACGCTGTCTCTCTCCTCCTAGAAATAAAAAAAAAAAAAAAAAAAAAAAATAATCTCATTTCTTCCTCTTGACAATCATCTGGAGGGATGCGTTGCACTCAGGGAGTAATTTGCATGAGACCCTAAAGCTGGAAGAGTCAGGATTCGAATCTGGACTTACCCAATTAACCTTACATTCTAGACTCACACTCTCCAGTACAGTAACTACTCATCCCATGTAGCTGTTTACACTTAAATTTAACTAAAAGATTCCTCAGTCCCACAAGCTACATTTTGAAATTCTCAAAAGGCACAGGTGGCTAATGATGACTGTGTTAACAGCACAGGCAGCAAACCTCCCTATTATCACACGCATTTCTGACAGGCAGTGGTCTACTCCCTTTCTCAGAGGCTACTACGATGTAGAGAGTCACCATCTGTCTCCAAATTTCCTTTCTCATATGGGAACAGAAGCAGGGAGGGGACAGGGAGAGACCTTTATGGTGCAAACTTGGGAAATAAGTCTATTGGCAAATCCCAATCCCCCCATCCTCTAAGGCAAAACACCATTCAACTGTTATATCTGCTTTGATGTCTTTCTAAATTCCCTTTTCTTCAGTTATAAAGAGATGGGAGATGGAAACTAATGTGTATTGAATTCTCCAATGTGGGTACACATGATCTCTTTTAATGGCTTCAGTCGTATATTTGAGAATATACTATTATCTTCAATTTCCCATGACAAGAAAAATTTGAATTACTTGTACAGATTCCCAAATAAACTCCAACCCTTAGAGGACATAGAGTATTAGTATTGAAAAGCCAAGGGTTCTTCATCCCTTTCTCTCCTCAGCGCACATACAGGTAATGTACAATAACTGAGACCTGCCCCGAGGTTGTTATTCAGAAATATAGAGAATAACTTTGCTTCCCCCCCCCCACCACTCAGGGAAAGTATATTCAAACATTATGAGTAGAAAAGGGCTAACTCTTCTCATATATTAAAAAGGTAAATTATTTGTAAACTCTTGCATTTTCTGTATAATCTGGACCAGGGGAGCCACAAACTTTAACGGGAAGAGGGGTTGTGTAGAAAATGGAGCTGAATGAAACAGACTGCTATGAGCCACTAGTTTTAAGGACCAGCAGCATCAGCATCACCTGGGAACTTGTAAGAAATGTATCTTCTCAGGGTCCACTCTGGCTTATTAAATCAAAACTCTGGGGTGGGATCCTACAATCTATGCTTCAACGAGTCCTACAGGTGATTCTGATTAAAGCGAAAGTTTGAGCACCCTGATTTAAGCAGTGGAGATTGGTAAGGAGGGTGATGAATGGGGAATGTACACCCCATTTTCAGGGAGCAGCCTCTATCTGGCTCTGGTCATTTATTGCCTTATTGGAATAAAGGTCCAATGGTGCCAGCTCTTCCTATGGCTCAAATGTCATTAGTGGAAGCAGAAGAGAGAATGACTAAATGAATCAAGATGCATATTGTAACTTAGAGGTTAATGATACTGTGCTATTCTATTTCCATATGACATTTTTAGTAAACTGGATGGCATACAGATTAAATGCCACTTTTTATTTTCTCATTTTCTGTAATATTTTGGAACATGCTGTCTTAATAGTATCGCACCAATTCTTGGTCTCCTATCAAATCTTTTATTACATCTTGATTCTGTTCCAAAGTTAGCTGATTTTTAGTACATCGTTTGGGGGACTCCAATAGCATTCACCAGTGAATGAAGTCACAAATGATACTGTTATAAAATACACAATAGGCCATTTTCTAACACTGAACTTTTAATAAAAACATCAATATCACTACAGTTTCTTACAGAAGTTCTGGGAGGTAATGTCCTGAAAGAGAACGATGGGAACTTTTAGTCTTATCAGCTAAAATAGCCTTGCTTAAAAAAAAAAAAATTAATTGAAAATAGTTTGCCGTGTATTTGGCGCCCCCTAGGTTAGAAATTATTTAATTTTGGCTTTCATTAAAACTTTCAATTTTGTACATAAACTGAAACTTTGTTAATATTTTCAAGTAGCTCTGTTTCAAATTGGCCTATGGTGATTGCACTAAATAAGAAAATTTCTCCTTTATTAAAATTTTTAAAATTTTACAAAAGGTGTAAAGAACAATAAAACGAACTTTTATGTAATAACTATTCAGATTAATTTTCATTTATTTGAGAGAGAGAGTGTGTCCGCGAGTAGGAGAGAGGAGCAGAGGGAGAGGTAGAGCGAATCACAAGCAGGTTCCACGCCCAGCACAGAGCCAAACATGGAGCTCTATTCCATGACTCTGGGATCATGAACTGAGTCTTAATCAAGAGTCCAATGCTCAATCAGCTGAGCCACTCAGGGGCCCCAACTATTTGGGTTAATAAACAAAACATTGAAAATATTGTTTGAAGCCATTTCTGTATCCATCCTTGCTATCATTCTTTCCCTTTTCTTTTTTTTTTTTTTAATATTTTTATTTTATTTCTAGGAGAGAGAGAGAGTGAGCAGGGGAGGGTCAGAGAGAGAGGGAGTCACAGACTGAAACAGGCTCCAGGCTCTGAGCCGGCAGTCAGCACAGAGCCCGACACGGGGCTCGAACCCACGAACCGCGAGATCATGACCTAAGCGAAAGTCGGACGCTTAACCGACTAAGCCACCCAGGCGCCCTGCCCTTTTCTTCTTTTTAGAAGAGCTAAGCACTCTTCTAAATATGTTGTCATTCCTTTTATTCTTTTATGGATGTGTACATTTCCAGACTGTATTATCTTGTTTTTCATATTTTTAAACATTTTGTGAATGGAATCATTCTGTACACACCTTTCTGAAACCTGCTTTTTTACTATTATGTTTATGAAATCTGTGGTTTTTGATAATCGTAAGTCTAATTCACTTGTTTTCATGGCTAAAAAATGTATATTATAAAGAGCCCATCAAAATTGAAGTATCATTTCTTTCCTGATGAACATTTCAGTTGGCTCCAATTCTGTGCTCTCAGAAATGCTGGTAGTAATACTTTATGTTTTTACTGGGGTATGTGTACAGGTGTTTTACCAAGTTACACAACTGGGAGAGGAAGTCCTGGGTTATAGGGAGCGTTCAGTGGATCTTCTCATTCATTAGATCAAAGTGGGTCTTCTCATTAATGCCATATCATTTTCCACGCGGTTTTAATTTATATTCCTACAATAAGAGATGAGTGTTCTCATTTCAACATTTGTGCAGAATACCTGGCATTGTCAGATCGCAAATGTTTTTGTCAAGCTTACAGGTATGAAATGGTGCTTTTTTTAAAAAAAATAAACTTAATGTTTATTCTTTACGTTCGAGTGGAACTTCTGGAGGCTAAACACAAGTTTGACCATAACATACTTTTTAATAAAGTTAGTTTGGTTTTCCTTTATGTAAACATGATGCAAAAAAACCCCTCCATTTTTTAAAAATTAAAATAAAAAACTGTCTAAAATAATGCTAAGTTCCTAACTATAATGCTATTTGCACACTAATTCAAAGCCTTCTACATGCACTTACACATGCACACACACTATCTACCTATTTTACATTCAGTAATATAACATGTATATGATTTAAGTATTTTGATTCTTTGGGTATTTTCTTCCTTCCAAGTGATTTAAAAGCTTAGAAAGGCAAGAATTATAGTAATATAGGAAATCTATATTAGAGTTAGAAACTTTTACTTTTAAAAACCTGTTTCCCCTTCCCTTATACAGTCTTTCCCCAGCCACAGCCATTTCGAATCTACCTGTGGATGATGTTTTGGTAAACTAGCCCCTTCTGGCCACTCCCTTTTCTTAAGGCATCTAGAAAAGAAAGGCAATGACAAACCACCCCCCTCCAAAAAAAAAGAAAACATTAATGCCACAGTATGCTTCAATCTTGAAAAATCTAGAGTGAAGAAAAGGGAATAAAAGTAGGCACGTAATCATTTTAAAAGAACTCCCACAGAATGTTTCTCCAGTATGAAGTTCCATTCTCCAGTCTGAGCTTCATAAGAAAGCACTCAAAAAATGCTACAAATTTCACTGGTTAATACCACCAAACGTTTAAGGAAGAAACTATAGTAATTCTCTATAATCTCTTTCAGAGAACAGCAGTAAAAAGAATATTTCCTAATTCAGTCTATGAGGTCAGCATTATTCTAATACCAAAACCAGGCAAAGGCATTACAAGAAAATATCAGCCCAATATCTCTCATGAACATGGATTCAAAAATCCTCAACAAAATATTAGTAAATCAGATACAACAATGTATAAAAATAAGTATACACCACAATGAAACAGGGTCTATCCCAGACATGTAAGGCTGGTTCAACACTGGAATATCAATTAATGCAATCCATCACATCAACATGGTAAAACAGAAGGATCAAATGATCATGTCAGTAGATGCAGAAAAAGGATTTGACAAAATCCAACACCCACTTGTGTTAAAAACATCCAGTAAACTCAAAATAGACTGGAACTTCCTCAATTTCATAAAGAATACCTACCAAAAAAAAAAAAAAAACCCTACAGCTAAAATCATTTTTAATGGTGATAATCTAGAAGTTTTGTCACTAAGACAGGAACAAGTCAAGAATATCTGCCCTCACCACTCCTTTTCAACAATATACTGGAAGTACTCGCTAATGCAATAGGATAAGGAAAGAAATGAGATATACAGATTGGGAAGGAAGAGCTAAAACTGTCTTTGTTCACAGATGACATGATCTTCTACAGAGAAAATCCAAAAGAATCAACAAGAAAACTCCTGGAACTAATAAACAATTACAGCAAAGTTGCAGAATAGAAGGTTAATATATAAAAGTCAGTCACTTTCCTATATACCAACATTGAAAAAGTGGAATATGAAGTTAAAACCACAATACCATTTACACAGGAAACCCCCCAAATGAAATAATAAGTCTAACAAAATATGTACGAGATCTATATGAGGAAAACTACAAAACTTTGATGAATGAAATCAAAGAAAAACTAAACAAATGAAGACATACTCCATGTTCATGTGTAGGAAGACTCGATATTGTCAAGATGTCAGTTCTTCAAAACTTGATATACAGAATCAATGTAATTCCAATCAAAATTACAAAAAGTATCTTTACAGATATTGACAAACTTATTCTAAAGTTTATATGGGAAGACAAAAGACCCAGAATAATCAACATGATATTGAAAGAGAAGAAGAAAGTTGGAGGACTGACTACCCAACTTTAAGAGTTACTATAAAACTACAGTAATCAAGACGGTGTGGTGCTGGTGAGAGAATATAGACAAAAAGATCATTAGAACAGAATAGAAAGCACAAAAATAGACTCACTTTGATCTTTTTTTAATATAAAGTTTATTCACTTATTTTAAGAGTGAGAGAATGAGCAAGTGTACAAGTGGGGAAGGGGCAGAGAAAGAAGGAAAGAGAGAATCCCAAGCAGGCTCTGCACAGAGCCTGATGCAGGGCTTGAACTCACAAACTATGAGATCATGACCTGAGCTGAAACCAAGTCAGATTCTTAACCGACAGAGCCACCCAGGTACTACACTTACTTTGATCTTTGACAAAGAAGCAAGTGCCATATAATGGAATAAATTTATCATAAATGGAGCTGGAACCAATAGACATCCACAGGGAAAAATAAATAAATAAATAAATCTACACACTGACCTTTCACCCTTCAGGAAAATTAACTCAAAATGGATCACAGACCTAAATACAAAATTTTAAAACTCCTAGAAGATAACATAAGAGAAAGCATAGATGATATTGGTATGGCAATGACTTTTTAGATAACACCAAAAACATGATACATAAAAGAAATAATTGATAAGTAGGACTTTATTGGAATTTAGAACTTCTGTTCTGTGAAAGACAATGTCAATAAATGAGAAGACAAGTCACAGACTGAGAGAAAATATTTGCAAAGACATGTCTGATAGAAGACTGTTATTTATCCCTTGGGTAAATTCCTAGCAGTGCTATTGCTGGGTCATAGGGGAGTTCTATTGTTAGTTTCCATGTACCCCAATGTTCATAGCAGCACTCTCCACAATAGCTAAAACCTGGAAAGAGCCTAAGTGTCCATCAACAGATGAATGGATCAAGAAGATGTGGTTTATCTACACCATGGAATACTACATGGCAATGAGAAACAATGAAATCTGGCCATGTGTAGCAACATGGATGGACCTTGAGGGTGTTATGCTGAGCGAAATAAGTCAGGCAGAGAAGGACAAATATCATATGTGTGCACGTATAGGAGGATTAGGAGGAACTTAACAGAGGACCAAGGGGGAGAAGAAGGACAGAAATGGTGGGGGAAAGGGAGAGAGGCAAACCATGAGAGACTCTTGAATGCTGACAAAAACTGAGGACTGATGGATGCGGGGCGGAGGAGGGATGGGCATGGAGGAGGACACTTGTGGGGATGAGCACTGAGTGTTATGTGGGAACTAATTTGACAATAAACTATTTGTAAAAAAAAAAAAAAAGAAGACTGTTATTTAAAATATATAAAAACTCTTAGAACATAGCAATAAGAAAACAAATTGACCTGATTTAAAATGGGCTAAAGACAACAATGAGAAATCACTGTACATATACTGGAAGGGCCAAAATCTGAATCACTGAAAACAGAAAATGCTGGTGAGATTGTGGAGCAACAGAAACTCTCACTCATTATTGGTGGGAGTTTCTTTTATTTATTATTTATGACTATTTGTAGTTTCTTACAAAGCTAAACATACTCTCATCACATGATCTGCAATCACACTCCTCAGTGTTTAACCAGAGGAGTTGAAAACTTATATCAAGCCAAAACTTGCTTGTGAATATCTAAAGCAGCTTTGTTCATAATTATCAAAACTCAGAAGCAACCAAACTTTCCCCCCGGGGGTGAATAGATAAATGAGCTGTGGCATATCCAAAAAATGTGCTGTTTAAAAAGAAATGATCTATTGAGCCAAGAAAAGACATGGAGGAAACTTAAACGCATAGTGCTAAGTGAAAGAAGTCAATCTGAAAAGGGTACATACTGTACATTTCCATGTATATGGCACTTTGGAAAAGGCAGAATTATGAAGACAGTAAGAAAAAAAAATCAGTGGTTGCCAGGAGGTTAGAAGGGGGAAAAACAGGTAGAGAACAGAGGATTTCCAGGATAATTAAAATACTCTTTATTACACCATAGTGATGAATACATATTATTATCCATTTGTCCAAACTCATAAAACATTCAATGCCAGGAAAGGGTTATCATGTAAACTATGGACATTGAGTGATTATTACGTGTCAATATAGCTTCATCAATTGTAGCAAACATACCACTCTGGTGGAGGGTGTTGATTGATAATGAGGGAGATTGATATGTAGGAGCAGAGCTGTATGGGAAATCTGTGTCCTCCCTCTCAATTTTGCTGTGAACCTAAAACTCCTCTAAAAAAAATCTTAAAAAAAAAGAAAGTGAAGCAAAGGCATTGTTAATGTGCTCAGCGGTGAACAGTATGTATCAAAAGAGATGTGGCGAGACTTACACACAATATTTATTAAAAAGGAAAAATAAATAATAATGCATCAATGAAGCAATACATTACTTTTTAAAGTGGAAATGCTGCTAGAAAGTGGCCAACTTTTTTTAAATTTTATTTTTTACTGAAGTACAGTTGATAAATAACATTATTTTAGTTTCTAGTGTACAGCATAGTGATTCAAAATTACATACACCGCAAAATTCTCACCACAGTAAGCGGGTACCATCTGTCAGCATGCAAAGTTATAATATTATTGCCTATGTTGTACTTTTCATCCCCATGATTTATTTATTTTGTAACTGGAACTTTGTATCTCTTAATATCCTTCACTTATTTCACTCCTCCCCCAATTCCCCTTTCCTCTAGCAACGACTACTTTGTTCTCTATATTTATGAGTCTGTTTCTCTTTTATTATTATCACTCTTATTTGTTTGTTTTGTTTTTTAGATTCCACATATAAGTGAAAATATATGGTATTTGTCTTTCTTTGTCTGACTTCTTTCATTTACCTTAATATATTCTAGTCCATCTGCCTTGTCATGAATAGCGAGATTTCATTCTTTCTTATGGCTAATATTCCACTAAGCATCTTTATCAATTCACCTATTGATGTACACATATGTTGTTTTCATAGCTTGACTATTATAAGTAATGCTACAATTAAACATGGGGGTGCATATAAAAGAATACATTAAGCTTCTAAAAATTTTGCACACACACACAAAACACAAAAAGATGAAGGGATTGTAGTAGAAGATATCTGGGAACCACTGGCCATTCCTAATGGGTGGTCACTGACATCAGAAGGGAAAAAGTCACCTTTTCCTGAGTGTAGAGAGAGGTCTTGGGGTGTTTCATGTTGCCCCACAGTCTCTGTTCTCTTCCTTTTTCTTCAATATTTTTCTCTTTGTTTTTCACCAAAGATAATTTCTACAAATCAATCAATCACCAAGTTCACTGGCTGTGCTATTTCAAATATTATTTTGAAATCATTTCATGATTTTTTCACATCAGTAATTCAAACTTCCATTTGCCTTTCTTTTGTAATTTATATTTCCTTATAGAGGTAGCTTAATTGCAGACTTGCTATTATTATCTTCCTTCTATTCTTTTAACACCATTTCCTTTTATTTTTTAACATTTAAGTGTTAAGATGGAAGTCTTGGGGGTACCTGGGTGGCTCAGTTGGTTAAGTGTCTGACTCTTGGTTTCAGTTCAGGTCATGATCTCATGGTTTGTGAGTTTGAGCCCCGCATCAGGCTCTGTGTTGACATTGCAGAGCCTGCTTCAGATTCTCTCTTCCTCTCTCTGTGCCCCTCCTCTGCTCATGCTGTCTTTGTCTATCTCAAAATAAATAAACTTAATTTTTTTTTAATTTAAAGAATAAATAAATAAGATGGAAGTCTTGGTGCTCACTTTGGCAGTGCATATGCCAAAATGGACATCTTTGCCTGCCCAAAGCAACCTTTGGGATCATTTGGAGTCAGTTTCTATTGACTTCCTTTTTTCTGTATTTTATGTTTGTTTTTACCTTACTTTTATAATGAGTAGGTGTTGATTTTTATTAGAAAAAAATAGTTACTATTTTTTCAATATGTTATGAAGAAAGTAGCCTAGGAGATAGAATAAATCAGGACGAGGGGCTGTGATGGGGGGGCGGTTAGAATATGGACACATCGTCAGGTCTCTTGCAATGTGGCAGTGTTTCCAGGCCAAGTGGGTAGGTATTTGCAGTCCTGATAAATCAGAATTTTTCTAATTAAAAATAATTAGATTCAAATGTTGATTTATCCTACTCACGGTTTTTTCCTTTATTCTTTTGTTGTTCAATTTCCTAATAATATGGGCCAATAATCCCAACCCTAGAATCTTTGTCTCATTAAAACTATGAGATAATATCAAGTGAATTCAAGTCTATTTGGCTTTACTTAAACCTCTAATTCTATGCCCTTGGAAGTCAAGTTTCTTCTGACAATTTCTACCAATGCTTTAATTTAAACATGTATGCATCTCCTATGTTCAACTCCTATTATATTGTCACTGTTTTGTCCCCACATCAACTCAGACATGAAGCTGCAATTATTTATGAATTTCCATGCAATTGAATCATGAGTAATTTTAGAAACACTTTGGAAGCTCTTATAGTTCACTATCTTCTGTGATTTCTATTGATTCTCTGGTCTCTAAATTCTGTTCCAAACTCTGTACCACTGGGAATGACCCAAAAAGTCAACAATATTTTGGCGCCAACCAAATACTTTTTTGTTTATTTGTTTGCCAGACAAACAATAAAAGGCAAAACCAAAAATCAAATAAAATGAAAATCACCTCGGAAGGTGGTTGTTGTAAAATAGTTGTATGTGCATGTTACGCGTGTATGTAAAATCTAGTACAGTGAATGCCTAGACACTAGTTTCATAAATATTTACTTTCTTCTTCCTTGTTAATAATAAATTTTAAGAATCCATCCCCATGTAGATCCCTTTGTGATAAGTTCCAAGGGCCAAGTCCCAGCCCCCTTTCTCTTTTCTTGCACCTCACTGTCAACCTGCTGGGGGCAGCGAGTGGCCACATCTCAGAGTCACTGAAGCACGAACACCTTCTCTGGCCATGCTCCATTTTCTTTCAGTCATCTTCTTCAGTCTCAGCTAGCTATTACAGGGACTGAGGAGTGAGAACAGGAGTCAGGACTTACAGAACATATAACTACATTTTTGGAGACAGCATTTTGTGGTCTTTGCTTTGCCAGCCCATCTGTTCACCATTAGCCCCCATTCAAATGAAGTCGTCATGTTCTGTTCATAATGAACCACTGCTGGTGAAACAAAGCTTTTTGGGCTTCATCGTTCTAATGGGCTTGCTTACCACAGAGAATGTTCTTCAACATGTGTCAATGTTAACAGCCCTCAGGTTCACTTAGAATCCCCTTTTGTGGGCTGAGAGAGACCCAGGGCCCTGCATGCATCCACAGGCTTCTCTTCTTCCACTACAGTTAATGGCTGAGCTCTGCAGTCATCCAACTGACAGTGAAGAATCCCATCTCTTTCTGGAACAAATGAAATCATAAAATTATTCTTGCTCCTGCTTCAAGTTGCAAAACACCTACTTTCTGTGAGTATTGTGTCCCCACTGCTATGAAATCATTGTTTATAATCTTTACCACAGATTTATGAGGTTGAAGATCATTTTACAGCTGAGGGAATGGAAGCTTTGAGAATTTGAGAATGAAAAAAAAAAGCTTTGAGAATCTGAGAATAGAAAGCTTGTTCAAAATTACACAGTTGATAGGTGACAGAGCTAAGATCGAACCCTTCAAACGTTTGCTGTTTGCACTCACCACAGGACCTGCCATGGGCATGTTGTACACAAGTGAGCACTTCCTTGCTATTTCTTCTAGAAGACTGAGGAAGGGATATGAAAGCCCATGGTCACAGTACACATAGTGAGCACACTGAGACTCATGCCCTCAGGCTTAATTAGATTGTTATTTTCTGTGTTAGTTAGGGAGGTTGGGAATGGGTGTGAATTTGAGTTACAACTCAGTGTTTACAAGCTGTTTGAGTTTTGAGCATGTCGTGTTGTTTGAATGTCAGAATTCTCACTTGAAAATGTAAATAAAAATGAGACTTCTACATTCATATATGATTATCATGAAGATCCAATCCCTTTCCCAGCAAGAGGACAGACACACAGATTCCAAGGATGACAAATGCATTCGAGAGCAATTGAGATAATATATGTTACAAGTCTTGGTAAAACCATGGGAACGGTCTTATAGTTTCATGTTATAAACCTCAAGAATTGTTCCCTGACACTTAAGTTCAAAAAATCATGTCATTTCCTATAATTTTCCATGTGAAATTAAGTCTGGGAGAACACTTAGTCTCAGTCATTTGGTTGGGAGGAACATTCTTCCTTCCATGGCATTATTTGAAGATGGACTTCTAATTTCGAGTCAATCATTCCTTCTTCTGCCACAGAGATGTTCATTGTCCAGGGCTACTTTGTATGTACATCTTCGCTGGTCACTGCCAGGCCAAGTTCAGGCACCTCCCTCTTCACTATACCTCCCAAGGCTGTCAGGCTCACATCTTAGTTTCTGACTCTGCTACTCTTGGATCCGCAGTACCTTTGTCCTTCATCATTTGGAATCCAGCTCCCTCCCACGGTTTGCCATGCCTATCTTTTATCCTTGGAATACAAAATCTTCCATTTCTTCCATCTCTAAGACCATTCAGACATGTTCTTCTTGATAAGCAGCCACTGATCCAAATGCTCACACAGACCAAACTGAAAGCCACTGGGTACAAGCAATATGGAGTTCCCTAGTGAACCAAGGAGAAGGTGGCTATTTGGTGAGGCATCCAACTGTTAGTGGCAGCTGAGCATTTTCATAAGTGACTGTGGCTCTAACTTTCCAGAACTTCCAAATGCAAAAGTTACTAACACCGACTCAGGAAGAGGAGCCCAGGTCCTGAAACATAAAGCCCCACTGAAAATGAGTTTTCACTGATACACTAGTTAAGACTACTGTATCCAAAAAAGAAAAACATAAAACTAAAAAAATATAATTTATTGATTGGATACTGATTAACTTATTACAAGGAGTGTTTGGGGTGGAAAGAAAAGTATTTTCCTGAATTTTCACTAGGTCATATATCCAATAATTGTGTTAGAGGGAAGTTTCCAGGACCATCAGCATCACTGTCACTGCCAATCATTTCTGCTGGGAAAGATGGATCTATGGGAACAGGTGAGCACGTGGGCACCAGCTTTCTTCCTCAGCACAGAGAGCCCTGCAGTGGGTCACCCCCACTACACCACCCTGGGGGTTAACTCTACAGGCAGGTGGAGATGTCTTCACCAGTGGTCTCCCGTTTGGCTGCACCTTTGGATTCCCAGAATGGAACTTTCTAGTATATGGATGACCCAAGTCTGTAGTAAGGCCATAGCATTTTATTTGTTGGCTGGCTGGTTGGTTGGTTGGCTGGCTGGCTGGCTGGCTGGCTGGTTGGTTGGCTGGCTGGTTTGTTAGTTAGTTGGTTTGTTGGTTGGTTGGTTGGCTGGCTGTTTGGTTGGTTGGTTGGCTGGTGGTTGGTTGGTTGGTTGGCTGGCTGGCTGGTTGGCTGGTTTCAAGCTACCTCAGTGATTCTAGCGTAGCAATTCCTACAGGACAGCTATTTTGTGGTAAGGCCTGTTTGATCCAATGTGTCTCTCCTACGGGCTCTGCCTCGGGCTTCACACTGGCATTTCATTCTTTCAACATGCAGGTACACCAGAAGGAGCACAGAGTTAGGGACTAGTACAGTGGACATTTGTCCTAGTTCTGTCGTTAACTAGCCATGTGATTTAAAAAGATTGTCTGATGGGGCACCTGGTTGGCTCTGTTGGTTAAGCATCCAACTTCAGCTCAGGTCCTGATTTCATGGTTCATGAATTCAAGACCCGCATCAGGCTCTCTGCTGACAGCTCAGAGCCTAGAGCCTGCCTTAAATTCTATGTCTCCTTCTCTCTATGCCTCTCCCCTGTTCACAGTCTGTCTCCCTCTGTCTCTCAAAAATAACCATTTTAAAAATTTTAACAAAATAGGGGCCCCTAGGTGACTCAGTCAGTTAAGCATCTGACTTCATCTCAGGTCATGATCTCACTGTTCAGAGGCCTCACACATCGGGCTCTGTGCTGACAGCTCAGAGCCTGGAGCCTGCTTCCGATTCTGTGACTGCCTCTCTCTCTGTCTCTCTGCCATTCATGTTCTGTCTTTCTCTCTCAAAAATAAATAAATATTATTTTTAATTTTAAAAAATTTTAAAAATAAAAACAAGTAAATAAATAAAAAGATTTCCTGAGCTGTACCCAACAAACTAAAGTGGTGGGCCAACAGAAGACTATCTGCATGGAGGCAAAAGAAGATCCTTGAACTATAATGGAGTCCATGTCGATTATAAAGGTGCAACACATCTTGCACACAGTGGGATGTGTTAACAGAAGTCCTCTTCTGTGAAAGAATATTGGAAGAGATTTATCTCAACCTTGACTCAGAAGCTGGTCAGTAGCTATTCCTCAAGCAGAGGAGAGAGGCATCCCTACATGAAACAGGGTACTAATACTGGAATGTCACAGCCTAACACCCATTGTACCTACACACACACACACACACACACACACACACACACACCCCTTTTAGTACAGACAGCCACAACCTGATGATTCCTGGAACAGTCTTAGTATCCTTGAGAGGAAAGTATACCAGATAGAGCAGACAGAGAGAGACCTTTGGTAACCCACGGAATGGGAGATTTGTGAGTCTCCCAAAGAATGTTCAACAGAAGAGTCATCTCCCAGGCGGAAGCTTCTTGGCTCCTGAAAGAATGGTGACTGAGAACTAAGGAGTCAGAAGGAACACAGCCGCACCCAGACAGAGGGAGTTTGGTCATGAGCCTTGGAATCATCTTCTAGACACTCCCAGAAACACTGGGTTGTGGGCGGGGGGAAGATGAGGAACGGTAGAGAAGGCTGGAAATCCACACCTGCGGCTTAGATGATGAGTTATGTGAACGCTGGTGTTCATGGGACCTCACTGGGAATCTAGGTCAGTGGGTCTTCTAGAAATTCTGTTGATACACTGGGTTTCTGAAAGCAGGATGGACCTGCACCATGCTGTAAAGTTTGTGAACCGCGCCCACCCACACAAACACAACTTAAACTCTGTCTCCTGTTTCCAAGACTAAATAGAAAACATGAGTCCTTCCCCCTTTATTGCCTCAGATTCATTCTTCTTGGCCATGGCACAAATCACAATGCTATGACTGTGGCCCACTTTGGGCCTTCCTCACATGGCAGAAATTTAGCACTTAGTCACTGTTTGTGCAGATCTCCTCAGACTTTGTAGGGATTTCTCCTTGGCAGTGAGTAGAAGAACAGCAGATGCCACATTACTGGTAACTCTGGGACTAATAAGATAGTTTGAAAAGGCCTGTATCACAGAGAGGTTTCATCTTGTTTGCTGACTTCACTCCACTGCAGATGGATGAGTGCATAGAGGAGGACCCCTACCACCCAGTCAGGCAGGGCTCAGAAAGAAAATGAAAATGTGACTGTTTAGTGACAACAGCCTCAGACATAAGAGAGTAAGAGCACCTGTCCTACTAATTTGCTCTGCTGATTTGAAACAAACCTCTTATGTTTTCATCTGGAGATTAGGGAAGTTCAATGATGTGCCAGTCAGTGGCAGACCCAGGGATGTTTGACTCCAAGATCTGTGTTTCTTCCGGTAATTCCCACAGAATCCCTGCAGTAGGTCAGGACCTGTGAGAGTGTGGCAGGACTCAACCCCAAAACACCCACTGAAGGCGGAACCCACGGAACCACGCAGACAGCATGGATGAACTATAATAGGCCAAGGCAGATAGGTAGCCATCCAGGTGGGCCATCGCAGGAGGAATGGATTGTTGTCTGGGACTGCACCTCATGACTTTGCCTTATGTCTTCCAATTTGGTAAATGTCCTGTGATTCTCTAGCTATGAAAAGCTACCAGCTTCAATTCTCACTCCCTTATTGATTTAACTGTATCTTCCAGAATATCAGTGACTTCATTGGCTTTAGTAGCTGATATCCAAACATTGACTTGAATGTTTTCAGAATCCACTGATTAAAAAAAGAAATATGGAGAAGAGGAGAAAGATGGAAGGGAAGGAGAAGAAGGAGGCTGGAGGAAGAAATAATGGCAGTGACAACGACAACAATGACAATGACGATGATGATGGTGATGATGGTGATATTAATAGCTTCTATTCATTATACCCAGTCATTGAGGTGATCCATTCTCTCATCTATAAAATGACTAAAGTGCCCCTCACTGAATTATAAGGACTAAATGAGATAGTACATATAAAACACAGCACCCGGGACTGACCTAGGGTAAGCTCTCAAAAGTAGTAGTTACCCTCTCTTTATAGATGTTATTACTAAATTCTACAAAAGATGATTACTATGGCAACGTCATCATGTTATAACGTGGCTGTTTGACCCCCACATTTCTATGTTTTGCTCAGTAACTCTATCTTCAGGGTTGAAGAAATTAACCGGAAGCCCAATCCTGGGATATGGAGGATGGGGCAACAATATGAAGAGAGATCATTTTGCCCATTTTACAGATCAGGACGCTGAGGCACTGACTGCTGAGATGAGGGAACCGTGAAACAACAGAGGATGCTTCCCTGTGGCACCTGAGGGCCCTTTTTGCCTTGACTATGGTGGGAAAGATATGTCTGGTTGTTAGCCCTGATCCTGAGGGAACCTGGACCCAGAAGAGGTATCCCCTCACTTGAAATGATGAACCCATGAGCCCTCTCCTTTCTGCCACTCTGAATCCAACACCACTTCATGGAAACCACCCTCCTGTTGTGTCCCAGCCAGGTTCTCCTTCCTGATTCTAAGTCCTGTTTCCCAGTCAGATGCTCTGAAGAGCTGTGTGACTGGGTAGGCCCTGCCTCTGGGACAGAGACGAAGGGCTCACAGGTGCAAGGAAGGATCCCTGGGAGGGGGGCCTTTGCGAGCCACAGAGGCTCAGAGAGATGGACAGTGCCTGGCACAAGAGCAGTGCCTATGGTTTCCTCTTCTGAGATTCCAAGTGCAGGAGCCTGACCCATGGAGGGGACAGAAATCAAAGAGTGAGGCTTGGTGACCTACAATGTTAGGAATGACAGCAGACAGTAAAAGTGTGAGGAGAGCCCCAGAGTCACCTTGGAAAGAGGTGAGGATCCTTTGTTCCTTCCCTAGGACTGGTGTGTTTGCTATCGCTGTCTTTATTGTTGTCTAATAGTAAACCACTTAAAACGAATATGAGTACAGGAGTATTTTCACAAAAGGAATGAAAAGAGAGCTCAGGACCTTGTGTTCCGCTTCACATGCAGGCACATACACGCGCACACACAAGCACACGCATGCACACGCACACATGTATAGCTCCCACCCAGACACGTTTCCTCAGCCTGCGATTCAGCAGACCAGTCTCTGCAACTGAGACAACGACCCTGGTTCTAGAAGGGAATCTCCTCAGGATGAGGAAAGTTATCTCTTACCTCTTTCCTATGTTGTCTTCTGATATGTCACTGTGTTCCTGATTGGTGTTGGTGCCAAAGCTGTGACAACAGCTGCTTTGACGTCCCTGCTTCCAGCCCCAGGTGACACAGCTGACAAGCGACACAGCCAGGACTGAAACACGGACTGAAGGAGTCTCTTCCCTCGGGACTGCGGTTAGCCGGAGTGTGTGCTCCGTTGCCTCAGGGCAATCTTAATGACAGGTTGTCTGTGAGTCCATCCAGGGAGAAGAGCTCATCGATGGAGAGAGAAAGTCAGTGGAAGCCAGAATGGGGCCCTCAGAGCCTGAGAGAGACGTGCCTTTTTGTTTTCTGGCAAGGACTGACAACATATATGGCGAGAGCTGTCCTATGCCCCATAACAGGGCCATCCTAACTCTGTCCTACACCTGAGGATGTCAAGTCGCCCTGCCCCCAGCTTTGTTTCAGGTGGGTCCGCCTCTTTGAGGGAATCCAAGCCACCAAACTAACTGTTAACTTTTATCCAACTTCCTCATTTTTCTGATGCTCCTCACTGAGGCCATATCAGATATACTTTTTTTTTTTAATTAATGTTTATTTATTTTTGAGAGAGAGACAGAGCATGAGTGGGGGAGGGGAAGAGAGAGAGACAGAGACACAGAATCCAAAGCAGGCTCCAGGCTCTGAGCTGTCAGCACAGAGCCTGATGCGGGGCTCAAAAGCATGAACCATGAGATCATGACCTGAGCTGAAGTCGGACACCTAAGCTATTGAGCCACCCAGGCTCTCCTCAGATACACTTTTAAAGAAGACAAAACAGATGAGGAAAGAGAAGTGGAAGGAAAACCAAGAAAGTTGTGAGTCTTTGTGCCTCATAGACAAGGGCAGAAGCCTTCTCTGAAGTCATTACACATCCAATATTTTCCATTAGTTAACTGCTGACGCTTGAACGGTAAGAGGATTCAGTGCGGGGAGCATTCCAAAGAAAGGGAAAGCCTACAAAAGCTTTAAAGCACAAATAGGGACTTATGAATCCCGCCCCCCCCACCCCCGATTGACTGAAATCGGTGAAGATGGAACTAGAAGAGCAGTTAAGAGCTTTATTGTCTGAGCAGAAAAGGGGGTACTCTCCCATGACCTCATCCTCTCTGCAAACCTATACTAGGCTGCCTGCCCACCATTGGATCCACTTTTCCCCATCACCAGTACTGGGCAGCTCTGGTCCCCAGGGAGCATTTGGGCCAAGGCTTGGGCTTTCTGGGAATCTTCATGTAAGGTTCTCTTTCTCATCCTCAGCCTAGTCGCTAAACTCTGACAAGCATGAGCACAAAGCAAGTTTGAGAAGTGTTTATTCTGAGGTTGGGTGTGGGGGTGGGGGGGCATATTCACATTGTAGCTCTTACTCTTCTTTGCTGTATCAGAGAGATTGTGCTTTTATAGCCTAGCGGGTATTTATGGCACCTCTGTGAGTTGATTAGACTCAGCTGGTTCAGTTTTACCTTTCAAAAGATACATGGAGCCTTTTGTGTGATTTTTTTTTTTTTTTTTTTTTGGTAATCCTTCAACCAGGAGACAAAGCAAACTGGAGGGAAAAAAATGTGTTCCTGGAAAAAATCAAAGGATGTTCTCCAGTGCTGTGAACCCCTTTTCTTTGCTTTCGTGATTCAGTGCGCCCTGGGGGCTGTGTCTTTATGGTGTCTCACTTCCAAAGAGTGAGAAATGGACTACAGGAAGATGAAGGGCTTGACTTGTACCCAAGCCCATAAAAAGGCTGAAGGAAAGAATAGCTTATGCTAGATCTGGCCGCCCCGACACTTCACTAAAGCACTAGGAAAGTTCTCTACGATGTGTCTGCATCGAAGACTGGCTCTCCAAGCCCCTGATTTATCTAAGGGGATTGGTAGGATTGGTGGTCTGACCTAGGAAAGCTCACTTCTCTACAGAGAGGTGCTGAAGATACACAGTGGAAGATATTTTGAGGATTATCAAGTCATGTAATAATAATAATAATATGTGGTGGTAATTGCAATAATAAATGTAAGTAATTATTACTTACTCTGTGCTCAGCACTCTGATAAGCCCTTTACTCACGATTTTATGTAGTCTTCACAATAATATTACAATGGGGGTTAGCTTACGTTTGGTGTATGAACCAGGAAACAGAATCTAAGAAATTAGGTAGCTTGCTCAAAGTCTTTGTTCTTGTTGTTTTTGTTGTAATTAACAAAGCCAGGACTGGAAGCCAAGCCACATAGTTTCAGAAAAAGAGGCCCCAAGCACCATGCTGTACTGCGGCTAGTTAACCAATACCACCAGTGAGATATGCAAAGCCATTTGGAAAGTGTAAATCAGAACGTTGGTGCTGGTGTCTGTCGAGGTCTGCTTGCCAGCCACACCCCTCACTCCTAAGCCATGCCCAGCCTGTGGCTACGTGCGCCATGAGAAGTTGCTCTCATGACCTCCCTGTGACCTCCTTATGACCTCAGGCCCCGCCTGTCACCTAGCACTTTGAACTCTCTCTCCCCTCAGCCCACGTTCTGCCACATCTAGGGCCGACCTCTGTCTTCCTAGCCTTCTTGTGGTGGGGGCCTCTACTTGGCTGGTCTCGACTCCCTTCAGTTTGGCTCCACGTGGAGGCCCCCTCAGGATGGCCACCTCTGCCCTGGGCTCCAGCCTGCCTCCTGCCCCGGGCCTCTGGCCTCAGCAGCCACTCCTTGCACCATAGTTCTTGTGACCTCCTCCATGTCCCTGATGGCCTTCTGGTTCCTTGGTCTGCAACTTTGCACATGGTCTGTTCTCCACCTGAAACAGTCTTCCTGGAATAGTCTACTGGCTCTTCAGTTGTTTTTTACCTCACCTCTGAATCTGCGAGCCGGGTGCTTGGCCTCGCGTGGGATCCCACAGCACCCTGCATTCACCGCTTCCATCCACTCATCAGCCTCCATCACATCACACCACGAAAATAGAGGAACCATTGGAGCGAAGATGACCCTAAAATAGACCTGGCATGCAGCAGGTTCTCACCTGAAGACTGTTCGGTGAATGGGCAAAGAGTAAAAACCTGAGTGGATTCTGCACTCCACATCAAACCCAAGACCTGAGGACCCACACTGCTTTGTCTGTTAGCCGAGAGTCACACTCCTCCTTTTCCCTGGACTCCTCACCAGAGGGTCAGGGGAGACTTGGAGACAGAGCAGCCTCCTGCTGCCAGGCAGCCTGCTGTGTCAGTAAAACAAGGGGTCCCAGGGCACAGTCTGCATCAAGAGGCTTTTTTTTTTTAAATAATTACAGGGTCACAGAAAGTTGCAAAGAATGTATAGGAAAGTCCTTTAGCCAGTTTCCCTCAACAGTAACCTCTTACATAACTACCGTGTCAAAACCAGAGAACTGATAGTAGTAGAGGCCACAAACCCTACTCAGGGTATACACACATGTGTATACATGTGTGCGCTTTACAATTTTACTATATACATAGATTTGTAGAACCACCACCTCAAGACTGAGAACTCATTCATCCCCTCAATCATTTTCTAGGTATTATCTCTTTACAGCCACATTCATCCTTCTCGCCATCCCAAACTTCTGTCTACCACTAATTTGTTCTCCATCCCTATGATTTTATTTTGAGAATGTTATATAAATGGAATCACACAACATGTATGTAACCATCAGAGATTGATTTTAACACTCAGCATTACCCCTTGAGATCATCCAAATCATTGCGTGTCAGTACTTTGCCCCTTTTTTGTTGCTGAGTGGTATTCCATAGTGTGCGTAGACCACAGTTTGCTTACCCAGTCACCCTACGAAGGACATCTGGGTTGTTGCACTGTGGCTATCACAAATAAAGCTGCCACAAATGCTTATGGGCAGGCCCTCCTGTGACCATAAGACTTCATTTCTTTGGGAGAAATATCCAAGAGTGTAATTGCTGGATCTTACAATAGTTACATGCTTATGTTCTTCAGAAGCTATTTTTTAGATTGACTCTGCCATCTTACCATTCCGCCAGAAATGCACACATGATCCAGCACCTCTGTGCTCACTAGCCTCTGGCACTGTCACCATATCACTCTTTTCAGTCATTCTGACTGGCGTGTAGTGATATCTTATCATGGGTTTAGTTTGCATTTCCTTAGTGGCTAATGACATTGAACATAATCTCATGTACTTATTTGTCTTCTGTACATGCTCTTCCATGAAATGTCTGTCCATCTCTTCTGCCCATTTTCTAAGTACATTTTTTTTACTGTTAAATTTTGAGATTTTTTTTTTATGTGTTCTAGAAACTAGTCTTTTGTCAGATCTGTAATTGGCAAATATTATCTCCCAGTCTGTAACTTGTCTTTTCAATGAGTAAATTTTAAAATTTTTGATGAAATACAGTTTATTAATTTTTTCTTCTTATGGGTCATGTTTTTATTTTCAAGTCTAAAAGCTCTTTACCTTGTCCTAGAAGATTTTCTCCTAAGTTCTCTTTCCTAAAATTTTTATAGTTTCTCCTTTTATATTTTAGTCCATAACCTGTTTTCAGTTAATTTATATAAAGGTATGAAGCTTAGATTGAGATTATTTATTTTTCTTTTTGCTGGTGGACGTACAATTACACCAGCACCAATTATGGAAAGGCTCTTTCCTCCAATGAATGCCTCTTGCAACTTTGTTAAAGCCTCACTTGGGCTGATTACTGTGGTTACTTCTGGATTCTTTATTCTGGCCCATTGATTTCTCCAACGATTCAACACTTTCTTGATTGCTGAGTTTTTCTTTCACTAAAGTTCTTTTTCAAGAAGGCTGTAGTTACTATATGGCCTGCATCTTTCCATGTAGATTTTAGAATAAAACTCTCTAAGTCCACAAAACTATTACTGGCATTTTATTAGTAATTATATTAAACTTCTCTTGATTTAGGGTGATTTAATTTTGCTGTGTTTCTTTCCAGCTCCTGTCAGCCATCCTTGATTTTCTTTTTATTTTTTAAATTTTTATTTATTTCTGAGAGAGAGAGACAGCATGAGCCGGGGAGGATCAGAGAGAAGGAGACAGAATTTGAAGCAGGCTCCAGGCTCTGAGCTAGCTGTCAGCACAGAGCCCAATGCGGGGCTCAAACCCATGAACCGTGAGATCATGACCTGAGCCAAAGTCAGACGCTTAACCGCACTGAGCCACCCAGGTGCCCGCAGCCATCCTTGAGAGGCTTGATGCTGGGGCAGTGTGGGCACACAGACAAAACCTGTTCTCCCTCTTGAGGATGTTGTTACCGCTCTATTCCGTACCAGGAGTGGACAGAGCATGGCAGCCCTAGATCCTAAAGGTGGCAACACTTCGTTATAACCTGCCCACAGCATCTCCCTGGCACCACTGCAGGTGGCCTGGGAGTGAATTGCATCTGAAGTTCTATTGTCTCGCCTCTACCTTATCACTCACAATCCTAGGCTGAGGTAGGGTCAAAGCCTCCTTTTGTTCCTTGCTCCCCTTGGCAAGAGTACAGCTTCTGACCTGTAAAGTGTGGTATGGAATGAACAAAGGCACCTGCTTTAAATGGGTCACTAGAGCTCAGATGATGAGCAAACCTGTGACCACCATGAGAGTGACATTGAAAGGGACTTCTCTCATTCTCCTGCAAAGATGTCATTCCCATGCCTGTGTGAGTCTACAGAACAAAATTTGTCAGGTGATACTTGACTATTCCAAGTTAACAGATTAACTCCTAAATGTCCCTGGCTTAACTCAACGAAGATTCCTTTGTTGCTTCCAGAAAATTGGATATGGACTTAGTAGCCTTATTCTGTATGGAGAAACACCATCTGGAAAACATGATTTTGACGCTTGCTGAGAAGAGAAAAGAGAGCTGGGGGGTGGAGCTGAGACTTTAGACTGCCTCAGCCCAGAAATGGTGCACATCACCAATGGTTCATTGGCCCAATCTGGTCATACGGCTCCACTCAACTTCAAGAGTTAGGGAAATGCAATAGCTATGCACACGACACATCCCTGGCAATAGCAATGAAAATTGAAATTCCTTCCATCTAGAGGTAAAATCAAGTTTGATTTAAGGGAAAGAAAGTAATCTAACAATTCCTATACACACATTTTTAGGTGATACCCTTGCCATATGTTTTAGACTGGGCAGCTTTAAGCCGAAGCATATGAATGATGCAGCTTGAAAATGTTTAATGCATCTATCAACACAACACTCACTTCTACATGTCATGCTAACACTATTGCTTTGTCTCCTCTAACGTATTCAAAAGAGGGATCAACGGCCAAAAGAAGGATTAGCCCCACATAAAAGTCAGGTTTCAGGCGCTGACTGTTTCTGGGAGGTGTAAACATCGTATTCCAAGACTGCCGGGCTGCTGTCTGCTCTATTTCATTACGAAGTGCAGTCGACACTGGTGGACCAGAATCAAAACTGCTGCACATTGAACTCAGATGCTGAATTATGCCACGATAAGTTAGTATTTCTGCAAATACCTTAATGTGCTCCTTTAAGGGTGTATCGGTGTCTTTAAAGAGCTGCATGAAGTTACAGCTATCTGAGGTGACCATTTCGGCCACGTTTGATTTAGTTTGTTTGGTTTGGTTCATTATCATCAGAGTTGTTTTCCCCTGATCTCCCTGAGGATGATTGTTTGGGCAAATAGGAAAAGGCTGAGAGGAGAAAGGAAGCTTAACTATGTGATGCTTCTCAGAGGATGACAAAACGCCTACACAACTTAAAGTATATTTTTGCCTGGCCTGGTGGTGGCTTTCTCTCCCAGAAAGCAGAGATTGCGGAGGTGGATAAATATCATTTCTGGTTTTTCCCAAATACTTATTTGGAGCATACGTGTTTTTTTTCCCCCTTTCCTTGAACTTACTTTTAGTATTAATATTCATCCAACACCAAGTTTCTGGCTTTGGAAATTGTCACCTTGACAGCTGAGGCAGGAAGGAGATGGGGAACAGTCTCTCTTGGCACTCCTGTCTCTCCCTGCCATGACAACCTCCCACTGGGTGTGTTTACTCTCAGGAACAGCATTTGAGCGGCTACACAGTGTATGTCTGAAATAAAAATGCATTTCATAATAAAACCTGGCTGAGTTTACTTAAAGGGAGTTGGGGTTTGCTTCCCTCTACTCAAATGTCCCAGGAGTGAGGCCAGCGAGAAGTACTACCCTCAGGTCAGGAGGAATCACTCTCTGGGGGCGTTTTGAATTCAGCATGACAGGTTTCTCTATCACAGATTGGCTCTCAAGTGGTTTGAGTCCAGGTCCCAGCTCTGAGAGCCACGTAAGCAGCCACGCCACAAGGGACTGGAGTTGGTGAACTTTTCATCCAGGTTTCAATTCACCTCAGCCATTGTTAGTGTGTCAGTAGAGATTCTGAAGTAGGTGGAGGAGAGGTGTGCATGCACACATGTATATACACACACGTATATGTATGTGTGTACATGTGTGTTTATACAAGGATGCATGTGTGTTTGTGTTCATGTGCTATGCATGTGCCTGTACATGTGTGTACATACACACGTGTGTATACATATACATGTATGTGTACATATGTGTATTTAACAGAAATAAATGTTCATTTGGAATATTTATTTGTGGTTTTTTAAAATATTTCAAGGCTGGAAAGAGCATGCCTCCAGTCTTGTGTGCAGAAGGACCCCACAGACATAGAACTGTGGGGCAAATGAGTCTGATTGAGAACACGTATTGGCCTCTTGTGATCAGTTCCTTTTGACTATTGAGGGTCCCACCTTCCACCAGTGACATATGAGCCCCATGGAGCTCTGTCACTTCCCTGGAGACTATGCCCACATCAGCATTCTGAGGAAGGAGATTGCCTGGTGTGACAGGGTCAGAAACACCTCTTTTGGAGATTTGGAAGGCGTTACCACGCTTACATTGATTCTGTTCTCCTGTACAACTGAAACATCAGAAGAAAAATGAGACAAAGAGATCTCTGGAAGTATTCTCTTTGGAGCTCAAGATCCAGCTAGGTTCCTAGGGTGGGATTTGAATAACGCCCCCCAGCCATGGGATGGGGCAGCCTTAGAGGTAACTGGGAACTCCAGGGCTAAGGAAAGAAGAAGGGCAATCAAATCCCACGACACGCTTCTAATCCTAGGATTGCAGAGAAAATCAACCATTTTCTTTGAATTACCTTGAAATATTGGCTGTTGCCATTGGAAGGGCCCAGGCAGTACCATTTGTTCAATTTGGAAACAGACCTCAGCACTTCTTGGGTCAGCCGCGTGTGAGTGCCATTCTGCAAACTTCATTTCTTACTGGTTTTCATAAATTCCAGCACTGTCAGCTCAGGTTTTATTTGTGGGAGCTAACACAGGCAGTGGCCGGAAAGGAGCAGAGCGAGCCAAAGTGTCCATCCAAATCTATTTAGCATCTAATACTGAGAAGTAAAGAAACTGAGAGAGGAGGGGAGGCAGATGAGATGCTCTGGTGGAAACCTGTTAAACATTGAGACCACTTGGCAGGAGAATCTCAAATAAATCACCAGTGGTCTGAACCTCACAAGGAGATATTTTAGTCCCTGGAAATCTTGGTGGGGGGTGAGATACAGGATAGAGAAGGCAGTCAATTCTCAGGGAATATGGTGAAAATGTTTTGATACAAGCCTCCATTCTCTGTACCACTCAAGTCAGCAGTCCACAAATCCCTAACCTGTCAACGTGCCCCCACACTGCAGTTATGGGGGTGGGGGGGTCACACGAGTGGCATCACTGGGTTCCATGAACCCAGGCAGATGCCCCAGTCTTGCTGTTAGCCTTGCTGTCTCCAGGACCAGCCAGTTCAAGAATCACTCTCCCAAGTGCAGCACACACTGTGCAGTCCAGAAACATGCCAGCTGTAATTGTAGGTTTCTGAAGCACAGAGAATCTACAGCCTTGCACTTACTATAGAGATAGCAATAGTAATCGTATTAGCTACCATTTATTGAATTCTATATGCTCATCTCGGTGTCACTGAATAGAAGTTACTTCATTAAATATTTACAAAAGCTGTGGTTTTTCTAAACATTCCCTTTGAGTTCTAAACAGATTGGGAAGTCTTCTCTCAAGGTTGTTTAATAAAGAAGTGAACCCTAGACCAGTGCTTTTCAATGAAAAACAATAGGGACCACATGTGATATTCTAAATGCACTAGTCCCCATATTAAAAAAGAAGAAAAATATGCAAATGAAATTAATTTTAATAATAGCCCAATACCTAAAATATTATCATTTAAACATGTAATTAATGGGACACCTGGTGGCTCAGTCGGTTGAGTGTCCGACTTCGGCTCAGGTCATTATCTCACTGCTTGTGGGTTCGAGCCCTGCACCAGGCTCTGCGTCGACAGCTCAGAGTCTGGAGCCTGCTTCAGATTCTGTGTCTCCCTTTCTTCCTGCCCCACCCCCACTCTCTCTCTCTCTTTCTCTCACTCTGTCTCTCTCAAAATAAAATAAACATAATAATAAAAAGTTTTAAACATGTAATTATTATAGAATTATCAACAGATACTTTACATTCTTTTTCTGTACTGTATTTTATACTTACATTCATCCTAATTTAGACTAGTCACATTTCAAGAGCTGGGTAGCCCCCTTTGGCTGCTGGCAACCACTTGCCCCAGGTTAAGCTTCTCTGAGCTCTATATCCACAACAAATCCCTAGTTTTCTAGACATTACTGGCGCCAAGATGAAAATCAGGAAGAACTCCTACGAAAGTTTTTGTTCCATCCACAGCAACCACAGTAACAAAAACAACAGCAAATTTTTAAAATATATATTACTGTAGATGCTCTACTAAGAGCTTTACATGGTAGATCTCAATGATTTTTTACTAAATCTTGGGAGATATCTATTGTTATTATATCCTTTAGAGTTGAACAAGTTCAGGGTTAGAGTAGTTCGGTAGATTACTCAAGGTTATACAGTGAGCACAGGCAAGGCCAGCTCTGAGTCTAGGTAGGTCATCTAGTTCTAAATCTCTACCAAAAAGAGAGAGAGAGAGAGAAAAGAAGATAGGCCTGGAGGTATTCCTCAGTCTTCAAGGGGTTACATTGTATTAGGAGAAGGAAAATATGCCAGGGGGAAATGAAATGCAGTTTAAGCATATATACTCAAGAGATGAAGAAAGATCCCGATGTTCAGATAAGGCCAAGAATTGTGATTGAGACTAAGCAATCACCTGTCCCCTCCCGCTGGAGATATTCTTTGTCTAGCAAGCCTCGAAGGTTCTGAGTTAAACTATTAAGCAAAGCTTTCCTGTTGTTCACAGTGCTTTTGTGTTCTTTTTTTTTTTTTTTTAATTTTTTTTTTAATGTTTTATTTATTTCTAGGAGAGAGAGACAGCGTGAGCAGGGGAGGGTCAGAGAGAGAGGGAGTCACAGACTGAAACAGGCTCCAGGCTCTGAGCTGGCAGTCAGCACAGAGCCCGACGCGGGGCTCGAACCCACGAACCGCGAGATCATGACCTAAGCGAAAGTCGGACGCTTAACCGACTAAGCCACCCAGGCGCCCCAGTGCTTTTGTGTTCTTACAGGTGACTTGAGAATCTTGAAGAATCAGATATGGGCTTGTAAGAACAGCATCAACAGGTGGGGGTAGAGTGAGAGAAAGTCAGCTTTGGGCATGGGGGGTGGGAATGTAATGCTTTAGATATTCATTTATATAAAGGCAGGTTCTCGGAGCACCTGGGTGGCTCAGTTGGTTAAGGGTTCGGCTTCGGCTCAGATCATGATCACATGGTTCGTGGGTGCGAGCCCCGTGTCAGGCTCTGTGCTGACAGCTAGCTCAGAACCTGGAGACTGTTTCAGATTTTGTATCTCCCTCTCTCTCTGACCCTCCACTGCTCATGCTGTCTCTCAGAAATAAATAAGACATTAAAAAAATTTAGAGAAAAAAATAAAGGCAAGATCTCCGTGGAAAGCCACGGGAAAAAAATCTATCATCTTAATTATAAAAGGTCTTAGAGCTAGAATAAATACGTGAGTTCAACCCTTCACTTACTGCTTTAATCTTCACAACTAAATTCCCCCTAGATGTGTCAAGCATATGGGAAGAGGAGTGATAAACTCACAGCATGAACTTTGAAGTCAGGAAGACCCTGGTTTAGTGTTGTACAATGTACTAATTTTCCTCTCTGACCTTGTTTACTCAATCGCAAAATGGAAAAATGCAGAGTTCACTCAATTACTTTGAGTTTTAAAAGAGAAACTAAAATAGTGTATGGACCATAGGAGATGTCCAAAATGTCTAGTGACAGAGGACTCTGCCCTCTGAGAGAACATCTTTTATTTCTGGATATGATGTTAGTCTCCTAATGCTGCCATAACTGCAAATTTACCACAAATTTAATGACTTAAGAGGATATAAATGCATTATTTTGCAGTTCTATGGATCAGAATCCAGTACATTCTCACCAAACTATATCAAGCCATAATCAAGGTAATAGCATGCTGTAGTTCTTTCCGGAGGGAGAATCTTTTTCCTGTTTATTCAGATCATTGGAAGAGTTCAATTCCTTGCAGCTGAAGGACTGAGGTCCCTAGTTTCTTACGAGCTGTAAGCTAAAGCCATCCCCAACTTCTAGAAGTCACTATAATCTTGGGCTTATGGTCCCTTCCCTCCATCTGCAAAGGCAACAATACCAGTGGATGAGTCCTTCCCATGTTTTCTCTCTGACCCACTCTTCTGCGTCCGTCTTCCACTTTTAAGGACTCGTCTAATTAGATGGGGTTCAACCAGATAATGCAGGATAATCTTTCCATCTCAAGGCCCATAATCTTAATCACATCTTCAGTCTCTTTTGTCATGCAAGGTAACATGCCCAGTTTCCAGGGATTAGGTGTGGACATCCTTGGGAGGGATACTATTCTGCTTACCACAATACCTCTTAGGGAGTTTCATCTACTGATGTTATCTGGGTTCCTTGTCCTTCCTTCTTTTGCAAAGTAATGAGTTTTGTTTTTTTTAAGTTTTAATTTAAATTCCAGCTAACATACAGTGTAATATGAGTTTCAGGTGTACAATGTAATGATTCGACACTTCCACACACAACCCAGTGTCCATTACATGTGCACTCCTTAACCCTCATAACCTATTTAACCCATCTCCCAACCCACCTCCCCTCTGGTAACCATCAGTTTGTTCTCTATAGTTAAGAGTCTGTTTCTTAGTTTGCCTCTTTCTTTTTTCTCCTTTGCTCATTTATTTTTCTTAAATTCCACAGATGAATGAAATCATATGGTATTTGTCTTACTCTGACTGGCTTATTTCACTTAGCATAAAACTCTCTAGCTCCATTCATGTCATTGCAAATGGCAAGATTTCATTGTTTTTATGGCCAAATAATATTCCATTATATATACACCACAATTCTTTATCCATTCATCAGTGGATGAATACTTGGGTTAAATGAAAGTCTTCTGCACAGAGAAGAAAATAATCATCAAAACTAAAAGGCAATCAATGGAATGAGAGAAGATATTTGCAAATGACATATCTGATAAAGGGTTAGTATCCAAAATATATAAAGAATTTGTAAAACTCAACACCCAAAGAACAAATAATCCAGATAAAAAATGGGCAGAAGACACAAATAGACATTTTTCCAAAGAAGATATCCAAATGGCCAGTAGGCACATGCTCAACATGTAAAGATGCTCAACAGCACTCTTCATCAGGGAAATACAGATTGAAACCACAAGGAGATATCACTTCACACCTGTCAGAATGACTAAAATCAACAACATGGGAAACAGAAGGTATTGGCAAGGATGTGGAGGAAGGGGAAGCTCCCCTACACTGCTCGGGGGAATGCAGAGCACTGCAGCCACTCTGGAAACAGTATGGAGGTTTCTCAAAAAGTTAAAAATAGAACTACTATACAATTCACCAATTGCACTACAAGGTATTTACCCAAAGAATACAAAAATACTAATTCAAAGGGACACATGCACCCTGGTGTTTATAGCAGCATTATCTACTATGGCCAAACTGCACGGTAATGTTTTAAAGGCAAGAGTGTGTCCAACATGGTCTATTTTCTAACCTGTTGGCTCTTCTCTGCATTTTCAATGTCCCTCTTAAAGCAATAAATTTTATTTTCAGAAACAGGTTATGTAATGGTGATGATACTGATAACTGCTAGTTATCATGCTTTCTATTATGTATCATGCATCATGCCAAGAGCTATGTCTGTTGGCATCATGCATATTATATGTAGATACGTTAATATGTATGTTTATATGTATATATATAATCTAATTCAATCCTTATGACATCCCCATGAAGTGGGGTCCAATTGTCATTTTACAGATGAGGAAACCCCTTAAATATTTACTAAAGACTTACTCTTATTAATACATTAGATGGAGACTTAAAATAGAAGTTATTTTTAATAACAGTAAGTTCTAAACAGCACCATCAATTCATAGTGAATTCCTAACTGAATGAAACAATAATACTCACATAAAGCCTTCAAATCTTCTAATAAATAGGTAAATTTCTCAAGGTTATATGAGCCTGCACTCTGACAAATGTTGGAGGCTTTAGTCTCTTTCTTGTTCAAGGTTCTAACTCCTTCTAGCTGATTGCCTACTTCTTGGACCTCTGAGATTTCCTATTTTGGCTTCATCTCTCAGCTGCCTCTTGCTGCAATTACCTCGGCCACATGCCCTTGATTCATGCATTGAGCAGGCTTAACTCTCTTTTGCTAAAACAGGTCATAATCATTAGCTTTTTGTTGCTTGAAAATCACTTCAACCCACTGCTTAAATGATGGTCTTTCTTTCAAACCATCATACAATAAAACATCCCAAGTCTGTCTGCCATTTCATTTTATATCTTAGTGAGAGCTTTTTTTGGCTTGTGAAGACCTTGGCTTGCATCTCAAGGACTGGATTTCTTTCTTTTTTATTTTTTTAGTTTAATTTAAATAATGTTTTCCCACCACATGGGACAGCATAATTCAAAAGAGAGATGTGCTGTAGAAATGAATTTTGGTACTGCAATGTGAAAGTAGCTGACATATATCAAAAAATGTTCCAAACCCATGGGCGATTGGAAAATGCTGAAGCCACTGGAGCAAAAACCTCCACATCATCCACAGGCTCAACAGGTCAAGTGAAGGGTGTCTGGAGGTGCAGTCCAGATTCTGTTTACTCATTTCCATTTTCCCTGAGGCTTTCCCCCAGACACCTCATCTATTACAGACTGAACTCTTCAAGCCAGAAATCACAGTCCCATGTCCTCCTTAAAAAAGGGCTATGACTCAATAACTGCCAAATTCGGTTCTTGGGCTGGAAGTGTTCTCATACAAAAGCCTTGGGTGGCGGGTGGGATGGGAAAAAACAAATGCAGGCGGTTCGATGAAATCTTTCTGAGTCATCTGTGTGGTTCCTAAGATACTACAAATGCAGAAGAATAGTTCAGCTTTAACTTTTATAATAATATTTTTAATAGAAAGTGTTAGGGTTAAACCACCCCGTGTGTGGCCACATACACAGACTTGGGAGTCACCCAACCCCTGTGCACGTAGATCTTATGTCTCATCCTGGACACCTGAGGCCGTCACATTGCATTAAGCAGAAAGAATCGTTATCCTCTAATTATTTTTTTGTTGTTGTTAATAATTTAACGGCAACAATGATGGCAATAAGGACAAATCATCGGTAATCTAACAAAATGTTTGTCTGTCTTTGGAATGCAAATATATGAATGCAATTCATAAAAACAAGTGTTAAATGAGTTTGCATTTCCTATGCAAATTGCTTATAGAGCAAAAATCAACATGGAAATATTCTATTGGCAATAAGATGTAGTCCATTTGGTGTTAGTCTGTAGGTGGATATACATACTCAATAAACATCTATTTAAACAGATATTTATAAATTATTTACTATGAGCAAAGTAATATCACTTTACTTGAAAGTGACAAAGGTAGCCATATGAGATGTATATGATATACTCTGTGTCCTCAGGGAGTTTATTTATAAAAAATTATTTATTTATATATTTTTGATTTTTTAAATTTCAGGAATAGAATTTAGTGATTCATCACTTACATATAACACCCAGTGCTCACCCCAACAAGGGTCTTCTTTAATGCCCCTTCCCTCTTTTCTCCTTTCCCCCACCCACCACCCCTCCCACAGCCTTCAGTTTGTTCTCTGTATTTAAGAGCCTCTTATAGTTTGTCTTCCTCTCCGCTTTTATCTTATTTTTGCTTCCTTTCTGCTATATTCATCTGTTTTGTATCTTAACTTTCACATGAGTGAAATCATATGATATTCATCTAATTATTTTTTAATCACACCTATAAGAGGCTTCAATTGTGGTAACTCTGGGACAATGATAACGTTCAGGGTCTGAGGAGAGATGCAACATTACGTGCAAGATGGAAGACTAGGTCTTTCTTGCATTAAGGCTAACTTTTTCAACAGAGTAAGTGAAGAACTGAAGCAACCTCCTTCAAGAAGAAAAGTGATCTGCCCCAGCTAATAGTCACAGATATCCCCTGGTGCTGGAGGAAAGATGGACAGAACCAGAGTGGATGAGACTCTGCTGGCCATCCCAGGAGGGGCAGAGAAGGTTACTGACCATCAGGGAAAAGTCTGGGCCTGAGGAAGCCACAGCCACACTTACAACTGCCTGGTGGAAAGTCTGAGAAAGGACAA
This sequence comes from Proteles cristata cristata, assembly GCA_017311185.1. Classification (NCBI taxonomy): domain Eukaryota; kingdom Metazoa; phylum Chordata; class Mammalia; order Carnivora; family Hyaenidae; genus Proteles; species Proteles cristata. Next base: position 608,978 of record JAESUZ010000886.1, read on the forward strand.
GGAGTCCTAAAGTACCAGGTTGGTGAAAGCCAAGTTCATGTTGTCCTAGATAGGAATATTTTCCAACCCACCCCAGGCTATGTGGGTCAGTTTGCTTTTGAATTCATTTACCCAGATCTCTTTAACTTTTACTTCTAACAGCCAAATATAAAAGATTTTTATATGGAGAATCAAATCAGGAGAGGCTAAAGGGTGCAGTGTCTCTGTGTCACCGTGGCTACCCCGGGGGACGTCAGTGATTCTCAGTAAACTATTTTCCCACCATTAGTTGTCAGCCCTGATTGTATTCACTGGTGTGATTCCAGTTTGACACAGTGCCTGGCACATGACGGGTGCTTAGTAAATATTTATTGGGAGATTTGAAGGCTTTGTGTGAATATCTTGTTTTTATATAGTTAGGAAGACAGAACTGTGATTGATGGTGCTGTTTAGAATTTTATGTTATTAAAAATAACTTGCATTCTAAGGTTTCACTTAACATATTATAATAACTATCATTCAGTAAAAATTTAAGGTGTGCTATAAATTTATATGTGCATTTCCAAACTTCCCAGTGATTCAGCAAGGTAGACTTTAGGATCTCTCGTTTACAAATGAGGAACTCATTGCTTAGGGAATTAAGAGACTTACCCAGGGCCATACAAAAGTAAAGTTGGATCTAGAAACTTGGCCTGGCTGATTCTAAAAGTGGTCACTCCTCTGTTATGCAGATGTAGTGCCACCATATATGTGGGACTCTCAGGTCAAGTTCTGAGCATGAGTTGGTAAATTAGAAACATTTCATCAAGGCACTCAAGCTTCTAATTTAGGAAACCAATTCACTGTAGCCAAACTTAGATGAGACTCACTTCCCAAGATAACAATTTACTAATTTGTGGAGCTGGATATTTGCTCACAGGGGACCTAAAACACAAATATAAATGTGGAAGAATTTTATTTCCCATAAGTCTTAGTGAGGTCCTATCAATTCTGTTCCAAATGAGCAGGTATATGCTTAGAGACTAAATATTTTATTGAGAGCTTGTTTCCCTTGAAGAATGTAGAAATTTTAAAACATGGCTACAAATTATTTAAAAATTGCCCCCATCAAGAGGTTATGACATTTGTCTCGTGCCCTTTAATTTGATTGTGCTTGTGACTACTTCAAGCAACAGAAATGGAAAGAAACACACTGAGTATCTTTTGTAACTAGGGCATTACTGGCGTATTTGGTCTTTGTAGCCCTGAAGTGACATGTAAGAAGTGTGACTACCCTGAAACTCCATGCTGGGAGGGAACCCATGTCACATAGAGAGGCCACCTGAGGCACTCTGATTCATTGTTGCAATGAAGTCCAGCTTTAAGTTCAACCTGGTCCAAGAAATAGACCTGTCAGTGAAGAAGCCTCCAGATGATTATAGGGTTCAGCTACTGAAGTCCCTCTAGCTTTTTGAATGTACCCATTTGAAGCCCTAGACATAGTGCTGCAGAGACAAGCCATTCCCACTATGCTGTGCCTGAAACACTCACTCACAGAATCTGTGAGCCAAATTAGTTAATCACTAACTATGTCTATAAATTTCAAGTGGGTTGTCTTTTCACATGATCATTAAAGGATCATGTCTTTTAATGAACAGAGTTTTTAGTTTTGGTGAAGTCCACTTTATCTGTTTTTCCTTTTTACTCATGGATTTTTGATGTCATACAAAAGAAACTACTGTATAACCCAAGGTCATGAAGATATCCTCCTGTGTTTTCTCCTAGGAGTTTTTTATAATTTTAACTCTTACATGTAGTCCTGTGATTCATTTTGAGTTAAGGTGACAGTACGTTTTTAAAGAAAGACATTTTGATCCATAATAGGATTCATTTTTTAAATTAATTAATTAACATCTACAATAAATATTTTAATTATTTAAGTAAAAACCTTAGAAAGTGAAATTCATGCCATAACAAAGATGAGGAAAATAATTCTATCAACAAACCTAGATTAAAGAAAGGAGAGTAAGGGGGCACCTGGGTGGCTCAGTGTGTTAAGCGACCGACTCTTCCATTTGGCTCACGTCATGATCTCATGATTTGCAGGTTCAGGCCTGAGTCAGGCTCTGTGCCAGCAGTGCAGATCCTTCTTGGGAGTCTCTTTCTTCGCCTCTCTCCCTGTTCCTCCCCAACTCACAGTCTTCCTCTCCCTCAAAATAAGTAAATAAATAAAACTTGAAAAAAAAAAAAGAAGAAAGGAGAGTAAGAAACAAAACAACTGAGCATAGGGGAAAAACAAAGAGCACCAAACCAAGAAACAGACTCTTTAACCATAGAGAAAAAACTAATGGTTGCCAGAGGGAAGGGTGGGGGGATGGGCGAAACAGGTGGGGAGGGATTAAGAAGGGCACTTGTGATGAGTGTGGGGTATTGTATGGAAGTGTTGAATCATTAATTGTACCCCTGAAACTAATATTATATTATATGTGAACTGAGATTTAAATTAAAACTTTTTAAAAAAAAAAGAAAGAATAAAGAGAGATTTTACCAAAACAGTTTTTTCAACTTCAGGATAATTTGTCTTTAGATTAGTCACTAAATGTCATCAATATTTGAAATGATATTTAGTTAGATAGAGTGAAATATTTTGGACAATATATTTGGGGAATGACAAAGATTCTTTCTTCCGCTAAACTTGAGTGAGGTTACTATAAGTCCTCCTTCTGATTAGGCCTTGACCTTGGGTCAAGCCCTTGACCAAAGAAAGGCTCTCTCCTTAGCCTACTTATTCCAATTTTAGCAAGAATCCTGAGGAATCAGTGTAGCAAAAATTCCCCACCTTTGATATCATATCACCCTGGCCTGCCTAAAATCCCATTAGGTCAGTTTAGTAAAGAATTACACTACCTCTTAGTAATTTTCCATTCACCGACCTCCCACCCTGCTCCTTGGCTATAAATTCCTACTTTTCCATATTGTATTCTGAGTTGAGCCCAATCTTTTTCCTCAACTAAAAAAGCTCATTGTAGCATACCCCCTTAAATAAAGTCTTCTTTGCCATCTTTAACAAGTGTCATAAATAATTTTTTCTTTAAAAGGAATAGTCTAAAAAATTCTATACATCAGGCAATAGCTGTACATGACTGCTTTACAGCTGTCTCTGCAAGAAAAATTTGTTCTTTCTCCTGGCCACCTCTTATTCTGCCAATGCCTCATAAAACGTGGACATGAAACATAAATATTCCCAACCGTTACACGGTGAGTCAGCAGAAAATGGAATATAGTTAAACTGCACTTTGCATCTCTGCCTTGACTCCAACAGCGGTTCACACTTTGGGGACACATCTACCTGGCATCACAAGCCATTTTCCCTTCCTAAATCCCTAATAGACAACCAATCACAAGGAAAATGTAAAGTGCAAAAGATATTTTCCAAAACAAATTGACTTCAAATTAGGCATTGGTGTGCCTATAAGTAGCATGAAAATGAAATTACCCAGAAAGCAATTTTACACTTAGTGAATTCTGAATGTTTTGTGCTTTGGCAAATGTTAATACAAGATCGTTGGAAAGGGGATATTCAGGAACATCAAAACTAGTGGGTAGCTGGCTTAGGGTTCGTGAGGACTGCTTTAGAATGACACTAGCGTGCCCCATTCCAACTTCCTGCCAGCAGTTCAACACACCACTCAACTCTGTGCCTGAAACTCCTTCCCTCTCCTCCTCCAGCCAAACTCACTTGAAGAAATATGGAAATAGCCCAGAATATCTCCATAGGGGGAAAAGGAAAGCATTTGTAAATACTTTTCCATCACCCAAGTCAGCTGAGATTCCCACTGTGGCTGCTTGTAGGGAAAAAGAGAACAATGATTCTCTCCAAGGAGAAAAAGAGCACGTTTACATGGGTGCCTTCTCTCCAATTCGTTCCTGAAAACATTAAATTTATGAAAATTGCTGCCAGACATGAATTTCATTAAGAAGATCTAGATGATGCTGTGTTGCTATTAATTACCCACCAACCTCCTTCCTTAACACTCAATACACACGCGCACACATGTGCGCACGCATGTCCACACACATACACAAATTAAACATGACAAGTAGAGTGGTTAGTTTTCCCAAAAACTGTGATGTGATGTGATGTGGGGATTGGGAGACTGGGGTGAGTAGTTCTTACTAATAATGAGTAGTTCTTACTAAATATTAAAATATAAAAGAGAAGCAGTGGCATGTCCTTGGACAAGAAAATAAAGGATCTTTCTTTATGTGTTAAACATTTATTGAGGGTCCAATCCGTTTCGGGTAATGTGAAATTAGAAAATGTGCAGCATCTGTCCTCTAAGGAGCTTTATATTTTGGTGGGGATAGAAGGGATACGGAAGGAAAACAGGTCTGTTATAAGCACCCAATTAATTGTAACACCAAGGCCAACCATCTCAGGGCCATAAGAAAAGTACAAAGCATGAAAAGCTTGGTTAGATTCTTTGTTCTTCCTTTTGCCATGATTCATTTTGAGCCCAGCACCTACCATCCTCATGCTGACCACCTTCCCTGACCACAGGGCAACCTCTACTCCTTCCCAAGGATGGCTTTACCAGTAGAGTGAGCCTTCTAGCCCCATTGAGTGTCTGTATCTAGCTGGAAAAGCAAGAATATTCTATTATAGATCTCATTGCATGAGGATCAGTCAGACACTTTAGTGAGCGTTGCTCTTGACAATAAATCCAAACTTGATGGTTCTAAAACACTGAGAAGGGGCTGGAGTTCAACAACAGGGACGAGAATTGCTCTAAGACTTTATGTCTGGTCCCCCAAGACCCTGTATAAGACATTTCCTCTGCCGACTTTGGATAAAGTCAACTCAAAGTCCAGCTACTCCAGAGGCTCTCTTTACACTCTCACAGGGAATTAACAGTCACTTCCTCTGAAACTCATTGTAACCATGAAGGGGTTCTCTCATAACATTCTATTACATGCATTGCCTTACATAATTTTTATCCACTAAATTAAGTTCCTCAGGAGTAGGAACTGTGTTTCATAAAGATCAGCATAATAACAAAAACAATAATAAAAGTTCACTTTCATTGTGTTCTTACTGTACCTGCAATGTGTTAAGCGAATTATATGCATTTTCTGCGGCATATTGTCCTTTCCAAACGTGGTCACAATACTGTCACCCATCCTACATGCACTTTTGCAGTGTGTTTTTGCCCTACCCATCAAGAGGTGGGATATAACTAACCTCCTTCTTCAGTATGAACTGGTCTTAGTGACTTACTAGTAACCAGTCAATGGTGGTAGAATGCATATATTCTGAGGCTGGCTCTGAAGACTTACAACATCTGTCCTGGTCTCTTAGAATAGTCCCTATTGGGTCATCCCCACTTGAAACCCAGCTCCCATTCAGTGGGAAGCCCAAGCTATATGGAGATGCAACATGCAAGCACTTTAATAGACAGTTGCATCTGAGCCCACCCTTTCTGTGATCCAAGTGTAAGTGCCAGTCCCAGAAGCAAAGATGTCTTCTGACTTTCCTAGTTCCAGCCATTTGAGTCTCTCTGGCTGAGGTCTTGCCCACTGTGTCTTGTCTAAATTCCTGACCCACATTTCCTGAGAGCATAGTAAGTAGTATTCATTTTATGCCACCAAGCTTATGGTACACAGCAATAGATGACCTGAATCCCTCACATGCTATGAATTGGTACCATTACTCTCCTTAATTTAAAGATAAATACATCAGGGCTTTAATGGCTGATGAAAATAGTAATGACCAGAAACATTGACTGTGCCCTTCTACATTCAGGAACTTTGCACAGATCATCTCATTTAATGCACAAAAAGCTGAAGTAGGTTATTTTTAAGAATCATATCTCAGATATGCAAGAGGGTAGGTAACTGACCTCAAAATAGACAGTGAGTCATGAGAGGATCAAGATTTGAACCCAAGGAGTCCTTTTAGAGATTGAGGGCTGTAATCTTTATACTGCAAATCCATGCTGCAATGAATTAGACAAATAAAATTGTCAATGAGCATGAGGGTTTGGGGAACAACAATGTCTGACTCCATTAGCCATATGTTACATGTGAGTAAAGGTTAAGAGAAAGACATTAGTTAATCTGAGCCCAGACATTGTGAAGAGACAGAGAAATGGATACTTTGCTTGTTTGTTTTCTCTTTCCAATTCTATTAGGTTTTGCCTCATAGATTTTGACACTGTTGATAGATGCATACACAGTAAGGATTGCTTTGGCTCCCTACAGAAGTGGCATCTTTTATTTTTTATCATTTCCCTTGTTCTGAGGTTTGCTTTACCAGAAATTAATATAGATGTTTCATATCCCCTTGGATTAGAGTTACCACGGCATATTTTTCTCCATCTCTTTATGCTTAACCTGTTGTTTCATATTTAAAGTGGGTTTCTTGTAGACAGTATATATTTGGGTCTTCTTTTTCATCCATTCTGACAATCTGTGTTGTTGTTGTTGTTGTTTAATGTGTGCATGTGAGCCATATACACTGTTAAAAAGAAAACTGCCGGACCAAAATGGCGTCACTTAGGCCTTATCCCCAAATCAGAGTTCAATACCTAATCTAATTGCAGTGCAACCTCCAACAGAAATGTAGTGTTAACCAGTCATGAAATCTCAGATCAGTGCCTCTGAAGTAATCTGCTATAAGGGCCTTCCCATCCCCCAAAGGAAGATGAAGTAATCTGCATAATAAGACCTCCTGCTCTTCTCCCTGAGGGAAAGATCTTGCCTGGAACAGTCTTTTTCTCTTGCTAATAATTTTCTTGCCTGACCCTCCTTCCTGTAAAATCCTTCCCTTTCACACATCTCCTCTGAGCGCCCTTCTAATTGCTAGACGGGATGTTGCTGGATTCATGAATCATTTAATAAAGCCAACTAGATCTTCCAATTTAATCAGCCGCATTTTGTTTTTAACATTTAATGGGGTATTAAAATATTTGGACCAATATCAACAAATTGTGGAATTGTTTTGTATTCATTGTGTTTTTATTTTGGGTTTTTTTCTCCATTTGTTCTACTTTCTCTGTTGTTTTCTTTTTTTTTTTTAAGTTTTATTATGAGAGAGAGAATGATAGAATGGCGCGAAGGGGCAGGGGAGAGAGAGAGAAAGAGAGCGAGAGAGGGAGAGAAAGAAAATTCCAAGCAAGCTCTGCTCTGTCAGTGCAGAGCCCAACGCAGGGGCTCAATCTCAAGAACCGTAAGATCATGACCTGAACTGAAATTAAGAGTTGGATATTTAACCAACTGAGCCACACAGGCATCCCACTTCTCTGGTTTTAATGGAGCATTGTAGGATTTCATTTTATTTTTGCTTTAAATGTATAAATTGTATGTCTATTCTTTATTTTCAGAATTGCTATAGAGTTTCCAATATTCATTTTTAACTAGTCTAAGTTTACCTTGAAAACACACCATTCTGCCTAATGTGTAGTGCAGCTAACTCAGAATATTTCCACTTTTCTCTCTCCGGTTTATGACATTACTACCATTCATTAGTCAGTGGGTTGGGGAAAGTGGGAATGAGGTGTGATTGCTAACACGTACGGGTATTTAAATATTTGTAATTAGTGGTGATGTTTGCACAATGTGGTAAATACACTAAAACCACTTAAACATTTTGGAAGATTAAATCTTGTGACTTGTGAATTGTATTTCAGTAAAGCTGTTAAAAATCTTACATACCATATAATTCCATTTATGTAATATTCTGAAATGGAGAACAAGTTAGTGGTTGCAAGATGTTGCTGAAGGGGAGAGAGATAAGGGAGAGTTGGGTGGGTGTGTATATAAAAGGTCAAAGAGGGGACGTTGTGATAATGGAGCTGTTCAGGGTCAAACTGTGATACAAAATTGCACATGTGATAACATCGTATGCCAGGAAACACACACACACACACACACACAGACACACACACACAAACACACACAAATGAATGCAAGTAAAGCTAAAGAAATTCGGAAAAAGGTCAGTGGAGCGTATCAATGTCAATAACCTGCTTGTTACATTGTACTATAATTTTGCAAGTGGTTGTCATTGGAGAAAACTGCTTCAATGGTACATGGGATCTCTCTGTATTATTTCTAACAGCTGCACATGAATCTACAATTATCTCAAAATAAAATTTTAATTTGAAAAAAGCGTAAAGCAACCAAGATACTCTTCTAGGTGATAGATAAATAAATCTAGTACACCCAGAATATGGGATATTACTCAGCACTAAAACGAATGGAGGTATCAAGCCGCAAAAAAGAGATGGAGGAAACTTAAAGGTATATTCCTCAGTGAAAGAAGTCAATCTGAAAAGGTTACATAGTGTCTGATCCCAACCTCATGACCTTCTGGGAAAAGTTAAAACCATAGAAGTGAAAAGGTCAGTGGTCACCAGGGGTTTTGTGGGGAGACAGAAGTGAGTATGTAGAGTACAGAGCATTTTTCAAGGTAATGCAACCATTCTGTGTGATAACTGTAAAGGCAGACACTTGTCTTTATCCACTTTTCAAACCCCCTGCCACAAAAGCAGGATGTGTTTTTAATGGTTTGATAGAAAAACATCATATAGAATATAGAATACGAAGAGTAAACCCCTATTTAAACTATGGACTTCGATTGACAATGATGTTGTGGTAGGAACCCCTCCCTAAGGAGAGAGAAAAAAAAATGAAGAAGAGAAGAGAGAAGACTTCAAGGTCACCTAGATATGCATCCAGGTGCCTACATCCCCCATGTTCTTTTAAACTGAGACCACTTAATCAGACTGCATGTTTATTTGTGTTACCATATATGGGAGACAAAGAAATAGAAAATGTATTTTAAAAAAAACAACTATGCCATGTGATGTGGGCCGCTCAGTTCTTTTGGGGACGAACCCAACTGAGCGGTGCCTGCATGAATAAAGTTGCTTCCTGGAAAGAAAAGCCTGGGTGTCATGACTTTCTGTGTGAGAATCCTGCAACAATGTGTCAATGCTGGTTTATCAATTATAATAAATATATCGCTTTGTGGTGCTGGGTGTTGTATGTGTGTGAGAGGATGGGGATCTGTGCAAGAACCCTGTACTTTCTGCTCAATTTTGCTGTGAACCTAAACTGCTCTAAAAAAATAATAATAATGTCTACTGGGGCCCCTGGGTGGCTCAGTCAGTTGAGCATTCGATTTTGGCTCAGGTCATGATCTCAGCCTGTGAGTTCTAGCCCAGCATTGGGCTCTGTGTTGATAGCTCGGAGCCTTGAGCCTGTTTCAGATTCTCTCTCTCTCTCTAAAATAATAATGTCTACTGGGGCCCCTGGGTGGCTCAGTCAGTTGAGCATTCGATTTTGGCTCAGGTCATGATCTCAGCCTGTGAGTTCTAGCCCCGCATTGGGCTCTGTGTTGATAGCTCGGAGCCTTGAGCCTGTTTCAGATTCTCTCTCTCTCTCTGTCCCTCCCTCATTCATGCTCTGACTCTCTCAAAAGTAAATAAACATTTAAAAAAATAAAAATAGGGGCGCCCGGGTGGCTTAGTCGGTTAAGCGTCCGACTTTCGCTTGGGTCATGATCTCGCGGTTCGTGGGTTCGAGCCCGCGTCGGGCTCTGTGCTGACTGCCAGCTCAGAGCCTGGAGCCTGTTTCAGTCTGTGACTCCCTCTCTCTCTGACCCTCCCCGTTCACGCTGTCTCTCTCTCTCTGTGTCTCCTAGAAATAAACAAACA